>VDFB02256132.1:214845780-214909469 GCA_007258455.2 Sequoia sempervirens | reverse complement strand
CTCTCCCACTCTCTCTCACACTCTCCCACCCTCTCTCCCACTCTCCCACACTCTTTTCCACACTCTCTCCCACTCGCACCCTCTCTCACCCTCTTTCCCACAAGCATAAGCATAAATACATACATATAAGCATACATACATGACGCACCAACATACATATGCATACAAACATATGAACAAACATTCAATAAAGTGGTATTTAACTAAAGGAAGACATAACGCGAGTGTGTTATGTGTTGCTAGACATGTTCCCCGGAGAAGCAAAAAATGTCAAAACTAACACATAACGTGAGTGCGTTATAACACACTTGCGTTACATTTTTCTTTGGGAATCCCCGAGCCTTAGATTTGATATTTTCCTTGGAATACCAACCCAAAGGCTTGGAGGCATTCCCAATGACTAGAGACGTGTTTTTTGCAAATTCTACAATTTTTCACATAATCGGGTTCGTGCTCACCGTCAGGATTGCATCTGGTTCAATATCAACAAAATAAAACACATGGGTAATGTTAAGTTCTCTCTTAGCTTTCCAACGATGTAATTTTTTTCACTTTCTAACAATGTTAGGCCTTTCATCCATAATTTTTTTTTTTGTATGTCTATTTTTTGTCAAAAAGCAGTGTTTGGTGTTTTTTTCGTTATAAATTAACCGTTCATCAAAATTTCAAATAAATTAAATTTTTATAAACTATACTCCATTCTAAAAAAATTAAAAAATTAAAATTAAAAAAAATCTATTACTTTCCAAAATTTGTAGGGGGAGCACGGCCAAAATTCTGCTTTTTAGGAAGTGCCCACTTAGAAAATTAGTAAAAAATAAAATATTCATTAAAAAATTATCAAAAAAATCATGCATCAACTAGATACTATTAACTAACTTTAGACCATAGCGATTTTAAAAATACTACAAAAAAGTTCACCGTGCTAGGGTCGTACAAGAGTTGCTATGTTATGTTTTTCTGACAAAAACAATAGCAATTTTTGTACACCCCTCTTTTGAACCCCTTAATCTCAACCATTTTCAAAATAAATTAGTATTTTGGAAATTAGACTTGGAGAACTTCAATCCTTGTTTTTGTTCCATCTCAAAATTTTGAGTGTAGCTATCCTCAATTTTACGTCCAAGGTCAGTATTTCTTAATTTAAAAAAAAAGTGGCCACTGAAGCCCCCTTTTTGGGAACCATCTTGGTGCACTTACCCACATTGCATTATTTAATATAATAATAGAAAATGAAGCAGGTTATTAGTACCTCAAGTGGCCCTTTCTTGAGTTAATGCTTCCACAGAAGTTGTCAAAAACTCACTTACTCAGTAAATCATGATTCCAAACTAATTTCCTTTATTGTATTTTAACACTGAACTCTTACATACAATCCAATAGGAATTTGTTGACGATCTCTTATTCAGTTACACATAAATTCTATTGTTGTATCTACAAGGTAACAAATAAAAAACTAACTAGCAATAATCAATTTATCAACTAGATTTCCTCCTTGACAGAAGATCCCACTATATAGGGTTTGTGAGGAGTTCTATTATTCAAGGATTGAAAAAAAAAATCATAAAGCAACTATCAAATCTCCCTCAAATATGAAAGAGTTATCATGCATTAGCTAATAATTAATTACTCTTTAATTGATTATTAGTCTAATTTATTCTCGTGCACTTAAGATAAACTTCGGATTGCTTTATTTTGTTAATTGAAGTGAGCACCATTTAGGGATTTTCTCCTATAAAGCACTCAACCCTCATTGTAATTATAATCTTGAGTTTTCATATCTTCTTGAGAGTCTCTTGCTTCTATAGATTTTTCTTGTTGAGGAATATTGCATATATTGTTTGCAAATCTCTTGTGTGGAAGGTGAATTCATTTTTTGTCTGATCTTGTGGCTCGCGTTTTTGTGCTTGTTTCACAATTCTAACATGGTATTAGAGTGTGGATTTAGTGAACCCCTTCTCGATTTATGAGATTTTCTTTCTTCAATGAGGGTTACTGGCTTCAAATATGAATCCTCTTTTTTTTTTTGTAAATTTTGAGGCAAACATTTTTTGGTGCATTTTTGTGTGAAAAAGACCACGCCATTGGATTTAGAGCTGTCGAGAAAGTCAGATTTGGCTTTTGTTTCTCTTGATTTGGGTTCCTGATTTGTTTGCAAATCTCTTGTGTGGAAGGTGAATTCATTTTTTGTCTGATCTTGTGGCTCATGTTTTTGTGCTTGTTTCACAATTCTAACATGGTATTAGAGTGTGGATTTAGTGAACCCCTTCTCAATTTATGAGATTTTCTTTCTTCAATGAGGGTTATTGGCTTCTGATCTGAATCCTCTTTGTTTTTTTTTGTAAATTTTGAGGCAAACATTTTTCGGTGCATTTTTGTGTGAAAAAGACCACGCCATTGGATTTAGAGCTGTCGAGAAAGTCAGATTTGGCTTTTGTTTCTCTTGATTTGGGTTCCTGATGCTTTGTTTCTAGATTTGGAGGGTAGTTACAATTTTTGTGTGTTTTGATTCAAAACGGACATTACCATCACACTCAGAAGACCCAAAAACCTTAAGGTCTCTTGTCAAATCACCAAAATCCATGTCGAGAGTTTTTGAGGAAAAAAAAAATTGGTAGGGAGGCCATATGACCTCCCCGCACGTGGATCAAGGTAAATTTTCAAAAAAAAATCCTATGAAAAAAATTGAATTTAAAAAAATTTAATCAGCCTTTTTAAAGTGCCCGTAGTTTTTTTTTTTGTTTTTTAATAAAAAAATTTATATAAAGTTTTTGAGCGGTACTTAAGGGTACCATCGACCTTCCATTATGGCAGGCAAGGGCCCCTTGGGCCCCACCCCCTGTAGAGGGGTGTCATGGGGGTACGCCCCCTTGGGCCCTGCCCAGGGGTGGCGGCCCCAAAAAAATTTAATATAATGTTTTTTTATATATTTTTTAAATATATATATATATATAAAGCTTTTTTAAGCTTTTTTTACTTTTAAAAAACAAAAAAAAACAAAAATCTATGCAAGTTTTTAGCAATTTAGTTTTTGCAAAATAAAATCCACATGCATCTAGTTGGAGGAGATTTTTTCCCACGGTTCTAAATTTGGCGGATCTCCAACTTTGGTGGCATTTTTGCTAAATTTGGCGGAGGATTTTGTTGCCAAGCTCAACCCCTCTACGTTGGGCTTTTTCATTTTTGCCCCCTATCTTCCAAAGGCCATATCTTGGTCATACGACAATATTTTTTAGTGCATTTTTTTTAAATGGGGTAGAATTTCAAGCTCTTCGTGGTGGTGTAAGTGGTTTATAGTTTGGGGTTCTAGTGTTTTTCCAGAATTCTATTTTCTTAGTGTTGTTATTGTTTAGTTCTCATTTTTGAGACTTCGATGGGCCATATCTTTTGCATCCAAACTCCTTTTTGGGTGTCATTTTTTTTAAAGTGCATTTTTTTTCATGCACTTCATCATGGTGCTACCAGTTTCCTCTTTTTCTGTCAAAGAATTGTATTTTCAGCATGTAGTCCTTTTTGGATATTATGGGTTCCCATTGTATGCACTTGTTATTATGTAAAATCACTAAAATAAAGTTCCTTTGTATTTCACATGATTATTGGGATCTTGCACATCACTTTGTGCCTTATTGTACTCACACTATGCTATAAAGTGCCATGGGAGGGTTTGATGTTTTTCCTTTTTCAAGTGAGTGTCCCTTCCATGACAACAACCTCATGTGTCTGTGCCTTTTGTTTGCACACCTTTTATATGTGTTGGTACTTTCTTGTTTGCATGTTTAGATGTTCCCGATTCTTCTTCATGCGCTTCTTTATGGCATTCAGTTTCAATGTACCTGTCACACCTCTCCCTTGTTAGCATTATGGGGGGGTTTCTACTATTGGTGCTAATGCTTCCTTGGGTTTGTGTTGGAGTGAGCTATGTATACAGTATTTGTTCCTATGTACCTTGGGATGCAACGTACATCAGTGGCTGGTTACTTGCATTTTGGTGAGATGGATCACTTACCATATGGACACTCTTACATTCTCATTTTTGAAGGAAACCTTCCATTTTCACATGATCAATTCTTCAAAATTTTGGTACCTTTTCCATCTATATCTTCAAGTTCTATGTGTTTTCCTTTATTTTCCATCTAATTTGAGTAGTGTCGTTCAAGGAACTCATACAGATTCTTGTCCTTTTGATCTTGATCATCATCTGTTTCAATGGAGGTTCTTGTTTTGAAATTATAACAGTCATTCTTCAACAATGTTTGCAACTTCTTCATGCTTTAGTGGTATTATTCCTGTTCATCCTTTGTTCCTATCTTTTGGGACAACATTGTCTTGTTTGGAGGCTTCTTTAGTCCTTCACTTGGCTTTCATCTCTTTTTGGAGTAGAGTTTTTCCCACGAGGTTTTCTCTATTTCTCTGCATTATAGAGATCTTATGTTTGTACACTGGTACCTTACATGGCCTTGTTTGTTGGGACCCATCATGCATTCTTTTTTTAGGGTTTTTAGCTACTCCCTAAGTTCATCTTAAGGGGGGTTGTTAGAGTTATCATGCATTAGCTAATAATTAATTAATCTTTAATTGATTATTAGTCTAATTTATTCTCATGCACTTAAGATAAACTTAGGATTGCTTTATTCTATTAACTGAAGTGAGCACCATTTAGGGTTTTTCTCCTATAAAGCACTCAACCCTCATTTTAATTATAATCTTGATCTTTCATATCTTCTTGAGAGTCTCTTGCTTCTGTAGCTTTTTCTTGTTGAGGAATATTGCATATATTGTTTGCAGATCTCTTGCATGGAAGGTGTATTTGTTTGTTGTTTGATCCTATGGCTCATGGTTTTGTGCTTGTTTCACAATTCTAACAAAATATAGGAAGAGTACTTATTCTAAAAAAAAAACAATAACTATAAAGCAAGAGTATAGAATCTAAACTATAATTCTATGCCCAACAGTTTAACTGCTTAACAGGCGTGTTCTTGATAACAGTCTTGTCATAAATTAGTCCTACTAAGAGAAGACTCCTCCTAGCGGTCTTATTTGGTGAGAAAGAGTATTATGTGGTGTGACTCATGGTTGATCAATAACTAATCGCCTTCATTTCCTTCTAAAAGCATCTCGCCTTGGACATTTGACTTCTTCTCTACAACCATCTGTAGTCCTTATGCTACAGGCTGGAAAACCTATTGTTGTGGGTTGACAGTCCTTGTTGCAAGGTGTTAGTCTCATTTCTAAGGCATCCATATTAATAAAAATCATAAATTAAACATAGAAACATACTAAATTTCATAGACATTCATGCATTCATACTAACACATATCAACATGTAGCATATTTCCATTTCCACATACTTAAAACTACTTAAAAGTGTATAAAAGGAATATAAAAGGTATGTAAGGTCCTAGTAATGTCTTTGAAACTTAGTAGGAGAAATTATTAAAGCATAAAATACTAAAAGGAAAACTAGCCAATGATTGAGCCCGTCATCCATCACTTGACACATCCCCTCATATATCTTTGAAGTAGAGAGAAAATGGCATTACATCAAATAGATCCATCTATATATCTTAAGTGGATTATGGTCCTTTCCCGTTATTATTGAAACTAAAGTTTGGTAGCCACTTCACCCTATAGTTGTATGTACACCTATCATATTTGATATTCAAGGCATTTAATTCTATAGGAGTATGATATTTTTAATTCAAGAGAAAAACCTTGTGGAAGAATCCCTCATCAATTGTAAAAATCTTAACACCAATAGCATCAAATACAAAAAATTCTTAAGGGTTATGTCTCTTTGTAGTACATTCTACAATGTCTATATCAATGTAATAATTTGGGATGATGAACTTTCCTAATTCAAATCTCCACCCATTAAAAATAGGAGTGTGGTAATTTTCTTTTTCAAAGAATTCTTTGAACAAGGAACCTCTCTTGATGTAAGTGATTTAGTCTCTAAATTTTCCCTACTATCTTCTAATAGACTGGTAAGAACAATATGACTAATCACTCATGTGAAGGATTTAAATGCCCAAGAGAATACCTTAGTTAGGTCTAGAGGTAGTTTTCTCTTGGTAGACATGGTTAGGTTATTAGGTGGTGGGTCTCAATTAAGGATCCAAACTCAAGAATATGAAGGACGTAATATAATTCATAAAAGTATGGTTTTTCTTTAGGAATTGATAAAGAGAAATAAGGAATTTACACTCACCAATTGTTATTCATAATACATCTTTTATTTATATTTTAATAATTCCCAATAATTAATGCAATCTCACACAACTTTAAGGAATTACAAACACCTTTCTCTCTTGATCTATAAGCGTAGAATTAAAAATAGCTTAGAGAAAAATTGAATTATTTTTGTATGAAGGTAAAAGATTATATTCAATGAATGCAACACCTTACACCCCATGTTGTCCATTAATTTGAACAATTAACATTAATGGGCATATGAAACTTTACTAATATCAATGAGTGGGTTAACACCTTCAAAGCCCTTTTGATCTCAACCATAGATTTACCTTTGATTCTTTAGATCTATGGTGTTGTTGGAGGAGCCAAGATTTGAAAGAATAATCACTTGATATATTCCACTAGTGAAATAATGAACACAAAAGAATTCCTATTATATATTGTGAAGAGTGTACAAATGTACAATGAGATCCTTGCATATACAGGAAAGGTAGAGGAGGTAGGAAGGTAGGACTAAATAACTAATTTCCCCTCCAAAGGTGCAACACATGTATTCTCATATAAAAAATATGTAAGCATGTGTAAAGTGTGCATGAGCTAGGTGTCTCAACCACATAAAGTGATACAAAAAGACAATTCCCTAAGTGGAGACTTAACTAGTGTGAAAAGGTCAACCTAAAAAGGGCGATTAGTTAAATAGACATGAAATGACCCTATTTAAACTAACACCACCCCTTAATTGCAACTTAGGGAGTAATATAATATTATGATAATGATGGGTCTCTACTATTAGGCCATGTTAGGTACCCACATACAAATTTATCATAAATGGAGTAAAGGAGAAAAACTCATAGAATAAAAACCCCTCACCAAAAGAGAAATGATACAATGAAATGTACAAGCAAGGAAGATAGAAGATAAAAGGACTCAACATGACCCCCAAGGACTACTTATAGCACAATGCACAATACATGTTCCTCTCGTAGGAGATGAAAGAGAGACGGTCTATGTGGCCCCTCTGAAAGGTGAGAAGGAAACAACCCCATATGAAGAAATTATCCCTCCTAAAACTAAGATAAGAAGAAAAACCATGAAACCTCCTCCAAAAATGCCTCTTATAGTATTGGTAGATGCTCAACACTAGATTTTGAAGATGATCCATGAATGTTGAACATTTATCCCCTTGGGAAGAAAAAACACCACGCATGTGTGCAAGATGACTTCCCATTCTAAATAGGAATACATAGGAAATAAGATGAATGTATTTGAATTTTGCACATGATCTAAAGACTAAAATGATGCCCATGATAATATTCAAATGATGCTAAATGATATCCAAACTGATGTTGAGCTATGACAAATGCTAATAGGATGAATCGGGTATTATATGGTTCAAACTTAGGAACCATGGATGTATGGTGATAATTGGATTGATGAGAATCATATACTATTACAGACGATGTTAAAATGGATGATGACTGAGTTGGATATGTGAACTCATGAATAAATGCAAAATCTATCACTATTAATTTTGATGTAGGCAAGACAAGAGCAAGATCCAGAGATGGGTATGGAGTGACAATAGTGTCGATGTGACTTTCATCAAATAGAAGACATATTTCCTCAATTATATCATCCAAATATATAATGTGTAACTCTACAAATAGAGATGATATGTCTAATAGAAATGTGTCCCAATATGGTAGATTTGGAAAACTAAACCAATGTCCTAGTGCATAGAATAATTAGAAGCCATGGAGATATCATCTTTGGATTTGAATGTAGCATCAAGTGATGGAGGAGATGTGTTCTTGATCATAAGTTGGAGGAGATGATGTGAGACATAAGGACATAATTCATTCCCATGTTGATTTCTCCCACAATATGTACATTTGATTTTGTAATTTCTAAATATGGTCTAATTATGAGCAAATATCAATGTACAAATACAAGTTTTATCCCCCCAAAATGATTAGTGCTGAAACATAGGTCTCCCAGAAAGATGTGCAAGAGAGATCATAATGTTTTTTAATATTGGATCCCTAATTTGACCATTTTTAATACACAATGACTTTAAATTTTGTGATAAATCGGCAATTTGAATCTTAAAATGACATGCAAATTTGATTTCCTTGTGAAATTTTGATAGAAAAAAAATTGCAAAATTTTGATAATCGAGGTGAAATTTATGCCCTATCAAAATTTGTTTACAAACTATGACTTTGAAGGCCAAAAGAATGTGAAAAACAACACAATTTTCAAAAATTAGCTTCACCACAGTATTTGTGACAAAAAGATATTTTTGTTGACTATTGAAGCTCAAAAATATACCTCTCCATTAGCAATATATTGAAAAAAAACCCTTTTTAACACTTTATGGTCAGTCTGAGATCAACATAAAAGGAAAGTAGTCTACTAAACACATCTCGATAGTTAACTAACCACTAGTGGTTATTGTTAGAAAAAATAAAATATTTAACAATTTCTATTACAATAAATGTTTATATATATATATATATATAAGAAATGTTGACCGGGAGAATCATTAACTGGTTCTTTAGGCACTTCTTGGAGGAAGTGACTAAGATGCGACAGTGAGGCCATTGGTAGACCACATAATTGTTGGGGGTCTTTTGCTACCTATGGTGGAGGTTGCACAAGTAATTGAACCTGCAAATATTTGACCTCTCCAATTGTGTGCTATCCTTCCTCAATGAACTATGGTAGAAAAACTACCTACTTCACATGGACAATATGAATTATGCCAATTATCCCAGAAATTGAATAGAAATATGATTATTCTTGTTGCATAAATCAAAAGGAGCCATCACTAGCCATGCAAGCGTATGTTCAAGACTTTGAAGAACCTGCAAAACCTCAATACAAAAGTTCTTTTGAAGAGATAGTATTGGCAAAAGGGTGTGGAGGTCAAAATTTAGGCTACTAGGGTGAGGTGGTTGGGCTTAAGTATCACACACTAAGCCTTTGACTTTGTCAATGCTTTGTGTGGGGCCCACATTCAATACTCTTCTGTTACCTTTCCCGTTTCCATTTAACTCAGTTATTCCAGCCTCTTTCATCTGTATTTTTCAGATAGTTCCCGGTTCATTCTCCTTCATAAATACAATTTATCTCTCCTACTTTTTTGCAAGGGGCCGTAATATATTATTCATATTATTTCTGTCATCCCTCATTTTTATTTATTAAATTTACTCTATTATTTAAATTTATTTGATAATTACATTTAATACATTTGAATTATTTTTTATTAATTATTATATAATATAATTATTATTTTAATTATATTTAATAATTAATATAATAATTATTAAATAGTGTATTTAATATAATCATAAATGACATAATCTTATATAATATATTATATTATTAAAATTTAATATATAACATAGTATACTGTATATTATATAATAAATTATATATTATATTATATATATTTATATATATAAGATATATAGTCTATTAAAAAATAAAATAAAAACATGTAATAATAATATATAGTTTTAATTTTTAATCTATTTAAACAATTTGATATATGATAAATTTAAAATGAATAATATTAAACAAAAATTATTAATATATTTATATAATGATGCATGATATATTTAATACTATTAATTAATAATAAAAATTTATTATTAAATAATAATCATTATTATTATATAATATATTATCATTATATTATCACATCTATAATAGAATTATAAATATATACTTATCAAGACTATTATATATAATATAACCATAAACTATATAATAGTTATATATCATATTATATGATGATAATAATAGTTTGGATAGTATATTAAATATTAATTATAATAATTCAATATTCTATAATAATGACAATTATTATATAATAATAATTAATATTAATTAAATAATAATAAAGTATTAATATTAATATTAAATGATATATAATATATTTAATATTAATAGTTTATTATTATTTAACTAATATTAATTATTATACAATAATTTTCATTATTGGATATATTATAATTAATATTTAATATACTATCCAAACTATTATTATTATCATATAATATAATATATAACTATAATATAGTTTATGGTTATATTATTATAATAGTTTTGATAAGTATATATTTATAATTCTATTATATAATAATAATAATAATGATTATTATTTAATAATAAGTTATTATTAATCAATAATATTAAATATGTCATGCATCATTATATAAATATATTAATAATTGTTGTTTAATATTCTTCATATTAAATTTATCATATATTGAATTGCTTAAATAGATTGATAATCAAAACTATATATTATTATTACAAGTTTTTATTTTATTTTCCAATAGACCATACATCTCATATATATAAATATATAAAATTGAACTTAAACGTGAAATAAAAAATATAAAAAAAATCTTAGCATTTAATCTTTACAACTTGTTTTTGAATCCTCCAAATTAAATTGAGAATATTATATTTAATTTAATTTATATATAATTAGATTGTATATAAGTATAATGTATAATAAACTATATATATATAATTATAATAATTTATTATATAAATTTAATAATTATATGTTATTTATTATATTTTAATAATATAAAATGTTATATAAAATTATGTAATTTATGATTATATTAAATATAATATTTTATATTTATATTATATATTATATAATAAAAAAAAATTCAAATATATTAAATATAATTATCAAATAAATTTAAATATTTGAATTTAACATATAACAATAAGGGACGACAGTTAAGAAATAATATAAATAATAATACATTATCATCTGTTACAAAAAAGTAGGAGAGACTTGTATTTATGAAGGAAAATGAAGCGGAACTGTTTGAGAAATACGGATGAAACACGACATGAAATAAATTAGTGAAATAGGAATGGAAAATAATGGACAACAAAAAGGGTATTGAAAGCTAGCTCCACATAAAACACTAACAAAGTCAAAGGCTTAGTGTGTGACACTTAAGCCCAACCCTTCCATTGGTAAGTCTCTTTCCTATTCACTCACTAATGATTATTCTAGGTATCCTTGGATATATTTTCTTAGGCTTAAGTCTAAGGTATTTCTTAAGTGTAAGGAGTTTAAATATCTAGTTGAGAATTAGACTAGTAGGAAAATAATGTTGCTTAAGATAAATACTAGAGGTGAATTCTACTCTAAAGAGTTTGATGTATTACAATTATGAACCAAAGGACTACCCCATATGCACCATAGTAGAACGAGGTGGAAGAAATTTTGAATACAAATTTGCTTTGTTGGTGTGAATGGGGTTATTTTCTAACTAGTTATTAGTAAGGACCTATTCACATTATTATAATTTTACTTAGGAGTTAAGTTTCCTAGTTGTCATTTCTAGAAGTTAGTTATAATGGGGCCATATCTCATTATTTACTTTTAGTTATCTAAGCATTTAATAACTCTCATGCATTTAATATTTGCATTGAGAATTTAATGCTCTTGTCCTAGGTTGTTATGATTTAGTTGTTTCATGTGATAGGATTAAGACGCTTTTCATGATCTTGTTTAATCCAATCTCACTCCTTGCCTATATAAGCAAGGCTTCATATGTACATTGCATCAATCCAAGCAACTCAGCAGAGATATTTTTTAGTTTTGTAAGTCCAATATATTATTGCAACCTTGAGTATTGCATATTAGCCATATCTTGCATCCATTATTGCAATTTCATGTTCTTCCTTTACCCTCTTGTAGAAGGTTGTTGGATTTTGCAAATGATTCTAGAGGTTCAAATCTATGTTGAGTGACTCAAACATGTTCTATGAGCTATATCTCAGCTTCTAACATGGTATCAAAGCTTTAGAGTTGCAAAATCCCTTCTCAGATCTGAGCGTGATTTGAGCTTGAGCTTTTGCAGGGTGCATATTGGATAAAAAATGACATATATATATATATATATATATTTCCTCATGTACTTTCGAGAAAAATGATTACTGGGTTTTGTTCAAAACCACAAAATAACATCTACTAGATTTTGCAGATAGTGGGCAGATTTTTCATAAATGGGTTTCAAAATAGCTCAACGCCTCTATTTTCCCTACAAGTAAAGTTTACTTCTTTTTACCAAACCACCTATTCTGGTTCTTAGATTCAAATACGCTTTCTAAGTTTTGTTGGTATCATCAAAATATTATCTAGGTATCCATTATTTTTTGCATACATCCAGCAATTTTTTCAAAAATCAAATCAAAAGGGTTGTATCTGCTAACTGTTAGTTGGGAAAATTTACCCTTTTTAAAAAAATCAAACTTTTCACCATGGTGTCCGCTTTTGGCAAATGAGATATCGAGAGAAAGCTAGTTTCGAGCACTTCATAGTGGTGTAGGTCATTTTTTTATATTTTGTCCTCTACATAGATCTAAGGTAATTTTTATTTATGGACGAAAATGTGAACATTCATCAGTGCATGCACTATTTCCTTTTTTGTGTGCATTAGGTGTACATTTTCTCTACACCTCATTTCCATTCCAAATCATTTTTCAATTGAATGTTGCTTCATAGATTTGAGGGTTGTGTGATATAGTGGGTGTTCCAGTGTTCCTTGGCATCAAGTCTATTGTTGCTTTATCATTATTCCAACTTGAGTCCTTGAGTGACTCTAATATGGTTTCTAGCAAATAGAATTATCTTTCCTTTGCTTGTTGAATTAAGGATTCCAATGTTACTTCATAGTGTGCTTCCAGTGCTTCTTTGTAGTAGGTTATCTCATTATAGGGGGGCTATATGGTTTCTCTTATCATCCTTTGTGTGGATGGAGATTGATTGGATTTTTGATGGATCATTTTATTGAGGGGGTGCTAAATGGTCTCTTCTTCTTTATCTCTCTTGTGGGGGTCTTTTTCCTTGAATGGCCCATTTTGTCCTCTTATTTTTTGATTGAGAGTATTTTGTATTTCATCTCTCTTTTGGGGAGGAGTTTTGTCCCACTAGGTTTTTTCCTTTTCTTCATTTGTGAGAGATTGCATTTTCATTTGTACATGGGTACCTAACATGGCCTTGTAGCCGGGACCCATCTTTGTGTCATTTGCATAAAAAATGCACTCTCTAAGTTGCACTTATGGGGGGTGTTGTTGTGAATGGGGTTATTTCCTAACTAGTTATTAGTGAGGACCTATTTGCATTATTATAAATTTACTTAAGAGTTAAGTTTCTTGATTGTCATTTCTAGAAGTTAGTTATAATGGGGCCATGTCTCATTATTTACTTTTAGTTATCTAGGAATTTAATAATTCGCTCATGCATTTAATATTTGCATTGAGAATTTAATGTGTGTGTCCTAGGTTTTTATGACTTAGTTGTCTTATGTGATAGGATTAAGACACTTGTCATGATCTTGTCTAATCCTATCTCACTCCTTGCCTATATAAGCAAGGCTTCATATGTACATTGCATCAATCCAAGAAACTCAGCTGAGATATTTTTTAGTTGTGTAAGTCCAATATACTATTGCAATCTTGAGTATTGCATATTGGCCATATCTTGCATCTTTTATTGCAATTTCATGTTCTTTCTTACCCTCTTGTAGAAGGTTGTTGTATTTTGCAAATGATCCTAGAGGTTTGAGTCCTTGAGTGACTCAAACATGTTCTATGAGCTATATCTCAACTTCTAACATGCTTGATTAGGATATGAGTATATTGAATAACATAGGCCTAAGATAAGAGTTCTTTGCGAGGGTACTAAGGCACTGTATGTTACTTAAAGAACAAGTCTCCTAATTTTGCACTAATAAATAAGACACATTATGAAGTGTGGGTTGGAAGAAAACTAGTGGTGACACACTTGTAGGTGTTTGGTTCTAAGGAGTTTGTTCAAGTTCCTAAGCAATGATGGTACAAGTTACATCCCAAAGATAAAAGGTGTATTTTTATTAGTTGTGTAGAAAATTTCAAAGTCTACAAGCTTTGGAATCTAGAAACCTTGAAGGTTTTCTACTCGAGGATGTTACACTTAGTGGACTTGGTGTAAGGCCTATAATTGAATAGTCAAAGGATATTGAAATTCAGACGATGCATTTTGAAACAAAGATGGAGAAAAAAAATTAACAAAAGTTGAACAAGATAGTGGACATAACAATTCGGTAGAGGAAGAGGATACCACATTTTACATAAACTATAGAGAAGAACAAGGTGTAGATGTGGTAGGAATTTCTTAAACATAAATTGTGGCAAGGTCTACTAGGCAACATAAATCACTTGAAAGGTATATTCCATTGCATTTTTATTATGTCTTTTCTCTAACTTGTGCTAATAGTGAACCAAGTTTCATGGAAGAGGTTCTCACTTCTACAGTGAAAAATTATTGGAAGAATGATAAGAATGCAAAGATAATGGCTTTAAAATAGTGTAAGAAATAGATTTTTTGATCTACCTAAGGATAGGAAACCCATTGGTTGTACAAGTGGGGGTTAAAAAATAAGCTCAAAGTAGATAGATCACTTGAGTAGTACAAGGAATGATTGGTTGAAAAAGACTATTCCTAGGTTGGGAATAAACTTTTATGAGATATTTTCCCCTATTGCTAACTTCAGTTCCATGAGAATGTTATTATCTATTATTGTAGCACTTGTTTGTAAATTGATTAGATGGATTTCAAGGAAATTTTCTTGCATGGAGACTTAGAGGAAGAAATTTTCATGAAACAATCTAAAGGATATGATGTGAAAGGTAAACAAAAAATATTGTTAGTTGAATAGGTCTCTATATGGATTAAGGTAATCACCATAGATATGAAACCATAATTTTGACACACATGTTATAAAATTAGGTTTTAAAATAAGTGATGTTGATCATTATTTATACTTAAAAAATGAATGGTCATTTTCTTATTATTATTTTATATGTGTATAGTATGATTATCACTAAAAATAATAAATCATTAATTCAAGAACTTAAAACTCAATTGTCTAGTAAGTTTGGTATGAAATAATTGGAGCTACTAGACATGATCTCATAATGAAGACATGTAGGGATAGGAGTAAATGGAAGCTATGGATAAACCAAAGGAAGTATCTTGAGACAATAAGTTCACCTCTAATTTTATAGAAATGCAAGATAGTAAGTTGATAAGTTTACCTCTAATGATTGGAATAAAGTTGAGTACAAAAATATGTCCTAAATCTATAGGGGATTTGGAGGAAGTGAGGAAAGTTAGTTATACAAGTGGGGTAGGAAGTCTCATGTATGTGATGGTATAAAAAAAACTCATTACCCAAGCAACGAGAGTTATAAGTAAGTTCATGGCCTAACTATGTAAGTAACATTGTACAAATGTAAAAAGAGTGTTCAAGTAGTTGAATGGAACTCTAAAAAATTAATTTATTTATCATGGTACTAATGATATGGGTAAATTGTTGAGTGTACATGGATTTTTTTATTGTAATTAGGTTGGGGATCTTATAACTGGATTAATACAAGAAAATATGTTTTAATTTTATTTGTAGTAATATGGATGAGTAAGAGGAAAAAAATAATTTCTTTGTCAACTATGAAAGAAAAATATAGGGCTACAACACGTGCTTGTAAGGAAGTGGTGTGGTTGAAGAGGTTAAGTAACAATATTATAAATTTAAGTCGAGTATAGTTGAAATGTGATTTGTAGAGCATAATTTGTCTCGCTAAGAATCTTATTTTCCATGCAAGAACAAAGCATATTGATGTGCAATATCATTTTGTGATGGAGATAGTTTAGAGAAAGAAAGTTCAAATGGAGAAAATTGATACTTAGGTAACACTACAAACTCTTTGAAGAAAATTGTAAGTACTACAAAGTACATGTGGTATAGAGATGAAATAGGCTTGTTACATTCTTTAGAACGAGGCTAATCTTTGTTGACCCCTTTGACATTGGATGAGTTTGGCATTGATGTACTCAATATGGACTTTCACCTTGATGCATATTTGAAAGGCATAATGTATTATAATGTTGGTTGCTATTTGATGATATTTGGTTATCATTGTCATTTTACTAAGGCAGCAATAATCATCAAAGTCATACACAATGATATTTGTGTTTTTGATATGCAAAGTGATAAAAGGCATAAATTAAGGTTGTTGCAATTATTAAATTTCCTAGCAAGTCACGGGTGCTTGAGGAAAGGTTTGAAGGAAAATTATAACATTGTTTCTACCAGTCCCTTCTAGGGTTACCGGTTCAGCTGGGCAACATTGTATAATGTGGAAAGCAAGGTATATTGAGCATTATGCAAAGTTGTGAACTTGGTGTATACAACAGAGAACTTAGGGTTCTTGGAAAGTAACAAGGTTTTTGAATCATTAACAGTCGATGGCTATGGATTTGAATAGTTGGAAGATTTGGCAGTTTGGGCAGTTGATATTTTTAAGTTTTTGCAGTTGATTCCTCTCAATGATTAAGGTATGGTTGTATTGCATTTTACCAGGTTAATGATTGCTATTTATATGAGATGCTCAAGCTTGGCATTTGGTTAGATAGTGAAAAAGAAAATCTTGAGATAGCAAGATTCATTTGTTTTCAATTGCTTTGATTATGTTGTTCTAAAAAAGAGGTTTCTCTCGAAACCCTATATAGAATTTTCCTGTTAAAATGTATCTTTGAATATGTAATAGTCTGAATCTTGTGATTTAAATAATTTTTTGCAAAATAATAGTGAATAGTTAATATATTTTATGTTTTCTAGGTTTCAAATGTAATGAAGCCTATAGGACACAAAATGTGTTAAGATAGAAAATTGCCATGAGCATTAGAGAAACAAAGTGACCCTCTGTCCTTTACTCTTTATCTTGATTGTCAATCAATTTCAGTGAGACTTCATTATGCAAGTGAGGCAGTTGCTAACTTGAAAATCTAATGAGATTGTAGCAACATTAAACTAGCTAGTGAGGCTCTGTAACCAGTGAGATTTTTATCAAGCCAAGGAGGCAATATTTTCTGAGTGGTTTTTTCTCCCTATAAAGGGTTTTCCACTCATAAATTATTGTGTTATGGTGTTGAGGTTCTTATGATTTTCATGATACAAGCATTTTAGTTATGTTATTTCATTTATGCACTTTGAAACATTTGAGCTTTCATGTTGTTCAAGCATTTTCTTTTGGTTATCAAATTTGAATACACTCTAGTAATTGAACATCTAGTTATAACAAAGGGACAATGTGTTATGGGAAACAACTGAATTGAATTTGGTTATTAAAACATTGATTCAACCCCCTCCTCTCAGTGTTTTCGTACTCCAACAAGTGGTATCAGAGCCATATGCTTGCCAAAAGTTTAACCAACTTAAGGGGATTCCCAATGGAGTACTAGCCATGGAAAATCAAGAAGGTTTTTCTACTTCCAAAGCACCATTATTTGATGGTACTAGCTATGCTTTTTGGAAATATAGAATGCAACAACATATAACTTCTCTAGGCTATGAAGTTTGGCATGTAGTTGAGAATGAGTACATTTCCACTACAACACCCTCTACTCCAAAGGAGAAAAATACCTATGATTGTGATGCTAGGGCAGCAAATGATATTTTTTGTGGACTAACTAATGATGTCCAAGTGTTAAAATTATGGATTGTAAATATGCAAAGTCTATTTGGGATAAACTATCCAGTATTTATGAGGGTGATGAAAAAGTTAAAGAGGCTAAGTTACAAAATTTTAGGGAAAATTTTGAAGGTCTTAAGATGAATGAGGAAGAGAAATTTGTTGACTACCTTCTTAGCGTTCAAGAAATAGTTAATTCAATTTGTGTCATAGTGAGACTTTAGCAGAATCAGTTGTTGTCAAGAAAGTGTTAATACCACTGACACCTAAATATGATCCCAAAGTTTCTGTTTTAGAAGAAAGGGACATAAATAGACTCACCTTAGATGAACTTCACGACACCTTTACTACCTTTGAAATGAGAATATGCAATGATAATCCCACTCCCAAAGAAACTGCCTTTAAGTCTTTGAAAAAGGATAGTGACATATATTCTGACTCAAAAAAATTAGATAACAATGAATCCATTCTTGTGAGCAAATTAAGAAGAGGGTCAGGAAGATATAAAGGGAAGCTACCATTTAAATGCTTCAATTGTGGGAGAATTGGGAATTATGTTGCTCAATTCCCTAACAAAGACCTTGAAAGTGATGAAGAAGATAATTGGAGGCAAGGAGAGAAGAAACAAAATAACTTTAAAAAGAAAAAAGTTTTTTTAAAAAGAAGAAAAGTCTATTCATCAAAGATGTTGATGTAATAAACATTGGTTTAGAGGGATCCATTGAAGGAGAAGAAACCTTGTTTATGACAAAAATTAGTCCAAATCAAAATCAAAATGAAAAGATTGTTGATCAATCTAAACTTGAGGTTGATCTTGAGGGTGAGCTAAAGTGTGCCCTTAGTGAAATCAAGAAACTCAAAAAAGAAGCCATAGTGTAGAAAAACCAAACTCAAAAAGATACTAAAATTTTGATTAACAAAATTACTAAGTTTGAAAAACAAATTTATGGCCTAAAACTTCACCTTGAAGAAAATAATAAAATTTTAGAAGTTACTCAAGAACGGTTAAATACCAAAGAAAAGGAATGTTGTGCTCTAGAGGTAGAGATTGTTGCTTTAAGAAAAAAAATTTCATGTGTGACAACATTGAAAAGTTGGATGACCTCTTAAATAAACAAAAAGACCACAAGGATAAGACTGGTCTAGGGTTTATAGAAGGACAATGCTCATATTCCAATGAACTTCAACATGTTGATGCTACAAATGAAAAACTCACTGACAAAAGAGGTAATCCATTTAGATGTAATCTACATTTCTTTGGCTATTACTTCTATTGCAATCAATACGGGCACAAGGCAAGTGAATGTAGGGTTATGTCTAGAAGGAGGTCTAGCTTTGTAAATGGAAATATTTTCAAGTTCTTGAATAAGTTGAAGTTTTATAACTGTGGGAATCATGGACATATAGCTAGGTTTTGTAGACCTACCTTTGCAATACAGCAAAGCAAAACTAGCATTCACCTCAAGACATCTTCTAGTGTTGACAAAACAAAATTAGTTTGGAAACCAAAGAAAGTTGACAAAAAGGATGAAGCAATGTTTGTCCAAACAACCCTACATGCCCAAAAGAAAGATCTATGGGTTGTATATAGTGGGTGTTCTCACCACATGACTGGTGATAAGAGCAAGTTTGTCAAATATGAAGATTACATTGGTGGCTCTGTCAAATTTGGGAATGATTTTTGTATTCTGATCAAAGGAAAAGACACCATACTTCTAGATGATGATACTCCCTTACATGATGTCTACTATGTAGAAGGTCTAACTCACAATCTTCTCAGTGTGAATCAAATCTATGACAATGGCTTCAAAGTCACATTTACTGCTCAAGGTTGTGAAATTAGTAAGAAATTAGGAAAAACTATTGCAGCTGGTTTAAGAACAAAAGGGAACATCTATAATCTTCATGAGACCACAAACAGTAGTAAAGATGAACATGTTTGTTTCATGAGTCAAGTCGAAGAGAGTAAACTTTGGCACAAAAGACTTGGGCATATCAATTATGACAATCTTGTCAAGATCAACAAGAATCAAAATGTAAGAAATATGTCAATCATCTCTAAACCTAGCTGCAATACTTGCAAGGAATGTTAGCTAGGTGAGCAAACAAAAGTAAGTTTTAAATCTAAAGAGTATTCTTCAACTAGACCCTTACAACTTGTTCATTCTGATTTATGTGGTCCTATAAGGAAAAAATCATTGAATGGTGAAAGGTATTTTATGGTCTTTATTGATGATTATACCAGGATGACTTGGGTAACCTTTTTGAAACATAAATCAGAAGCTTTTGATAGATTCGAGATATTTAGAAAAATGGTTGAAAGGGAATCAGATCTAAAAATTAAGTACCTAAGGTCAGATAAAGGTGGTGAGTACACTTCAAAAGAATTTGTGGACTATTGTGAAGAACATGGCATTAAGAGGCAATATTCAACCTCTAGGACACCACAACAAAATGGTGTAGCAGAGGGAAAAAAAAGGACAGTTAAAGAAATGGCAAGGAAAATGCTTCAAGATGCAAATTTACCTAACATCTACTGGAAAGAAGTTGTCCGTACAACAGTCTATACATTAAACAGAGTTCAGTTAATATAAAAACAATTATACTCCTTATGATCCATGGTATGGAAAATTTGCAAATGTTGGGTATTTTAGAATCTTTGGTAGTAAATGTTGCATCAAAAGAGATGATGAAAGTCTAGGTAATTTTGAATCTCATTGTCCTAAAGGTATTTTCTTAGGCTACTCCACTCATAGTAAAGCTTACAATTTTTTTAATAAAAGATTGAAAATAGTGGTTGAAAGCACTAACATGAAAGTTGATGAGATGTTGTAGCCATATGAACAGAAAAAAGATGATGAAGAAGCTCACCTACCTAAAAAAGAGGTGAAATCAGAAGAAGAGGAGAAATATCAAAAAAATACTCTTGAAAAACTTGTGGAGTCAACAACTAAAACTCCTTCAAAGATAGTGCAAAGGAGCCATTCTCAAGAAAAAATCATTGGAGATAGAACGGTTGGTGTTCAAACCAGAAGAAAACTTGCTAGTGCAAGTGATCAGGCACATTTATGTTTGATTTCATAAATTGAACCTAAAACCTATATAGAAGCTAGTAAAGATGAACTCTGGATTAAATAAATGGAAGAGGAGTTAGGGCATATAAAGAAAAATAGGACATGGGAACTTGTCCCTAGACCCAAGGACAAGAATGTCATTGGAGAAAAATGGGTCTTTAAGAATAAACTTGATGACAAGGGCAATGTAGTTAGAAATAAGGTAATGCTTGTCTGCAAAGGATACTCTCAAATTGAGGGTATTGATTTTGATGAAACCTTTGCCCTTGTAGCTAGACTTGAAGCTATAAGGATCTTTCTAGCTTTTTTTGTTTATAAAAATTTCAAAGTGTTTCAAATGGATGTTAAAACAACCTTTTTAAATGGTGAGCTTGAGGAAGAAATTTATATGGAGCATCCTAAAGGATTTGAATGTGTAGGTAAAGAAGATCATGTCTATAGACTGAAAAAGGCATTATATGGCCGAAAAAAAGCCCCTAGAGCATGGTACTCGAAGTTGGATAAGTATTTTTGAGGTCAAGGATTCACAAAAGGAGGTGTTGACACCAATATGTATTTCATGAAAAAAGGTGATAATATTTTGGTTGTTGTTGTCTATGTAGATGACATTATTTTTGGCAGCAATGAAGATAATTTGTGTTCTACTTTTCCTAACATTATGAAAGTTGAGTTTGAAATGTCCATGCTTGAAGAACTATCTTTCTTTCTCGGGTTATAGGTTTCTCAAGGTGAGAAGATTATCTTTATTTCTCAAATGAAATATGCAAAAGAGATGCTCAAAAGATTCCAAATGGATGAAAGTAGACCAGTTGGAACTCCCATGGAAATTGGTTGCAAATTAGGCCAAGATGTTGATTTTCCTGATGTAGATCACACAATGTTTAGGTCTATGATAGGTAGTATTTTGTACTTGACTGCCATAAGGCTTGACATCATGCATGTTGTATGCTTGGTGACCAAATTTCAATCCTCTCCCAAGCAATCTCATCTTAATGCAATTAAAAGGATACTTAGATATGTCAATGGTACTATTGATTATGGCTTGTGGTATCCAAGACATGATGATTTTACTTTTCTTGCTTTTACTAATGCTGACTGGGAAAGATGTATTGATGATAGAAAAAGCACTTCTAAAGGAGCATTTTTCTTGGGTGGCAGGTTGGTAGCATGGCACAACAAGAAACAAGACTTTGTGTCTTTGCCAACTGCTAAAGTAGAATACATTGTTGCTGCCATAGGTTGTTCTCAAGTTTTGTGGATGGTTCAAACTCTAAAAGATATCAAAGTGGAAGTATCTCAACCTACTCATATTTTGTGTGATAACACTAGTACTATAAATATTTTGAAAAATCTTGTGATGCACTCAAGAACCAAACATATAGCTATTCGTTATCATTTCTTGAGTGAAAAGGTTCTAACAAATGAGGTTGTTTTAGATTATGTGGCATCATGTGATTATGTTGTTGATATCTTCACAAAGCCATTACCAAAGGAAATTTTTGAAAGATTAAGGGATAGACTTGGTGTTCTTTCCCTTGGCTTTCTTCAATAGCACAAGTTATATATGCCAAGTTTCAAGGGGAGCTTCAAGCTTATGCTTTATCCCTGGCTCATGAATGGTTCATTTTGTTACCATTCCATTCATATTTTCTTTATGCTCAAATATTCAACATGTAGAACAACACTTAAGACAATAGCTTTCAAGCTTATATATGATATTTTTTTATACCTTCACTATGTGTTTTTTATGCATACCTCTTATAGTAATGACAAACAATTTCATGTCTTCCATGTTTTAGTTTGTGATTATCTGTGATATTGTGCACCATGAAGATACAATGGATGTTTATCAAATTTTGATACTCCATACTAATGCTTGTTGCTTTTATGAGACTTCTATATCTTTCTCTGGTATACACTCAAATGTGCTTGTCAATCTTTATGCACTATCTACTTTGTTCTAACTATGCTCATTGATGTTTAGTCACATTTTTTCCAGGTGGTTTCAGTGGTGCAGTGGTTCATTCTTGTAGGACAATTAGTTATATCACTGGTTTCCTCTTACTTTGAAAGTTGTCTCATTTCCTAATGATGCTATGTTTGTCTTTGAGCAACAAATCTATATTGGTCAATCTAGTAGTATGTTTTTGTTCCTTTGGCATTGATGTCAAAGGGCAGATGAACTAGAGGACATTCATGTATCATTACATAGAGGATAGGACATCATGTATTATTAAAATGGCTATCATGTAAAATCATTGTTTCATTTGACAGTTCATTTGATGGTTGGTTGTGATCATTTGATTAGCACAACAATGATAGTGATGCATGCTTTTGATCAACATTGATTTCATTTGATTTGGATAATAAAAGGACAACGATAATGATGCTTTATAGTATAGTGTTGATTCATTTCCTTTAACATTTAGTCCACATACAGGTATTCTGGCAGTTTTTGCAAGTATTATGACTATGATACGACATTATTTTCATGACAGTTGTTTCCTTGATGATTGCATTGTTTTCTTTGACATTGGCAGTGCATTTTTTCTTTGACAGTGGTTAACACTTTCTTCTTGTCAAGGTTGTTTCAAGTGAATTTGCAGGTAACAGGTGGTTTATCTTCAAAAGGGGAGCAACAACAAAATTGGTTGTTGAAATCAATGCCAAAGGGGGAATTTGTTGACCCCTTTGACATTGGATGAGTTTGGCATTGATGTCAATATGGAATTTCACCTTGATGCATATTTTAAAGGCATAAGGTATTATAATGTTGGTTGGTATTTGATGATATTTGGTTATCATTTTCATTTTACTATGGCAACAATAATCATCAAAGTCATACACAATGATATTTGTGTTTTTGATATGCAAAGTGATAGAAGGCATAAATTAAGGTTGTTTCAATTAGTAACCTGCCTAGCAATTCATGGATGCTTCAGGAAAGGTTTGAAGGTAGATTCTAACATTTTTTCTACTGGCCCCTTCTAGGGTTACTAGTTCAGTTGGGTAACATTGTATAATGTAGAGAGCAAGGTATATCAAGCATTATGCAAAGTTGTGAACTTGGCGTATACAACAGCGAACTTAGGGTTCTTGGAAAGCAACAAGGTTTTTGAATCATTGACAGTTGGAAACTGTGGCTTTGAATAGTTGGAAGATTTGGTGGTTTGGGCAGTTGAGATTTGTAAGTTTTTGTAGTTGATTCCTCTCAAGGATTAAGGTATGGCTATATTGCATTATACTAGATTAATTATTGCAATTTATATGAGATGCTCAAGCTCGACATTTGGTTAGACAGTGAAAAAGAAAAGCTTGAGATAGCAAGATTCATTTTGTTTCAATTGCTTTGATTATGTTGTTATGAAAAAGAGGTTTCTCTCAAAACCCTATATTGAAGTCGCCTGTTAAAATGTATCTTTGAATATGTAATAGTCTGAATCTTGTGCTTTAAAGAAATTGTTGCAAAAGAACAGTGAATAGTTAATATATTTTATTTTTTCTAGGTTTCAAATGTAATGAAGCCTATAGGACACAAAATGTGTTAAGGCAGAAAACTTCCATGAGCATTAGAGAAATAGAGTGACCCTCTATCCTTCACTCTTTATCTTGATTGTCGATCAATGCCAGTGAGACTTCATTATGCCAGTGAGTTAGTTGCTAACTTTAAAAGCTATTGAGGTTGTAGCAACATTAAACTAGCTAGTGAGGCTCTGTAACCAGTGAGATTTTTATCAAGCCAGTGAGGCAATCTTTTTCAAGTTATTTTTTCTCCCTATAAAGGGTTTTCCACTCATAAATTATTGTGTTATGGTGTTGAGGTTCTTATGGTTTTCATGATACAAGCATTTCAGTTATGTTGTTTCATTTATGCACTTTGCAACATTTGAGCTTTCATGTTGTTCATGCATCTGCTTTTGGTTATCACATTTGAATACACTCTAGTAATTGAACATCTAGTTATAACAAAGAGATAATGTGTTATGGGAAACAATTGAATTGAATTTGGTTATTAAAACACTAATTCACCCCCCTTCTTAGTGTTTTCCTACTCCAACAATCTCTTGGGTTTAAATATTGCACTATCTTCTATAATAAATGTTTATTGGAAGAACATTTGTAATTATGGGATATTCACCTGGGAGAGTCCTTGAGGAAAAAATAATCTATATTCTTCTTTTTGGTGTAATATGATAAAATATATTAGAATAAAATGAAATATGGTGAGTCTATAACATTGTGGTGTAACATTTTATGTTTTGATTAACATGTGGTGATGTTATGAAAATGGTTAGAGTACATCATATATGACTTGTTTATGATGTTTTAGTCACTACAAAGTATTTGGAAGAGGAAATAACAACTATGTAGGTGTTTAGTACTTATTGGAAACTTGAATAGAGATGCAAGGGCACTTGTGAGAGAACTAATGAATATGCAACATGATTTGAGGGTTAGATAATGACTTATAAGATGACATAAGGTACTAAAAGAAATCTAAAGTGAAGTTCTATTTTAATATTCTACCACAAGTGAAAGTTGGAAATGGTGGTTATATGAGAAATATATTGATACCAACCATACAAAGGATGCAACTATTTTTTAATAGTGTGTAGTACTGGCAAAGTTTACAAGGTGATTATCCACATGGAGACATCATACTTGGCAATAAGTGTTGTATTTTGAAATCATGTATGTTTGGAATATGGTAACATGACTCTTGGCATTATCTTGAATATGTCTATACATAAAAAATTGTGTGAATACACCAAGGTTACAAACTCATTTTAATAGACATAAAATCCATTTGTACATTGTCAGTGTGTAAAAACTTGAGGGGTCATAGAATAAGGGAATTTTATAGATTGAGACTCTATAAAAGGTTTTACAATTACCTTATTCTATTGAATTAGCGTTGATTCTCAATAATATAATTGTGAACATCTTGTGGTTGTGGGTTTTCTCCCATAAGGGTTTCTCATTTATAAATAAGTATGTTTTGCATAATCTTATGTATCTTTATTTATATTTCCTAATAGGACTAGAACATTTGTATTGTTTAGACTTATATTCCATTGTCTATTTGGCCTTTGAAAATTGATCATTTACTTCAAAAATTACCTAACACTTTAATTTTTGGAAGTTGTCTTTATAGTTGAATAAGATCATTTGACAACTTTCCCATCATCCTTTTGAAGTCTTCATCCTCGAAAGTTGTGTTTACAAGATAATTTTGGAGCACTAGTTCACTTATATTACTTGCAGTAACTTGGGCACTTGATTTTGGACTCCAAATTGGCTACTTGGAAGAGCTTATTGATTTGTGAAAACATTTATAATCCCTTGTGTGTTAAAAATAAAAAACCAAACTTATTAATTTGGTAGAGAAACCATAAGATTATAAATGTTAATAATTTGTTGATTTTTCTATGGAAGCGTGAGTAGTTGTGTAGGAATAACTTGTCTCAATGAAACTTGATTATAAATCTAATTTTATCCATGATATAGAGCACTTACAATTGGATTCACTAATGGGGTTTTATGTGTTAATGCAATATTGGTCATTATAACTCGATTATACATCCTTGGCTATCCTAATGAAGGTAATAGACTAGCACCAAAACCTTGTCACATTATTTCTTGTTCTACCTTGACTTCTTCAACATATATTAATTACAAGGAAGTCAATGTAGTTAAAATTCCCACAAACATTAAATTCAATGGATTTAAGGCTCTGAGGTAAGTTTGAACAACAACTATCTTCATAAATATGTATAAGGATCCTTGATCTTTGCATATAACCTATGAAATTGGATGTTAAGCATGCTCATGGGCTCATTAGGCTCACTATGTGTAGCTATAAATTGATGAAACAACACTACTATGTTAGTTGGAACTCTAAAGTGATTAAGAAATATAGTCTCCAAATCATTCCAAATCCTAATAGAACCATTTGTCAAGCCAAGATACCAATAATATGCAACCTTATTGATGAAATATTAAATATTTTTCTCCATTTTCCTAACTCCTCCATGAAATACTCAAGTGATCCAGAATAGCCTAGGGGTGATTTAGAGGTGCCAGCTCAAGTAGACATGGAAAATACTATTTTTATTTTTTTTGATATTTTCTACATTTTAGTAAATTGCATTATTGGAGGTCTTCGAAGCAGAATTTAGGGTTGAGGGTGATCCCACAATATTGGTTTACAATTTTTGGCCAAACTAGACACTGAAATATTTTTTTCTAACTAAATCTTCACTTTCAGGTACCTATAGCGGCTAAACTGTGAGGAATTTGAAGATGATGCGAACTAGTGATTTGTGACATTTTTTCTATAGATTCTAAATATATTTTTTCAAAAATTTTGGAATCATATTTCACTTATTTTTCCATCTCCTTAAAAAACTCTTTTTTTTTTTCTATAAACAACATTTTTAAGGAGTGGCTCACCGTATAACACAAATTTTTTTCCATGAAGGATTAAATTCTATTTTTTTTTAATTTAGATTTGTAACTATGATATCTAGTGTTTCCAATTAGTTTCATAGTGTTTTATTGAATAATTTTTCCTTAATCAAGTTTCAAAGTCAAACCAATTACAATTCAGACATAGGCAGACTGTATAACATGTAACTTTTTTTGTATGTATCGAAATTCAAATTTTCTTTTTTGTTGGATCAAGGACTTAAAATATCTGGTGCACTCATATTTTTCAATTTTATTTTTTGATAATCTACTATTTTTAAACATGTGCGAACAAAGAGGTTGATTTTTGGTGAAAAACCTGCATTCACAAGAAATAAAAAATAAATATAATAATCAAATTTAATTTAATTAAAATTATACTTTTTTGGAAGCTTATAATAAGGACTACATACTTACAAATAAATAAATTTTAAAATAATTCATTTGATCCCCAAAAGGTAAATCAAAAGTGGTTTTTATCAGCATTTAGATAGGTGTAAAGGAGACTCCATTATAGGTATGGTTTAAAACCAGCGGGGTTCTATCCAAGGGGGCTTGGTCTAAGGTGGTTTGATCAAACCCTCTTCAATTGGAATCCTTTAAATGGAACTTTTCAACGCTTAAATCATTATATTTTCTAAAAATATGTGATTTCAGCAAAAATAGGATCTCCCAGAAAGTGTAAATCGCTATTGTGGCAGCACCCTTGAAAGTGTTGTCGATTCTTTAAATTGAATGTTTCATAGGAATTCAATTTAAGGGACTAAAATTAGATCTCTTTGAGATCTTTTCGACAAGGTAGAGAAGTTCAAATTTTGGCCACCAAGCTAGGCATTATGACCTCGCCAAGTTGGGGTATAAAATAACATGTTTTTTGAAAATTTCATGTTTTATTGTTTTAGTTTTGTAATTTTGAATTTCAAATGATGTGATGACTGTTGGAATTCCTCTTGTTATGTACATATTCTAATTTTTCAAATGTAAATAATTCAGTTTTTTGAGTTGCATACAACTCTTTTTGAGTTTATTGTTCTTTTGAAAAAATCACAATACTGCAGGTTGTGTGTCAGGTATTGTCTTTGGATTTTTTAATTCAGATCATCAAGTAACAAAATTTAAGGACTCTTCGATAAGTCATGTAAGCCTGCAAGAATAGCAAGAAAAAAATTATTACACAAATAGGGAAACCATGGGTGGATTTTAGGGAATAGTAATAAAGTGACAATGACCCCCAATCTTGGTGAAGTATTAGATAATCGATCTTACCTTGATATAGATCCTCCATTATAAATTATTTTATTTCTATATTGTGTGAGGTAGAGTAGCTCAAACTTTCCCTCATTACCTTCTCCAATGGTTATGTTTATTTATTATGAAACATTATTAATACATCCTTCCTTTCAAGGCAATTCAAGGATGACAAAAAATTAAGAACATGGAGTCTTTAGGACATCAATAAGCATATCTTTATCTTAGATCAACCAACCAATCTTTATTGGAGAATAGAAATTCTAGTTTAAGTCATTATTAATCAATGTGTAAGCCTCTTATAAGAATTAGTCTCATTCTTTGTTAATAAATAGTCATCTAATCACAACACAAGACAACATCATATTCCTCACAAAACCCTTTCAAGCCTAACATCGATCTACAATATAGGAGACACATTCAAACCCTAAGAGTGACTAACATTATCAACATGTATTCATGAAATTATATGTTTATAAAAATTTGCATTCTACTAGATCTGTAGTCATGCTTCAACTAATTCTGATTAGATCTACAAATAAGATTTCATCAAAATATAATTTTGAAAACCTTAAATTATAATATTCTATCAATAATTCAAGGTCAAATTTGGTGTCACTATTAGTAACCCCACCTAATTTGTCACCTTACTCCTTGTCCACTCATTCATCTATTCAATTACCAAGCTTCTACCATTATCTCCTTTTATGTTGTTCATAATCTCTCTTGATTAAAAAAACTTGTCTCTGAACTTCATACAAACATTTTCATTCTTCCTTCCAAGGTTATTCTTCTTTCTTGTTCAAAATTTTCATCTTCACAAGGTAATTAAATATATTTTTAGAGCTATTGACTTATTTTTCTATGGTTTATATAAAGGTTATTGTGTATGATAAGGGGTTATCAAGGGTCACTTGGATCAAACACAATGAGATCTTAACAAAGGCAATGTGGTTATTTGAGGAGTATTCTTTATTACACTTAGGAACCCATTTTCATACCAAAAAACATCCTTCTCAAAGGTGTATATTGATCTAGCCCTTCATGTCAAACAATTATTTGAGTTCTAGCCCTAAGTGAAAGAAAACTCTTGATAATCCTTAACTCATTCCTAAACAATTTTATGATAGTCATGTAAAAAATTTAGGGTATTTGCTTACATTAGACTAAACCCTAGGTATATTAACTATATTTCAAATGTAGATGATAATATTTACATGTTAAAGATTGGACCTTTGTGTGTATGACTATTCTTATGTGTGTATGACCATCTTTTAGGATATAATTTCTTTTTTTATATGACTATCTTTAATGATATGATTGTATTTTTTGTGTACTTTGAGCATATTTTCACTAGTTTTCAAAGGCTCATAATATTGGATACTTGGAGTGAATTGACCCAATAAAGTGAGATCTTAACATCATGACATCCTAGCACCATGTAAAGTGCATATTCTACTACTCCAAATCTAAAGGAATGTAACCATTGGTCTAAAATCATATATTAGGGACTCTTATAATTAAATTCATCGTGGTGGGTTGAGGAAATTACATGTATGGAAATAAATATGGAACTCATATGTATTTTTGATAGGATAGTTGGTGTAATGTAGAAAATTGTACACCTTTACAATTCCACAATATGTTTGCATCCCCTTAATTAGTTGTACTTAATTAAGCTTCTAATTACCTAAATTATGAATTCCAAAGCCTCATTATTCCCATTTTTTGAAAGGGAAACCTATATTAAACAATTTCTAACATTAATTTAAACACCTTGGAAATTGAGTGTCTTGGACTTACATCCTAGGACTCATTTTCCCAGGTCCCCTTTAAGTGCCAAGACCCGATTTTTAATATGTTTTTGGTGGAATTTTAGTGATTTGAATTCAAGTTTCAAATGTCGACTTGCGGAATCTAATTTTTGAGAAATTAGATAAACACCTATAAATATAAGGTCTTTCTATCAATTCAAATCTAAGCTACATAATCAAGAGATCACAAGAGAAAATATTATTGTCAAGAATGTTGAAGAGCAGATTTATCAATCATCTACAACAACAATCAAGATCATATCATCATGTCAAATTTCATGTGTGTTCATGTCATGTTTTGGAGCTAACATTGTGATGTAGGTTCAAGCATTCAAGAATCAAATCAAGCAATCAATCAGGCTAATTCATGCAAGATCCAGACCTTAGAGTGATGTGTTAGACTTTAGTCCTCTAAGGGCAACCATTAAGGTTTTGGTGAGTTGTAACATAGCTTTGTTCATTCATCAATTCCTTCCATTTAGATCATCATTTCAATATCAAGGTTTAACTACCAACATGGGGTTTGACTAAGGCAAACCCCCATTCACCCAAAAAGAGGCATTTTTCTTTTCTCTTTGTATGTGCAGATTTACAGGTGAAGAAGGATTGAAGATTGATCAAAGGAGTAATTTTGTAAAGTTGTCAAAGTTATCATCATTGTTGTCAAGCTACGAAAACTCGCCTACGGATTTTATTTTCAGCTTTCTATTAGTCAAACCTAGAGAAATTAGTAGCTTAGATCCAGGATTTAAGGACTACAAAATCAAATTTTGGACCCCTGCACTAAGACCCATTTGCCCTAGGGAAAACTAGTCCTACTACAAAGCTCAAAACCTACTTTTTAGGCCAAGTGCATACCCTTATGCCCTTCTCAGATATGCCTGCAAATTGTTGTTTCCATTTTTGTTATCATAATATTCTGCATTTCAAGTGTTAAGTCATGCAACTTAATTAGTTAATACATTTAAAATTATCTCCCAAAAGTGTCAATCAGTCATTCTATCATAAGAAAATAGTAGACCTTCCTAGTAGGGTTGACTCACCTCAAGGTTGGAATTCAACCCTATCCTTGGGATATCTCTTTTTCTAATTAAATTAGGGAAAGTGTAAGTGTGTTTAAACACTTAGATCATTCCACGAAATCACCCACCCACATATCTCACCTTTTTCTATGTTTCAGTTGGTTTGGTGGTATATTGAATTAAAGTCCTTGAGATAAGACTAACAAGTTCATGCATCTAAAGGTGGTTTCTCTAATCTCTAAAATATAGCTCTTTAAATAAGAGGTGTAGTCATTTTGAAATGGTCCCATCTATGCAAAATTAATGAAGATCATAGGCCCTTTCATCAAAATTTGATGAGTTACCCCTTGTGTAATCAAATTTCATGTTCAATGGTAAATCAACCTCATGGATTATAGATTTATGTCTATAAAAATTAGTTTCTTATAGTTGTAATAAATTTTCCAACTTGTGTACATCATCCTACATAACAAGAAATAAAAAGAAGTGTTATCATAAAGATGTCAATGCATGAACATCAATAAAAAATCATTCCAATCACATGCTTATACAAGCAATCAAACATTAAAATCCTTGGACTTGTTGCTCTATTGTATTGAGGTTTCCCTCATAGACATATTTGGCTACCTCTCATACCTAGATTAGATGCAACATTTCATGTTTTTCTCACCTCCCTTATTTGTAATATGTCATATAAGGATTTAAGCATACTCTACCATGAAATTCAAGATAAATTAACTCCTAATGATACAAAAACCATTTTTATTGCAATTCCTCAAACTAAAATTCCTTATTGCTTAGTCCAAAGGCTAAAATCAATCACAAGCGGGATTATACTATGGTGAATAGTTTTGAAATCATGTTAATAGCATGATGAATGACCTTATGGACTCTAAAAGCATCTTGTTTCATGTTAGGATAACAAAGGTAATCTACTACGATATAGAAGTTTGAAATTAAGTATTCTTTTCCATGAAACCATTAAAATAAATGTGCTTAATTTTAGAATACCATTGAGAGATTTATAAATTTAAATTACATTAAGAAATCAGCAAACCCCATGAGAATTTCACATTGCATAATACTTATGTGGAGAAACCCTTGTGGGAAAAAACTCCACCAAGAAGAGATATTGAGTATGTACCATCTTCAAACACAATTAAAATGCAACACTCTTGTCACTCCTATGTCTCTAATTTGACAACACTTGTGTACCAATGAGCTAGAGCAACATAAACTATTAACAAAAGCATATCTTACCTCCATCCAAAGGCTCCAATTTATAGGAAATGTGAAATAAGGATACCACTAAAATTTTCCCAAACAAGATGTGATCATACCATGGTAAACCATGGTGCCCAAAATCCTCTTGCAAAAACCAAATATCCCACTCCTTGGAATCCCCCTTAAAATGTATGAAGTTTCTCATTTTGGCATCCCAAAAGACATATTTCCCTCCTTTCCAAATGCTCCACTTGAGGAGTTAATTAATTTTGTCACAAGTAATTATTTACTATTGCCCATGGATCCCTTCATCCCTTATAAATACATTCACAAAATATAGTTAGAATATTATTACAAATTATTTTTTAACACAGTAGCCACCTAAATATGTACCTTGAAAGGATGTTGGAATAATTAAATAAATTAAGATTTGCAAGGTGATGGAACCTTGATCCTAACATTCTACCACTTGACATCATACATTGTAAATGCATCCATTGGAACACAAAAGAATTAAGTATAAAAAATGAGTCCCATGGCCTCCCTACACCAAGAGAATATTTTTTGTGCTTGTAGGCTTGGTAAGAGAATATATAACATTATCTCAATTATTAACCTTCCTCAACATAAACTATCCATTTTCAACCATTTCCTAAACAGGGTGGTACTAAACATCACATGCTTTATTTGAGCATGAAACATTATATTTTTCCAAATAGATTACACTCTAACTATCACAACTAATCTAAATTATCCTAGAATCAAAACCAAGCCTTGCACACAATCTCTATAACCAAAATGTATCCTTAGAGATATGAGTACTAACAATATAATTTACCTTGACAGTAGATAAAGAAACCATGGGTTTCCTCTTTCTCATCCAACTCACTACACCACCAAAAAAATAAAAACATAGCCACCACTCGACCTCTGACTATCCAAATCACCAACCCAATCTACATCACCTTGTATGTCCAATATCTTATCCATATTAAAAGTACTAGAATAAACAAAAAAAATCAAAAATGCCACACAAATATTTAGGCACCCTCTTCACATAGTTCCAATGCTCCCTACCACATAAACCTACTCAATATTCCCATTACTTGGGAAAATACCTAGCTTAGTATAAAACAAATTGCATAATCGGGCTATCAATTACATTAGCATGACACATTAGACATATCCTCAAAATAATCCTCACATTTGGAAAACATATCTAGAGTAAGCTTAGTTCTAATTGGTAAAGTAATTCTAATTGGATTATAGTCCTAAATATTATACCTCTACAAAATAGTATTCATATACTTACTTTAAGATAACCAAAGTCTTTTGTATTCATGATCCCTCCTAATTTCCATACCCAATATGTATCTTTTTGTCTCCAAATATTTCATCTTAAATGCACCTAAAATTTGATCTTTCATCTCATTAATCATATCCTCAAGATATTACTAAAAAATAAAATGTTATCCACATACAAGACAATAATTAATATATTATTAGCAATACATCTAATATAAATGAAATGACCCTCCTTACTTATTACAACCAAATTCAACGTAAATGAGTAAAATTTTGATACCACATTTGGGATGATTGTTTCAAACCATAAAGATATTGTTTTAACCTATAAACTAAGTGTTCCTTCTCTTTTATCTCAAACCCATTAGACCATTGGAAATAAAATGTCTCTTCTAGATCCCCATGCAATATAATAGTTTTAGCATCCATTTAATCAATTTCAAAATCATAAGCAACAATTATAGATATAAAAAATTTAATTAAGGATAACTTAGTAATAAGAGAGAATATTTCACCAAAATCGACTCCCTCTCTCTAGGAGTAGCCCTTGGCTGCAAGTTTGGCCTTGTACCTCTTTAATGAATCATTTGTACCTAATTTCTTCATATAAACCCAAATTTACAACTAATGTCTTTCCTTCCTTTGGCCAAACAAACAAGATCCTAGGTGTCTTATGAGTCTAGATCCATCATCTCCTTCTACATGGTTTATTGCAAAGACTCATTACCATTTGAAATAATAGCTTCACTGTGTGATCTAGGTTCATCATCAATACTTAACAAAGTAAATAAATAATAGAAAAATAGTGGGATATACCTATCAATAGAATTTTTTTGTCTTGTGTATATTCTTAAGGGTGGAGTAATTGATTCTCCTTCTTTTTCTTCAACCTATTTAGGTAATTATGATAAAAAAAATCCCACTTGAACCCTCATCTTCTTCTCCATCCTCCAATCAGACATCATTTTTTTCTTCCACATTTGCATCTTGGATGACCTTCTCTAAAAGATATTGAGTAGGGTTGGTATTTGAAGGCTACAAGCCTATTGGCGAAAGCTTGATTCGAATTGTGTTTTTTGTGCTTCAAGGGTTGGTTATTGTTTGTATTTGATCAATTTAAGTTTGTTTGGAGTTTTCCACCACCTTGTTTGCATCAAATTGGTATCAGAGCCTAGGAAAGATTTGGGCTAGTGAGTTTGTAGTTGTAGTTTTGTAGTTGTGGTTGGTTGTAGGTTATGTGAGAACCTGGTTGATGCCATTAAGAAGGCAGAGAGAAAGTTGAGTAAAGTGAGTTGTGAAGCAAGGAGAGACTTGCTGAAAGATGGATAATTGAAGGAGGCATTTGCAGGTAGAGGAAGAAAGAAAGAAGAGAAAGAGACAAGAAAAGTTTGATAGAGTGTTGGAAGCATTGAAGCAAGAAATGAGAAGATTCAATTTAGAGTTTCAAGAGTTCCAATTGAGGAAAGAATAGTTGATCACACAAATGACAAGTTGGCACTTGACATTGAAAAGGAAGATGGTATGGCCCATAAAGAAGATAGCAAAAAGAAGAAGGAAAATGAAGATAAAAGAGGATGAAGTATTTGAAGATGCAAATGAAGAATTCATAGATGAATACAAGATGTTGCAGCCATTCCTAAGCATGAAGATAAAGGAATAAAGATAAAGGACCTGATTTCAGAGGAAGGAGATATTGAGTTGGTGTCAAGATTGGATGAAGAAATGATCAAAGATGAATTGCTTTTGGAAACTTGCAAATATTTGAAGAAAGATGGAGGTATTGCGATAGATTTCATGTATCATTTCTTTGTTGTGCTAATTTTTTGGACAAGGAATAATTTGTAGATCAAGTTGCAGCATATAGGAGAAGGGCAAAGGGAGACTGAAGCATATCAGGGCATGAATGAGCATATTCATAGAGATAGGACAAGATGGAAGCATGTTGTAATTGAACAACTCAAACCAAAGGTGAAAATGAAATTTGCAGGGCATAAAAGAGATTACAAGGAGGAGCATTTACTGATCCAAGCGGACTTGGAGTTCTTTTTGGCCGGGAGAATGGTGCAGGAGCACCCGAAGCATGAGCATGCCTCAAGGAGGAAACTTCAAGTTTGATTCAAGTAGGAGGTCCTAATTTTGTAATAAGATACATAAGATCATTTTGATTTTTTTTTAGGCCATAGGTAGTCATTTTAAGGTCATTGGGTTTAAAATATAAAAGCTGCACAATTTGACAAAATGTTGTCAAGGCAAAGTTTGTAAAATGCAACAAATTGTAAAAGAGGGGAATGTGAACTATCAAGGTAGTTAAAGAGTCAGTTTAGGACATTGTAATTTATTTATAAAGGAACTTTGAAGCCTCATACAATTTGAGGAAGATTGGGAGTTTATTTATGAAGAAGAATTTTAATGAAAAAACATGGTTTTCTGTATTTTACCAACATTTTTTGTGTTGCAGGCCGTACTACGGCCATTTCTTGTGCAAATATTCTCTCCTCCTCCACGGGAATTCATTTCCCTATGATTCTACTTTGATTTGAGATTTATTTCATTTAGATTCATAAAGTATTGAGAAAGATATTAGCTTTTTTGTTTTGGCGGGTCAAAACCCTCTTCTAGGGTGTCAATCAACACATTTAATTGCATTTCTCATAGTTTAACTGATGAAACTCCTTAAAAATTGGTGAAAAAATAATTTTGAGTGTATTCTTAAATATTCCAAAGTTTTAGAGGGCGAGAATAAGGTTTTGGTACATTTTTACATTGCCTTAGGTCTACAATTCATGAAAAATCTGGAAAATTGACCCTGCACAGTGAATATTTTTTAGTTTGAAGATGTAAAGGGTGTTATTTTGTGGTGGAATTATTCTTAAAGGTTGATTAAGGGTTTTTATAACCCTTCCTTGTTAGGGTTTTATGAATTTACAAGTTTAGAGTCCCTTTATGTTGTCTGACCTGTGAATACAAAGTTGTCTCAGTCTGGTAAACATCAGTGTGCAGTGAGAGTTTGAGAGTTTTGAATGTGAAGTAAGGGTCCTTCTTGTGTGTTATAGTTATGGTAAGGTGTATGGGTGAATTTATAACCTTTTTCTAACATGTTTTTGTGTTTAGACAAGTTTGGTGCCTTTGTTTGTTGATTTCCTTGTGTAGGCAGTGTTGTCACAATCCTAGTTGGACAGGAAAATCTAAGTTTGGAGTTTACTTTCTTGAAGGGATGTAAAGTATTTTGTGAGTTATTAAAATAAGGTGTTTAATTTCCTTGGAACAATGTTGAGAGACCAGGAGAATCCATTATGGTTGTTTGACAAATTGAATGTTCTCAAGAATCCTAATAGGCCTAATTGTTGTTTTGAACAATCTACATTGAAAGTCCATATGTTTGAGTTGTTTATGCTGAGGTTTGGGTTTGGTGCAGTCAGTTTGAAGTTGTTTAAAGATTTTTTAAGGTTCAACAAAAGATTTTGTGCTTAGTTCTCATATTGGTGACTTGAAATCAATAGTTTTGTGAAGGGAATGCACTTGTGATGAGTAGTCAAACAAGGGTGTTTTGAGTTTTTTCTAATGAGATTGAGAAAGTGTGTTTTCTTCCTCTAGCTCTGCATCATCTTCTTGCTTAACTTAAATGCACCATATTTTCCCCTTCTTTATCTTTTGGCTATTCAAGAATAAAAATAAGCATAAAGTCCTTAAAAACCAAATCTCTATAATAGACAAATTTCAAGGTGAGAGGATTCAAAAGCTTGTAACCCTTAACATTCTCACCATATCTAATGAAGATACTTTTTTGTGCTTTTGGATCTATTTTATATCACATTTATTTAAGCACATGAATATAAGCCTCACATCCCAAAACCCTTAAATGTGAAACATAAGGTTTCTCACCTATCCACACTTCATAAGGTGTTGAATCAAGAGCCCTACAAGAAGATCTATTTATTAATTAACAAGTAGTACTCAATTTTTTTTCCAAAAACATATATATCTAATTGCACACCACTTAAAATACTTCTAGCTCTTTCCATCAAAGTTTAGCTCATCCTTTCTATCATCCATTTTGTTGAGGTGTGTAGAGAGTAGTATTTTTTCTAATATACCTACATGCTTGCAAAACTCATCAAATTTCTTTCTAAGAATATTCACCTCCATTATCAAATCTCAACACCATTATCTTACACTCTAATTGCTTCTCTACAAGGGCCTTAAAGTATTTTAAACTTAGTGATAAATTTAGATTTATGTTACAAAATTTAAATCCAAGTGAATCTTGAGGCATCATCAATGAAGGTCACAAAATAATGAGATTTACCAATAGAACGAAAATCCACATGACCAAAAACATGACTTTTAAATTGATAAATTTCACCCATCCTTTTCCATAACAAATAAGTGGTAGGCTCTTATGATATATTGAAAAGGAAAAAGTCTACAAGACAAAGCTAGATGTTTCTTTGTACTTTCTAATCCATCTTGCCTGACAAGTCTTGGGCAATAATTTCATGTTTAAATTCATTTATTTTCATTGTCCATTTATCCCTCTCTTCCAAAATATATTCCATATTTAGCTTCCACAACTCATAATTAGATCTATTGAATATTTCAATGTCTATCCAAGATTTAGACGTAGTCATGGCTTCTATACACAAATTTGATAAAGAAAATTGACTATAACTCCTGTTGTACTCTAGAAAACCTTTCCAACCACAAGAACCAAAGTTGATCAAGCTTTGATACCAAATGTTGGGATAAAAAAGGTAAAATAGCACAATATGAAAATGTGAAATTAAGTATGTTTTTATGAAACCCCATTCAATTAAGTATGTTTAATTATGGAATACCATAAGAAGATTTGGGAATTAAAATTGGTAACATAAGAAATCAACAAACCCCATTAGAGTCTTTAAAGTCTCTTTGTCCTCTTCCTAGTTCTTGATGCTGCTTTGGTTCGAGGGGGAAGGTATTTTTATCTCGTTGACAGATCTCTGTAGTTGGTGGTTTGTGGAGATACTTAATTGGAATGTTTTAGTTTGTGGTTGTGGTGGTTTTCTCATGGACTCTTTTAGAGTTTTCCTCAAGGAGTTGTGTTAGGCTCAACCCTGCTTCTACTTTGTTCAAGGAGAGGAATGTTGTTTTCTTCCTCTTCCTTGTTATGTTCCATTGGCCTAGACTACCAAAGGATGGTGTGTATGCCTATTCTTTTGAAGTGTTGGCTCTCTTCCACAGTTCTTTGTTCGCATCTTCTATTGAGGTAAAGACTATTCCTATGGTGGTGGAGTGCCCTTCTATTGAGGTGAAGGGGGTGGCTTTGGATGGATTGGGGTGCCCTCTTTTCTGGTCTCCTCTGGCGGTGGTCCTATTGAGGTGGATGTTGTTCCTATTGAGGTGGAAACCAAGGTTGTTGGAGAGTTGTGGCTTTGGTCGAACTAGTGTTCACTTCATCCTCTCTAATGGAGGGGAGCTCTTTCCTCTTGAGGTGGTTTGTGAGCTGGTCTATCAGGCTGTTTGGTTTTTCAAGGTGGTTTCAGCTGCCATGGTGTTTTTTCTAGGGATCCTATTGTGGGTGATGTGGATTTTCGACATCATGGTTTTTGTTTTGGGTGATGTTCTTACCTCTGTGGTTCCTCATGAGCAACTGGTATGTTGTTGTTTGGTTGTTACAGGTAGTTTCTAAGGGTTCAAGGTCCCTACCAAAACCTAGTTGTAAAGGGTTGAAGGTCCCTTCAAAACCTTCAGGGTTAAGGTCCCTGTGAATACCTAGTTCCTTTTTCAGCAGTTTTTTTTATTGCTGGTTTGGGGTGTTTGTGGTGTAGATCTGAGTTGTCATGCTGATTTTTTGATCTGTTGTTGGTTAGTTGTTGTTTGTCTATGTTGTATTTGTGTGCAACTTGGTCTTATTTGTGCGGGTTTTAGGTCCACGTTAAAACCTGATTGTTAATGGTTTTGGGTCCATTTAAAACTTGTTGTAAATGGTTTTGGGTCCATTCAAAACTTGTTTTTCTCATATAATCAAAACAAACCCCATTAGAACGTCACATTACACAATATTTATGTGGTGACCCTTGTGGGAAAAAATCCACCAAAAAGAAAGGCCAAGTATGTATTATATTCTTCAAACAAGATTACAATGCAACACACTTCATTCACTCCTTTGTCTCCAATCTAACAACATATGTGTACCAATGAACTCTCAATAAAAAGAATTCAACAAAAGCATATCTTAAACTACCATCCCAAGGCTCTAATTTATAAGAAATGTGGAAGAAGGATACCACTAGAAGTTTCCCAAACAAGATGTATTCATAGCATGGTAAAACATGGCACCCAAAAGCGTCTTGCAAAATTCAAATGTCTCACTCCTTGGAATTCCCCCCAAAATGTGTAAAGTCGCTTATTTTAGCATCCCAAAAGATATTTGTTCCCTCCTTTCCAAGCACCCAACTTGGGGAAGCTAACACCAAGAGACAACTTTCCCTCCTTTCCAAGTGCTCCACTTGACGAGTTAATTAATTTTGTCACAAGTAATTATTTACTAATGTGAATGGACCCCTTCATCCCTTATGAATGCACTTACAAACTATAGGTGAAATATTATTATAAATTATTTTTCACTAACATCTTAGGCGCCTAAAGACACCTTGACAAAGATGTCAAAAAAAAAGAAAAAGGATTTATAAGGTCAATGACATTTTAATCTTAACATTTCATGTGTTTCCACCAATTTGGGTTTAAAAAATCAAGCTTTATGAGGCATATACAACTATCACAGGACCTTGGAAGGATAAATGTATGTGTGGGAGTATGCTAGGAGGAGTGGCATGTGTCAAAATTTGCATTAACTAGTATTCTACTAGTTACAAAACCCAAGCACCAACTATTATAGTTGGGATGAGTAGATAGAAGGCTTTACATATAGACCTACGATGCCAATTTCACCTTAGAAGGTAATGACCAAAAACAACTTGAAAAGTGTGCTACAAAAAAAACATATAAAGGTTGAAGATCTATCCCTCAAGATCCAATGGTGGGAATCTAAACTTTTTATCCCAAATATCCTTCTCATCCTTTCAAATTTTTAAATCTAGATGCCAACGTGCTTTAGCATCATTCACATGCAAATGGAGGGTCTTCAGACAACAAAAATGGCTTACATGTAGACTTTGAATCATTCCTAAGACCCTTATGCAATTTAAACCTTCATGGGCCCAAAATGCAGTCAAACAAAGACCTCAAACAACCCCTTCAAGGAACTAAGATTAAAATGAAGGCCCTTAAAGTCATACAAAACAAAATTCATACTCATTAATTGGTACAGTATGATTTCAAGGGCTTAAATGTTAATATGCAACTAGTATAACAACTTCACACGTTAACAAAATGACCTTTAAAGTATGAACCCAATACTAGTAAACTCAAGACATGTAATGTTTATGCCCAAATTGTGTCATTTGATCCATGCAAACCATATAGGACTTATGTCAACTAGGATACGACAAATGGCCTTTCATAAACCAAGCAAGACCTCGACTCTTAATAGAAGTAATATGCAAACATGACCTTTAGACATATCCAATATAATCCAAATAAATAATGAATAGCATAACATTTTAAAGAGATTTCCTAAGCAATACCAATAAGAACAAAATCATAATCAAGACACTCAAGGAAGATAAGACATGAATAATCAACTGAAACAACAATGAAACAACAATCATGACCTTACTAATGTGAATTCACCAAAAACAAAAGCTAGAATAATGACAACAACTAAGGTCACCAAACAAAAGATCCTACCACCTCCACATCTAATAGGCAAATGGAAGGCATGTCGAACCAAGTGGTGGCATACAAAACAGCCATTTGACCGTGTTTATTAATTAATATACCCTTATTCTAGGAGTTAACAAGGTGCTTTGCTAGGTATTTTTATTAGCACCTTGTTAACTCCTAGAATAAGGGTATACAAGCCTGAATTTGACCGTTGAAGTTACTTGTCAATTTGTCTTTTTTTTGGTCAATCATCCTTTCGGCCATCCAAATTAGACCCTACGGGGGAGAGCATTTGGTGACCTGCGAACCCTGACTGTGGAGCTACAAAGGGAAATCTCGTTTTTACAGTATGCTCTTTTGTCCCTCAGAGTGATATAAGGATAAGCTTTAATTTATTTGTATTTCCCAGTTAGAGTTTAGTTTTTACATTGGAAATGAAATTGTGTCCCACAAAAGCAATATAAGGATAAGCTTATATTTATTTGTATTTCCCAGTTAGAGTTTAGTTTAGTTTAGTTAGAATCAATGCTCGATAATTCTAAATTAATGATATTCAATGCCCTTAATTCTGTTGACTCATAATTCAACTACCCTTTTAACAGGCTATATTAAGAGCCCTTTTGCAGTCCTTAATGACTCCTGATTCCTTTGTGTTAAAAGGGCGAATGGTTTTCGATTGCTTCTGTGCTATGAATTAGAATCCATACAAGATTGATCTTTTATTTAAAATCAGGGTTTTGCAGGTCTTGCATTGCTGAATACTCCACCTTTTTCTGTTGGTAGAGCCCAAGGCGGAGAAGGGAGTTTTAAAGCGTCGCTGTAATCAGGGTTTGAGCATATCCTTCGTTACATCTTAATCTGGTAATCATGATGCAGGTATGTTTCTTTTTCTCAACAATAGCGGTTTGCAAAATGGCAGGCATATAAACATAAAAGGTCAAAGAATGATATTTAAGAAGATTCATAATTTAGAATTTGGATAATTTGCAAATTTTTCGTCTAAATGGTGCGAATGTGTGGGAGAGAGAGAGATCTGGGTGCTGGAGATTGTAGGCTTTATCTAATATACTTTGAATTTGTCAACATGAGCTCTTTCTGTTCTTTCTAGCATTGAGAACAAGTATTGAATCGCTTTCAATCTCGATAGTTTTTATGTATGTTGATAGGGCGACCTTCAATTCATATACCAAGGTAATCATTTCGGCTTCATTATTTGTGGCTTTTGGCATGCCTTGCTATAAACGCATATGAAGTTTAAATTGTCAATGTGAAGAACACCTCCAGCCCCAGCAATTCCCCTTTGCAGGCCGCAAAATTTAATTGAGCAATACTGGTTGCCGGATTTTTTCTTTTTCTTTTTAATGGATGCAACTGGATTACATCTAGAAATCAGCATCTCTGCCTTTGAGTGCAATATAGCATGTTGAGTAAGCATATGTCTATACCAAAAGTCTTCTTTGGCTTAGCTTTCATCGAAAGAGAGAACCAATCCATCAAAGTCTCCCATAGATTGAATCAAATCCAATTGCACCTCTGAACTATTGAACCTTGGTGAATGGTGTCTCAGCCCCTTTATTTTTGGTGGGATCTTTCAGTTGACATTCTTCTGCAATTCCTAGTCTCAGGGGTTGGGAGAGAGGTTTCATGAGGGTCTAATTTCGCAACTCTCTCGCATGCTTGGGATCACTGAGAACTATGTAAATAGAAACAAATCTTCACAAATTTCAGCAAAGTTGATAAGGAGACACAAGATATACCCTAGGAGGAGTTACTTTTGCAGCAGGGTCCATTATAGATCATTTTGACTGTGTGTTGTATCAGGGTTTTGGAAAACCATTGCAGTTTTTAAGATCTCATTGGCCTATAAATCGAGGGCTTGGGATGGAAATTGTATGGTAATTTTGATTGTAGGGTTATACTATTAGCCTCTTAGTATTGGATCTACTCCAGATATAGAGATTAAATACGAGCATTGAAGCACAAATACTCTGTCGTATTGTAATCCATCTGTTTGTTGATTAGATTAAATACGAGTATTCTGTGTTGTATTGTAATCCATCCATTTGTTGATTAGATTAAATACGAGCATTGAAACACGAATACTCTATGTTGCATTTTAATCCGTCCATTTGTTGATTAATGCATTGAGTGTGCTTTGCTGTTGGTTTTTTCTAATAAGGGTTTTCCTAGGGTATATCTTGCTAGGGTATATCTTGTGTCTCCTTATCATTAGTCTTCTGAAATTTGTGAAGATTTGTTTCTATTTACATAGTTTCTCACACTATGTTTTAACGATTTGTTTCTATTTACATAGTTTCTCACACTATGTTTTAACGGCTGGGAGGGGGGTTTCATGAGGGAGTAGTTTCTCAATCGTTACGACCACAAGTTACAAGGAATATCCGTTTTCAAAACTTGAAATATTTGTTAATTTTTCAACGGGCTCTAACCTTGTAAGACTAAAATGTTATTTATAAATATCTCCCTATGTTTGTTCGGAATGGTTTATGGTTGTGTGTGGGAGAGATTAAGGATGGTGGATTTGGAGTAAAGTTAATGACCATTATGTCGTGTTTGTCTAGACTTTGTACTTCTGCATTTCCATAAGCACATCCCTGTTGACGCAGGCATCGAGAGCTAGACTATTTAAGGAGTACAAAGAGGTTCAAAGAGACAAATCTGTGGATTCAGATATCAAACTTTCATGTGATGATACTAATATATTCAAATGGACAGCTATCATCAGGGTGGGAATGTTTTTTTGCAAGTTGACATCCATATGTTCTATTATTTGGTTGTTTTAAGTGATACTCAAAACAGGCTAATATGATTTGCACTTTTTGAACACAGGGTCCTACGGAAACACCCTATCAAGATGGTCTGTTCCAACTTTCTGTGACTGTGCCAGAGCAATACCCACTAGTGCCACCTTTAGTGAGGTTTGTCACAAAAATATTTCATCCAAATGTCCATTTCAAGGTATGTCGATCAATACCAGTTACTCTATGTACTCTTACTTAATTCCCAAGACTTCAAATGCATTTTCCTATAGACAAAAAGTAGGATTCTTGATATTGTCTATTGCCTAGCATTCTACTGAATTTATCTGAATGTTAATATAATCTTTAATACGAAGCAGACGGGAGAGATATGTCTTGACATTTTGAAAACTGCCTGGAGCCCAGCATGGACTTTACAATCTGTTTGCCGTGCCATAATTGCCTTAATGGCTCATCCAGAAGCAGACAGTCCCTTAAACTGTGATTGTGGTACGTGATCTGCTTTAAACCTGAAAATCACATTTTCTACCCTCGAAGTTGAAGGGCTTACTAAATTTTGTATTTCTACATCTATTTCAGGGAATCTTCTACGATCCGGTGATAATCGAGGGTATCAATCAATGGCCAGAATGTATACAAGGCTAGCAGCCATGCCTAACAGGGGTAATCATTGAATTCTGATTTGTCAATGAAAACTCATACGTAGTTATATGATGGGTTTCTTTGAACATAAGTAGACCATGGGCGGTTGATAGATGCTCAACTATTTTTACAGTCTATGAAAATTAAAAAATGTTCTTGACGTTTGTATTAATCATTAATGCATCAACACCAATGCAAAGAGAAACTATGTCGCTACAATTTGGGCCATACATAGCATGGGTTCTACTGACTAATGACAGTTTGCCTTGGACATTTAACTGTGGCCTCCATCAACATAGGTTGTAGATCTGAATGTGTGTTTGGTACACACGTTGACTTGCAGTTTGTGTTGGTAGGCATATTTTCTTTCATGATAATGTTTGTCAGGTTAAAGTTTCTTATTGTATCTAGGTCCCTTAAATTGTCTTTTGGTTTAGGACGGGAGCCAATACTTGATTGGGCTCTATTAGTTGTGATGCTGTTTAGAAAGTGCAGGGCCATTTATTATTGTGAAAAGTCATATGTGACTTAAAAAAGTAGTCAATAGAATAATTCATGTCAAAGGAAGATCAAAATATGGCATGGCGCATAGGTAGTCTCTAGTGCACCATAAGTGAATGACTTTAATGCGTAAGGTTTGGACCAAACTCATCTTCTTTTTATTTAAATTTTCTTGTGATGAATGCCTCTAAAAATGGCTTTTCCAAATTATTTGAGGACCTGAATTCAAAAGTTAGCTTCAGCACATACTAATATTTTCTACTGTATAAATTTGATTCCCTGATGTTGCTCCAAGGAAGCAAATGGACTTGTGAATAGGTTTCCCAGCTGCAAGCATTTCTTCCTCTTTAATTTAATGTTTTTTTGTAAGCAAGCATAGACAAACAATTTGAATGGTAAAAAGGCAATGAAGAAATGCGTTGTTTTGTTTTTGTTGAGATGATGCTCAATGGAAAATTTTCATATTGAAGTTAAGACTTTATTTCACTAATTAATACAACTTCTGTTCAAAGAGAGGCTATCAGTGTTTGAAGGGTACTAAAAAGGTATTGTTGTGGCCACGAGTAAACCCAGTTTTATATGGGATATGCAAACTAAATTTTCATTTCCTTGTATGGTGAAACGAGTTTTTTCCATTGCTAATATAAGTGTGTTATGATTTAGGTATATATGCTAACATTTTGAATAGAATTAGTTTGCTTCATATTTTAATGAATTAAATGGGAACATCCCCATGTTGTTGAGGGTGGTCATATAAGATATAATTAAATATCAATCAACAAGATTGATAGAAAGCACATTGTATGGAAATTGTCCATTGAAGGTTTGTTCAAGGCTAATTTTGATGGTTCGTCCAAGAGGAACCTTGGTTTGATAGGGGAAGGAATTCTTATTCGTGACTCAAAAGGTAATCTTGTCCAATTAAGATCTCTTCATTTTGGCCACAAAACTAATAACAAAGCAGAATGGATTGTCGTGGAATCTATTTTGAATTTGCTGCTTGATGGTGGTTGTAAAAATAGGCGGTTGTTGAAGGAGATTTGCTCAAAGTTATTGCGGGCCTTTAGAAAGAAGTTTTTTATAATTGGAAGCTTCAAAGATTGCTTGATGAAGTTATTGAGTAAAGCAACAAATTCTCAAGTGTCTCTTTCTTGCATTGTTATTGGGAAGATAATCGACCAACTAATACTCTTGCTAATGGGGGTCGGGGCGGTGAGTGGGGAGGGGTCTCTTAAGCTTCCTTTTATGCTCTTTTTAATGGTGAATGTAACATGTGACTATCATTGGAAAGGTTGCTATTGGATAATCAACCACGTTCGTGTCTTTGGTGGGCTCAACTTTCAAACTATTATTTTTAAGTTCACCCTTTTTAATGTGGCCTTTCTTGTCTTTTCCCTTGTTTGGGTCATTGCTAGCATCACCTATTAGTAAGTTTTGGCCTTTCTCTCCATCTCACTATACTTGTCAAGACAATTTGGATTTCCTATATTATTCATGGCGTTTTGTGGTTTAGTTGCTTTATGTTGCATTGGCATGCTTCTTGCTTGCCACTTTTAAGATTTGGCTAAGAATAGGTGGCATTTACATGTGTTTTAGAGCTGGTTTTATAGCTTCCAAGTATTGCTCTTTTGTTTCGAGGGACCCCTTATTGTGTTGTTAAGTGTTGGATCATTGTTGGCATTTTATTTTTCATTTCCCTCCTTGTTGATTATGGTTAAGATCGTTTCAAGCTAGGATGGACTAGGTGATTCAGGGCAACTTTGGTATAGGGCTTCTATCTTGCTAGACTTTAAGTCCAAACTTGATGTGGTAGTAGTTTCTAAGGATTTAAGGGGGTTGCTTGCAAGATTGGTCCTCCATCCCAAGATTTGGATGTCCAATGTCTATTGTGGTGGGGTCTTGGTGGGGTCTTGGTGGGGCATTGCCACTAGATAGTGATGGGGAGGTGTCATTTGCCATTGATGCTTCATTGGGGCTTGGAGCCTTCAACGATCCTTAATCCCCTCCCTTGGTGAGTGATTTGAGGTCTCTTGAACATGTGGTGTAGGCCTTGTAGTGGGAAATTCAATCTCTCCTCATTTTTTCCTAGACCCACGTATGGTTGTTAAGAACATATTAGTTTCTTATAAGATTGGTATGTTGGAGGTAGCAAGTGTGTATATACTTCCAACTTTGGTAGTTGATATTTAGATCAAATAAAGCTACATAAAAGTGGGATCAATTCTATGACACGTGATACCTTCCATTGCACCCTTTATCTTAAAGTGTGTTAAAAGGCTAATTAAGTTCAATTTTCCATCTTTGCTTGTGTACACTAGCATCTTAGTACATTTCATAGGAACCTTTATCATATACATGATGGACCAATACATTCATTATAGCATCACCTATTCTATCAAGCGACATCAATAATTGATGTCTATTCATTTTAACATCCATCATAGTATTATTGTGGCTCAAGTGTGCTTAACCAATGAGTGCCACTTAGCTTGCTACCTTATTTGCAAAACTTTCATCTAAGTGTTGTTTGATGAATTATAGACCTCCTTAGCTTATTCATTTTCATGTAAGTGGTGTTTTCATAGTGTATCAAATTATGTTATGTTTTATTAGTATTCAAATGAGCAATTTCTTGTTAATTTTTATTGATTCATATATGATAAGTAGTGATTCATAAGAACCCATATTTTATGAGCATTAATGGTCCACTTGGCCCTTATAGCATCTAGATGATGCTCATAGGGGTGAAGCACTAAGTCATTGTTATGTCCCTAACCCTATATTGTGTATTGGGTTATGAGTAGTCGGTTTGTGGCTACCTTAACTCTTAAATAAGTTACATAATCATTATTAAAATCTTATATAGGTAGTTAGCTTAACTTGAGGGTTATAATTATTTAAGTCGGCCTAAGTGGTACCAAGGCATAATTAGGTATAAATAGGAGTTAGTGGCTAGTTATTATCATCATATTGAGTATTGTGTTCTTATTAAAGAATATTGGAGGTATCGCCCCCTTGAAGAGGATTAGGAGGTTGGCCTTCAAAGTGACATTATTATAAAGTAGTTGCAACATGTTTTATGTTATATTCTTCTTTTTACACAAGTTGCTATGTCATTAACCCTATAATGTGCATTAGGTTATGAGTAGTCATGTTGTGGCTACTTTAACTCTTAAATAAGTTACATAATCATTATAATAACCTTATATAGGTATTTATATTGTCTTAGGGGTTATAATTAAGTATACAAGTTGGTATAGGTGGTAGCTAAGACATAATTAGGTATATATAGGAGTTAGTGCCTAGTTATTATATTCATGTGGAGCATTATATTTTTAGTGAAGACTATTGGAGGTATCCCCCTTGAAGTGGATTACGAGGTTCCCCCGTCAAATTGACACATTACTATCAAGTATTTATAGAACATTTATACCATATTCCTCTATTGTGCAAGTTATTTCATTAGAAGTGGTATAAGAACATGATCTTGGCAATGTCAAGGCAAGGGATTTTTTTTCAATTTTGGAGGTCATTTTGAGAAGTGAATATCTTTCTTGTTTCGGCAAATTTTTTCTTGTTTTTTAAAGGTTTTTTGAGGATACATTGAAGGTGCTATAGTAAAAATTTCAAGGAAATTAGAGTAGAATTAAGGGAGTTGTTGCAAAATTATGGTTACATTATGGTTTCCACTTAATTCGCTCCCACAACGACAAATCAACAAAAGCAAATATGATCTCTAGAGGGTTTATTAAGAGCATATTTACATTACTACAATCTAGTTTGGGGTCAATTCGAGAAGAATTAAAGGATTTATTATGAAAATAGGTTTTCAATAAATTCACAACCAAGGCTACAAATCAAAGAATTTCTAGGAGATTTTTTTTGGGAAGTGAGATCAAAGACCTATTAAGCTATAGTAAAATGTTTAGATTGATTTGATTTATTTTGTGTGGTTTATTGTAAAATTAGGGTTTGCACTATATTCACCTCCAAGCCTACAGATTAGTGAAATTCTTCAATATTTTTGTAGGAGGTTAGTTCTTCACAACATGAAGTAGCAAAAGAAGAAGAAGAAGTAGAAAAAGAAGAACGAGGACAATAAAAAGAAGTAGAAGAACAAGAGCAAGAACAAGAACAAGAAGTAGAATAACAAGAACAAAAACATGAGCAAGAAAAAGAACAAGAACAATAAGTAGAACAAGAGCAAGAGCAAGAGAAAAAAAAAGAACAAGATCAAGAGCAATAATAAGAACAAAAACAAGAGCAAGAGTAAGAACAAGAACATGAAGCAACAAAAGAAGCAAAACCAAAAGTAGAAAAAGGAGATGAAGTGAAGAAGAAGAAGATGATGATGATGATGAAGATTTTATATAAAAGCATCCATAATTAATTAGCATTGAGGACAATGCTTTTGTAAAGAGTGTGTATGAGGTTATGAGTAGTCAGCTTGTGACTACCTTAACTCTTAAATAAGTTACATAATCATTATTATAACCATATATAGGTATTTAGGTTGTCCTATGGGTTATATTTAAGTATCTAAGTTGGTCTAGGTGGTATCCATGGCATAATTAGGTAAATATAGGAGCCAATGGCTAATTATTATCATCATGTTGAGTTTTATAATCTTAGTGAAGACTATTGGAGGTGTCCCCCCTCAAAGTGGATTAGGAGGTTGCGCCCCTCGAAGTGGCATATTATTATCAAGTATTTGTAGCATATTTACTACTATATTCTTCTATTTTGCAAGTTGTTTCATTACATTGATTTATCTCTAACTAATGGTCACAATAATTTGAAGGAGGTTGTGAGTTTCTCATGAGGAATTCACATGCTCTCCTCTAAGCAATTTTTTGGTAGTTCATCTTGTAATCTTAGATTGACATGTGTCACCCATCCATGGGGACTATCTTTATATCTTTCTATATAAGGGGTGGATCTTTCATCTGTAGGAATAAGCCTCTATACTATATATCACATTTATTTGTGGAAATATAGAAGATTCAATGTTGCCTATCCTTTTTAATTTTGATACTTATCTCTAGCTACTTTATATGAATGAATGCTTACTTTTATAGTTGTCTCCTTTATTATGTTATTTTTCTCTTAGATAAATAACTAAGGGTTGTGAGTTTCTTCATACACATTTGATGTATTGAATTACCAATTTATGTTAGTTTATATTCAAGGAATATTGTAAATCTTTCATGAATGGTAATGGGGAATGTGACAATCATAATAGATTATTAAGTAGAACTATATTTGTTTAAGCCATAACCACTAGTTTTAGCATTGTAAAGTAGTGATACATTTTAAAGAGACCACCAAAAATGTTATTTTCAATATAGAATGTAGGCTATATGTGATGACTCTATGTTTCCTTGAATAGACACTAGTCAATATGAGGAAAACCCCCCAACCCACTTGTGCTTAAAGAATGACAATCATTAGATTCATAACTTATTTCATAATTTACCGTGTTTGCACCTAAGCATTTAAGAGGCAAGGAATATTAATTGTTGTGAAATATTTGGTAAATTTTTTTGTCATATTAGTGCAAATATCTTATCTGCTAGTGATTGTGATGAATTTCTCTACTTGATTAGGAGTCCAATGAATGTTGACAAGGCTACCCCCAAGTTTTGTAGAGCCTAAAGTACATGAGAGAATAGTTCATTCTCTTTGGCTAGCCTCCTACCAACTTTGAGCATAGAAGTTTGTAACTTCTTAGAATTTGTTGGAAAACTAACTGACACTATGACCAAAAAATCCCTTACCAAGGTTTCTTATAGGTATTATTGCCTGGGCACTTTGATAAAAATATTTAAATGTTCAAATTTGAATATAATTTTTAGATGTTGTGTTCTTGGGATAAGAAAATAGTTAAAGTATGGGATAATTATAAGAGGAAATATAATATTATATATAACAATATGATTAATGATGTAAACAGTTGCATTGAATACATATAAAAGTGAATATTGTAAAAAAATATAGTGTAAATTACTACACATCTAGCTTAGGGAAGGCAACAATTAGAAGTTGTAAGGTATTTAGATAGTTAATAAATGGTAAATGAGAGGTGTGAATTATATATGTATAACACAAAAAAAAGTAAAAGGGGTGATAGATCAAGTTTAAACTAATCTATTTTATGTAGAGATAAATAATCAATAAAATATCCTTTATCTACTCCTTTTTTTATATTGTCATTTATCTTTGTGAATTTCTTATTCTAATGTTAATTTATTTTAAATAATATTATATTATCTTCTTGTAATGTTTAAATTTGCATACCCATGTGATTTTTTATTTAGTTTGTTTATCTATTCTAAGGAAAACTTTTCATACATGTACACATCAACAAATGGTGTGATCATGTGCAAACCTGAACTCATTCCCCTAATCTTTACACATCCCTATACACACATATTCCCATGCATTTATCCTCCACCTTATCCTTATATGCCCCTACTTGGATACATTAATCTTATCTAAGTTTTATTATACTCATAAATACATTTGCCTATATATAATTGTTATACGCCTAAATACCATTATTTTCCCACCTAGTAACATTTTCACAATTATAGGCTGGACCTCAAAATTACAAACTATACCCTCAGCTTTTTCAAATTCAAGTTCAAATTTTGGTTGATTGGCCCCACTTTATCTTCCTACTATGATCTAATTAAGTACATGTTTTGTAAAAATTGATGTTATGTGCTAGCATTTAAAGGTGTTCATTTAACATCCTAATACATTCAAACATCAACTCACATTATAGAGAATTAAAGGAACAATCAAAAACAAGGATTAGGAATACCTATATGAGCCAAAAAGCCACCTAAAGGAAGGCCTTGATATAGAATGCACCAAGCACAGTGAGCCAACTTAGGCTCCAAAATTGCCAACCAAATGCATTATAATTGATAATGCCAAGTCCAAATAGAGGACTAAAGCTACCACCAAAGATTCAATTGATCCGCCATAGGAATATGGGGGGACAACCACAAATAACATTTGCAAGGCCTATAGTTGTGAAAAGGTGTATTTGGGTATCATTTCCAATCCTTCCACATAAGGCTTAAGAGACTTAACCCTAATTGTATGAAGAATTTTTGGAGGTATAGCATCAATTACAAGAAGAAAGGTCTTTAGGTCTTGGTTATCAAGTTTGAATTTCAATTTCAATTTATTCCAAGAGATAAAATTATTGGTGGCTATGTGGATGAAATATAACAACACATGAATGCCCCTCTTAAAGAATTTCAAGGCATGCATCCATGACACTTTATCCAATGGATGATCTTGAGAAGAAAGAACTAGAGACCACCAAATAAATTGTTGATTGATAGAAAGCCCATTGTATAAATCATTTCCTGTCCAATGAAGCCAAGGTTTGATAGTTTCCCAAGCTTTCCAAACACTCTTGATGAAAAAAGTTCCCTAAATTTTAAAATTTTCTTGCATAGTGAGAAGAGTACCGAATTCTAAGCCCTTCCAAGTTGAACAACTAGTTGGCACTCCATAATTAATACAATGTTTGACCAAAATTTCCCACACTTCATTTTCCAATGCTCTAATTATCAATCAGGCACATAAGGAAATGCATTGTCTACAAATGGAGAGTAATCCTAAGCCTCTAGGTAGTGAAAATTACAAGCTACATGATGAAAATTGTGATATCATTCACTAGTAGCCTAGAGAAAATATCTTAGGAGTTTTTAATTTGAAGGTATGAAGCTTTGGAAGGAACCCAACAAGAAGAGTAATACACGTGTGTGGCTACCAAATTTTTTGAGCAAATTTAGAATTTACTTGCCAAGGAAAGAGGCTTGGTAATCTAATAATTGAGACTTGTTTCAACTCTATCAACCATCGCTTGCTAAAGAGTGAAGTGTGAAGCTTGAAAATAAAAAGGTATGCCCAAAAATTGGAACACTTCCCCATGAATGATTCATTTTCAGCTAGAGTGGTCAAGCCAAATTGGCTTGGAAAGAAAGTATTGGATAAGCATTGTTTTTTTTTCATTGAATGCTCAAACTAGAAGACTGATAAAAAAAAATCTAGGAATTGGAGGACTTGAGTGATATTATTTTCTTCCTTAATAAGAGTAAGAAAAGAGTATTCAATAAAATTACCATTAACCGATTGTTAGGATGAGTTGGGAAGATATATCCCCTTGACCAAGGACTAAGAGACCACATGAGCCAAGATGTAGCCCAATTATTTATCAACCAAAATATAAAGCACTGGGGCTAGAGGACAACCTTGACCAATAAACCTATGTATCCCAAAAGGTGTAGATTGTTGGCCAAAAATTATGATGCAAGTTGAAGCATGTACAAATAGTATCTCCAAAAACTAAATAAAATGGGGCCCAAAACCAAGTTCCTAAAGCATGGAAAAGATAAATGGACATTCACTATAAGAATATACCTTAGCAAATCCAATTTTAAGGAAAATGACAAGATATTGAGTATAGCAAGCCCATTCAATTACTTCCCAAATAGTAATAATATTATCCAAAATAAATATAGATTTCATGAAACTCGTATGTTCAAGACAAATAATTTGAGGAAGCATAGGGTGGAGCTTGAGATCCAAATCTTTAGCAATGATCATGTAGGATACATTCAACAAGGTAATCAACCTCCAATTTTAAATCTCTTCAAGATCATTAGCTTTAGGTATGAACTTAACATTTACATTGTTGATTAACTTTCCTAGAGATTTGGAATGAATAGCTTGAATATAGACCTTATGAAGTGTTAGATGCATAGGTCAACTAAGAAAAGGGGGGGTGAATTAGTTGTATACTTTTAAAAAATCAGAAACCCTCCTTAACATTTAGATCTATATTAGTTCTTAAACCCTTATCCACCATTAAACCATTAACATGCATTAACATAATGTAAACATGTAAAGCAGTAATGCAAACACATAAGATCACCAAATTTACATGGAAAACCCAAGAAGGAAAAAACCATCGTGAGGATTAGCTCACTAATATATGAATTGCAACACTGAATACAATAAGGTTCACTGCCAAGGGCTCACTGCCCATAAAGATAAAGAAAGGCTCACCATTGGTGGCTCACTGCCAAAGGACTCACTATCCAAAAGAAAGAAGAATATAAAAAGGGGTGGCTCACTGCCAATTTGAACTGCTAATAACGCATCTCTCTTATACCGAAGTTACATTTCCAATGAAGCACAAATAACTCATTAAACATACTAAAATATAGAAACCTTCTGCTCACTACATTAGGAAGTCAAATGCATTAATGCTCACACTTATATTAACACACTCTATCAAATTCACATCTTTCACATCACACACTCTTCACACTACATATGTACAAAAATTCTCCTTGCATTTATACCCTTAGCAACTTAAAACAATCTCAATTAGGTCGACCTTAATAAAACATATACACCTCAACCATGCAAAACCAAAATAGGTTGGCACCAAACACTTACACCATATAACGAAGTGAATTCAAACCAAGCCACTACTTAATTGTGACCCAAATCTACATAAACACGCTTCTCGACACTTACTTAACCAACAATTATCCTTTGAAATTAGCGCTAACGTGCCAGTTCGGCCAAACCTGCACTAACACTAACAAGAGACTCCAAACACACCTCTCAAGGTCTAGAAACATCTAGTGTACCACACAACACTCCACAACATCTATACAACATCTTAGAATATTCCAACATCATCAAAATATTTTGCACAACTACTATAACCATCTAAAACTCAAGAACACCTCCATTCTATGTAACTAGACACACTAGTACAAACATCCAACACACCAAACAACTTTACGAAACAACTCAGTACCTGAAACTTCAAGGGAAGGTAGAAGCATGTTCCTAGATCCAAAACATCAAAAACCTCACTGCAGAGAAATGCAGAGCGATCTCATTTCTCCTAGACACCCTATTTTATCAGACATACATATTTTCAAACACATCTTCCACTGTAGTATGATCCAAAACCTGAAACTCTAGATATGGCACCTCTAAACACCTCTAATCATCATGTCCAAACTGCATGAGCATATCTTCAAGCATGAAGAAATACAAAGCAAAACACTGAACACCACTTTGTCACACTGAACTCTCTTTTATTAAAATTTTCTCAAAAGAACTTGGAAACCAAGTGAACCAACTTCATCAACAACATTACTAACATCTTTGCAACACATCTACAATGTCTACAACACTACAACAATCTCCTCAAACATAATTCAGACTAATAACCTCTATAAATGACAACACCAACAACAACTCCAGACTTTCAACAACTCCAACAACTCCAATGCTAAGGGTTGACATCATCAACACCAATAAAATTCCAACACTTTCCTCATACAAGGGGTTGACATCAATGACAACACCTAAGAAACTCACAAACAACTCAAGCTTCCAACATCTCCAAACTTCCAACATGAAGGTCATCTCCCACAATATCCCAAAAGGAATTGTAAGATTCACAAGGGAACCTATCAAAATCAGGAGCCTTAAAGTAATATCAACACTGAATACAATAGGGCTCATTGTCAGAGGGATCACTACCCAAGAGAAAGAAAGGCTCACTGCCAGAATAGAAAAGAAGATAGAGAAGTGTGTTACAATGAGAAATCCATCTCAAAGCAATAGAATAAATCCACCACAATATCACCAGCACCTTCACATTTTCTCTATAGAATTGTAGACACCTTTTGCTCACTGCATCCAACAATCCAACACATGAAAGCTCACACTTCACTTCCCAAATTCACACTCTAACACTCTGCAATTCGCATCATACTCATCTCTCTTCGCATCCCTCAACAACTCAACTCATATTTACATCATCTTCAACCTTGAAAGCATTCTCCAAGGTTGGCTATGCACATCAACCATGCAATTTCAAATTAGGTTGACATCAAAACATTCTTGCGATGGAAAGGAATGAATGAAAACCAAAAAACACCTTAGCTAGGACCTAAATCCACTCATACATGCCACACCATGCTTCCAAAATTTTTGCAAGTAGTGTAAACACCCAGGTCATTTGTTACCCGTGTAAACATCATTAAACTTAGTACATGCTTCCTTTGATCCAACAACAGATCACAGACAACAAATGTCACCTAAACATAATCTGGAATATTCCATAAATACTCTGAAATCCAACAAACTCTTTTGCAACAACTTTCACCTAAGGAATGTACACACCTAGTACACTCAAACAACTTTTCCATACACTGTAACTTAAGAAACCGACTTCCAAAGCACCAAATCTCAAACAACTTTGACTGAAGAAAGATACCAACACTGTCAACTGAAAGGAAGCCAAGTGAGCGGAAACAACTTCCTACACTGATCTAATCAGGAGATAGTTACAAAATATTTTCTTTTTAACACCTTTAATAGTTGCAACTAGAGAAGCACATAAAGATTAATGGAAATAGAATAGCAACAATGCACAAAAACAATGACACCAAATATACCGTGGGGAAAACCCTTTCGGGTAGAAAACCCCACCATCCAAAAGCATGGTACTTCTCTATTATATCAAATAGTGATTACAATGTTTCTCCAAGTACAAAGTTTCTGCATAAGTGCTTCAACACGAACATCTATTCTGGAGTGATATTGACAACACTTTGTTACTTGCAAATAAACTATGCATTCTACAACTCAAGGCACTCAATAAATAGAGTGTTACAAGCTTCAAGAAGCATCTAGAAGGTGAGTGGCATCCAAATCCAAAAGGCACAACTTTCAACGCCTTAGAAATGCATTTGGACACATGTTCAATATTTCCTTACACCCCTTACACTTGTCGAACATGCATATAGTCTTCTTCCAAGCTTGGATGCCTTACACATCTTACAACTTGACATAGAATTTGTCATAGCTGACAACACTTACAGTTGTAAGAGAATCTGTCATAACTGGCTAAAAATAACTAATTCTCTTACATTTTGTCATAACCCAACTTGGGTGCCAACTTTCTCCATGCATTCAAAGATGTGTTATGATGCATCATAGAATTTGTAAGATTTCATAGATTCCAAGGTGGGACACCTATGTCCACTTGGGATGATGATGTATCATCCAGTCAGATCCAATGGGGATGCCACCCAGTCGGTGGGTCCCAATTAGTGACATGACACCATAGGAATTTAAATTATATAAATAAATACATTAAATTACATCAAATTAAATCAATGTTAGGACTCTAAGGTTGAGACACCTTAATCCCAACTTTCTCCCACTAATCAAAGACCTGCCAAGAGTCATACTAAATCATTTGCTCAGGACCCCAAGGCTCATGGAATCAGAACACCATTTGAACTTCTCTATGCTCACTGGTTTTGTCAGTGCATCTGCAACATTCACCAAAGTGTCAACCTTCTCCAAGTTCACCTTTCCATCTTCTACCATATCATGAACAAAATGATACTAAAAATCTATGTGCTTTGTTCTGGCATGGAAAGTAGGATTCTTTACTAGGAAAATCACACTTTGACTATCACAAAAAGCAATAATCTGTCCTGCATCTAAACCAATATCAGAACAAAATATCTTAAGCCAAATGGCTTCCTTACATGCATAAGTGGCTGCCATATACTCTACCTTTGTTGTGGACAATGTGACTAAAACCTGCCACTTACTCATCCAACTGATAGCAACACCAAACATCATTAACACATAACCACTGGTGGATATTCTACTGTCAATGTCACCTGCACAATTTGAATTCACATATCCTCGAATGATAAAAAAATGCTGAGGTCCAGTAGGATAACCATGAAAACACAAGGCATACTCAGAAGTACCCTATAAATATCTGAACACTCTCTTAATAACATATCCCAATGCACCTGTCCAGGATTAGCCATGAAACAACTACGAAATCCCACTGCTTGGGTAATGTTTGGTCTCGTACACACCATCACATACATCATACTACCAATTGCACTTGCATATGGTAATTTGGCCATGTCCTCCATCTCAATAGGAGATTTTGGACAATCATTCACAGAATCCTTGGTTCCTTGCATCACATGAACAACTAATTGTTTGCAATCTACCATGTTGAATCTCTCCAACAAGGAGTTCACATACTTGCTCTGACTTAACCAAATCTTTATGTTAGCTCTATCTCTCATGATCTCCATTCCTAGAATGTACCTAGCTGCACCTAGGTCTTTCATCTCAAACTGTGCTGACAACTAAAACTTCAAATCTGAAATCATACTTTTAACATTCCCAATAAACAACATATCATCTACGTATATAAGAATAATGAGAATGCGACCATTATCAGTTTTAAAGTATACACAATGGTCAGATTTAGATCTCTGAAAACCCAATGACAACACATAGGTATAAAACTTTTGATACCACATTTTAGGAGACTATTTCAAACCATAAAGAGACTTCTTCAATTTGCAAAACAAATTTTCTTTACCTTTTTAAATAAAATGCTCTAGTTGTGACATAAATCTCTTCCTCCAAATCACCATGAAGGAACACTATCTTCACATCCATCTATTCCACTTCTAAGTCATATGCAGCTGCAAGTGACAACAAAAGCCAGACAGATGTCAGCTTTGCTACAGGAGAAAATATCTCCCTATAATCAATTCCCTCCACTTGGGAATACCTAGGCTTAGTGACCAACTGTGCCTTATACTTCTCAATACTACCATCTAGAAAACACTTTTTCTTGAAAACCCATTTACAACCAATAGGTTTATGTCTAGCAGGCAAAGGTACTGAATCCCAACTCTTTTTTTTTTGTAATGAAGTCATCTCCTTGTCCATGGCTTGTATCTAGGAATTTGAATCTCTCATACCCAATGCATTTCTAACCGTCCTAAGCTCATCAATATTAGTAATCAAGGAAAATATGCAACTGGAATCCAATAATGAATAACCAAACCTTTTCGATTGCCGCCTAATTCGTGTAGACCTCCTCAAAGGCTGAAGTTGAAGTTCTCCTTCTTCTTCAGAAATTTCATAGCTACTTGAAATCTCCTCATCATCAAGTCCAACATGAGTGCTTGGTTCTTCTTTCTTTAGAGTAGGTGGAATCTGAACCACCTCCTTCTTTTGTTTCTCCTCTTTTTCTGGTTGCAACTCAACAAAGGAAGGTTTCATCTCTCTGAAGACCACACTTCTGTTGTAGAGAAACTTCTATGCTTCTGGATCCCAAAGCTTGTACCCTTTCACATTGACACCATAGCCAATAAAGATACACTTAACAACCTTGTTCTCCAACTTAGACCTCTTCTCAATCAAAATATGAGCGTAAGCTTTGCAATCAAAATATGAGCGTAAGCTTTGCAATCAAATACTCTGAGATGTCTCATCAAAGGATTTTTACTAGACCATGCCTCCATGGGTGTCTTTCCAACAAGCGCTAATGTAGGAGATCTATTGATCAAATAACATGCAGTGGCTATAGCTTCAACCCAAAATTTTTGTTCAAGGCTAGAACCACTCAACATACTCCTAGCTCTCTCCATCAATGTTCTGTTCATCCTCTTTGCAACTCTATTTTGCTGTGGAGTGTAGGGAGTTGTCTTGTGTCTCTCAATCCCGTGCTCTTTATAAAACTTGTCAAACTCTGCGGAACAAAACTCACCTCCATTATTAGTCCTCAAACACTTAATTTTTTTGCTAGTCTAATTTTCTACCAAGGCCTTAAACTCCTTAAACTGACTAAAGAATTTAGCTTTACTTCTGAGGAAATAAACAAATTCCCTTCTATTGTAATCATCTATGAAATAAACAAAATATATAGATTTTGATAATGAAGGAACATTTACAGGACCAAAAACATCTAAATGTACATAATCCAAGACCAAAAAAGACTTGTGAGAACTAGGGTAAAAAGAAACACGGTGTTGTTTTCCATATACACAATGTTCGCAGAATTCAAACTCGAGATTACAATCATCAAGGCCTTCAACAAGGCTCTTATTCTTTAGGGTTCTAAGACCCTTCTCACCAATGCGACCAAGTCGTTGGTGCCATAACATTGTCTTCTTTGTAGGAAGCTTCATTTCCATGGAATGAGCACCCTTAGGTACCCAAAATGCATGACCATCAAATGTAGCTGCAACATGCTTCTTCTCTGCACAATCAAATGGTGAAGATGAAGAATCCAAATGTCTCTTCTTCGGTATATCAGAACTATTGCACTAGACATTGCATGCATCAAGCTGAAACAAAGTACCACTATGAACTTCCTTAGCCAACACCATAGCTCCTCTTGTCATCTTGTATCCTCCACCAGAGAAAGCAACTTGCACTCTCGAATCATTCAGTTTACTTACAAAAAGTAGGTTTTGTGCCAAACCTGGGATATGCAAGACACCATCAATCCCTTTCACTCTTCCATTAGGAAATCTGATTTTGACTCTTCCACGACCAACAATCTTCAAGTGAGAGTCATCACCCAGGTACACCTCTCCACCATTGAACTCCTCATACTTCAAGAACCAATATTTTTGAGAAGTCATGTGAAAGGATGCACCTGAATCTATCAACCACACACCATCTGATGCATGGGCTACCAAGGCTGCAATAAATGCTTCTCCATCATCTTGGGATGATTTCTCAGATCCAAAATCAGAGAAAGACTTGTTTTTATTCTTCTTCTCCTTCTTGCAATCTTTCTAAATGTGACCAACTTCACCACAATTCCAACATTTTTCCTTGGACTTCTTACCAGGAGACTTTGATCTCCCCAAAGACTTTGACTTAGATTTCTTGTCTTTCTTTTTGCTTCTCTCTTTTGGTCTGCCACAGACTACAAGGGCCTCCTTAGCCATCTCAAAAGACTTCCTTCACATCTCCTCAGATAGTAATGAGGCAAAAACCTCAACCATCTTGAAGGTGGAAGTAGTGCTTCCAATAACCATTACTAGGTGATCCCAAGAGTCCAACAATGAACACAAAAGGAGCATGCAATGGTCTTGTTCATCTATTTTGTCTCCAATGGAACCCAGTTGTGCAACCAACATAGTAAATTCATTTAGATGATCTGCTATAGACCCTCCATCTTACATTTTCAGAGAATAAATCTTCTTTCTCAAGAAAAGCTTGTTTACCAAGGACTTAGCCTAGTAGACATCACCAAGCTTCTTCCACAGAGAAGAAGAAGTTTTCTCTTCATGGACATTCTGGAGGATGGAATCAACCAAACAAAGTCTAATAAGACCCTTGGCTTTCCTATCCATGAGATCCCAATCCTCTTGTTTCATTCCTGGAGGTTTGGTTCCAGAAATTGCAAGCCATAATTATTGGTCTACTAACATGTCTTCCATTTTGAGCTTCCACAACTCAAAATTAGCACCGTTAAATTTTTCGATCTTAATCCTCCCAGATGTGCCTGCCATCTCTTTCCTGCAAGAAGGTCACATAATACACTCTTTTGCAAAACTCCCACTGAAACAAAAATTAGCTCAAAAAACCCTTCTACCTAACAAAGGAACCAAGGCTGACCAAGCTTTGATACCAATTGAAAGGAAGCTCGGTGAGCAGAAACAACTTCCTACACTAATCTAATCAAGAGAGAGTTACAAAAAAATTCTTTTTAACACCTTAACAGTTGCAACTAGAGAAGCACTTAAAGATTAATGGAAATAAAATAGCGACAATGTACAAAAATAGTGACACCAAATATACCGTGAGGAAAACCCTTTCAAGTAAAAAACACCACCCTCCAAAAGCATAACACTTCTCTATTATATCAAATAGTGATTACAATGTTTCTCCAAGTACAAAGCTTCTATACAAGTGCTTCAACATGAACACCTGTTCTAGAGTGATATCGACAACACTTTGTTACCTGCAAAAAAACTATGCATTCTACAACTCAAGGCACTCAATAAATAGAGTGTTACAAGCTTCAAGAAGCATCTAGAAGGTGAGGGGCATCCAAATCCAAAAGGCACAACTTTCAACGCCTTAGACATGCATTTGGACACATGTTCAATATTCCCTTACACCCCTTACACTTGTCAAACATGTATATAGTCTTCTCCCAAGCTTGGATGCCTAGAATATGCTAAAAATAGCTTATGATAGATGCCTTACACATCTTACAACTGTCATATAATTTTTCATAGCTGACAACACTTACAACTATAAGAGAATCTGTCATAACTGGCTAAAATTAGTTGATTCTCTTACATTTTGTCATAACCCAACTTGGGCGCCAACTTTCTCCATGCATTCAAAGATGCTTATGACGTGTCATAAAATAAGTAAGATGTCATAGATTCCAAGGTTTGATGCCTATGTCCACTTGGGATGATGATGTGCCATCCAGTCACATCCAATGGGGATGCCACCCAGGTGGTGGGTCCCAATTAGTGACATGACACCATAGAAATTTAAATTATATAAATAAATACATTAAATTACATCAAATTAAATCAATGTTAGGACTCTAAGGTTGAGACACCTTAATCCCAACATCAACACACCTCCAAATCCACAAGACCTAAAACCAAACTACGGAGAGACAGAGCAAAAACATTTCTCTCAGACACCTTTGCAATACACAATTCACACATTGGTGAACACAAAATCTTTTGTACAATGATCCAGCACACCAAATTATGGATACAAAACCTCTTATAAACATATCCGAAACACATGCAAATCTTCAACCTAGAAGAAATGCAGAGCAACACCAAAACCCTACTCTTCAACCCATAACACACTGCAACTCATTGTTTCCTCTTTTTATCAAATTTTCTCAAAAGCATTTGGAAACCAAGCACCGAGAACACATCCTCATCATCACTTCTTCAACCATAGAAAAAAGCTTATCAAAGCAACATTAGAAGTTGACACCAGTAGCTTACTAATGACAACATAATACAACTAATCAAAGCATCATTAATGCAACAACACAGACAACACATTCTCTTGCAACAATCTTCTTCTCATACAATTGACACTAATGACAACACAAACTCATTGACATCAATGACAACACCAACTGCTCATACTCACAACAATCTCCCCCTTTGTCATTGATGACACCAATGAAAACACAAGCTT
>VDFB02256132.1:214712233-214845680 GCA_007258455.2 Sequoia sempervirens | reverse complement strand
AGTAATCCTTTAACTTTTGATCCCCACCTCTCTCTAAGGTTGGTAGCCAACATTTGAAAATATGCATTTTTTGTGAGAGGGTGATTAATGATCCACATTGGTTTTTCCCAAAATGTCTTTCTTCCATTCTAAATCTTCCAGAAGTTGAGGTTTGTAGCCATCTTCATTCCTACCCATATGATCGATCCTCTAAATAGTCATTGCAAGGTAGAATACATATATAGAATTGTTTTTTATTAGTTACTTCTTCAAAATGTTGGACCAAGATGCTAAGTTACTGATTACAAACCTTCAAACAATTTTTTCCACAAGCACCTGATTGAAGAGGCTAATCTCCTTGAGCTCTAACCTACCTTTGTTAAGACTAGAGCAAATCTTCTCTCAAGAAACTAAAGGATACTTGAATTGGTCCCCACTACCTTTCTATAGAAATGATCTCATGAATTTGGTAATTTTGGAGATATAGTTATACTCTTGGTTGCTATCATCAAAGAGAAATAGCAGATAGGGGCAGCTTGGAGAACTGACTTAAGAAGCACCAATCTCCCTACAGAGGAAATCCACCTTCCTTTCCATCCTCCACATTCTTACAAATGCTATTCAGAATTGGATTTCAAAGGTGTTTTATATTGCCTCCAAAGAAAAGGGGAAAACCCAAGTAGGAATTTGGGAGACAACCTTTTTCAAAGGAGATATGCCTACAAAGGAAATCTTGTTTACCACCATTAATATTCAAGAAGAAGATTTTGGATTTTGCTTTGTTTAGTTTCTATCTTAAAGATTGATCATAGTTACCCAAGATATCCCTTATAATCCTCACTTCTAAACAAATGGTGAGGAGAAAAGCATAGTATCATCAACAAACTATTAGTGTGTCAACTCTTTACCATGGGTCGAAGCTTTCAACCCTTTGAGTCCACCTCTATTCTTAAGAAAAACAATATACCTACCAAAGAGATATGGAGATGAGGAATCACCTCGGTCTTCAAGACCTTTGGAAGAGAAGAAAAAGCCTTTTGCAAAGCCATTCATGAAGATTTGAAAACTAGCAGATGAGTAACACCTTGTAATCCAAGTCCTCCAATATAATCCAAATTCAAATTTCTCATGCACCTTGTCTAGGAACAACCAATTAACTTTGTCATAGGCTTTAACTATATCTAATTTAATGAGCTCCAACTTTCTGTAGGCATGTAAAGAATGTAGGAGCTCATGTACAATAACAAATCCATTCATAATTTGTCTCTCTTTCACAAAACCTCCTTGCTCTTTAGATATCAAGGCAGGAAGGAGTACCTTCAGTTTGTTAGCAATCATTTTTGAATGTAAGCTTATGCACAGTAATAAGTAGTACACAAGGAGCCAGGTTTGAAGTCCTTAGCTTTCTACAAATCTATTTCTTTTGGAATGAGAATTAGGAAAGTAGCATTAAGGTTATTTAGGATAGATGTCAGATTCTTTGATTCCTCTACAACTCCCCAAAGGTCATTGGGCTTGGGTTTCTCTCACCTGCCATGACAAAAAGTGCTTCGTTTACTTCTTTAGAAACTTCCTTCATGAAGGAAACATTATTTGAGGCACCTCCAAGAGTTAGGATGTGATCTAAAAGAGGATCCCGTTTCTCCCCCCTATCTCCATTCACTTCCATAAACATATTTTTTCCAATAGGAGACCAAGAGGCCTTAATGGTTTCAGGACTTTTTGTAGTCCATCTTTCAACTATTTCAATTTTTGCAACTTAGTTTTCTCGCCTTCCCATTTACAAGCTAAGTGAAAATTCCCAGTATTACAATCATCTTCTTTGAGCCATTTGATTCTATAAGATCTCGTCACACCTAAAATATCATCTAGTTGGAGTGCAACTTCCATTTGTTCTTCCTTCAAGCTGTCAAAGACCACATCAGAGGGATCTCTTTGAGTCCCAGCCATTCTGTTCTTAAGGAGATCCTTTCCTAAAACAAATTCTTAAAAACTTAGTGGTTCCATTCCTCAAACCTAAATTTCAGAGTTTTTAATTTTCAGCTAAAAATCTCTCTTTCTAATTCCAACTTTAGTCATTTGGGTAAGCCAAGGGTTAGTAACAACCTTCTCCAAATCAAGGTTCTCCATCCACACTTTCTCTAATTCAAAGAGCACTCTTCTAGGAAACTTATCCTAGTCAAAAACCAAAGAGATGGGCCAGTGATTTGAACCATCTTTTGTAGGGACCTCAGAACTGAGTGTAATATCCTTGTCCAACCAGGAGGTTGAAACCAAGATTCAGCCGATCCTTGCAGCAATGTGGTCTTTGCCCTTTCTTCTGTTGGTCCAGGTGAAGAAACCATGCCGCAGTTTGACATCCCATAGGTCAAAGTCCTTGAGGAGGATGTTGAACTATCAATTTTTCATATTTAGGGTACCCCCTTGTTTTAAGAGGAATCAAGTTTGGCACAGAAATCCCCTAACAAAAACCCATTGGGAGCTCTCATACATTTTTTTATGCTCTTGAATCAGGATGCAACATCTTACCTCATCTTGCTTGACTTGGGGACCATAAACATTGTTAACAGGAAAATTAAACTTAGAAAAAGATCCTTTAGCCTGGCAACCCAACCAAGAGTTTGAACTTCAAGCACAGATCTCAGTCACTTCCACCTCTCATTGATTCTAGATGATGGCCACTCCCCTAGATGAGCCTTTGGCCTCTTTACTGAGCAGGGCCCATTTTTTTTCAAAGAGAGAAAAGGCATGGACATCCTAAGCATCATCCATCTTGGTTTCATGAAGCAAGACAAGGATTGGATTATGTCTCTCCAAGAGTCTCCAAAGCACTTGTCTCTTGAAGGGGGAATTTAATCCTCTACCATTCTAGGAGAGAATCTTCATGAGGAAACCTTAGACCTCTTGGTCCACCAAGATATCCTCCATTTGAGATTGGTGACCAGCTGCAACATCTACTAGGGCCACATTTTAAAATGTTCCATATTTGTTAGGTCTATTAGCTGCTTTGTTTGAGCTGAAGTCTCCTCTTTTTTCTTCAGAACAGTTATGTTTTAAGGATTTCCAATTGTCTTCTTGATTTGAGTTATATCCATCTAGGAACTCCTAGTGCTTCTCTAGTTTAGCTTGTTCTTCTCCCCTTTGAAGGAATCTTTAGGGAGCGAATTGTCCTTATTTTCTTTCTTAAGTCTAGAAGATTCTGGATTTACTCCAGGTTCCTCAAGGAGCCTTTCTAGATACCCCTTGAAGTCATACCCTGCTATCATCCTGTCATTCTTTTCCAGCTCTCCACGCTGAAACTAAGTTTATTTTACTATTTCTCCACCTTCTTGGGTATTCTATTTCCTTGCTGCCCTTGATTTCATGGCTTTTGATCCGAGTTGTGTGCTTCCTTTTTGGTTTGATATAACCATTTTTTATCTTTACTAAATTCCTCTTTAGCTTTTTACAGGCTGAACAATATTCTAGGTAGCTAGGCATTCTCTTATTAGGTGACCATATTCAGGTCAACCTCTATATCTTCAAGGTAGACTTATACAGTTTAAAGCCTGAATCCATTCAATTTCTCCCACATTCAATGTGATATATGGCTTGGATATATCAATTACCACACCTAAGGATTTTGCAATCATTACAAACACATAAGGGACCAGAACTCTTGAGGAAGAGCATACATGCATATCCAAATAGGTGTTGTACAAGGAATTGCCTTTGATGGCTTAAACCCATTTGTCAGCATTTCATAAAAAACCATTCTAGAAGAAATAAGGGCCTCCGCTGAAGACTATCTCAATCAGATTCATTGGCAAATATGACAATGAAATATCCTTATCACATGAAAAAAAGTTCATATTTCCGCTTGGTTTTCTAATTCCTCTACACCCAAGAATATAAATCTTCCAAAGGAAGATGAGCTCCAAGGAATCTGCAGATCAGACTTTGACCATGCAAAGAAGATACATTTTTCTGAATTTCAAAACATCAAAATTGATGATTGGTGATTCCTCCAAAGCTGCCATGCAAGGACTAGATCCTCACGTAGGTTGATCCAGCTTTTTCTCGCCTCCTACTGCCATGACAGTATCAGTTTCCTTCTCAAGCGTGGATGGACAAGATCCAGCCAGCATGTCCTTAAAGGATTGAAGGGGTGCGGGAGGGGGGCGTAGGAGAGGGGAAGATTTCCACCGACTTAGTGTCAAGGGTAAAAGCCAATGAATAAAGATCTCCTGAGGCATCCAAAGCACGGTCCAAACCCAACAGAATCAGTGAAACCAACAAACCCTAGCAGAGCTCATTCCGATTGAAGTGAAATGCTTTTACAAAGTGATGTTATCTTAACTTCTGAGTGAATTAAGTGCTAAATTCTGATTACTTCGGTCCTGTGTCCATCAAAGGCAGTTGTTGAATATCTGACTTTTTAAAATGTTTTGTCCAGAAACAGGCTAGCAAGAAGGTAACAGATGCAAAGCTTGCAAAAGATTTTCAGGCTGTCTTAAAGGAATTTCAGAAGGCACAAAGATTTGCAGCTGAACGTGAGACATCTTATAAACCTTTTGTTCCACAAGCAGTTCTACCATCAAGGTGATTATAAGCAGCATTCTAAGTGTTATATCATTTAATTAGTATTTGTTTATTGGCTCTTTATGCTTGCATTGGGATGGGATACATTTCAAGAAAACTTTGAGATTGCAGGGCTTCTTTTTCCTATTGAGAAGTTTTTCACATACATTTCTGCTAAAGACATTTCTGAAAATTTATTCTCCTATTGTTTTTTGCAGCTATTTTGCGAGTGAGTTGAACTTAAGCTCAGACAAATCGAGGGAGGATCAGGCTCTCACTATAGGGTCAAGGAGGTATTTTTTTTCTCCAGGGGCTTATTAATCAATATATATGCATTTGTTGGATGTGTTAATGCAACTATTTATTTGCCTTGATTGTAGCATCTGTAGGTTATTGTTCTTATGGCCTCATATTCGCTTAAGAAAAGAATATTAACTTAGTCCAGTCAAATGAAATCCAAAGATCATAAATTCTGCCTCATTTACTTTGCAGTCTACTATACTTACGTAAATAATGGTTTTAGAATGAGAGCTTTGCGGCAGTTTCCAGCTGTTATGCCTTTTATTTATGTAAAGAATTGTGCCGGAATTAGATTTTGTGGCTTTTTTGGTTGTCATGCCATTTATAGATTTTCTATTAAATTTATCATCATACTAATTCATGATGAAAATATGATTAATTTATTGGCATAAGTTTTGGGTTTTAGCAGTTGCATCCTCTTCAAAATAAGGTTTTGTTGGTGTGCAGTGCAATATTTGATTAAAATGTGAGTTGGAAGAAATCTACAATTAGCTACCTGAAATACACATTTTCTATGCCTAAATAGTGATAAAGGATGAGACTACCTTTGCAGCTTTAGCTGCATATGATGTTGAATTTTGAGAGCTTCTGGATTTGAGTGTAAGTTTTTTGCATCAACGTTTCTGGATCATCAGAGTGTGGTCCAAATTGTTGATGCAAAACAACTTACACAGTCAAATCCATGAGCTCTCAAAATTCATTTTCATGGACTGTGGACAAATCATGCCTACTATCTGCATATTATGTTTACAATTACAATATCTGATAATATTAACTCAAACCTCATACTTCATGGCTGAAAAATGATGCCTAATTGTAATTATCCTCTACATGCAAGTTAATTGCACCTATGCAAGGATGGGATTGTTCATAGATCAACAGTGTTTGGTTCCTACAAGTAGATCTCACCAAATTCTTGTGTCATAGTCTTCAGTGATGGTGACATGGTTATCTTATAAGTTTGCCCTAGTGTAAGTTATTTTTTATACCATTAGTATCAAATATGCAATGTGTTACCATTCCTAACAATGCTTCAAGTTCATCCCATAGATCATTATTTTTTAGTAAGGATTCAAGTATTCAACCTAGTTATACTATTACATTTTTTTTAATCAAGGACTCAGCAAATAGAATATCCCAAGTGGCTCTTGGCCCTAGGGAACCTGTCACAATCACTATCTCAGAACTTGTTCATGTTATTCTTTCAACATTAATGTGTCCTGAAGTTTGAACAATAAAATTGAAATCCTATATCTGAATTAGTAGTGAAGGTAGTGATCTGAGAGGGCATAATATCTTGAAAAGAAAATTCTCAAGGTCGCAGTTACGAGATTGAGATTAAATCTGGACAAATTATTCCTGGCAGATGAAATATAGCGATAAAGAAGTGCATAAGATTGATATGTGTGAAGTGTAACTACAGCCATAGTCCCCAAAATTATATGAATGACCAAATTCAAATTTGAATTAGCAACCTGACAAATACAGCTCTGTGTGTAAACAAATAGGCCGTTCTTCTGTTAGAAATGCCTCAAATTACTGAAGAATTGACTTTGTAATTCAATTTCTCTGCAGTAACTGGATTAATTACACTTCTTGGGAATTCATTAAATGTGAACATATTTAATTGAGTTTCCAAGGATCAAAACTGAGCTTTCACATATTCACACGAGAATAATTTATGTAATATGGAAGGAAGAATAAGAAGTTATATTTTGCACGGAAGGGTACATTCCACAAAATAGGTGGGGTTATGTACATGTAATGTTGATGCATATCAAGATTTTTACGAGCCAATGCATCACTTAAAAAAATCACTTGAATGAAACAAACTTCGCTTTCAAACTAAATTAATATTTCATGTCAAAGTTTTAAAAGAACATAGGAACACAATGCAGTTACACGATGTCTTAAAATAGAAGATAATTTTATTCCAAGCAGCAAGAAAGGTAATTTACCTTTGGCTTTTTCTTTTATTATTTGCCTTGCTAAAGATACCTAGGGTTAGGTACCTTAGAAGCCTTAAAAAAAACTGATGAAAAAGTTGTCACAGATAGATTAAACTCATCAGGACCAACAAATATAAGCACCTTATCATGCATTACCAATAAGCCTGCCTCTGAGAATCAAGGCATTGACCGATACTTAATAATAATATGGTAGTGAGATATTATCCAACCACAAAGATATTAGGTTCAACCTTATATCCAACATGGACGAACTCTGTTATTGTTCTTGATGCTTCTTTGGGTTCATGTAGTTTCCATATCTTATTTGATGATAATGGATTTTGTCATTTTTAATTATTTTCCCCTCTACTAGTAGAATATAGTAGTGGTTCCATCCTTTTTTCAACTAAACATTGTCTAAGCAGGGTCAAAATAAAGCACTCACCATAAACCACCGGCATATTGACCACAATGTGCCTGCGGTTTAAACTTTTCCAAAATAAATTGCCTTCTCTTTAACCTTCTTGCAGATTACATCATAAGACTTTATCCTTAAAGAGTCCTGCTGTCCATTTCTTAGGATGGAGCATATATATTCAAACTTCAATCCATCCCCTCAAATTTCTCATACTTTACAGAACGGGGGATAGAGAGAATGCACAAAATCCTCTCCCATATTACCACACCAGCAATCAGTAATAGAATGAAAAAGTTTTAGAAATGAATGTGGTGAGAAACCTGATTGTGCAGACTCCAGAGCATGGAAGGAATCCTTCATCCATGCTATTCTAAATTGAAAAATGCAATGAATGAAAGAGTGAGCTTTCCTAAGAAAACTCCCTTAAAGATATTTCACAGAGAAAAAGTGGAGAGTCCAAAATTTCCTTACAGATCCTATTTGATTCAGCAGCAGTCAAAAGTATTTTACAAGAGTTATACAGAATGGATTTTTAAGTTTTGTTTGGAGGTAGGTAAATTACACAGGCGAGCCTCACCAAGGGCCATTATTATACATTTTCTGTAGGTATTTTTTTCTATGCCTATTCAAAAAGCACAATTGACTTCTACCAGGGCAGACTTAATTCCATTCACTGAATCTTCCATCTCTCCCTTGCCGATAGAGGGGATACAACAAGATGGTGCCTTGACACATCAATTTTATAAGGAAAGTATCCCCATCAATCTCTAGTTACATGCAAGCTCTCTCCATTGTTCCATCATCTTACTCAAAAAATGGGACTCTTAAGCTTGTTGCTACCAGGCCTTACAGGATTTTGATGGGGAACATTTGGAACAAGAGGTCAAGTATTTGAGAATGGTTTTCAAGAAACAGGGCTACAATTTACAAGAGAAAGTGATTCAATAGGGCCTTTAGAATAGCCAAGGAGAGTCATTGACGGAGAGGGAGGAGTCAATAGGTGTAGCACATGCATTTTGTTCACATATTCCAACAAGATCTCAAAGATTCTAAGCTGAAAAAATATAAATTCTACAGAAGCCCACACCATAAATTTAGAAAGGCTATTAGATCAACTAAGGATGAATGAGAACCTAAACTTAGAAGTGGGGTGTTATTGTATTGATTCTTCATGAGGGATATTAATATTAGCCTTACGCACTGTGATTTAAACATCTGTTGTGGGAGGACTAAATTATAGACCTTAGAGGAACATTGGATTAGGATGTAAAGGTCATTGCAGTGGAGGATTGCTATTTCCAGCGATCCTTCAGGAAGGCAGTGGCAATTAGCAAGTCTATGCCTAACCATAACAGGGGTGAAGGCTTAGGTTTCAAGCCTTTCTTGGAGGCCTAGTATCGATAAAATGAAGATAATCCCCTCAGATTAAAAGTTTGAGCATTTTGTATACAATTAGCTTCTTCCAAGTAATAATTTCAGTTTTCTAGAATTAATAGCTATTTGCATTTACTAAATATTTTCCCCCTAGGAGACCCATGGGGCATTGTGTACATAACTAAAGATTACCATTTTAGGAGCTCTAATTTGCTTTTCTTTCATATCATTTCCATCTTGATCATGGATCATGTGGTGTGATATGTTGATGACTTAAAAAAAGTTTAGGAAAAAATATTCACCTCTTCTTTTGGAAATGTTGAACTGAGAACCTTATTTATGCGCATGCAGTTTTATAAACACTAACTGCAAAAGTCCAACTAATTTGACCATGGACAAAATAATTGTCAAATTCTTTTAACCATTATCTCACGGTTGCTTAAAGTAGCTAAAAGAGGGAAAAGAGAACCAAAGGAAGCATAGATGAGCTGAAGCTTGGCTGAATGAAGGATGAATGTGGGACCTGAGAAATGACAAAATTGCTCTAGCCAAGTCCATCCCAATCTCGATTGGAAGGTCAATGTGCCAACAAGTCCTTTGACAGTGAAATGTTAATGAATCATTCTATATGTATATGTTATACATTATGTGCTAGTATGTATACCTTAGTTTATGAGCTAGGCTGTTGTGTGCGCTGCAATTTGACCGCACTGTTATTTTGAGCTCCATGTTAACATGCATGCATTTCTTGACAAGTTTTAAGCTTTTCTTGATGCATGAGACTTTGAAATGTTTTAGACAGGAAGTTCTTCAGCTAGAAAATGATGTTACGTTTAATGAGGCCATTATTGAAGAACGAGAGCAAGGGATAAAGGAGATTCAGCAGCATATTGGAGAAGTAAATGAAATTTTTAAAGATCTTGCAGTTCTAGTTCACGAACAAGGAATTATGATGGGTAAAGAGTGCATTTTTGTGTATATAATTGGTATTTGTTTAATAACGAGTTATGTTCCTTAACATGATTATTGATTTTTGAAACCAGATGATATTGACTCTAACATAAACGGTGCCTATTCTGCAACTGGTCAAGCAAATATTCAATTGGCTCATGCATCTAGAGCTCAGAAATCAAATTCTTCTCTGGTAAGTGTTTGGTTTGTACCTCTTCGCTATTTCTTGTTAACCCAAGACAATGTACAATTACAATATGCTGACATTCAGTTTGTTTGACCATGCAGACTTGTTTGTTGCTGGTGATTTTCGCTACTGTAGCATTCATTGTCATCATTGTCCTTGCAGCATAATTGGTGGCATGTTCCCTAGAACAATTTGGATTTAGATTCCTATTGTTTCAAAGCTTTATTAACTCCACCGCTGCAGATTGGTTTGTGTCAATCTTAGATCTCTCCTTGTGATCTCCTGGGTACAACATTTTGATGTATCTGAAAGGTTGGGTTCCTTTGTTTTGTATCCCATGCTACATATTTCTTTAGTTCTTTACAACTGACAATTGCCACAGGTTGAATTTGGATTAATAACATCCCGATTCATGTTGTGCTTTGATGAAGATGAAAAAGCTATTTGTTTGTATTATAGTCGGTCATTGTTTAAATATGGAATATCTCATTCTTAAGACTACTCGCCACATTTTTAGTAATGTCTTGACGTGATAATTTTTGCAGTTGTAATTCTTCAATGGAGTCATAATTGACAAATTCCTTTGACAAGGGATCTCATACGGGATAATTATTTGTCTACTCCTAATTTTTTTTTAATGAATGCTTTGTAGTGTTTTCTGCCCGCTTGAAGAACTTAAGAGTCTGGGGATTTGACTTTGCATAGAATGCAGTTTTTCATTCTTGTTGTTTGTGTTACTTATTAATGCTTGAAGAGAATTAAAAGAAATTCTTATCCTTCTATGTTGCATGCAAATAGCATGTTAAGGTATTAATTCGTCTTTATTGTTCAGGCTAAATCATATACAGGTTTGGAGTGAAATCACCAGACCCATTCAACAAAACCTGCATCCCTTTCAAACTCCCATGAACAGCACTAAGACACATACTATGGTGCTATATTAGATGTGTTGGCTTTTTTAAACCTCACAAATACAGTCAGTGGTTAAACCCAAATATGTAAGGCATATTGTTTAATTTACACAGGTTCATATTTATCTTTGCAATTGCTTTGAGGCAAAATGGAAGCAAACAACATTTAATTTTCCATATATAATTCTATCTGTATTTTATGGTTAATGAATTAAGTATTTGAAATTGCATTTCAAAAGGCAAAAATGTATTCTATGTATTTGGTGGCTTCATTTTTACATATTTATTCTATTTTTGGAAAATGATATCATAAGCTTCTAGCACTGTTTAATCTTGTCGTCACTTATACGAGAAACTTCAAATTCCAATACAGATTATTGGCTATTCAAAGAAGTTCATTTATAGAATGCAAGAAAACAGAAAATTTATTTCAGCATATCAATTGATCATAGTTTCATACCTCTATAGTTGTTGTGTAGGATTAAACATCTTGTTGTAAAGAGCTAAACCGAATTCAGTTGTGTTTTTTGTTTCCAACCTTCTGGTGTATATTGAATGTTGAATTGCTGCCATCTAGTGTAGGTTATATTTTCGCAATATCTGCATTAAGGGCAGGGCCAGTTTTATATCCCTGTTAACTATAGTAATTTCCATGTATATAACACATTAGAAGCCATTTTCAAGCTGTACCAAATCAGATCATAATCCATGGCTGCCTTACTTGGACTCAGAATGGACTCGGCGAACCAAAAGAATGAATGGAATTCAATTACTTTGGATATGATTGGGAAAAACTTGGGGCAAAAGTAGACAGCATAAAAATTTGTTGAAATATTCATTAACAATAGGAAAATTCTTTTTATTTTTATTTCATCATGTCAAATACAATATATAGAGATAGATTTAATTGTAAAATTATTGTTTTATGCGAGTGTGGAGTACCCAAGCTGTTGTCTTCAAATCCCTTCAGGGATGAGGATGAGACACCCCAGTCGTGTCTTTCCCTGCTTTAATCAATATCAAAAAAGACACTGCTTTATGAAGTCCATGCTTCCCTCTATAATATTCCAGGCTTAGCTTCAACTTACAATGTATGCTCCCTATTTGTTTTATTGGGAACACTTAAATATGCCATATTACTTAAATTTTTTTAGTATAGTACATTTGAAGGCGTTAAATAGAAAAGTTGGTTGGTATGCACAACCCCCAAAAGTTAAAACATAACCTATAATAAGAAGCTTCTATGAAAAAATCACCAAAATATGGAGGTGGCAATCTGGGATGAGATTAGCCCAAGCAAAGGGATCAATTAAGGGATGATAAAGAGTCCCCCAACCCTCTTTAGCAAAGGGATCAATTAAGGGATGATAAAGAGTCCCCCAACCCTCTTTAGCAACCTGGGGACAATGACTAGACCAAGCAGAGGGCTTGCTTGAGGGAGGACAAAAGACTTGAGCACACCCCCCTAGGTGGCAGAGGAATTTTGGTACTATTATCCATATGGGCGCACGAGTCATAAGCTGAACCTCTTCGGTTAAGAGCCAAGGACTGCGAGGTATTCATTTTGTCAAATTCACCCGGGGCATAATTCTGGTCTCATCTCTTACGATGTTGAGGCCTTGCACTCAGCAGACTTGATTCCTAGTAGGTTCATTTAGAACCATTCAACTTTACTAATATACAATACCTTTTTGACTACACAACATTTATGCCCTTTTAATGATTCAAGAATTTGTGATTGCAAGGCACTATTCTCTATCTTGTTACTGAATCTTTATTTATCTTTGCCTTAGAAATCCACTCCAAGGCTAATTCAAATCCCAAACTTTTAGAAAAAATAATCTACAAAGATGTGTCCCGGAGGAAAGAGGGTCAAAGCTCATTAAGCTTTATAAGTTCACAAAGGTATATATATTTTTTGAAGTACTAAAAATCCTCTTTCATATTAAAAAAAATTAGAAAGCTTTTATTAACTTACTAAAATAAAATATGTTAGGGTGTGTAGTGGTGCAGGCAGGGCCTAAATTTGATGGTGATTGTAGTTAGGTATTTTTGGTATAAAATATAGCAATAAAAAAAAACCATATGATATGAAAGGAGAGATTTTAAACCTGTAAATTTTTTATGTAAGACTATTATATTAAATGAGAGTTTCCTAGAGCAACAAAGTTATTAGCAATTTTGGATGTAAAAATGTTACATACTATCCTACATTTAAAAATCATCCACAATGTTCTAAAGATACATTCTTACAAGATATATGTCAATTTGTAGACAAAGTGAATGGGAAAAAAAAAAAAAAATTGGTTGCAAACTTTAATTTTCTATATTATGGTTTTTTTCTCTAAAAAATAGAAAAATGTGTTTTTTCATTAGCTATACCAAAGTTGCCATTCTTTTTGTCTACAAATTGGCATATATCTTGTAGGAGTGGATCTTTAGAATATCGTGAATGACTTTTTGTCTATAAATTGGCATATATCTTGTAGGAGTGGATCTTTAGAATATTGTGGATGATTTACATGTAGGATTGTTTGTAACATTTCTTTATCGAGGATTGCTAATTACTTTGTTGTTCTACGAATTTCTCATTTAAGATGACAATTCTTATTCTTGTAAAAAAGTAGAATATAAATAGTCTCATTAAATTATTTTGGAGAGATATTTGAAGTAGTCTCATTAATTTATTAAGGATTTTATTTTCTTGGATATTTTAATCATTCTTTATTTTTTGAGTAATTAGTAGTGATGAGTTTATAATATATATTTAAAAATTGTCTTAACATTAATAGACAAATACGATAACAAATGTATAAACCAACATAGCATTGAGTATTAATTTAATAACTCTAATTATCTTTATTTATTTAAATATCTATATATCTAATGCTTTTAAGTTGACCCATGCCAAGTCTAATACTTGATTACAATCCCTTTTTAAGGGTCTATTCTACATTTGCATTCCTATATATTTGAAAGGAAATTCAATTTAGTCAATTCAAAGATGCTTAAGATATGATGTTATAATACTATGTTGTTATTGAGAAAGATTACCAAAGATCTTTGATATCTTTATCATCATAATAAATAATGTTAAAATCTAATGTAGATTTTAAGAATTTTCTTATGTCACCATTCCAAAAATATTTGTATCCCTCAATTGAAAATTAGATAACCATAAAAAGATCTATATCAATTAACTACATGTTAAAAAATTGTCCTATTCATCAACTACAAAGATAAAGGATAAGATGATAAGAGATCACACTTGTCAATTTACCCATAATTAGGTCCAACTTCAATATCATATTGGCCCCCATATGTTGTAAGTAAGTATGAATGGCCTTGAGTATTATAAATCCTCCATGTTCTTAAAATATGATTAGATTCAATAAGACTTCCAATCTATTAGCTACTATCTTTATAATAAGTTTATAATATGGAGAAGGTGATATGTATTTAAAATTTTATGATTATTATTTAAGATTAAATATTATTTATCAATTTAATCATTTTATCTGAATGACTCATCCTATGCTAGATGGACTCAAGTTGCCTCGAGTCCCACAGTCAAAACTCATTTTCCATGACCATTTCTTGGTTGGGGTCCACTTAACTTTCTAGTACTTGAATGCGAATAGGATAGTATTTAAAAAATAGTATTTAAAAATAAATAAATTCAATTGAGGTGCCATGAAGGCTATGAACTTCTATTTTTTTTCATCTTTAAAATAATTTTTATGTAACTCTTTTGGAAACAAGAGCTTATAACTTAAAACTGTTTTGGACTTTTGCAACAAACTTAGGAATCTTTGGTGATGTTTAGTTAATTTTTCTTTGATGCAATGAACAATTATTTGAAGTAGACAATTATGTTCATAATGTTTGTGTTTCAATGCCACTTTCATCTAAATTTTTGAGATATAATTGTCAAAACATTTGGTTGTAGTTGCTTGATAAAAATATTTGGTTATTGTTTTTTCTTTTTTCTTTTATATTGTTACTTATTTACAAATATTTTTCTCATACAAGTATCAATATAAGATCACAATTTCTTGCAAGCATAATCATGAGACTAACTTCATTTCCTTTTAAGCAACCACACTAGAAATCATTTATGGAAAACCAAGAGTCACAACTTAGAAATCCATTTTTTAAGAAACCACCTCCACATTAGAAGCCATCTATGAATGACCAAGAGTCACAATTTAGAATTCCATATTAGATGTCCCATTGGAATTTGAACTTGGGTCTCCACATTGAGAACTCGATGCTTTAACCAATTAAGCTCAACCCCTTGAACTTGGTTATCTTTTTTTAGTTAGTTTTGAATTTATTTATTTATTTATTTTTATCATCATTTTTTTCTTAGTTGGAGAGTATTATGTCAAACTTAGATCTCTTTTCCAATCCAATATGGGAGCATGAATCAAAACTAATATTTCTTTGGCTAAGAGCAAAGAACTGAGGGGTATCCATTGTACCAAAGTTGTCTAGGATATGATCCCAACTTAATCCCTTATTTATTGCACCTTTAAAAAATTTGAATCTTGGTAGATAACATAATAAAGAAATCTACCATCATACTTATCAATTATACTCAATCAATTAAACTACAACTCTTTGATAATAATATTTCTTTTATAATTCTTAACTTCTTATTTTTATTTTTAATATAATTTATGTTTAATTTGCCAATCCTTTGAGATTTCTCACGCATCTAATGAAAAGACTACATTATACTTTATAGTTTTCCCTACTATTTTTTCATGATTTGTCTAAATTTTCTCTGTTCTTAATAACAATATTTTTTGACATGGGAAATTCGGTAGAATAATGAACACATACATAATGTGTTGGATTGACATTGTTAATACCATCTTTTATCTACTTGTATGTTGTAGCCACATTAGTTAGAAGGCTCTAGGAAAATTCATCGCCAACAATTCATCGAAGGAAAATTCACGGCCAGCAATTCACTAGCATGGAAAATTCACCGCGAAGTAAAATTCACCACTAGCAAAACTTTGATTTTATTAGAAATATTAAGGTGAATTGCTGGCCATGAATTTTCCGTCGGTGAATTTTCCATGGCGGTGAATTGCTACGGTGAATTTTTCTTCGATGAATTGCTAGCGATGAATTTTCCATATGCCAGTTAGAAATTTAAAAGGTGGTCTATGACATATTTATAAAAAATAATGAAAATTATGTAGTGATGTCAAAAGGTGAAGTTCTCTTGAATTTTGTGGGGCATATGACACATGAGAATTCTAAAGATTAGATTTGTCAAAGTAGAAGAGACTTTAGTACTATTTAATTCATGCAATTAAATTGTACATTGTTGTCAAATTAATTGTTTCCTAGTATTACAATTCCTCAAGAAAATCTATTATACTCATTAGCTATAGATTGATTTGAGTGCTCAAATATGGACATCTAGAGCTGATGCTAATGCTTAACTTTTGGCTTCAAAAATATTACATTTCAAGCTACTTGTTGGGGATACATTAAAATGTATGATTGTTCAACTTGTCAAATACCCTTTTTCACATAATGAAAACTTAAAATACATTTTTTGAGATTTTTCTTGGAAAAAATGAACATTATTTTTAATCATTTTCTTGCTATCTTTGATCATGTTTTATGTTGGAAAGAGGCTATTTTGGATATTGGTCTTCATAATAACATTTTGGTGGATACCATGAGATAGTCTATTTTGTTTAATATATGGAAAAGTAGGTTTTTAGTTATATTTTCAAATTATTTTATTCACCAAGAGGTAAAAAATACTAAAATTTTACTATGACATCTTGTTCCAAATTAGCTCTTTTTATTTTATTTTATTTTAGTTGTAGTGGGTTTCCAAAGAGCATGATAAGACTAGCAACATTTTGGACATAATTAAACGTTAAATTCTTCAACTCTACAAAGAGTATATTCTCAACTCTAGACAATTGCAAAGCCTCTTTAAATCCAAAATTTAATATTGTTTATCAACTTCACAATGCTCCATTTTTAATAGGACATTCTATTGGGCTTTTGCTAGGTGTAAGCCTTGTTTCGATCTTGCTAAAGGCTACTTGGGCCCAACATCCCTTACCTTGGGTACCTGAGGCGAGCTAGGGCGAGACTAGTCCCCTAAGGGTGAGATCCCTTGCCCACAAGAAGTCCTACCTCTTAAACCTAGGAGTGGAGTTGAACCCGAGACCAATGGGGAGCAAACCCACTACCCAAGCCAACTCTACTACTTGTTCAGGCTTCTATGTTTATTCTTTTATTTGCATTGTTTCAATACAAAAATAAAAACCTATATATTGTCACTGTGAAAGTTTTTCGTTCATTCTTGAAATGAAATGTCGTGGCCTATCTTAACATCATGTAATAGAAGGATATCCATTTTTTCTTAATATACCATTTGATAAACCATATTTTGTGTCTTTGGGGAATAAAAAATTACTAAATTTCATGTTAGTAATCTTTATTTAATTAGTAATCTAATTTTTTCATTTGTTTTCCTTTTAAATTATTTTTAAGTTAGTTTCAATCTTAATCTTTTGATTGAACTTCTCATTTTTTGTATATTGGGTGTATCAATTAAATCGTGTGTTATCCAAATATAACCAATCTCATAAAGTGTTATTTTTCCTTTCCCTTCTTTATTTCTATCTCTTTTTTTTGTATTCAAATGTGTTAACTTTGTCAACGTAGCTATGATGCCCTTGACATTCACACTTACTTATTTTCGTGACTATGGATCTAGTCCTGATGATTGTTATACCTTATTATTTTTCCGTCAAGGTGTTCTTGAAATAATTTGGTATTGGCATTTAGATTTTAAATGTACATTGTGTGATGCATGTGATACTCTCACATTTAAATTTGATAGTGTATATTTTATTTTATCTCTCTCTCTCTCTCTATATATATATATATATATATACAATTTCATAGATGGATGTTGATATTAATGTGTTGGCACTCTAGATGCTTAGTGATGATTATATTCCCATGTTTGGATGATTATCATTGATGTTGAACTATTTTGGATGTGTTGATTATATGATTTATGTGATGTACTTTGTTGGGTGATTTTGTATTGCTTTGACTATTATATATATGGAGTAGGTACACTTGACGTGTGTATTGAGTGTGTATGTACAAGGTTATTTCCTCACCCGAGTGTGTCGATTTAGGTTATTTTCCTAATGGTTGTTATATCAAAGATGTCACATTGATATTGGTACATTTTCTCCCCTCTATCGTACTTAAATAGAGTGTGAAGTGTATCTTATGAGACCCTAAGTTGATTTGGATCTAAATTGGTGCCCATTTTAGAGTTTTCTTATGTTGTGGTTAAACCATGATTGCTTATTTCCTAATTGTATATGATTATAATTCGATGATGATCTTTGCATGTTAATAATGTACAATGCATTTTGGGAATCAAAAAACTGAAATGAAAAAAGGGAAATTCTAGTTTGTTGTATTAAAAATTATATGTAATTATTTTAATTAATTAAATAATCCTTGTTTATAAGTTCAATTCAATTATTTATTAATTTTGGAATTAAGAAAATCAATTAAGAATTAAGTTAATATGTAAATGCTAATTGAAAAAAGAGAAAATAGGGATAAAAAATAAAGCGAAAAGCAAATTAGAAAAATAAAGGAAGTTAAAAAGAGATAGCATTATTCATTCATTCATATTTAAAAAAAACACTCTAAAAAAAACCATGTTCCTCTCAAATTTGAAATGGATAAAATTGTTTGATTGAAGGAGTGTTTGGACTTGGATTATATTGGAATTTGAAGGCTTTCAAGGTGTGCTTGGATTGTGCATGATTTTTTTCTCAAATTATATTTAAGTGAGTGGATTTTCTATTTTATTGTGCTTCAAATTGAAGGTACTTCTATCCTTTTCTCTTAGATTTTGTATTCTCTCTCTATATGGATGCTTGTGCCCATTTAAGTGATGAAGGTACTTCTATCCTTTTCTCTTGGATCTTGTATTCTCTATATATGGATGCTTGTGCCCATTTAAGTGGTAGCAAATGGATTTAGTTTCAATTTAAATTTATTGGATTTTATTGAAAATTATTGTTTCTTTTAACAAATAAATGTTCATTTTATAGTTCTTCAATGGCAAAATTTTCAAGAAATTAAAAAATGAGAAATTGAGTGCAAAAGAATATTTTTGTGCATATGTGAATCAAAATGGTATAAATTTAGTTTTTGAAAAAAAAAAGCATTCAACAATGGAATGTTTGAGATAATATGTTGGTTTTTCATGTGTAAAATTCTTTAGAAAAAAATAATTTTGGAATGTGTATGCGATAGTTTAGAAAAAAAAAAAGGAAAAAAATGCAAAACAAAAGTGTTATATTCTAAACTATCACAAACCTCAGATATATCAAACAAATGAAATTAAAATAAAAATATGAAACAAAATAAAGTTATCATGAAATTTCATTTGCAAGTGTGATTTTCTTCAATGATGATTGAGATGTGGATGTTCCTTATGCAAAAATTGCCTATTTTGATAGCATAAAGTTAGCATAAAATGGATGGATGAAATACATAAGATGATGTGTCTATTTATATATTTTTGAGAGGAAAGATGGATGGTAGAAATTTGATGAGAAGATCAACGATCGAGAATGAATGAGAATTTTTTTCTAAGATTAAAGAAAGGATGAAGAGTCATGATGGAGTATGTTTGAAAATGAAGGGATATTATTGTATTTACTAAATATAGTAAGTTATTGCAACCATAGGAATATGGGGGACAACTATATTTAAGGGCTCCTTTATTCTTGGATTTTGGTGGAGAAAATATAACTTCATTAAATAATAAAATTATTTAACTATATTTTAGCATGTGAGATAGAAAATATGATAATTAAATAATAAAGTTATGTGTGAGAGGAAATTGACCAATTAAATAATATAGTTATTTAACTAGGTGGGGTACACTAGGTGAATTGGGATTAACTAAAATATTTGGGTAAGGTTATAATAGGATAAATTATTCTAAACTATCACAAATCTTAGATAGAGCATGCAAATGGACTTCAAACAAATAAATAATGCAAATATTACCATAAATTTCCATTGCTAGTATGATTTCCTCTAATTGATTGAGATGTTAATGCATTTTTGCAAAAAAATACTTATTTTTGACAAAATAAAGTTAGCATAATGTGGATGATGAAATACATAGGTTCATGTGTGTCTATTTATAGATTTTTTGAAAGGGAAGATGGATGGTGGAGATGTGATGAGAATATCAATGGTATAGAATGAATGAAAAAACTTGCTTCAGATTGAGGAGAGGATGACGGGTCATGATGGAGTTCTTTTTTTAAATGAAGGGACGAGATTGTATTTAAATTAAAAATAGTAAGTTGTTGCAACCATAAGAATGTGGGACAAATGCATTTAGAGGCTCTTTTCTCTTGAATTTTGATGGAGAGAATATAACTTGAATTAAATAATAAAATTATTTAATTATTTTAGCCATGTGAGATAGAAAATAACATAATTAAATAATAAAATTATTTAATTATGCATGAGAGGAAAACAACTAGTTAAATAATAGAGGATACATTAAGTGAAGAAGGATTAACTAAATAATTTAATCATTTAGTTAATTTTGGGTAAGGTTGTACTTAGATAAATTTGGGTTTCTACAAATAGTTTTGGATGAGTTTTAATGGGACTATGTCCAAATTATTATTCAAAAAATTTTAACTTGATTTTTGTGTCATGCTCAAATAGTGTTTGGACATGAAGCATCTAGGATTTAAGTGTCCAAAGGGCAAAAAGAAGTCGCTCTTGATATTGTCTTGAATCTATAAGTGATTCTAAGGCTACAATAGATGAGAGATATTTAACTAAGTGATAACAAATTAAATTTATTAGGTATGTAAAATAAACCAAGATGTAACCTGATAACATACTTAGAGTGCTTGCATAGGTTTCGTATGAAATTTCAAGGACATGCCACCCTCAAATAGAGCTGGTGGATGTCACTTGGGTACCTCCCTTGCATTGTAATGATAATTCATACTCGATTTCACAAATCCATACCTTCATGCTATTATGATGAAACTCCTTTCCTCCCTCTAGAATTCTTGTCCTTGTTACTATTGGATTTTACATATGATGCGAGACTATCTCTATCCATGAGTATGATTGGATGAGACCTTTCTTTTATGTGTTTATACATGTCTTATATACAAGGTGTTTGGCATGTGTGTAATCCACACTCCCTTATCTAGCATGAGTGTGCTTGTTTCTCGCGTGACTATCTCTTAGCACAATAGGGTGGACATATGAGTAACACATGGTTGGGTGGTACTTAATCACTATTGGGGACTAGTAGATCCATTAGAGTGACATATGAATGTGTAAGAATTGGAAAAAGACTTCATATTTACATTGACTATTTCATTAGTAAAATTATGTAAAATGCATAATTTATGATATTTGAGTAATCTTATTTATTTATAATATAATTTTGAGACCTCCTAATTGGAAGTATTGTAAACCAATCACAAGTGGTGATAATGTGATTATTGCTTTTATCATGTATTATATTGGTATTAAACATGCATATCATCTTATACGAGTTTCTTCATTATTGCTACATTGACCAGTAAAATAAACTTAGTTCACATTTATATTTGGGCTTAAGATAAATGCAATGTGATAAAACATATTTAATTGTAATATCATTAGAATATGTGTTGGTTTCATTTTCCTAGTGTTGGTATGTGTATTAGGAATTACCATTGGGTGATGTCATTGTAACAAACTCGTTCTTTACCCTACTGTTTTTACCTAAGTTTTTAACTGGGAGAATGAATAATTTAAGTATCCAAAATAAAGAAATGAAAAATTTCCTTTTCAATAACATAATTGTATATTAAGCTGCAACTTATCACAACTTAAAATTGGCAAGGGAGAAGGGGGTTTCCAAAATTTGGTTGGAAGGGGACTCGTTGAATATTATCAACTGCCTTAGGAAGCTCACTCCTTCTTGGTCCATTGAAAGACTTATCTTTGATGCTCTTTCTTTGTTGAATAACTTTGAAGAAGTCTACATTTCCCATGCATTTCACGAGGCTAATGGTGTTGCAAATTTTTTAGCTAACCTTGGTGTGTCTTCAGCTAGGTTGTGGGAGATTAATGACCACCTCCCAGTGGATCTTATTACTTTGCTTAATGATGATAGTCCCTAAATATTTCAAGGGGGCTGATTTTTTCGGTAATCCTAAGGATTGGTGATTTAATGATTATCCTTTGTTGTTGATTAGACACATGATGGCCTTAGCTCTTATTGGAAATTGTGGGAGGATGAGTTATAATTTTAGGAGGGATTTGGCCATTATCTTTATTTGTACCTCAAAAGTTAGGATCACAAGATTTTTGGGTGCGATTTCCTCCTTAGCTTTCTTGATTATCTACATTTGTGCTTTGTGGGGTTTCATTTCTAAGAATTACTCAGTGCTTTTGGAGATGGGGGTTGACAGATGCAGAACATATCCCTTCTCGTGTGCTGAGACCAAAGCTAATGGTGAAGTTCATAAGATTTTGTAGAAAGGTGGGGTCACTCCTTTCATGGAGAAATTACACGAGTTTGATTCCAAACCTCGTAGGAGTTTGTGGAAGCTTGGCACAGTTGGGTGCTTAGTATGTTTGGAATTGTTATCATTGTGAATGAGGAGTTCATAGCTGAAGTTATAGGGCTTTCAACTCAGGGGAGGAAATTATTCAAATAAAAAGTCATGTTTGGGGTGGCAAGACTGAACTTCCTGAGGGATAAAGAGAAGGAAAAAATTGTTAAACTTTAGTGTGGTGGATTTGATTGTAACACTATTAAACCAATTTGGGGAGATGTGGCTATGGCTCTGATGCACTACATTACCTTGGATGGGAGATACTCGACTATTTATGGGCATCATTTTGTGCTACTAAACCATTTTTCACCATGGTAATTTGGTCTCCTTCCCATTTTTATCTTCTTTCATCTTTGGAGAATGGGATTATGGATTACAAAATGAATCCCAAGAACCCCTTTTTACATGAGGGATTGTTGCTTTTAATTGTGGACCATGTCAAAGCTAGATATGCTATTGCTTCCTCTGTTCTGAGTATGGCTAGAAAGGCCAAGAAGGCTAAGCTGAAAGGGAAATTTCAGTTAGAGGAGGAAGGTGATGGCGAGACAGAGTCTGGGGATGATTCTACGGCCTGGTCTGATGGCTACCAAATGGATTTGGATTATGTCAACCCTTCTATTAGGGTTAGGAAAAGATCTATGAAGAATGTTAAGCCCTCTTCCTCACGTGGGAATCACAAAATTCTAGTAGATTGTGAAGAGGTTGCTTTGGAGGGGAAAGGAAGTGGTAGGAAGGTTCCTAAACATGGGCCAGTGAGTGTTGTTGTTTCCCATGATGTGGAGGAGAATTTGCAAGAGGGTGTCAGGATTACTAAGGTGTGTGGGGTTGCGAAAAATTCTATTGATGAAAAAAATTTGGACTGTGGTGGGGATAGGAAGGTCCCAGTTGAAGGGGTGGTGAATCCAGAAAGTTTGTTAATTTGGATGCGTCCCCTGCAATTTCATTTTCTGAAGGTAAAGGAAAAGAATAGTTTGTTCCACCTATTGGTGTTTAGGAAGAGGATCCTTTGATGATCTCTCATCAGGGGAGGGGTATGTATTGGGGCTTGATGGATTTTAGTCAGGATTCGGGTTTGGTGAAGGATGGGGTGGATTTATTTTTTAATCTACTCATGTGGCACATTCAAGAGGTCCAGGATCTTCATGGTAAGTATGATACTATTGCTTGTTGTAAAATATCCATGTTGAGAAGTTTTAGGGAGCAGGATTCTATTTTTAGCATGTTTAGGTCATTGAACTCTACCATCAACATAATGGTGGAGGATTTTGCAAAATTGAAAAGAGACCATGATCTAAGGATTTTTGCTTTGGAAAGGAGCTCCTTGCAAATGCATAAAGATCTTAATTCTTTGATCAACCTAAGAAAGGATTCGCTTGAGACCATGACTGAAGGTTTCGTGTTACTGAATGAGAAAGCAAAAGAATGGACTAGAAATTCCCTCTTCCCCGATCCTTTGAAGCAGGACCTGGGTGAGGACTCTGAGATGGGTAAGCAGACTATTGATTTGGGGGCTGGCCCGTGTGTTCGTAATCACAACAAAACAAAGAAAAGCAATGTGGTTCCTATGCAGGATGTCAAAGAAGTCATGGAGATGCATGACAAGGTGATAACCAAGGATATGGAAGTGGAAAGGATGTTAAAAGAGCTTCTCTATTTTTTTTTTGTGGTCACCTTTTGTGTTTTTTTTGTTGATGGTTGGTTGATTGTGGTTTAATCAACCTATTGTTTTTTGGGGTAACTTTTCTGCTTTATCTTTGTGTTTCCTTCTCTTTTGTACAGGGTTTCAGGTATCCTTCAAAACCTGTTTTATGCTAATAAACAACATAATTGTATATTACATAAATAATTTTCCAATATCATTGCATAAATGAAATACATTACATAATTCCAAGTAAATGAAACTCATCTTTTCAAGTACAAATTACAATAGATTCATGATCATAAACATATAAATTTCACAAATCACGAGTTTAGTGGTCAAGGTGTCCTCATCTGGATCACACTTCTTCTGTTTCACAAGCCTCAAACTACTGTCTACAAGAGGGAGAGCATCACCTAAGCACTTTTCCTCCAACCACAGACTTGAGCGGTCTCATGCATATTTTACTAACTAGAAAATGGCCCTACCCTTCGATGAAGAGTTTGGTATGGAAACCTCTAATAATGCACATATGAGTATTTGGTGTTGTGTCCTCCATATCTAGTACGACCATACAACTATGGATACCCTCCAACTATGCACGACTTTACTAACTAGTTATGCAAACCTGGATCATAGTGAACCGACTAAGTGTAAGCAACGACTATTACACCCACGCTGGCCAAATTTTTCAAATATATAATAAACCCACTTTCTATGAAGCGGTGTCATATGTTCACCCACCCTTACTTGACTTGGAAACTCTAATGACCCGTGAATAACTCATCCCTTGGTTTGAATTCAAGGTTAAAATATCATAAACAAGATTTCATTCAAACTGTGATGACACACTATTATTGATTTAATAGACCAATTAAGTTTGACCCAACCTTTTGAATAACCTATTACATACTTGTAACAATCTAGGACTGGAAGCCATTTCTTATTCAAGTTCTTTCTTTTAATCATGGGAGTAATGGCTCTCCTAGTTCATGCATAATTAGTTAATATGGATGACACCACATCACCGACTAGACACACTTGATCTCAATCTAAATCATTGTCAATATGTTGATATGTATAATAATATAGTATTAAACTTGATATGAAGATTACTTCATATTATTTTATGCCTAGTATGGCTCCATCCTTCTAGGATTCCATAACCAGTCTAGCTATTCTTGATATTAAATATCATATAAAATATTATGTTCATAATAATGTTGAGGCCACACATTTACAAACATGCGCTTTGATACCAAGATAATGGAAGCCTATCTAGTTTCAGACAAAATGAACACTACAAGCCACATACAATTGTAATAAGCAACAAAAATTAATGTAGTTTCCTACAGATCGATGGCTCAATCAGTTAAGCCAATCTATTTCCAAGGCAATAGGAACAATTACACAACCCATTCCTCATTCAGCACAACAAGAATCGAATCCTACAATGCAACAGTGAAAATCAGGGTTTACATGTGCATTGATCTTATACCAAAACTTGGTTACAATGATTTTGAAAATAATCAAATTCCTTTTTCCCCAGCTCAACTCCAACCCTCTGCTTGATCTGCTTTTGCAACATATACAAATTGGGGTTTTTCTTGGTCAGTCGACCCTCCCCTGGCATCACCCTCTTCTCTTTCCACCTTCTCCTACTTTCCCAATTAAAAACTCTCCTCTCTACTCTCTGTTCAAAAGACCAAATTTTTTTGTCTCTCCAAATATATTGGCCCTCTCCCAATGGATCTCTCCCCTCTAGAAAAAACACTCAAATTCTACTTGTGGCAATCGGTTGAGAAAAATTTCTTTAACTTCCATAACCATCCATGTGCAATGAGAAAGGAAGATACCAAAATATCAAGATGCCAAATAGAAATGGCTACATGTTGCAAAGATACAAGGAATCAAAAATTGGTAAAAACTAAAATTGAAAAACCAAAATTGATGGGGAACGATGCCCCTGCATCAGACTCCCTGGGTGAGTTGTTTGTGAGTGTAGCTCACAAAGGGAGTTGGGTAGTAGGATTACCCTTTCAAGTTGTAAGCACTTGCAACATATCCCCTTATGCTTAAAAATGACAACCTGTAATTAATTATTTCTTTTCTTCTAGTGTATGGACATAATAGTTCCTCCATTACATAGTGAGATGAATGTCATAGCTTCATGGTCATTTGTGGGTCTATGTCCACCATACATCGAACTCTTCTTCCCAAATATTCCCTTCATTCTCTTTCCACTTGTTAGCTTCATCTTATTCCAAACCATTGGGAGAATCAACTCCTCTTGATTTATTGTCCTCCAATTAAAATTTTTGTTTTCACACCCCATCTCATCATCTTCAAAAAATTTCAACCACTCTATATATAGCCTCTCATTGCTACACCTTTCCCATTCTTTTTGTATTTCCCTCAAACAATAATTAGCTCCAACATTGGTATGAACAAAATTTGAGAAATTAAAGATGGTGTTTAAAATGTTTCTTGTCTCCTTTGTTACACTATGTTGTTTGGCTTCTCCATACCTCTCCATTGCAATCATTGCATATTCATGAAAATTATCTTCAACTATATCCAAGGGGTTTGGAAACTGAAATATTACCTCACTATTGACTGCTGCAATGTTTTTCCCACCTCCTGTCAGTTCAAGCCACTCTTTCTCAAAGGTCTCAATTTGAAGTGATAGGTCATCTTCCACATTCTGTTTTGTTGTCTCCACACTTTGTCCATGAAAATTCTTGCCCATGTATTCATATTGACACTGTTGTTTTGAACTTTCTTATATTTTTGTATCATTCATAAGACTAATCTCTACTACTACCCCAACATTTGCTTCTCGCTTGTATACTGCAATTTTGTTGTCCTCTTGTTCTAATATCTCCCTTTCACTCAACAATGTCAATTTCTTCCACTTTTGTATGTCCTTCCAAAGACCAATATCTACCTCAACTTCACATTCATTTGTGTCAACACATGTTGTTGGCCGTCCTACCTGCAAATTACCACTGTTTACATCCTTGCAACATTTAGGAAAATGAAGGATCACCTCCTTGGTTGCTACTGCAACTTCCTTTGTCTCCCTTCCATTTATAAACTCTTTTCTTTTTATTAACATCACCTTACTACTTCTGCTAGGACTGTCCTCTTTTGGTTCTTACAAAGGCAACAAGATATGTTTGATACCATCCTTCTCAAAAGTGTAAGTTTTGTTTCTTCCATCATGTATGGAATTTTAGTCAAATTGCCAAGGACTACCAAGGAGCACGTGACACACATCCATAGGTATGATATCACTCACAACACTATCCTTATAGCTTCCTATTTGAAATTCAACCAAAGCTTGCTCATCTACCAACAACTGATGCCCCTTTTGTAACAAAGGAACTCTATAAGGTGTAGGATGTTTAGTTCTCTTAAGACCTAATTTATCCACCATTTCAACAACCACTCAATTATCAATACTACTGCTATCAATAATTAATTTCCATCACTTACCTCTAGCCTTGCACTTTGTCTTGAATAAATCTCTTATTTATTCTAGTTCTTTACTCTCCTTTGGTGGCTTCAACAACACTCTTTTGTCTCCAATGATTTGATCTTCTAAATGATTATTTTTCACATATTTAGGTGTCTTTCAGGACACCACCAAAGCTTCTTATTCTTCATTCTAATTTTCCTATTCTTCCACAACTTCTTCTACTTCTCTATAATCAGGTTCATCTGATACATAGCCATACAATTCAATTGAATTCTTCAATGCTTCATCAACCTTGAAATTTGTGCTCTCTACAATCTTTCTTAGCCTTTTATTGAAACATCTGTAAGCTTTGCTTCTAGTAGAGTATCCAAGGAAGATACCCTCATCACATCTAGCATCAAACTTCCCTAAATTTTCTTCATCCCTTCTGATATAACATTTGCTTCCAAATACCTTGAAATACTTGATAGTAGGAATTCTTCCACACCATAGCTCATAGGGGGTCTTAGTGTTGTTGGATTTTGCTTGAACTTGATTGAAAACGTAAACAACAGTGTGAATAGCTTCTCTCTAGTAAATTTCCGGTAGACCTACCTCTGTTATCATTGATCTAGCAACTTCTTGAATCATTATGTTCTTTATTTCAACAACTCCATTCTACTGTGGAGTTCTAGGAGTAGACAACCGTCTTCTTATTCTATGTGCTTCAAAAAACATGTCAAAATCATTGGAGGTGAATTCACCACCTCTATCAGACCTAAAAAAAATTATTCTCAAATTTGCTTCATTCTCAACCATAGCCTTAAATGCCTTGAATTTATCTAATGCATCAGATTTCTCTCTAAGAAAAGTAACCCATGTAAATATAGAGTAATCATCAACCAAAAACATAAAATACATGTCACCTTATAGACTTCTTACTCTTGTAGGACCGCAAAGATCTGTATGAATCAAATCCAGTAGTCCGATAGTAGATTGTTCCTTTGACCTAAAGTTGTTTCTAGCTTGCTTTCCAAACTGACAATCCTTGCAAATAACATTAACATGATTTGTTTAATCCTTGGTAAATCTCTCACAACTTGTAGAGCATTGATTCTCACCATATTATCAAAGTTCATATGACACATTCTCTGATGCCATAGCCAACTGTCATTAATTTGAGACATAAAACAGTGTCTGCCAACACCCTTAAGTTGATAAATATTTCCCTCAGACTTCTTACCAGCAAGAATCACTGTTCCAAATCCTTTCCTAATTTCACAGATCTCTCATCCTCGAATACAAGATTATATCCTTTACTACACATCTATCCAACACACAAGAGATTATGCCTTAAACCCTTAACATAGTAGACATCATCAATATTATGCTTGCCATCAAAATTGACTGAACCTATCCCACAAATCTTAGCACCAATATCGTCTCCAAACTTAACTAAGCCTCCATCATAATTTTCAAGTTTAACAAACTTATTTTTATCACCAGTCATGTGATGTGAACATCCACTGTCAACAACCCAAAAGTTTTTTTCTTGTTTCTAAGCATGAAGGGCAGAGATCACAGTATCTTCAATTTTCTGTGGAGCACTTTCCTTCACTTGTCTCTCAATATTAGTAGAAGTAGATTCATCTTTTATAGCCAAGAAAAAGAATTCATTATCATCAAAATCTCCATAATCAGACTCTTCATTAGAAATACCAGCATCTTCATTTACATAATATGCTCTCTTAATCATCTTCCCTTTGTTTTCTTTTCCTATTCTATATTTATTCTTCTTAGCTCTTTTAAGAGATCTCGAAACATAATGACCTATTCCACCACAACTAAATCATTTAAAGGGTAACTTACCTTCATACTTATAGAAGCGCTTTTTCATCCTTCTTACAAAGCTAGCTTCTACTTCATCAAAGTTATCTTCATTCAGATTTTCAACATTTGTAGCTCTAAAAGCAATTTCTGACTTTGATCCATTTCTCAAGCTAGACTTTCTCATTTCAAATGATGTTAGAGTACCCAATAACTGATCTTTAGTAGAATTTTTGTAATCTACAAATTCCTTAATAGCCGATACCTTTTCACTATATGCATCAGGGAGAGTTCTAAGAATCTTCTTCACAATCCTCTAAGATTCATCCATTATAGCACCAAGTCCTCACATTCCACCTACCAGATCATCCATTCTCTGTACATAGGTTCTCATCTTTAGACATATGCAAGATCTCGAATTGTGCCTCCAAGTTCTGCAACTTTGCTTCTTTGAATTTTTCATCTCCTTCATGACTCTTTCCCAATGCATCCTAGACCTCTTTAGCAGTCTTCAGATTTGCAACTTTAATTAATTCAAAATGTGAAAGGATATATTCTTCATAATGAACTTTGCCTTATTGTTTGCTTCATGCGCCTTTATCTCATCAGCTATACTTGGACCATTAGCAAGAGCGATGTATGTAGTCTTATATGCTTTCTCAACATCATATCCATAGTATTCTAGATATTTGTCCATCTTTGTCTTCCAGAAGGCATAGTTAGTCCCATCGAACCTAGGACACTCAATAGTGATCTTGCTCATCATCTTGGACCTTCCTTAAGTGGTTAAGCTCTTCTCCAAGGAACCAAGATCTGATACCAATTATTGAACAAGACAACTGAGAGGGGGGGTGAATCATTTGTAACAATTTTTACCTTTGAAACTTTCACCAGAAGTTAGATCAATTACCATTCACAAATCCTTTACTCTGCTAATGTGATTAATCATTAAGTGTAAAAGCAAAAATTGAAAGAAGTAAAATCATACACACAATAACACCAGATTTACGTGGAAAACCCAATAAGAGAAAAACTATGGTGAGGATTAGCTCACAATATAGAGAATATCAAATTGAATACAAAGGCTCACTGCTAGAAAGACTCACTTCCAAAATGGGACTAACTATCTAGAGTAGGACTCACTGTCCAATAAGGGTTAACCACCTAGAGAGCTCACTGCCACAAAGTTACAAAGAAGATAGAAAAGATTTGTTACAGAGAGAAAACAATCTCAATGCAATGGATATTTCCACCACAATTCACTCACACACTTGCATACATGCTTGAATGATAGAGTACACCTTCAACTCACTACCTTCAAAAACTCGCCACTTGAATTTCACACTAATCTACTCAAACTCGCATCACACACTATTTTTACATCTATCTCACATCTATTTTTCTCTTGCATTTATTCACAAAAATCTCAACTCATATTTATACCATCTTCAACTTTGAAACTCATCCACACACCATTTGTATTTACAAATTCAAATTAGGTCGATGCCAAAACATTCTATGGTGGAATTAGAATGAGGGCGACCCAAACACATACTTAATGAGGACCTAAGTAAGTTCCAATATGCTTTGCCACACTTCATGAACTTTGTAAGTAGTGCTTAACACAAGGTCGAACAAAACCCATGTAAAACACATAGAACAATTAAACACACACAACCTTAACTCGATCAAATCTCTCTAGATAGCAAAATTAACTTGAACATGACCATATCAACTTATTTTCAGAACCACAAGTCTTGAAACCAAAATTTAAAGAAATCTGGAGGAACTACATTTCTCCCAGACCACAGCTAGATACACAGAAAAGAATAGTACATATACTAGTGAAAATATCTTGCATTGTACAACAATCCAGAGGCCCAAATTTTGGATATAGCAACCATCAACAACCATGATCAACATATCAGGAGCTCAAAAGCATAGAGAATATAAAGCACATCCCGGAGCACACACAAAGTATCTGCAAACTTTACTTATTACAATTTTCTCAATATCCTTGACATATATAGCCAATAACCAACTTTCATAACATCAATGACAACAACAACCAATTGACAATTAGTTAACCAGTTGACATCAATGACAACACCTTCATACTTGAAACTATGATGTGGAGATGTGATCATGATATTTCATTTGTATACCCCTTTTGGTTGAGCCCCTACTCCCCCTTTTGTGGTTTCCCTTGGGGATAACCAATGTGGTAGATTTGTAATTGTGTTTTTATGGTGTATGTGAAGTTTGTACTTTATGTGTTTTTCTCCTATGTTATAATTGTGTTGTGGCTAAGTGGTTACCCTTGCTTGGGGGTGGGTTGGTAATCAACCCTATGGATGGGAGGAGAGATAACCCTATGGATGGGAGGAGAGCCCATCAGTGTCATGTGGGTTTTTTTGTCCCTTGTGCATTTCAAGTCTCTTCAAGGAGTTTTGAAGGTGCTATGGAAAAAGTATATGCCATTGGGAAGAGAGAATATATTGTATTGATAGCAAGAAAATATGCTCTTATTTGGGCTTGCATTATGTATTTCAAGTTACAAAGTTCTAGGGCAAAGCTGTAATACAATTTTAGGGGGGATTTCCATGTAAAATGAATCATTTTATCTTACCTTTACCTGTATATTAAATTTTCAATCAACTTGGAAAGGAAAATTGCATAGGAGGTTGTAGTAGAATGTTTCACAAGTCTATGTTATTCAAAAGTGATGTAAATGAAACGTTTACTTTATGATTAAAACTTCTTGTCTGATTAATTCTGGATTGTGAAGTTTCAGATTTTTTATTTGTTCAGTAAAGGATAACTTTCAAAAAGAAATTGCCAAGTGAGATGCTCTAGATGGTTATCAATTGTTGTTTCATAGTAGAAAAGTAGAACCTAATTATAATATGGTTTGGTTCAAGAATACACATTGTAGGGTGGAATAACAATATCGTCAGCAGGATCTTTTCTTGAATGAAAAGAAACGTTTTTTGTTATTTTACTGATTGTTATGTAGTAAATAAATCTTGTATTTCATTAGGATCTGCAGTGTAATGCTCTTTGACAGAATTGCAAATATTGTAGAAGTTTGAACTGTGTTTACTCTTGATTCCTTCTCAATGAACTTAGTTTTCTCTTTAAAAAGAACATTATTCGCGCTGTCATGAGTCTGGTCGGCCACATTATTCCCATGCTGGAAATTATTCGTCCACCCTGCCTAAGAACCTAGCATAGGAACTATACAAGATCAAGTGTTACTAGCATTCAAGTAGTTATGATAGGTAAAGGAAAAGTCAGATCTAAATTTATTCAAATTTGAAATCTAAGAAACTTGTAGTAGTATTCAAGGGCTAGCAAATTTGAAATCTCGTCATCTCACAATTTTAATCATATGTATCAATTATGGGACAAGTAAATGCATATAAGTTACCTTAAATGATTAGGTAAAGGTTATAGAAGAGTTTAATGTGAATTGGATTGGAAGTTGGTCATTTAATTAGGGTATGAAAATTAACCTTAAAGAAGTTTGGAAAAATTCCTGAAAACTTAAAACAAAATACTCGAACTCTTAGGATGAGTTTATCAACAAACCTAAATTATGAAAGGAAAACACATGGGAATTTATTCAATTAGAATGTTAGGTGAACTCTAGATTTATGATGTTAAAAATTTGAAGCAAGACTATCCTTAGACTAGTTGGAAACTAATTTGGGTGTGAACATGATTGCCTTTATATTGTGCTCATGTGTTTAGTTATCAAATGTGGTTTATTTGTTGATTTTAAAATTTCTAAGCTTAAGTATGTTTCGTTGATATTACTTTGAAGAATTGTGGAATGAACCCATAGTTATGTGCAAAAACTTAATCTCTTGAAAATATTAGGGGATCATGTAAGGTAGGGAAGGAATCTTGTTCTTCAAAGAAACTTAAAGCTTTGATTGAAACTAAATGATAGTTCAATCGAGGAATGTTAAATTTAATTTTCACTTAAATCTTAGTTTGGATCCAACTACAGTATGAGTTATAATAATGTAATGAGTATATTTTGGGACTTCGTTATTAGTAGTTTTAATTCACGTTTGAACGAATTACTTGTCATTGTTCATTTAACTCTCTTTCAAAAGTTCAAATTTTCCTTAGTATGTTCTTTCTCATTTATCTACGGTATGTTTTATAGTGGTGGAGCAAAATCGTGTTGGGTAGTTAGAGCAATGAAACGATATTGCAGACATTATGTTACCAATTTTACTTTAACTTCAATAATTCCATTGCCTTAGTAGTAGTCGATAGGAAAAAAATTGATAGCTATGTTTATTTTAAGAGGGTAAATTTGGGGGGCATGACACAATAAGCTAAGCATCATCACTAATAGTGTTAGAAAAAATAAAAAAAGCCTCAGAATCACCATCTTCTAAGGAATTTTCCATGGAAGTATCTAAACTCTTTTTCTTGTTTCTTCACTCCTTCACATGCCCTCTCTTACCATAATTCCAACACTTTACTCTGCTCTTCTTGGGGGTTTTAGAACGTCCTTTAGACTTTTCTCTCTTTTTTTCCCCTTCAGGCCCTACTTTTCCTTTGGACCTTCCTCACACATGCAAGGTATCTTGGGATCCCACATTCATGGAATTTCTCCTCATCTCTTTTGAAAGAAGTATAGAAATGAGACTATCCACCTTCGGTTTTGTACCACCACCACTTATGGCAACAATTAGATTTTCCCAAGATTTGGGTAAAGAGAAAAGAAACAAAATATATTTATCTTCTTTTTTCTTAACATCTACAAATGCAAGCTGAGTTATAATCATATTAAACGCATTTAAATGTTCTGCAATAGAATCACCATCCTTCATTTTCAAAGATTACAAACATATTTTGAGATATAAATTATTTGTTAAACTTTTGGTTTGGTAAATATCGCCTATCCTCTTCCACAAATTGTATGTGGTAGATTCTTCTAGAAAAATCAAGAGGACAAAATCTACAAGACACAACCGAATAGTTCCTCATTCCTTCTTGTCCATTTTCTTCCAATCTTCATCAAGCTTTGATTCTGGTTTCTTTTCACTTGAAACTGCCAACCACTAATCTCTCTCTTCAAGGAGATCCTCCATCTTTAACTTCTACATCTCATAACTAGTTCCATTGAGCTTCTCAATATCTAGACAAGAGATCAAAGCCATGGTTTTCAATCTTCTTCACAAATATACAAAACCCACAATGCACAAGCTCCTACTACAACCAAAAAAACTTCAACACTTAAAAGAAAGGTGTCCCTCTCTTAACAAAATCATTAGCTATGATACCAAATGGTATAAAATCAATGTGAAAACTTGTAGTGATAGAATTTAATAATGTGTTTGCAAATCTAAAAGTATGTATCCAAGATTATCATAAATAGATTATATGATTAACAATTCAACAATGAAAGAAAAATCAGTAATACCACAAGTTTCCAAACACAAGTGATACAAGATATACGTGGAGAAACCCTTGCAAGAAAAAAATCCACACCCAAAGAGATACATTGTTTGTATTAATCCTCAAAGAAGTACATCAATATGACAATCCTCTCTAAAAATCGGAAACACTTCGTCACTTTGACAACTTGCAAACAAACTCAACAAACCACCATCTCAAGGATCCAATATATAAGAGTTTGTGGGAGAGAATACCACAAATGGTATCCCAAAACAACAAGAAAAAACACCTAGAAAACCCACGTTGGGCCCTTGGTGGACAACCCATAAACATGGCATAAAATACTGAAAATCACATGGCCTTCACATGGGTGCCTAACCCACAACCAATCAGAATTGGTCAATATCGAGTGCTCCATAACTCTCCAACGGCTTTGACGGCTTCATGCAAGAGCATGCACCAACATGCAAATCTGGGTGCCCAACTATGTAAGAGCATGTAAAACATGTAAATAACATGCAAGAACATGCACACCAAAGTGGTCCCCACTCACAAATTTGGACGCCAAAGAGGAATATTCTTTCAAAATTCCCTTTAACCATCATTGTAGAGGGTCCACCTCTTTGATTGCAATTAAAATTTGTCATAGGAAAATAAATAATAAATCTTTTGTCTTTCATGTCTCCTAGAACACTTTCCAAAGAATGTGGAGACACATAAACCAACTTAGAATAGAAATTATAATGTCACCTATCCTTTAACATATAAAACCATTTTTTAGGTTAGAAAATCAACCACAATGTACCTCAACACATGAATAGGTGTTTTAAAAATAAATTTGCAATTATCCTTTCACTCCACTAGTCTAAATCTATGAACCAAGCTATCCATTTCTAAAAATCATGCCTCTCTTTTTTCTACCTTCTCTATATTCCATTCTAAACTTCAACTATTGATTTTTGTTCCCTTACTTTTATCATTCACATTATCTCAACTTGATATTGATTTAATTTGCAACTAACATCCAACATTTACAAGTATTCTTTCATCTTCATTTTCATTTTATTTTCTTGTGGCATAAATTTATTAGCCAATTTATACACAAATTTCTATAGCCAAATGTTAGATTTAGAAATAAATTGAAGCTACTAAAAACCTAATACAAGAAATGGATCAAATAAAACTATTCTACTAATGATGCATAATCAATATAGTATAGTAGAGTTAGTTCCCACAAGAGATATGCAAATACTTAAGAAGAAAAATATTGCTACAAGAACTCATAAAATCATGAATGAATAAAAAGATAGAGGAGTCAATATATATAAAAGAGAAGAGAAAAAACCAACCAATGAGAAAATTAATTCCAATTACCCAAAAATATGCAAGAGTTACACTCATGACATATGTCATCTACCCTTATTATCACCTACTCAACTAAGAAAGATAAACTAAATGTGTAGGAAACTAAATAATATACAACTAATAAAAATTAAAAAAATATACAATAACACCACCTCTTAAAGTGTATCTTAGGAGGATAAGAACATGGGTCCCCCAAAATGAATCTTGACAAGATACTCATGTACAAACAAATTCCCCTCAAAGAGAAGATGTCCTCCCTAGAAGCTTGATATATAATCCCCCACTATAATATTCTCTTCGAAGGAATAAATAATATCAAAAGAGTATGTAAGAGATCTTCCCATTTAGAAATAATAAGAGGGATAAAAGTATGAGATGAACATATTTGTATGGTTCTCAAATATTTTCATGTGGATTATAAAAGTGGACATAACCAAGTTATGGGCCCCAAAATAATTTTAGGTAGTGACCTCTCAAAACCAAGTGGAAATAGATGAAGAATGGGTATAAGAAGCTATATTTATTGAAGCAATCATCAAATGACTATAAAAAAAGAGGAAGACTAAGTCCTCACAAATTTCCTTCAAATTAAAAAAGGATGGATTCCAAAAATAGATGTAAAATTTCTACTAGTAGATAGAGGTTCCAATAAGGTGGACAAGGAAGAATTATATGAACCTACTCAAAAGAATAATTGGAGACCTCGAGTGAAGAAACAATCAACTTTTTCAAGGTGGTAGATAGAGGAGGAATTTCCTAAGAATGGGTAATAATGACCTCAATAATGTATCTAAGATCCATATGATTGGACTTAACAAATAAATAGGAGATGTTTGGTATAAAAAATATACTAATGAGGTAGATCTAGAAGATAGAGAGGAGGTCCACTAGAAGAAATTTTTCTCAATATAAGTAGGAGAAGAGGAAGGAGTCTCAATACATGTCTCAAAAACCTTCAATTAAGCTTCATTTAGATAACTATATTTCTCAGATCATAGGGACTAATCACATTAGTATGAACATATGTTAAAGGGTTGTTTGGAGAAAAAATTTGAGAAATAATATATTGTATACTAATGATCTACCCTCCCAAATTAAATAATTTCATCAGTCTATAGTTATTGAATCACCATAGAATCAAGAATAAGTTCGACTCTCTTTCCATTGCGAGTAATTTGAAGTATGGGTGGTAGATTAGTTGATAAAGGGGGTATAAAAAATACATGATGAAAAGTTTCTTCACCTACATCAATAATAAAATTCTCGTATATGATCATAGAAGAGTTATCACCCATAAGTATGCGAGAAAAATAACAAGACTCCAAAGATGAGAACTTAACCTATGATGAAGCCATGATTTGTGAATCACTAAAGTCAAGTAACCAAGTGCTAGAAGATGAAGTTGCAACTACAACAAGGGTCTTTCCCTTTCCTTTTCCCTATATTTTATCCTAGGCCTTTGAAGAATCTACATGTGATGAACTTGTAGAGATATAATTAGGAACAATGATATTATTCTTCTTAAGAATGTATGTCAAGTGATAAATCTATTTTCTCATACAATTGTGTTCATCAAGATTGAATTTCTTATAATAGGCACATTTGACCTTGTCTTACTTGGTATTATCCCCTTTTGAAGGGGAGGTATCAAATTATACTTTAGAAGTAGGAGGAGATTATTTATCCTTTTCCTATCGATTACTCCGTTTGTCCCTTTTTTCTATTTCTTTTCCTTATTTTCATTTGAATCATTTTCTTCTTTTGTTCCCTATTGGAAATAAGGAATGCGACTTTAAAGACTTTAGAGTACCCATCTACACAAGATTATCCTACTCTCTAGTAAGTGAGGTAGAAAAATCGTCAAGGGATGGCATACTAAACTAATTTCCTAGGACACCCTTTTTTTAATAGAGGGTAGAAACAAAGACCAAATAGTTAGAAATGGGTTGAAAAGAATTTTAATGATCAACTAGGTTTCTTCTTTTTCAATGATTTAATTTGGTGAAGAAGTATTCAAAGGTGTTAAAACTACTAGGATTAAAAATAATAAGTTCATATCCAACTATGATATTATGAACTCTAAACAAACTAGTAAATTTAGTCCAAAATTGATTAGGTGAATCTAAGGACTCAATGCGAAAGAGAAGATTAAGAGATATAGATAACCATGACAATCAATATGTCTCATAGAATTTATTAAACTATTTTATTTTCTCTATGTAGGCTCTAATTTTTTACCCATAGTTATTCTAAATAATCCCTTACTTCTCAACACCATTAACATGTTATATTTCCATTCATAAAACTTATATAGACTAAACAAAGAAATTGGTAATTGATCCATAGTGCAAAAAGATAAACACGAGAATGCAATAAAAAAGAGAACACATGACAAACCCCTTTAACTAGTTTCTAAAATGATCCCCCAATAGTTATAATATTTATAAATTTATAATTAGTTTGTTTCACAATACAAAAACTAGATTTACAAAGTTTTACAACCCCTAAAAGTGGCTAAAATATTGCAAGTACAACTCAAATAAAAATTATAATTAAAGATCACTATATTGAAGTGCACATAAATATACACATTTTAAAAAATAAGACACAAAAAGGAGTTTGTTTTCACAAGATATGGCCCTTTTTGAAGGTATCAATTTTGAACTACATAACAAAACCTATAAAAAACCTTTTTTTGAAAAATAAAGAATTCAAGTCTAAAAACTAATCACGCCACTATAAAAAAGTATAGAATAATATTCTATTTCAAAAACTACTCAAAATAGTACCTTTATATCTAGGTGAGAATGAGTCTTTTAAAGTTGCACTCTAAATAAAAAATCTACAATGGAGGGGGTGTATTTACCCTTGGTGGCTAGAGGGTGGCACTATAGTGGTAGGAGGGAAGTGTTGCTGGGGGTGGATAAACTTGAGAAAAGTATAGGTGTCATATCTTGTTTTTCTTGTATAAACTTAATTAATAAATAGATGGAACTAGTTGAGACTATTGCTTGATTATCTTATGATTGTTTGATTATGGATAAATATGTTTTAAATTAGATGTTATTTTTAAATGTATGAAATTGAAATTGAAATGTAGATGAGATGTTATGTGCATGTGCTTCAGCTATGGATTTATGTACTAACCTATTGACATAAATTTGAGTGTGAATGGGTGTAGGATTGTGTTGAAGATGAGAACATGGTTGAGGTAGAAGTATCATAGCCCCTTAGCAATAATTAGCATGATGGAAGCCCTATACACACACACTCACGTAGTTGCATCTTTCTTGCATTAATCTGTATGATATGATTGCATCGAGTTATTATGATTATCTCATTGCTTTCTGCATTATGATTTGAATAATGATTATGTTTTATGTCTATAATGTTGTGAAAGATAAATTATTTGCAAAATTAAAAATATGTCATATAGTATTTTATTTTCGAAAATTAAAATGATTGATTGAAAAAATAAAAGATTTTATTTATAATAAATTGCATTATTTATATTTACATATATTAATAATAATATAATATCATTATTTATATACATAAATAAATTAGTATATAAAAAAACTTGTTAATAAAATATGTAGATAGTTTTAAATTAAATTGCATAATTATTATTAGAAGAAAATAAGATTTTGTTTTTGATAAGTAAGATAGATGGATTATATTGATTTAAAAAAACTAGTGATATAGTGTTCAACCTTGACCTAAGCATCCAACAAAAAACTTACAACCACCCATTACACCGCTGACCCAAAATTACTAGATTACCACCCATGAATGCAACCATATAAGAATACTAGATTACCACCCACTTTGAACATGCTACCAGAGACAAAACTACTAGCAAAAATTTGCAGTATCCCTTTCCATTAAGAGAGCAAAGTTTTTAAACAAACTACCAGAAAAAAAAGCCTAAACTGAGACACAGACTCCACCCACCACCTAATCCCAAGTTACCACACATTCTTCTATGTGAACACACGAAACTCTCATTTCTAGGTCAGGTCTGCAATCGAAGCTAGATAAAATTTCTTCCTAAGGAATTCTACCTCTGCAACTGACAAGCACCGATGCTCCACCAATTCCAAACCATTGACATCCAAGAAAATTGGGAAGAACTTTACCAATGCCTCTAGGTCATTCAGAAGAGCCAAATCACAAGGGTGGGGAATGCCCTTTCCCAAGGAAACAACAGCCAAAGCTCTATCCAAGCCCACTAGCATGTCCTTTCAAAACAACCTCTTCATAATCACCCACGAAACTGCTTTAGAAAACTCAATGTCAAGTAAGCCAACCAAGACGTGAGAAGAGATGTCAAAATCCAATCGATAGCCCTTCACATCCACCATAAATCATTTCCCAACACTACATTTTATCGTGACAAAGGTTAGATAATTCGAGTGCCGTATAATTTGTTGCAACCGAAGGGAAGTAACCAGGCCTTCGAAGGCCATTTTCCACTTCGAACTCGTCAACTTCACTGGTGTATCCATGCTGCCCGTCTCCAACTCCTTCACCAAAACCAATAGAATGAACCTACTCATGGCCAGATGGGGAACAACGCTTGCAAAATGTGGATGCGAAAGACCACCACTCCGCTTTGGAGATTTAACCACCACTTACTGCAATGAAAGCTAGTGCAACGTGATTGGCTAAAAATGTGTGTGGGTTGGAAAATTTCTGGAGAAGGAGGAAGCACTTCTCCCCATGCCAGTAGACAATCATGTATAATACCCCCTCTATAAAGTTCCCCAAAGCCAATTGAGAACCGTGGCGCCAACTCAACTGAAAGTCCCAACTAACTACCACCCGACCACTCCATGCAAGCATATGGGAGATGGAGTGGTGCCCACCCTACCACCCACAAATTAGAAGAAAATAAGATTAATTAAATAAGTTTATAATATAAATTTAAGAATCTAGAACTGCATTTAGGAACACTCTACAATTTTTTTGCATACCTGTGAGTTTCTCTATAGGATAATTTTTTACCCATGATTCTCATGATCAACCTAAATCTAAATTCTCATAGAATTCTTCTTGATTCACATACATAGAAATAGCTCACTGCCTTTATTGTGCCTCTATTTTCTAGTGTTACTATCCTTAAAGTTGTTATTAAAAAAATGCAATAAAATTCATTGAAAGGGAAGATTGACAATTTGGCACGGCTGGTCAGAACCTACACTATGAAATTTTTGCACTTTGGAATTTAGATTACTAAGTTTTCCTTGAAAGGTTGCCATAGGGAGGCCATGGACTTGTAAATTTAATGCAATATATCATTACTATTGTGTTGATTAGTGTTGCATGGGAAGTTATAGAGAATTTAGAAACATTGTCTGGGTATTCATAGTTTAAGTTTACAAAACCATAAACGTTAGATTCCCCTATTATTGCAAAATATCTATTGTATGACTCATATTGTTATATGTACAGTAGGAAATGAGTCTAAAGTATATCTCTATGCTTTATTTTTCACTTTCATTTGAATAGCTTCATATAAAGTGTTCAAAAACTAGATTGTTGGCTAACAAAATTTTCAAACACTATTACATAAAGTTATTACATTTGAAATCAACATATTAAATAGAATCATTATAGTTATGTAAATGATAACATTTTTTGGAATGAAATTAGTATTGTATTTATGATTAATAATGCATGACTGTGAGAATAGTAATGCATGTGAAAGAAATTCAATTTGTATGTTTATAACTAGTTGCATGTAAAATATAGTGAATTACATGTCAATTATTTATTTACCATCATATGCATGAAAGATTGAAATAATGAAAGATATTCATAAAATCATTTGCATGCAAGGAAAAGAGTATTTATTTAAATTGTGAATATTATGCATGCTATTGTCTTCTATTGTGAATTAGGTTTACCTTTTGGGATAGGGTGTTGAATATAGACTAATAGAGAAGGTTGATCCTTTTTCTGGGATCTTCCTATTTATTCTAGTGCTTTGTCCAAAGCCATGTGTTAATTGAAATAGATGAAAGTCACCTAGAAAATTATATTAATAGTTTTCTCTGCCATATCCTGATAGTACAAAATTGCATGTTCATATTAGAAATGTATGTAGATATATCAGGTTGCACTGGGATTCCCTCCTACTTATTGTTTATAGGTACTTCATGCAGGGTTGGGTATTCTTCGAGTAGGAAGAATTTTGGGGAAGTGTAAGCTTTGTGGTTGGGTGGAAAAGCACATAAGCCATGTTCTCATCTCTTGACTTGCGAATAGTTGTGAGGGTCGGTGGCGGTCGAAGACTATATTGTTTATGTTCTCACATCATTCTTATATCATTATTTGTACTTGTACTTCCAAATTGTATAATTAGTTGACTTCATGACATGAGAGCCCGAGTTGTAATTTTGTATATCATATATCATGTGCTTTTACCTAGATTATGCACTACGCATATGAGGATGTGTTATGACATTTTGTTATCTAGTGAAGTTGTTACATTTAAATTCCATATTTATGAGACATTGTGTTTTCTATTTTAATTTTGTGAGATTGCTTTGGGTCTCAATCCTTACAATAGGTGGTAGCTAGGTGTTTAACTATTGATTCTTGGGAAAAGAGGGTCATTGGGGTGGTGGTGGTGAAAAAGAGTGGTTTGTATTTGTAGAGGTTGTTGGGTGGTGAAGAGTGAATGGTGACTAAAAGTTTCTATTATGGGTTGCTATATTGGGATAATTTAGAGAAGCTCAAGCTAGCCTAGACCTAAAAGGATAAGGCTTGTGGTTCCCTTTTGGGGTTGTAATGGATACTTTAGACTACAACTTTATTCCAAAGGGTATGTTGTTCCTTTTTGAAAGAATCAACTTGTACAATTGTATAGTACAAGCATATGTCCTATTGGAGTGATTTTTTCTTTAGATACTCATGGGCCATATTTAATGATTTTATAGTCAATTTATATCTTTGGCACCTTTTTTTTATAATATAACTATTTTTTGGCCAAAAAATGCCTTGTAAAATAGTTATTCACCTAAGGACACATTCAAACCCTTAGTTGCAATCTAGCTTCTTGAACTCCAATATTGGTGAAACAAAAGTCAAAACTAACTTTCTCAAGTATCCTAGACACATTGGAACAAAAAAGTACTTCCTAGAATAATGAAAAGCTACACACACCTAGATTACAAAAAGACAAGTATAAATCCCCAAATAAATTAGTTTTTCCTATCAATTTTATTTATGCTCTAGATAGTCTAAATATGCAAGAGAAGAACATAAATTTTTTTAAGAAAATTTATATGTAGGGTGATTAGAACCTTAAATACCATAAACTAAAAAATAAAATATTTATCCTAGCACAAATAACTCTAAAACCATGTTAGATTTAGAAATAAAATGAAGCTACCCAAAAACTAGTGCAAGAAATAGATCAAATAAAATTATTCTAGCAATGATGAAAAATCAAAATAATAGAGTAGGGGTTCATTCCCATGAGAGATATATAAATAATCAAAAACAAAAATAACATTACTATAGATCACAAAAAATGAATGAATAATGTGTTAGACGGTGGATACATATAGGAAAGAGGGGAGAAAACCAACCAATGAGAATAGTAACTCACTCAATACAACTAAGAAAATTAAACTAAATGTGTAGAAAAAAACATAATAAACAAATGAGATAAATAAAAATCCTACACTAACACCAACTAATTTTCTAATTTTATGCCACTAGTGGCATGGTTTGATGGTTAAGTTGTGGTGTTGTTCTTTCCATCAAGGTTCAAACCCCATTGGGGTCTAATTGTTGAATGTTTAAATTGGAGATGAGGTCCCCCATTTGTGACCTCACTAGTTCATAGATCTGGGTCAAAAGCGTTTACCCCTTTAAAAAAAAAAAAACTAATTCTAATTTTATCAACAAATTTTGCATGCAATTGAACAATAATGGTGAAGGATGTAATGAAAGATAATATTTTTGTGTGACACGTAAAGATTGAAAACCCAAATCAAAAGTGCACGATAAACACTTAATTAATACTAAAGAATGACTAATAAGATGGTTCTAAAAATTAATTTTACACTTATTTTTTTAACTCTTATAAATTGAGTAGCTTGAAGGTTTGGATATCTCATTGATATTCACTATTGTTGATTGGTATCCTTATCATAAAGCTACGTATATTTTGGTAACACACTATTAGTGATTGATAAGCAATGAGATGTAAAATTACATGTTTTAGATATGTGCATACACAAAATAACTAGAAGAAAGGAATACAAAGAATATCTTGTCAAATAAAAATGAAAAGGACAACAAACTGGTTCTCTTATGAAGTAGGTTGACTTAAGTGGCCAAATAAATCTTTCTCACTTACTTAATTATGAGAACACAATTAAATCCAATTGGCATTAGGTGAAGAGTTAAAAGGGAACTTTAGAGCCATTTTCCTTAACTTGGAGGATAAAGGGTACATCCCTACAAGTGCAATGAAGAAAGAGGCTGACTAGGATCATTTTTGATGTATAGATGTATATGTTTGGTACCTTGGGTATGGATGTTGATCCTTAGAGAAGATCTATTTCTTGATGTCAATAATTTAATTCTATTTTATGCCTAAGAATTGATGAAAATTGGTTACAAATGACAAAGGTTTCATAAGGTCATCCTTAATTGGCATTGAGATTACATCATGAGTTTTCTTGCTTAGAAAGATGTAACAATTTTTATATGGAGAATAAACTATATATGCAAAGGGTTTAGACTCATTTGAATAGTATAGTACTAAGAAAAAGCTTAAAATCTTTGCAAAGGAGAACATATTGGAAAAAAAAAAAATCTCAAAAAGAGGCTCAATTCAAGTTTGAATCCAAATAATAAATATTAAAATTTTGGTAGCACATAAGTTCATATTTGAATGTGTATTACATATGGCATGTGCATATGACTTGGTGGTATCACTTATATTGCATAATAAATATGCAATTCATGTATAAATCTAGAATAAGTTCCTATTGAAGTATATGCATTCCGCTATGAGATGTTTTAGTTTATGATTGTCATAAGGCTTGATTGCAATATTGCATGATAAATATGCAATTCATGTATAAATTGGGAATAAGTTCCTATTGAAGTATATGCATTCCGCTATGAGATGTTTTAGTTTATGGTTGTCATAAGGCTTGATTGCAATGCCTAGTTTATTGATGTAATTATATTGGATGATATAAAGACACTATTTTTCTATACAATTATGTGTGTGGTTTTTTTGTTTAATTAATTATTTATGTTAAGGTTGCATAGTTAGACAGTCTTTAATTAGATCCTTCATTTTATTATTACATCACATTTACCAATCACAATGTACATCATGTCATACGCTAAATTAGAAAATAATTTAATATCTTCAAGCATGTTTTATATATGAATAATTAGTTTATATGATGTATCAAGCTTTTCCACCTAGATATAAGAAAAAAATTCCCCCCCTTCAACAAAAATGTTATTGTTTACATGAATAATTGTTGCGTGATAGGAAAAATTGATTCCTTATTAGAGAGGACATGAGATGATACTTGTAGAGATACATCACCCCTACATAAAATGTCTAGGGCTAATCAATCAATTAATGGAATCAAATATAATTAAATTATTTATTAAAATATATAAATATGAACCTAGTTGAATGTAACTATTATCACCTAAAATTGCACACTTGTTGAACCCAATTTTACATTTTATAGACACAATGGAAATGATCTCTCGAGTGTGGGACCTTTCTAACTTGAGATAAGACCTCTAGAGAAGGCTAGTTCCTTTTTGAACCTAATTGCAGGTTTTGATCCAACACAATATAGATTAAATTTAATTCCTACTCTTACTCTAAGAATTCACAAAGAAAAGGGAGAAGGAAAACAACTAAAAAGGAAAGATGGTGATGCACCAAGACTTAATTAAGTTTTTTCCTTGCTTACAATAGCACATGAATCCTATGAAAGGCTACAAACTCACACATAGCTTTGTTTTTACCAGATTTTGTAAGCATGTATGAAGGTGAGGGATTTTAAAAGTACTAAGAGGGAGGAATATAGTCGCAATAGACCATATAATAGACTTAAAATATAGGAAATCCATAGATAGTTGTTGCAACTAAGCATACACAACATACATCTCACAAAAGAGGAAAAATATCATTCATACATGAAGGTAAGAAAACTTAATCATCAACCACATACAGGCAGTTTTACATGGACAAACAAGAGAAAGGAAATCTCTCCAAATTGCAGAAAGGTTAGATAGATTTCTGGTTTCTCCGAATTGGTTTCTTCCAGCTTTCATTCTAAACTCTAAGATTCTTCCTTATCCTGGGTCGAATCATTATGACATTTGTTTGTCTATTGCAAACAAATCTACCCCCAAAGAAAAATATTCTTTCAAGTTCAAAAGTATGTGGCTTAGGCATCCTCAGTTTATGGATCTCTTGAAGCATTGGTGGGTCAATGCTCCATATGTACAGGGAGTGAAAATGTTCCAGTTTCATGGAAAGCTGAATTTTGTGAAGCAACAAATTAGAGTTTGGAATACACAAGTTTTTTAAAATATCTTTGAACAAAAAGATGTTGTGTTTAAAGAATTAACAACAGTTCATGAGAATATAATTCAAAATGGTTTGGATGTTGGTTTATATGACAAACAAAAAAATTTGCAAGAGGAATGGGAAGAATTATGTGCGAGAGAAGAAGCATATTGGAGACAAAATTCTAGGGAATTATGGCTAAAAGAAGGAGATCGGAATACAAAAAAATTCCATGCCTCTGCCCAGATTAAAAAAGCAACAAAGTCAATTCATTCAATTCGAGAGATTTCTTCAGGTAATTGGCTAACCAAGGAGGAAGATATTAATAAAGAAGTTGTGAATTTTTTCTCAGAGCTCCTTTTTTCCCCTCACACCATAGATGCTACTAGAATAAATGATCAAAAAAGTTGTTAAGGACAATTCCACATCTTATCATCTCTGAAGATAACGAGAGGCTCATGAAGCCTTTCACTATGGAGGAGCTCAAATCGGTAGTATTCTCTCTCCCTCCTGATAAGGCTCCTAGCCTGGATGGGTTCACATCCTTATTATTTTAGAAATGCTGGGATTTCTTCTATTTTGAGCTCCTTTGGGCAATTGAGGAGTCTAGAAGAACAAATTTCATGTTTAGGCAATTTAATGTAACTAACATTGCAATTTTTCCAAAAGTCAAAGAGCCTAAAACATTTGCTGATTTTAGGCCCATCTCCTTATGCAATACAATATATAAAATATTCACAAAATCCATTTACATGAGACTACAACCGTTTATCCCAAGGATCATATCACAAGAGCAAGGTGGGTTTGTCCTAGGGAGGGAAACGTATGAAGGTGCAATCGTTGCACATGAAATTCTGCACATAGTCTCAATGTCAAAGTTTCCATCTTTCATAGTTAAACTAGACATGGTGAAAGCCTATGACAAGGTTGATTGGCAGTTTCTCAATAATGTCTTTTGGCTTTTGTTCTCATTGGCATAGATGGATAATGTCTTGCTTATCTAGAGCTAAGTTCTCAGTAATTATAAATGGTAATCCCACAGGCTTTTTTAGTGCTTCTCAAGGGGTCAGACAAGGTGATCCTCTCTCTCCATTTCTCTTTATTATTATGGCATAAGCTTTAAGTCGTTTCATCCTCTTGAAACATCATGAAGGCTTATGGAAGGGTGTGCAAATAGCAAATTCAAATATTTTGGTTATGCATTCCCTTTTTGTTGATGATACCCTCCTTTTCAATGGATCATCTTTATCCGAAGCTAAGCAGGTTAAGGAGGTACCTATTAAATATTCATTAGCATTAGGCCAAAAAATCAACTTAGCGAAATCCAAGATCTACATTTTAAACACCCCTGAAAACTTGAAGAAGGAAATAGTGAAGGTTTTGGGCTTTCAAGGAGCGGAGTTACCATGCACCTATTTAGGGATCCCATTTTTTAAAGGTTCCAATAAAGCATTTTTTTGGGATAAGGTAATAAATAGGCTTAAAGTAAGAATCTTGATTTGGAAAGCTAGATGGCTTTCATTGGCAGAAAAAATATTGCTCATCAAATTTGTATTAGCGTCAATTCCAAATTATTTTCTAGCTATCCTTAAAGCTCCTGCATCAGTAATTTCTGAAATTGAAAAGATAATTAGATCTTTTCTCTGGAAAGGTAATATTAATGAAAAAAAGAAAATACCTCTCATTTCGCTTGAAGGTTTGTCAAAAGGTAAGAATCAAGGGGGGGATGGTGTCCAAAACTTATCATTGAGAAATAAATCCTTTGGGGCGAAGCTTGCATGGAAAATGTATTCAAATTATGAGGCTAAATGGTCTAGGATAATGCAAGTGAAATACTTAGACAATGATAATCCCACAAGAATTCTAATTGTGGAGGACCCTCCAAAAGGTTCTACAATTTGGAACTTCATTGTAAACAACTGAAGTCTTATTTTAAAATACGCTTCATGGGAGGTAAATAATGGGCAAAGTGTAAATTTTTGGGCAAATTCGTGGAATGGTAAGCCTCCTTTAGTAGATAATCAAGAGCTTAACGAGGTACAAATATCTTTATTTGAAGCTTGGGGTTCAAATTTCTTAGATTATGTACACTATTCTGATCATCTTACTGGGAAAGTAGTGTGGAGAAAACCCCCACCTAATCTCATTTCCCCTCACTAGTCTGATTTGTTTTATAACATAATGAAATATAGAATAGTGTACTTATCTTCAAAGCCAGATAAAATAATATGGGAAGCTTTGAAGTTTGGTTCCTACTCTATTAAAGAAGGATATGCTCTTTTAAGGCAGTTAAAACACTCTTCGCAATCTCAGCGAGCATTTTCCTTTTGTTGGAACAACAATGTCTTGCCCAAGGAGGGTAGCTTCGTGTGGCTTGCCATTTAGAAAAGAGTTCTCACTAGTGATTGTTTGGTTAAGTTAAAAATTGCAGATCCTTTTAAGTGTCCACTATGTGATCAAGAGTATGAATCAACGGATCATTTGTTTCTCCAGTGCAGTTTTACTAATCAGTGTTGGGCCTTTGTTCAAAGCAAGCTAGAACTTAAAATGCCTCTACCAAATTCAATTTGGGATCTTTTTCAGAGTTGGCCAGTACTTTTCCATTCATCTTTCTTTTCATGTTTATGGTATATTATTCTAGGGATAGTGTTAAGGAATATATGGTGGGAAAGAAACATGAGAATCTTCAAGAAATCTAAATCCTCGTTAGAGTCGACTTTGGTTAAAATTGAAAATGTGATATCAAAAGGAGTAAATTCTTGTGTTCAGAAAGAGAAAACAACAAGCTTATCATTTACAAATTAGGACAGTTTCATTTTGTCAAATTGGAAGAATATAAAGCTTCCATTCAATGGAAGTCTCCTTAAGAATTGTCCCAACAAAGTTGATAGGAATCTAGTTAAATGGGCTCCTCCTCAAGTAGGCTTTGCTAAATTAAATTTCGATGAAGCTTCTAAATCTGAATCAAGAAAATCTAGACTTGGTATTTGTATTTGTAACTCATCAGGGGATATATTAGCGGCTTATTCATTCCATCTAACCTATTGTACAAACAACAGTGTAGAAGCACAAGCATTATTATCAGGTCTGGAAGTGGCATCACAGTTGGGGATCCCAAATATTCATATCGAAGGTGACTCTTTAATAATTATAAATGCATGCAAATCAAGAAAGGTTCAAAACTAGAACTTGAATTATATTTTACAAAAATCATGGGCTCTAATTGAAAAATTCAATGCCTTCACAATCACTCATATATATAGAGAAGGTAATAGAATTGCATATTTCCTTGCAAATCTAGGTTGTGAGGAAATAGAATTAAAAGTTTTGCAAGATATTAGGGAACTAAGTGTTTTCCCTCAATTGACAAGCCTTCTCAAACAAGAAGAAAATCGTAAAACATGAGGAATATTCTTGGGGACATTTGGAGTCATGATGGCTAATAATTCGTGTATGCGCATGAAGTTCATAATTTGCTACTAAAATTTGCATCACCTAGTAATAATGATGCCTTGGGAATTTGCATTATATTCCTTTACAAGGTAAAGATTTTTCTGCTGCCTGGAGGCATGTGTGCAGCCTCCTTAGTACCTTCAGGATACCGTCATGTGCTCTAATGGGAAAATTAAAGTTCTAATTAAGATATGATGGGATAGGCCATATATGTCATTGAAATATTTGGTTGTTTCAAAAATTGCCACCTCTCTAGCGAATGTTGTAACTCTTCATGATGACATCCTTAAGGTACTAATTTCGTGTGGCAGTACTGCACATTTATTTCTTGCAGTTCAATGAAATTCCTTTGCACGATTTGATATATCTTCTTGGATCTTGATTTTATCTACTTTCACATCATGCGATTTATTAGCCATCACGGTTCCCGAAAAAATGTGTAGCATTCAAAGGTTTTTTTGGGCTTTATAAAAGTGCTTTATCATTTCATTTTCTCATTCATTTAAAGCAAGCTGGTTGTGCATTTGGGTAGTGAATTTGTTTTGAGCTTTAAAGTGTAGAAATACCAACAGTATGGCTCTTCGCTCCTAGAATTTGAGAATAACCTACCATGTTCAACCATGGGAAAGGTCGTTCAAAAAAAACCTTTCTCAAGAGGACTTAAGCCTCATTTTCAAGTTAGATTCCTTGCGAATGGAGGATGTTGTTTGGGTAGTGTTGGGTGTCGAGATTACCAGGCCCAAAGCTCGGCGCTTAATTTTCCCCTCCCATGTTCTTTCAGTATTTTTATCAAATGCTTTGGATTTAGTCCAATCATGGAAGGAATTAGAAGTAATTGTGGTTAAATTTGTTAACCCTCAGTTCATTGATAATAATGCTTTGTTTTCTGTTGTGCAAAACTATAATCTATTTTTTGTGGAAGGTTATATTGGTGGTTTATTCCCTCATGAATTTGTCAAGGATTGAGTAGATTTTGAGGAAATATTTGAAGTCCTCTTATTGGGGATTCAATTTAGAAACAATTATGTGCTTTTATCAACTCTAAAGAAACATGCCAAAAGCATCTTTGCATCAATGGAATTTGAAATTAAAGAAAAGTTTTATGCCATATATTTTCTTTGTGAGCATGTGCAACATCAATTTCTTAATTGGTCTACTGGTAAAAAAGAAAAAATGCATATGGAAGCAGACAAACAAGTGCTAAAAGAATTTCATGAATCTCCCTTAGCAGAATGCTCAGAAGCACCGAATAAGGGTTTAGTGGCAAGGGCCCGAATCGCACTTGTGAATCAAACAGAGGAGGAAAAAATCCCTTTTTCTAGCTATGACTTCTTTGGTCATGACATTCCTCTTTCCAGACAAGCAGAGCTACAGTACCTTCAAATTGAGGTGTCAGATCAAAATTCAATCTGTGCGAAGCGTATGGAAGAGTAGAGTTTATTTAAGGATTGAAAGATATCAATTTTTTGGTGCAGTTATTATATCTAAGGATGCTTTGAATGCACAATTCATTCCTCAATTTTGTACCTCTTTTGTAATGGGGTTTTCAGCTGGGAAATTTAGGGTGGTGGTATTGTAGCTAGTTTTTTGAAAATCTGTTATGGTTCCCCACTAGCAGGACAATTTTGTAATTCTCTGCAAATGATTCAAAACACATTTTGAATCTTTTTGGGCTATAACCAGAGGTTTTCTTCCTAGTTCTTTCCTGCTAGTATGCCCTATGAACCAGGATTTGTATATCTATTTATATATTATTAATATATTATAGTGGCTCGCCACTTTTATTTGAAAAAAGAAAACTTAATCAACATAGCAATGGAAGCAGAAGGATCCACAACCTACATTGATAAATGAAAGAGTACACGACATAAAATAATGATGAAAAAGGTGAAAAAAACATTATAATTTCAAGGAATTGAGCAAGTTTTTAATAACTTTAGAGTGAACATGGAATATGTTACAAATAAATTTTATTTTACCTATGAGAAATGTTGGGTCCTTAATACCCATAGAGGAAGGCATCAATTCTACATCAAATTCTACAATCTATCATAGGTATGCTATAGATAATACCCATGGTCTAGCTATCATTCTAATCAATGTTTTATAAAATAACCCCCTTTGAAATTTAGTCTGATCATTTGGAAACATGGAAATAACACCCTTTATACCCTTTTCATACCTCAAAACATTGATGGTTCATGTGATTGAGTGTAAGGACAAGAAAATAATCCATAAGAATTGCTAAAGTAGCTACCTAGAGATGGTGTATCAATTATCAACTCTAAAATAATAATTCGGGTATGGTCGAGCATCATTTTCCTCCTTTTAATTTGTGTTAATATAAATAATGAATGATTTTTTGGGTTCCACTATATTTGATTTGCTAGTTAGGGAGAGTTATAAAAGTATAATGTCATTCTTGGGTCATCCCATGGATAGGCAGGGCTTTTGTGCTTGAACAACAAAATTCTCAATATTTGGCATGCTAGGTGAGGAAGGTATAACATGTATGTCAAGAAGACCAAGCTTAAAATCCTATAAAGGAATGAGGTGATAAGATGTCATGATTAGAGAATTCAGGATGACAAGTTACTAATGCCAAGGGAGAGATGAGATGGGAAGACCAACAAGGGAATCTTAATAAAAGAAAGGCATTGGGCTATTGTGATTAGAGTTTCAAGTGAGGGCTTAATGTGGTGTTAAAATAAGGAATGGTTGAAAGTTTGGATTTGAAGGACTATATAGAGTTATCAATGGAGTTTTAGAATTTTGGAGGGATGGTGGAAATGGGTACTCAATTAAAGGTAAGGCTGAAATTTTGACATTGAAACTTTGTGAAGAAGGTATTGGGGATTGGGAAACATAGATGGAGGGGATTGGATGCCAAGGGAAGGGATGGATGAGAATGTTTGGATGTTTGAATCTAATATAAGGCACTTAAACTCTTTATAAATTTTTGGCTTTGATGATTGGGGATTAAAAAATACTAGATACCAAAGGCCTACTATCAAGGGATTAGAAACTTTAAAACTTTGACAAGGGACTTAGAAGAGAAAATTAAAATTTTCATGGAAGGGTGTGCTAGGGGAACAAGTTTGAAAAGGATGTTGGTATGTGGAATGTTGAAACTTTGAAACACTTAGAATAAATTTGACAAAGACTTAATAGAGTGTTGGGATATTAGGATTTCAAGGAAGGAATGCTTGGGATGACAAGTCTAACATGGGATGATATGATGAAAGAATTTGATAATCTAAAAAACTTAGATGAAGAATGGACTTTTTAGACATCGGGGTTAAAAGAGATGGTATGAAGGTATGATAGACTACGAGAGTCTAAAACTTTGATAAACACAAAAAATACTAAGGAAAAAAACAAAAATAGCCTAGGATTAGTCCTTTTATAATTTTTATCATCTTTTAGCACCTATGGGTCCCATTTAGGATATCTCAGGTCAATTATAAATAATGGGTCAAAAGAGACATGAAATAATAATATTTTGACGACTTCTATAGGATGATTGCTTGCTAATCATGGATTTGGTAGCCTGATCAATCCATTGAGCATGGATTCATTCTAATCCTTAGAAACAACCTAAGAAAACTTTAAGCAAAAGAAAAATAAAGAAACATGTGTAAAAAACTTGGAGGGAAACATGACAATTAGAGTTATACATTCTCCTAATGATAATATAGAGTGTGAAATAACACTTATTTTAAACAAAACAAACTATTCATTTGGGTGAAACTTCTGAAACCACTTGCCTCTATCAAATACAAGTCTTCTAAAGGTTTTTGATATCCCTCGGGCCATAGTTGAATTCATTGCCTAACTGCAAAAAATTAAGCCTTTTTCTTGCATGCACAAAATCATAAATATTGCCCATTTAGTGAAGATTCATTTCAAAATTTTTCATTGTAGGGAAACCATAAAAAATAGGTGTTAGAACCATCTAATGATGCACAAGGTGTGTACATAATAGCATGGTTAAAAAAAATAGAATTAGGTTAACATTAAAAGAACTAAGACTTGTGGAGGTACAAAAAACTTCCTCACACAAGGGCACATTATTGTTTCATATTCTAACCTCCTCACATGAACTAAAGAAAAAATAAAATGCTTCCAACTTGCATTACATTGAAAAATTCCACACCAACTTGTTGATTTACAAATTTAATAAATTCCTCATGCACATCAAATAAAAAGATTTGATGCTCTAGCATATTGTAAATCCAAGAAACAAGTTAATTATATTCTTGACATATAAGTTTCTACTGAACCTCTTCAATACTTGTATGATGGACCCAAGTCAAACACTCAAACTTAGGAAAACCATCATCCCCAACATAAGAGATCACATCTTCACAATGAATGAAAACCTCATAATCACTCTTGCTAATATCAAGGATAATAGGCAACCAACATACCTTACTATTACATGTGTTGATGTATATTTCATTAGTACAAATTTAGATTCGTGAGACACTCTAGGTGAAGAACTAAATTCTTCAAATTATCTTGTTGTTTCAATTTCTTCTTAGTAACTAATTGTGACACATTTACTGCAAAAATCAAACTTGTGGCATAATTCTTCTTCCATGTTCACTATTGCAACAACCTTGTTTTTTGTAATCTTATTTTAATTTATAGTTGTTCCCATGCTATCTTTGTGCGTAGAAACATCATTAATATCTTGGAAATTAGAAAAAAGGGGATAAAGGAAGGTAAGATATCAAACAAGAAATAATTTTTTTTCACCACTTTCAGTATAAATTTGTGTGTACTCTATTTAATTAACTCCATGAGTTGATTCATCTAAATATTCTATGGTACATACACCCTATCCTTTATCCATACTACTGCAATAAATAGAAGGTTTGCACATCTCATTAGAAAACTAGAAATCATCACTAATTTCATTAATGATCATTGATGAATGACTAATCTAGTTAGAGGTAGATGTCAAAACTATCATCTTCATCTATAATATACTCATTTATTGCACCAAAACCCTCGTATACCTACTTGAAAACACAACCATCACTTTCATCTCAATTCATTAGGATGGGTTCACCTTGCACCTATTCTTTCCTTAGTACCACTTTTTGATCTATTTCAACTTGTCATTCTAAAAGTGTTGATGCACTTTGAACCATTGGAGCTTGACCAAGACTTCCATTTTGGAATGAATTTTGGTTATGAGGTTGATTGTATGGGTATAACCATTCTAGTCCTAGACTAAGTTGTTTTACATTGGAATCAATGCTTTGGGATAGCTTGCACTAGTTTGGTTAAAGGTTTTCATAGGCCTAAGCTAGCTTGAATAACCTTTTCCTTGAGTGTTTCATTGATAAATTTTCTTATTTGGTTGATATGCTTGATTGAAAGGTGATAAGGTCGATTATTCTAGGCTTGTTACCTCTTTAAAGCTACTAATTCATTCCAAAAGCTTTATAAAAAGGTTTTTACTTCATACAATTAATTTTAAGGAGTAGCAAAAGGGGTTGGTAGAATGGTTGGTACGAGGGGTGCCAACCTTGGCTAAGTAGGTGGAATCTCAAGAAATAAATACATGGGGGGTCTTGGATCTATTTTACCAATATTTATTAGGTAATTTTTAACTCTTATAGCTATGTCATAAGTGTTAGGAAATAATGCATGATACTCACATTCTTAATCCATTTCCTACATAACCCCATGAGAGATAAACATGCATGAAAGTAACCATAATATATAGATCAAATAAACAATCCAAAAGATAACACAAGATATACCTTGGGAAAACCCTCAAGAGGGAAAAACCCAACTTCCAAAAGCATCCATACTCCATCTATTATTCAACAATAAAACATTTCAAGAGTTACAATGAATACCTCTTAAGCATCAAGCCTCTCCAAGGCATCCTCCATGTGTCCAAGCATGAATCCACACATCCCTTGCCATGCTTCACATATGAACTCCTCAAAAAGACTCAATAATGACGACCCACTCACCTAGCCAATCTTAACCACTAAACATGTGCTTGCTTTTATAGATACAAGATCACACAAATACAACCAAGTGGTAAGATAAAACCATGTACCGCACAACCATGTGAATACAAAACCATTGACCCCTCATTTATTATTTGGTACTAAGTTTTCAATTTATTTAATATTTTCCCAATATTAATTATTATCCCATATCCCTCACACATTAAATAATAATACAATGTCACAATACAACATAAAGTGGTCCCCAAATAATTACCTAGTGTGATTAACCACACCTCCTAGGTGCATCACAACTAAATAATTATTTAATTACAACATTATAATATAACATTTTATGTAATGGTGTACAAAACCATATGCCAACATTCTCCAACTTGTTGTATACATTGTATAAGGGATCAATCAATGAAATACATCATCATATCCATACATGAAACCACATGAATCTCCAACATGCTCTCATGCTCCATCAAGATACCTATAATAAAACCAAAGTGACAACCTTCTCAAGCAAGAACTCCTCTCATCCTCCAACGTGCCCCCTATGGAAGAAAATGAACATGCCGAGGTGTAGATGCACCAAGCATCAAATATAAGTGATAACAAAGGCTCCAAACAAGCTACTATCATAGGTGAAAAACCCACATGATAAAAATAGCATCCACAACACATGATAATACATCCAAACATTCATACCTCCTAGGTATCAATAACATTAGTAACCTCATGCCAACATATGTAACCCATAAACCGCAACCACAAGCTCCCTATATCAAACTTACCAATGAAGAAAAAACATATCCTAGAACTCCCACTGCATGGGTAATGTCAAAGCATATCAAGTATACCAATAAACACTATATCAAGGTCTAATAAATAATGAACAATGAAGTATTGAGGATGTTAAAAGGTGCAAGAAAATTGAGAGGGGGGGTGAATCAGTTGTCACCAAATTTAAAATCAATACTTCAACACTTATTAACTTCACAACCACACTGTTTTGTTATTAAGTATGAACATGAAATGTAGATAAAAAAAAGAAAAATCAACACAAAGAACACCAGATTTTACGTGGGAAACCCAATGAGGGAAAAACCACGGTGAGGATTAATTCACAATATAAGGTGATAGCAAAACTGAATACAAAGGCTCACTGCCCATAAGAGGACTCATTTCCTATAGAAAGGACTCACTGTCCAACAGGGAGGCTCACTGCCCACTAATACAAAAGAAAACAAAAGATCCACCACAATAATTTACACACATTCATAGCCTTGATCAGAAGATTGCAGAAACCTTCAACTCACTGCCTTCAGGAGTCTAACATAATGAAGTACTGCTGCCTCAACTTACTTTTGCACACTTCTAATCTTCATTTGTGGCTTACTTCATTACTTTTCATCATCCAAATCTTCACAACTTAAATTGCATTTATACCATCTTCAACCTTAGAAACTTTCTCCAAGGTCAGCCACATAATCTTCATTTCATAAATTTAAATTAGGTCAGCAACTCAACATTCCCATGGTGGAAAGGAATGAGAGTGGACCAATTAAACACTTAACCAAGACCAAAAATAATGTCTCAGATCAATCACACGCTTCCTTAATTAAATTTTAATTTCTCCATATGAAGTGTAAACACCAGGTCGGCCAAACCTAATGAAAACACAAATGAACATTGAAGTATGTGCTTCCCAGCAAGAAGATAACACATGATAACATAACACACTCCATCATGCATGAGAACACATCTCAAGTTCCATCTGCAACAAGTATAACAACCTTCAAACATAGAACTCCTTCAATCAGTCCATTCAGATTGTGCAAACGCATACAACTCTAAAACCGAATCACCAAACCACAAACGTCTTTGCCAGAACCCATAGAATACCATTACATGACATATTCCAGATCCGAAAGAACTAAAATAGAACAATGGAGAACTACAGAGTAGAAACATTTCTCCTAGTCCACAAAAAGTGAACTTTTCCAAAAAAGTTCACACCGGTGAACACAACTTTCACGCTCCATCAAACCAAAACTACAAATCTATAGATATCACCATCAAATCATCAAAAACAACCCTTTAGATCCATACAAGCATAGGATAATCACAAGAGAAATGCAGAGCACATACCAGAGCACATTCTGAACACTTACATAACTCTGACTTCTCTCTTTATCAATTTTCTCAAAAGTACTTGGAAAAACATCATTTCAACACATCTGCAACATCATAAAGATAGCTCCATGTACTCACAACATCTCAACAACATCTCAACTATACATGCATAATCTGTAGCATACTGAATTGTGTTGACATCAATGACAACATTAATGACAACACCACCAAACTTGCTCATACTTGCAACAATCTCCCCCTTTGTCATTGATGGAAACACATGATGTGAAAAAACATCAAAGACAACAACCTACACAATATTCTAGGAGGACACCTTTTCTTCCTTTTCTTAATATTTTTCTCATGAATTTCTCTCCCCCTTTGACATCAATTGAAAAGATAAAAAGCTCTGATTACCCCCCCTTAGGAGTACACCTATTCAACTCATATTGCAATAATGAAAAAACTTTTCTACTCCCCCTGCAGAGTAGACCCATTCATCAGTCCAGATAAATGAAGAATATGTGAATTAACTAGACTGATGCACCTCCATGTGCACCTAGTTCAAAGGGCCAATGACCCCCAACATCTCCCTAAGATACACAAAAGTATCCTTCGGAAGAGCCTTAGTAAATATATCTGCAATTTGTTCCTTTGTTGACACATACTCCAACCTGACTTCATTCTCCAATAATTTCGCTCTTAGGAAATCATATATGATAGATATGTGTTTTGTTCTTGAATGCATCATCAGATTCTTTGAAATTTTAATTGCACTTGTGTTGTCATAGAAAATAGGAATAGGCTCATCACATATCACTCCAATGTCTTTTAGAGTTTGCTTCATCCACAAAACCTATGTGCAGCAGGATGCTACAGCAATATATTTTGCCTCTACAGTGGATAGAGAAACCGAGTCTTGTTTCTTACTAAACCAAAAAACCAATCTTCCACCAAGAAATAAAGCACCTCCATTGGTACTCTTTTGTTCATCCACACATCCAACCTAATCTGCATCTATATAAGTACTCAAGGTGAAACCAACATTCTTAGGATACCATAGGCCATAATCCGGTGTACCTTTAAGATATTTGAATATCCTCTTTATAGTTGTAACATGTGCCTCTTTAGGATTAGCTTGAAATCTAGAAACTAAACATATTGCATGCATAATATTCAGTCTAGTAGCAGTAAGATACAACAACCCACCAATCATAGATCTATATTTACTCTGAACATCTTTAGTAGATTCATCATCTTTACTCAACTTACATCCGGTTACCATAGGAGTACTAACCAGTTTGGAGTCATCCATTCCAAACTTCTTCAATATCTCTTTCACATATTTCAATTGTGAAATGAATGTCCCCTTATTAGTTTGATTTACTTAAATACCAAGAAAGAAATTCAACTCACCAATCATGGACATTTCAAATTATTATTGCATTTCTTCTACAAATATTTTACAGATGCCTTCATTTCCACCAAAGATGATATCATCAACATATACTACCACTATCAACATTTTTTTACCTTGCATTTTGAAGTAAAGATTGTTGTTAGCAGAGCCTTTGTTGAATCCTTGTTTTGCTAGGTATCTATCCAATCTTGCATACCAAGCTCTAGGAGTTTGCTTTAGTCCATACAATGCCTTCTTCAACTTACAAACCATATTCGGTTTGTCTGATAACTGGAATCCTTCAGGTTGTTCCATGTACACTTCTTCATCCAATTCACCATTCAGGAATGCTGACTTGACATCCATCTGATATACTTTGACGTCCTTGTGGGTAGAAAATTCCAGAATTATCCTAATAGCTTCCATTCTAGCCACAGGGGCAAATGTTTCTTCAAAATCTATTCCTTCAACTTGTGAGTATCCCTTGCATACAAGTCTTGCTTTGTTTCTTATAACTTCACCATTTTCATTCAACTTATTCCTGAACACCCATTTTGAACCAATTACATTCTTATTCACAGGTCTGGGAACTAATTCAAATGTCTGATTATTTTCTATTTGCTACAAACCCTTCTTTCATAGCTCTAACCCAACTCTCATCTTCACATGCTTCACACACAGACTTAGGTTCTATTTTAGAAAGTAAACACAAATTTACCTCAGTTGCTACTTTACTTCTTTTCTTCACACCTTCACTCTTATCTCCAATTATCTATTCCTCTAGATGATTCTTCTACTAAGGAGTCTTAACAGCAGGTTATGGGACTTCTTCTTCTTCTTCTTCTTCTTCTTCTTCTTCTTCTTCTTCTTCTTCTTCTTCTTCTTCTTCCTTCTCCTTATTCTCTTCAGGTACTTTTCCACAGATAGGATGACCGGGTTCAACTTCACTTATCTCAATAGGTTTGTGCATGTCCTCATCAACTTTCACATTAGCACCCTCAAAAATCTTCCTGAATCTTTTATTGAAGCATCTATATGCTTTGTTGGTAGTAGAGTGCCCAAGAAAAATTCCTTCATCACATCTAGCATCAAAATTTCCAAGATTTTCATCATCTCTTTTAATGTAACATCTGCTTCCAAATACCTTAAAGTACTTCACAGTAGGAGTCTTACTAGTCCATAATTCAAAAAGATTCTTTGTGTTGTTTCCTCTAATATGGACTCTATTAAGAACATAAAAAATAGTGTGTATTGCCTCTCTCTAGTACACATCAGGTACATTTAATTCTTTCATGATGGTTCTTGCAACTTCTTGTACCATTTGGTTTTTCCTCTCAACTACCCCATTCTGCCGAGGGGTTCTTAGAGTAGAAAACTATCTTTTTATGCCATGCTCTTCACAAAATGTATTAAATTCACTAGAAGTGAATTCTCCACCTCTATTAGATCTCAAACATTTTATTCTTAGGTTCACTTCATTTTCCACTCTTTCTTTGAACACTTTAAACCTATCCAGAGCCTGAGTCTTCTCTCTAAGAAAAGCAACCCATGTCATTTGAGAATAATCATCAATAAGGAGCATGAAATACCTGTCACCGTTTAGGATTCTTGTTCTAGTCAGACCATAGAGGTCAATATGAATTAATTCTAGCATTCTAGTAGTAGATTGCTCTTTTCCCTTAAAACTGCATCTTGTATGTTTCCCTAACTGACAACTTCTGCAAATAGTATTAGTAGGTTTTTCTCGGCAGACCTTGGACAACATCTCTTGAACTGATCCTAACCAGATTATCAAAGTTTACATGTCCCATTCTCTGGTGCCACAACCAACTTTTATTGACTTGAGATACAAGGCACTGACCATCAACACCCTTAAGTTGATAGATGTTTCCATGAGTTCTCCTTCTTGCAACAACCATATCTCTGGATCCTTTTCTGATTTCACAGGTATTATTCTGAAACACAATTTTAAAACCATTGCTACACATGTATCCAACACTCAAAAGTTTATGCCTTAAACCCTTTACACAATATACATTATCAGTTTTGTGTATTCCATCAAAACTAATTGTACCTTTCCCAACAATTTTCACTCCTGAATCATCACCAAACATGACCAAACCACCATCATACTTTTCAAGTTTAGTAAAATTACTTTTATCTCCGGTCATGTGATTAGAGAATCCACTGTAAACCACCCAATAGTCTTCATCCTGTCTAGCATGAAAGGTGGTGACCAAAGTACCTTCCATCTCATTCTTTTTGTTCTCTGAAACATTCTTTCTTGCACATTTTCCAAGGTTAGTAGACACAAATTTACTCTCCAAAGCTAAAAATAAGCATTCAGTATTATCACCCTCATAATCAGATTCGTCATCATAGATTTTGGCTTCTTCTTTAACATAATATAGCTTCTTATATTTCTTATCCTTTCTATCCTTATCTTTATGATCCTTGTTCTTCTTATGTATCTTGAAACATAATGACCAATATTACCACAACTGAAACATTTAAAGGGAAACATACCTTTATACTTACTAATACCTTTCTTCAACTTCCTGGTAAAATTTTCTTCCAACTCATCATAACCATCACTGTCTGGATCATCCTCAGTCTTTGTTACTTTAAATGTTTTTTTTGTATTTTCCTTTTCTTTCCAAACTTTCTCATCTCAAATGCAGTCAAGGTGCCAAATAGCTCTTCTTTAGTGTATTTCTTAAGATCATACATTTCTTCAATAACTAAGATCTTATCAATGTAACAATCAGGTAGGGTTATTAGGATCTTCTCAATTATATCTTCATCAATCAGATTTCCCTCTTGATTCCTAACATCATTTGTTGCAAGTTAAACCCTCTAGAAATAGCTTGCAAAATATTGACCTTCTTCCATTTTTAGATTCTCATATCTGTGCTTTGCCATTTTCTTCTTAGCCAATTTCACTCTATCATTTCCTTCATAAATATCTTCTAACTTTTTCCAAACTTCATGAGCAGTACCCAAAGAAAGACCCTTAGTTCACTCAGTTTTAGATTATGCACTAAAAATAGCCTACCTCACCTTTTCATTCTCCCCATAAGCAGAAACCTCATTTGCAGTAGTAAGACCACCCATTAGAGCAACATACTTCATCTCAATAACCTTCAAGGTCTTGTAACCAAGAGAAATAATATATCCTCTCATTTGCACTTTCCAGTCACTATAATCAGATCCATCGACCATAGGAATCACCAACTTATGCGCCATCGGATCTTCCTTAAGTGGTTAAGCTCTACACCAAGGAACCAAAGCTCTGATACCAATTGTTAAAAGGTGTAGGGAAACTAAGAGGGGGTGGACTAAATTAGTTGTCACAAAATTTAAACTCAATACTTCAACACTTATTAACTTCACAACCACACTGTTCTATTATTAATTATGAACATGAAATGTAGATAACAGAAAGAAAAATCAACACAAAGAACACCGGATTTTATGTGGAAAACCCAATGAGGGAAAAACCACAGTGAGGATTAACTCACAATATAAAGTGATAGCAAAATTGAATACAAAGGCTCATTGCCCAAAAGAGGACTCATTGTCTAGATACAAAGGCTCACTACCTACAGAAAGGACTCACTGTCCAATAGGGAGGCTCACTGCCTACTGATACAAAAGAAAATAAAAGATCCACCAAAACAATTTACAAACATCCGCAGTCTTGATTAGAAGATTGCAGAAACCTTCAATTCACTTCCTTCAAGAGTCTAACGCAATGAAGTATTGTTTCCTCAACTTAATTTTGCACACTTCTACTCTTCACTTGTGGCTTTCGTTACTTTGCATCATCCAAATCTTTGTAACTTAACTTGCATTTATACCATCTTCAACCTTAGAAACTTTCTCCATGGCCAACCACATAAGCTTCATTTCACAAATTCAAAAATTAGGTTGGAAAATCAACATTCCCGTGGTGGAAAGGAATGAGAGTGGACCAATTAAACACTTAACCAAGACCATAAATAATGTCTCAGATCAATCACATGCTTCCTTAATTAAATTTTAATTTCTTCATATGAAGTGTAAACACTAGGTCGGCCAAACCTAATGAAAACACAAATGAACATTGAAGTACACACTTCTCAGCAAGAAGATAACACACGAATGACGTAACATGCTTCATCATGCACAAGAACACATATCAGGTTCCTTCCGCAACAAGTATAACAACCTTCAAACATAGAACTCCTTCCATCAGTCCATCTGGACTGTGTAAACACATACAATAGCTCTGAAATCAGATCACCAAACCACAAACATATTTTCCAAAACCCAGAGAATACCATTGCATGACATATTCCAGATCCACAAGACCTAAAAGAGAACAATGGAGAATTGTGAAGTAGAAAGATTTCTCCCAGTCCACAGAAAGCCAACTCTGTTAGAACAGTTCACACACCGGTGAACACAACTTTCACACTCCATCAAACCAAAAGCTATAAATTTGTAGATGTCACCATCAGATCATCAAAAAAAACCCTTCAAATCCACACAAGCATAGGATCAACACAGGAGAAACACTGAGCACATATCGTAGGACATTCTGACTTATCTCTTTATTAATTTTCTCAAAATGACTTGAAAACCCATCATTTCAGCACATCTGCAACATCATAAAGATAGGTCCATGTACTCACAACATCTCAACTATACATGCACAATTTTCAGCATATTGAATTGTGTTGACATCAATGACAACATTAATGACAACACCACCAAACTTGCTCATACTTGCAAAAAAGGACAACCACAATGATCTACACATGCAACACAAAATTTTTGATGTAATCTCTCACATGTCACCACCATTCTCCCAAATCATATGAACATGAACCTCCAAGAAGGAACCATAGAATAAAGAGAGAAAACCTATAAACCATAACATGTACTTCTAACAACACCTCAAAATTGTAATGTTGTGTCAAGTATGATCTCCTTACAATCCCAAATGAAAAGCCTCAACAACACCCAACCACTTAATCTCATAGATCAAGTACAACACATGAATCATGTATAATTCCAACATGGACGTAAGCCTCTCTAACCAAGGAAATCAAACTCAAATTATCCATTACAAAAACAAGGAAATCAACCCAATAACTATCTCCTAAACTCCTCATCAATGAATGATAACATAAAATAAAATACACAAGGAGATAACCATGTTAAACATCTCTCAAAATGAATCCTCCTGAACTAAATATCCATAGCTCAAGATCCATATCTATGAAAGATAAAGCAATATAAAATCATGCTAAAAAATACCCAAATGAGTCTCCCAAAATCAATCACCATGAATCAACTTATTCCCATGAGAAATTAAAGCATGAAACATAATCATATCAAAAATAGGATTGCCAATACCTATTAGATGATAAACTGTTAAGAAGACCAAGAATGGGGAATGAGAATACTCCTCTAGGATAACCAATACATCATGACTAAATCCAAGAACAATCTCCTCTATAGGTCCATCATGAACTCACATCCATATCTAGGTGAAGGCTCCTTAGAATCCATTCTAAAACCTCCAAAGAGTAACCATCTCAAGAAAATGTCTCTAATCACAAGAGAACTCCAACCACACCCAAGTCTCCAAGTATCCATGAGCACCTCTAATTGATTAATCCATTCCAAGCTCCAAATGCAACACTACACTATCATGGATCTCCGAAGAAAGAGAACTAATAGGATCAATGTCAAAGCTCCAACCGTAGAATCAAGAACCTATTTTGACATCAATGATCTAACCATCTCCTCCAAGGAGATCACATGCAACAATGCATACTTCCTATAAATGTGAAAGAACTCTTCTTCAACAACAAGATCTAAGAGCTCCTCCAAAACATCCAAAAACACTAAAGAATATCATCCATCACCAACAATGAATCACGTCACTACCAATAACTCCCACTGAACCATGATATCGAGATACACATGGTATCATGATAACCATCTCCTCCATGAAGATTATCCAAGTCGACACACAAAATTGAAATACCAATCATGTAAAGTAGGACCAAGATCTCTAAGACAAGAAGATATAACCACCATCGAACTATCAATAACCAATCCTACACTTCTAAATTATCAATATCAAAATATCCCACTAAAATGTGTAACCAATAAATGCAACCAAGCTATCATGACATCATGATCAAACCACATGCTACTAGTCCCATAAACCAACTAATCAGGTACTCTAACCATCCATCCAATCATCCCAAACAAAAATACCAATGCACAAATGACCACAAACAAGGCTAACTAACAAAGTCTATGTCAACACTGTAACAATCTCATTGATATAAGTACACACCGATTCATCCCACTACAATTGAATAGGTTATCATCCCATACAACTGCATAACTCATAGATACCAAACAATGAAGCATGCAAACTCATCATCACATTAGTAACCTACAAACTGAGGTATCAAAGAAGATAATCCTATATACATCAAGACTCAAACACCAAATCAACTACAAATTTGATTTTCCAAACATGTCCATAAATGGGTAATCATAGTCAAGAACCATACAAGCATCAAGGAGATAAGAACAACCTCCTAACACCAAATTGAATCAACACCAAACAACCACATACATGATCATGTTGTTCGAATGCTCAAACTTACCTACATATCCATGATACCATAACATATTTAATGTTGTACCTACACTCAACATCACCCATATGAGACTCTAAGTGTCCACTTGTGTCAATCCATGTCCTCAAAACCGAAGACAACCTATGTAACTATCACCATCAAATTCAAAATCTAAAAACACACCTATAAACTTGTGCTAGGAAGAACCAAACTGATAATCAGTTGTACCATCATAAGTATCATATAAAAACATGTAATCCCTCAATATTTTGCCTCTTGACTCATTCGGATGCTCAAGCAATCACACCCCGAATCTCAAACACCTACAAGTGATAAAACAAGTACAATCCTCATCTTGCACCACAAACTAAAAATATACTTGATCCATTGTGTATTACATTGTACATGCTCTCCAACGCCTATTTGAAATCAAAAATCTGATTCCGTATGCAAAATTTATGACCATAAACTGTGTACAAGAGAACATATGGATTCCAAGCTCCAAAAAAAAAAAAAAAATTAAAAAAAATGATGGAACCAAATTTGTACCACTATTTAGTTCTTAGAACCACCTTTCCAATGAGTATAAGAAGTCAAAAATCCAACATCTTGGGTGAAATTTATGCCTGCTTGAAAAAAATGCCCAATTTGGCTTATAAGGTCTAGTGGTCCTCGTAAGGCTTGCCCATGGAGATGGCACGCCAGTGGAGAATGGGTGGAAGATTTCAAATTATATTTAAATTTTTTTAAATTTTCACCTTTCAAAAAACCTATTGATGAAATTTTAAATAAAAAATTTGGCAATTTTTTTTTTAAGCCTTTACGGGCTGGGCAGAGCTCCCCGTAGGACCAAGAGCTTATGTCCGTCAGCCTGAGAGCCAGTCAATCATCTTCCTAATAATGCCAACATCTGAAAATCCAACCATGCTATTATCACTGGGGTACAACTTGATAGAGCTGTGGGGAGGTTTGTAGACCCCACAGGCCATTAATTTTCTTTTTTTAATTTTCAAAAGATTTTCAATAAACCTTTTTCTATAGGATTTTAAAAAATTAACAGGCCGATTAATATTTTTATTTTATTTTTCTACAGACTGGTGAAATTGGAGCCCATACGACTGTATGACGATTCTTTTGCATTTTTTTTAACTTTTCCAAAATAGGGAAACTTTTTATGAATCTTTGTTTCTCGGTCATCTTGGATCCAATGGTGAGGTCATCCATGAAATTTCCTCTACAAAGCCCTCATATCAAAGCTCAATCCAAGAAACCCTTTTTACCTAAATTTTGTATACCTTAGATTTGCAATAAACCCAACAAATCTTGACAACCCAAAATCCCAAATTTGTATAATAACACCCGCAACATGTGTTCCATACCTTGTAATGCCTCAAATATATCATGTATAGCCATGGATTCAACTTTGCACAAAATCTACTCAAAAAGGGTTATAGTTGTGTGTGTGTTAAATGTGAAAAGTTAGTATCAACACAAACCTTAATGAAATGATTTATATTGAAAGATTCAAAGAAAAGTAAACTATTCTAAGTTGCAATAAAGATAAATCGTCCAAGAACGTCTCATTGTCCTCTATTCTTAAATGATTCTTTTAAACCTTTTTGGCCCTCATATTTCTATGTGCACAAAGGCTATTAGAATGACACTTTAAGAAGCGAGATTAGTATTCAACATGCAAGCTAATCTAATGCCTACATGAAACTATGTGCAAACAATGATGATGAAGGCTATGATGAGTGAAGGATGATGTTGATGATAAATGAACAAGTGGAGGTGGATACTATGGTAGTGATCTATATGATTTTATGCATGATTCTCCATATGCTCAAATGCAAACTTAAAATTAACTAATCTAAAATGCAACTATGATGCAAGATGGGACATAAAATGCAACTATGATGCAATATGTTAATCTAAGATGTAAACATGATGCAAAACATGATATAAAAACTATCTATACGACTCCAAGAATGCTCCAAGATCCAATGATAAACCTGCATAATAACTCTACTTCAAATGTGGATGCAAAATACAAGGCCCAAGGGTTGTCTTTATAGCCTTTTCCAAACATATGGTGAGGTGGAAATAATCAACGGTCCATATTCGAATAAGAAAAATGGATGGTGAAGATGAAGAGAATCAGGATGTTGTCCCCTTGACTAAATACAACATGCCATGTGTGTGGAAGAATCTCTTGACCAATGGGCAACATGCCATTTGGATGGAAGATTCAAGTGTGGGAAGAGAAGACCATGTGCTTCCAAAATTGGTAGAAGTGTGGGAGGAATAAGTTATATGCTCCAAATTTTTTGGAAGTGTGGGAGGAATAAGTCATGTGCTCCAAAGTTGGTGGAAGTGTGGGAGGAAATGAGCCATGTACTTTTTGAAATGAGTTGAGGATAATTCTAATTAAAAATTAGAGTTATTTATTTTCATGTGACCTTGATGAGGTGGCACACAAAAAGTTGTAGAAATGTGCTCTAATTCCTAATTCAATTTAGTGAAGTTCAATTAAATAAAAGAAGTTTAGGGAACTTTATTTATTTAACTAATTTAGAAGAAAGTGTTTTAGATTCTGGAGAATTAGAGAAGGGTGAACAATATGTATAAATAAATTGAGCATTTATTTATACATAGTTGAAATATTAATCAAATAGCTAGTATTTAATTAATTAAAGGTGATGACCATTTTTAGGTGTATACAATAGCAAAACTTGGGAGTTCACACCTCCCATCAACCATGAAGGATTTGATACCAGTTATTAAGAAATAATGCATAATACCCACATTCTTAATCAATTTCCTACATAACCCCATGAGAGATAAACATGCATGCAAGTAACCATAATGTATAGATCAAATGGAAAAACCACAAGATAACACAAGATATACCCTAGGAAAAACCTCAAGAGGGAAAAACCCAACCTCTAAAAGTATCCATACTCCATCTATTATCCAACAATAAAAAATTACAAGAGTTACAATGAATACCTATGAAGCATCAAGCCTCTCCAATGCATCCTCCATGTGTCCAAGCATGAATCCACACATCCCATGCCATGTTTCACATATTCACTCCTAAAAATGAATCAATAATGACAACCCACTCACCCAACCAATCTTAACCACTAAACATGTGCTTGCTTTTATAGATACAATCTCACAAAAATATAACCAAGTGGTAAGATAAAACCATGTACCACAAAACCATGCAAATATAAAACCACTAACCTCTCGTTTAATTTTGGGTACTAATTTTTTACTTTATTTAATATTTTCCCCAATATTAAATTATTATCCCATGTCTCTCACACATTAAATAATAATACAATATTACAATACAACATAAAGTGGTCCCCAAATAATAACCTAGTGTGATTAACCACACCTCCTAGGTGCATCACAACTAAATAATTATTTAATTACAACATTATAATATAACATTTTATGTAATGGTGTACAACACCATATCCTAACAATATGCATTAGATAAGGTAATTCTCCCCATTGACTAAATTGTGATAGACACAACATTATTTAAGTCCCTCAAGTAATACAAGAATGCATGGTTGGGAGAAAGTTTTTCCAGAGCTAAAATTCTATCCTAGGTCTTTTGGAACCTTAAGTTGAAATATATTATGAACACATGAGGGGTTCTCTTGATAGTGGTTATCTATTCTACCAAGGGAAGGTGGCCACTCTTGCCTTCAAATCATTCACAAAAGCTTCTTTCTTAACTCATCACAATTATATTTTGAATTAGGTGACAACCCCCTATACCATTGTAATTCCTTACCTTCTAAAGAAGTGGAAAGGTGTGTAACAACTACATTATCCTCTATAGTATTATGAAATAAGTATATATTGGAAATATATGAGAAATAGCATTTTCACTAGTGAAATAAGGTATATTTTTTAAAGCTACTATTAGAATTTCATCACAATTAGTTACGATAAGAGGATTTCCTCCATTAAAGGTGAGAAAAAATTATTCATTGGGATAGCCCTAAAAGGGGTATGGAATAGTTTGTTATTTGGTTGTGATAACTTACTAGTATAGTGTAGGAAATTATATACCTTTACAATTTCACACTATGTTTGGGTTCCTTAATTTATTGGACTTAATCAACCTTCTAGTTTTCCAAATTATGCATTCCAAAACCTTATTATTCCCATTTTCCAAAAGGGAAACCAACATTTAATTAATGCAATTAATAATTAAATCACATTGGAGCATGTGTGTCCTAGACTTATAGGCCAAGACCCATTCTCCCAAGGGCGAATGGGTCCCCTTTAATATTGTTGGAATTGATGCCTCAATCTCATAGGCTGAAACCTCTGAGAAAGCATGGTCATTGTGACTGGTGAGATGTCTGGCCGATCTGCTAGTAGATCCTGAACTGTCGCTGTGACCTCCTGAATGTCTTGGCGATCGGTATCTAAAACCTTCGGCGTAACCTTGGACTGTCAGAATGATGTCTCGGCAACGATAGGAAGTCTTGCCGATATCGGTGTGACCTTTGGTCTGTTTGGCCGATGTGGTAATCGGTATGACTTGCTCCTATCGATATGAAGTCTTGGTGACTGGGAGATGTCTAGCCGATAGGTTGGTGTCTAGTGGATGTCGGGGAGACCTATGGAGAAAGTAGTCTTTGGTGTAACATAAGGGTTCGGTAGGAACTCTTGGCGATAGGGAGATGTCTTGCCGAAAGCTATATACATATGGAGTCATCGGGGTAACGAAAGGGGTTCGCTATGACCTCTTGGCGATAGCGGTATGTCTTGCCGACAAAGCTACATGTGATCGGGTGTTTTCAGTGAGACTCCTAGCGAATGGAGTCATTGGAGAAACACAAGGAATTTAGTATGAAGTCTTAGCGAATGTGGCATGTCTGGCCGACGGTTGGACTTTTTGATATGACTTGAAGGCATCGATATGATGAGGTAGTCTCTTGTCGGTATGACTATTGGTGATTGTTCGGTACTCGGTATGACTTGAAGACTTCAGTGTGAGGTATTGGCGACATGGCGAAGTCTTAGCGATAGCTCTCTAGACTCGATGTAACCTCTTGCCAATAGGGATGACTCTTGGTGATATCGAATACTGGATATGTTGGCATTGGGGAGACATGGTTAGTGTCTCACCGACATGACAACACAGGTTGAATGCCCTTGACCATTTGGATGACTATCCTATGTGGTGTGACATGGATGTATTATCTTCTATGCAAGGAAGTGGAAACATCTACGATGCTGAGTTGGATGATTCAATAGTTGTGATCCGATAGTTGGAAGCAAAATGATTCACAGAGGTTGTTGAGAACGAATGCATATATGTATGCATTGGACGTTCTAAAGAAAAAAAAGACAGAGAGAGTAGACAAAGCAAGTGAGAACAAGAGAAGTGAAGAGAGAGGGCTGAGTAGCTAGCTAAAAGGCCGAGGCCATGATGCTGAAGCAGATACAGTGAGAGGCAAGGTTATGCTAGAATCTCTTTTGATCATGAATGCCATGGTTGATCTCTCAGGGAGAGTTTGCTACTAGTTTGTATCTAGAATGAACAAGATGTAATCTCTGAAAAGGCTAAGAGCCTGAAATTGTATTGTAACCTTTTGTTGCCGAATAATACAATGGCTTGATCTTTGGAGTGTGGGGTTTTTTATCCAAAAGGGTTTTTCCCATGTAAATCTTTGTGTTCTAGTTTTTTGCCTTATCTTTCATCTTTGTTTTTGCTTGCTGTTGAATTTACATGTGCTTCTCTCAAAAGGATTAATGTGGGAAATAAACTGTGTCAGTTTCCACTTTAGGACATAGTTGTACATGTCTTTGAGGCAAGCTAATCGAAATTAAAGATACTAAAGGCGCTACTATTCTTGGAGGTTACTTTGAGATGCCCTAATTACCTTACAAGTGGTATCAAAGCCATCTTTTGGTTGTTGGTTCTGTGTATTTCTCCTGTGAAGATTTCTTAGCCTAATAGGCTGGAGGAAATCTGGAGGAATGGACTGATTTATTGATCCTTTGGTGAGTGGAAGTGTTGTGATATTCAGAGACAACACGTAGCTTGAAGGATGGTGGAGATGGAAAAGGGAGTTGATCATGTTGTTTTGTTGTGATCTTTGTCTCCTGGTTGGTAGCAGTATAACCTTGGTGTATGAGGTGGATTTCTATTCTCCATGGCTGTGTAGTAGTAAAGCTTTCATATTGGAAGTTTGTGTGAGAGGCTCCTTGGTGATATGGAGAAGCCTGGTTTGTTTCTCAGCCATGGAAGAAAGTGATTATGCTAGGTGGTGTTTCCTGGTGTTGGAAGGCACTGTTTCCTATTAACCTTGAATACATAAAGGCTATGGAGTTAATCATTAGATGATTTGCAAGCTTCTGAAATAGCCTTTCTCTCATTCTTGGATGCATGTACATGTTGGTGGTTTAGATTTGGCCTAAAAGGGGCTTGGATTTTCTAAACTTTTGTTTCCTTTTAAGGATGCTTTGTACTTGCATGGCTCTGTGGTTTTGCAGGTTTTACACGGTTAAGAAAAACTTGTGGTTATGTGGAGTTGTTGTTAAGCTATTTTCTAGAGCCTGGATTTTGGGGTGTTGCTGGATGAGATAGTTGCAGTTCTGTATGCATGCTTTGTGCATGGTTTGAGGAGGTGCGTTTTTCTTCTCTGCATGGGGGTGTTGGTAAGTGATTTGTCACTCAACATTCTTGTGGTGGTTCTTGTGAGTTCCTTGATTATGGTGCTCGTTGTGGACATGATTGGAAAATCAGGTTTGGTGTGATCTGGTGTTTGAGTCATGTTGTCTACATGGTTATTCTCTTTGAAATCTCAGTGTTGCAGTTTCCAATGCGATGATGGGTTTGCATGTTTGATGTTTGTGATCTACAAGTTATGTGGTTGGTGGAGTAGCTACCCATTGGCTACAGTGAAATAACTTGGATGTGGACTATCTTTATCCACAAGGTTGATTCATTGCTGGTGCAAACTTGTTAGCTAGCCTTGTCTGTGGTCACTTGTGCATTGGTGTGATTGCTTTGAGATGAGAGGATGGATATTGTTGAGTACCTGAATAGTCAGTTGTAGGAACCTGAAGTAGGTTGTCATGATGCTTGGAGAGCTCGGATGTCACGTTTCAGTGGGAGCTTTAGCAGTATCTGTGGGTTCATCACATGGTGGTGAATGGTCTTCTTTAGTGTTGCAGATGTTTCTTGGGGAGGCCCTTAGATCCTGTTACTGTAGAAGGGTTCTTTCGCATTTGCATGGACATTATTTGAAGATGTGCAACATCTTGGATCCATGGAGGATGCTTGGAGTCTTTGGCTGAGGTGTTGGTGGTGCTTGACAGGTGATGTTGGTTTTGAGTTTATTTGCTTTATGTCATGGTATACTCGTGTTTGTGTACTGGAGTTTTGGCATTGTGCATTGTACTTGAGACCATGGTGAAGTCACTTGAATCATGGTATCTCCTAAGGGGTTATGTAGATCATGGTGTCGTGATAAGTTCTCGATTCAAATGATTGAAGCTTTGACAGTGGTCTGGTAATTCTTTATGTATTGGGTGCTTTGATTATTTGCTTGATACTTTGTGATAGTGCAGTAATGTAGTTGGAGTTTAGCATGAGATGATCGGTTGCTAGTACTCATGGATACATGAAGAATAAGGTGAGGTTGTTTTTCTCTTATGAGAGAAGTGTTGTTGATGGTTACTCTTGATGAAATTTTTTTAGCAGAAAGTCTGAGAATCCTACACCTTGGTTGAACGTGAGTTCAATAAGAGACCTATGAGGAGATTTCTCTTGGATTACTCATGATGAATTGTATTTCTTGGAGGAGTATTCTCATTCCCACTCTTGGTCTACTCGACAGTTTATCTGAGAGGTATTTGGCCCATTATATTTTTCAGATGTGTTTTATGTTCACTTTCATGATATGGATCTTGAATTGTTGTTTAATGGTTCTAGAGGATTCATAGTGGAAGATGTACATTTTGTTTCATCTCCTTGAGCTTTTGTGTTATGTTATTTACTGATCAGAATTGGTAGGAGATGATGTATGGGCTGATATCCTAAAATAGGAAATGAAGTAGCTTGATGTTCTTTAAGAGGCTTACATCCATGTTGATTACATGATATTAGAAGTTGGTTTGATCTTGGCGATTGAATAGTTGGATGTTGTTTGGGATTTTCTTTTGGGATGTGAAGGAGACCATTCTTAACACAACTGGCTATTAAAAGTGTATAGAGGAGGATGTTCTATAGGGATATGGTGTGCAGAGTTTCTCTCTTTGGTCCTAGTTTACTTCCTAGATGTTTGGTTTCACATTACATTGGTTTGAGGTTTGGTTGGAGCTATAGTGATCACTTGCTTGTGGTCATGTGTTTTCACTCATGTTCATGGGTGATGACATGGAGGTTCTTATTTCCTTTTTCCTTTGGTGTGTGTGGAGATCTTGGGAGAACTATGAAGACTTGTTGTGAGAGGAATGTTTCTTGTAACAGTTTGTTGTAGGTTGGGCATATCATTGTGAATATTTCCTTGGTACTACATGGTTACATTTTCTATGTGTTGCTATTGGTAGACTTGTGATGTCTTTGGATTACTCGGACAGTGGGATTTCCTATTGTGTTTTGTCTTCTTCGACTAGTTGGTACTTGGAGCTTGCATTCGCTGTTGATGGGTTGGTTTTGAAGCAGCATGAGTTTACTAATGCTGATACCTTTGAGGTATGTGAGATTGCATGGAATAGCACGAGTTGTGGGTGCTATTTTCATTCACATGGGTTTATCAGTTGGACGGAGGCAGTCAGTCTGATTATTGTTCTAGCTGGTGTTTTTTGTCTTGTTTCTGGAGAATGACTTCACTGGTGTGTTCTGTTTGAAGCTTTGAAGTTGATATTGATTTTGTATAGCATTTGAGCATAGTGAAGTGGTAGCAGTAGCTTTTTGTTGATATCACTGGGATCTTTTGCTTGTGTTCATTGGACTAGTGCTTATTCACCTTGGCGTTTTTCTTTCTTCCATAGGTGGCATGTGGAGGATGACAAGGATTGTTGCCTAAATGGTGGACATCTTGGATGCTGGTGCAGATGTCTTGATGGAGCATGAGAGCATGTTTTTAGATCTATGTGGTTTCCTGGAAGGCTGCGGTCAGTTTCTTTGTTGGACAGTGAGTTGCAGTCGGATGCCTAGTCTTTGTTACAGATTGTCCGGTGGATTGTTATCTGTGGAATCTTGTTGGTCGGGTGTCTTGAGCATTGCGGGGTTTGAACTGGTGGAGCTAGTATGATCTTAGTTATTGGTTTCTTTGGAGGTGCCTGTGTGATCTTCGTTAAGTGGGAGATTGTTGGAATGGATGCCTCAATCTCACAGGCTGAAACCTCTGAGAAAGCATGGTTGTTGTGACTGGTGAGATTTCTAGCCGATCTGCTAGTAGATCCTGAACTATCGCTGCGACCTCCTGAATGTCTTGGCGATCAGCATCTAAAACCTTCGGTGTAACCTTGGACTATCAGAATGATGTCTCGGCGATGATAGGAAGTCTTGTCGATATCAGTGTGACCTTTGGTCTGTTTGGCCGATGTGGTAATCGGTATGACTTATTCCTATCAATATGAAGTCTTGGTGACTGGGAGATGTCTAGCTGACAGGTTGGTGTCTAGCAGATGTCGAGGAGACCTATGGCAAAAGAAGTCTTCAGTGAAACATAAGGGTTCGGTAGGAACTCTTGGCGACAGGGAGATGTCTCACCGAAAGCTATATACATATGGAGTCATCAGGGTAACGAAAGGGGTTCGCTATGACCTCTTGGCGACAGTGGTATGTCTGACCGACAAAGCTACATGTGATCGGGTGTTTTCGGTGAGACTCCTAGTGAATGGAGTCATCGGAGAAACACAAGGACTTCGGTATGAAGTCTCAGCGAATGTGGAATGTCTGGCCGACGGTTCAACTTTTTGATATGACTTGAAGGCATCGATCGGTATGATGTCTTGGCAAAGAGTGATTGTCTCGCTGATAAGGTAGTCTCTTGTCAGTATGACTCTTGGCGATTGTTCGGTACTCGGTATGACTTGAAGACTTCGGTGTGAGGTCTTGGCGACATGGTGAAGTCTTAGCGATAGCTCTCTGGACTCGATGTAACCTCTTGCCAATAGGGATGACTCTTGGTGATATCAAATGCTGGTTGTGTTGGCATCGAGGAGACACAGTTAGTGTCTCACTGACATTTCAACACAGGTTGAGCACCCTTGACCGTTTGGATGACTATCCTACGTGGTGTGACCTGGATGTATTATATTCTATGCAAGGAAGTGGAAACATCTACGATGTTGAGCTAGATGATTCAATAGTTGTGATCCGACAGTTGGAAGAAAATTGATTCACAGAGGCTGTTGAGAATGAATGTATGCATTGGACATTCTGAAGAAAAAAAGACAGAGAGAGTAGACAGAGCAAGTGAGAACAAGAGAAGCGAAGAGAGAGGGCTGAGTGGCTAGCTAAAAGGCCGAGGCCATGAGGCCGAAGCAGATACAGTGAGAGGAAAGGTTAAGCTAGAATCTCTCCTGATCATGAATGCCATGGTTGATCTCTCAGGGAGAGTTTGCTACCAGTTTGTATCCAGAATGAACAAGATGTAATCTCTGAAAAGGCTAAGAGCCTGAAATTGTATTGTAACCTTTTGTTGCTGAATAATACAATGGCTCAATCTTTGGAGTGTGGGGTTTTTTTATCCGAAAGGGTTTTCCCCACGTAAATCTTTGTGTTCTGGTTTTTTGCCTTATCTTTCATCTGTGTTGTTGCTTGCTGTTGAATTTACATGTGCTTCTCTCAGAAGGATTAATGTGGGAAATAAACTGTGTCTATTTTTGCTTTAGGACATAGTTGTACTTGTCTTTGAAGCAACCTAATCAAAATTAAAGTTACTGAAGGCACTACTATTCTTGTAGGTTACTCTGAGATGCCCTAATTACCTTACAAAATCCTAAGACCCATTTTTATATATGTTTTTGATGAAATTTTATTGATTCAAATTCAATTTGCAATTGTTAGCTTTTTGAATCTAATTTTTGGGAAATTAGATCAATACTTATAAATACATAGTATTTTTAACATTTGAAATCTAAGTTGCATGATCAAATATTCTTATGAGAAAATATCATTGTCAAGAGCATTCAAGAGTAGATTTATTAGTCATTTGTGTAAGGAAAATTAGATGCGAAAAACAATTCTCCTAACATCAATACCTCAGGAAAGAATGCAGATACACTTTAAAATTTACAATTACAGTCAAGTTAAGATGCACTATGAAATAGATTATAGAAACAGAGTTTTGACAATCACACAAGAACACCAGATATACGTGGGAAAGCCCTTACAGGAGAAAAACCCACAACACCAAGAGAAATCACTTTGCATTACAGTAATTGAAATTACATACAATTCCAGACTTATCTTTTTGGTGTCATTATACAACAGCATTCACCATGAACATTCTTGTACAGGAATCTTCGAGTTGCAGACTTTACAGAACAAAACACATCTACTGATCATACAACAATCTATTGAATCAATCTTCGAATCAACCAATAATCCAACCCGATCACAAACTACAATCTCAGAGTATATCCATGTCGAACTTTGTCTATAGAACTTCCTCACAGAACCATCACAACTAACTATCTTCCAACTGCTCACATTCAGCTCCTCCTATTCGTCCATGAGATGCCACATCGTAAGGTCTTACTCGGTCAACATAATTCGCACTGTGTAGGAATCTCGGTGAGACACTAACAATGTCTCGCCGATGCCATATATCCTTCATACCGATGTCACCAAGAGTCTTAGTTATCACTAAGACATTCTATCAAGCTCCATATGTTACACTAAGTCACCAAGCAGTCGCCTAGACCTACCACTTTCGCTAGGAGATCATAACGAGTCACCAAAGCTATACCGAAGACACAAGTCATATCGAGCTCCAAATGATAGTCGGCAAGACACATCTTTCGTCGAGAGTTCATAGCGAGACAGGAAAGTTACCCCGAAGTATTCATCCATCACCAAGACATTTCCCTTCACCGAGAGATCATTTCAAACTCCATATGTTACCCTGAAGGCTTCCAACACAAAGCGTTGTCAGCGAGACATGTAACTCTCGCTAAGACTTCTCACCGAGCCTGCCGAGTTACTCTGATGATCTACCTTTGAATCTTCATCGGTGAAACATTTGTTCATCGGTAAGACTTCTTACCGATATAGCAAGAGATATGCCGAAGAGAATAACATGTAGCATACAGTCGGCAAGACACTTATCAATCGCTAAGAGTTCTTAGTGAACGCTTAGTGCTATCCCAATAATTCCAAGTGTGTTCTCATCGGCAAGACTTTCACTGTCACTAAGACGTCTTCTCGGATCATTAGGGTTACTCCAAAGACTTTAATACATACACTGTAGGTGAGAGATTAACTCTTCACCGAGACTTCTTAGCGAGAACCCTCAGATATCCTGAAGCCTGTAGTCGCCAAGAGTCTCCCTGACTAACGATTGAATGGCCTGTCAGCCAGAGGTCTCCCGAGTGCTATGAGGTCATAATGAACACACTATGTCACAATGATAGACTCCACAGTGTAACCTTTCGGCAAGAATTCTGCAAGGTCACAGCGACCTGTTCAAAACAGAATGATACAAACTGCTTGTCGGCCAGACATTGAAGCTGTCACACTGACTTGGCTCTAATGGAGGTTTCAACTTGTATAGTTTGAGGCACATATTTCCAACAATCTCCCACTTGATGAATATCATACAAGAACCTCCAGAGCACAACATAACTTACTAAAAATCATGGGCACTAAGGCCCATTGAACTGGCACACCACCTGAACTTGTCTATGCTTACTGGCTCCATCAATGCATCTGCAACATTCTCTAGAGTATCAACTTTTTCCAAACTGACCTTTCCATCCTCAACCATATCTCATACAAAGTGGTACTATACATCAATATGTTTCGTCCTAGCATGGAAAGTAGGGTTCTTTGCAGACAAATGGCACTCTGACTGTCACATAAAATTGTTATTTCCCCTGCATCAAAACCAATGTTAGAACACAAACATTTCAACCATACAACTTCTTTACAAGCATGAGTAGCTACCATGTATTCAACCTTTGTAGTGGACAAAGCGACTACAGCTTGCCGCTTGCTCATCCAACTCACTGCATCACCATTCATCATGAAAATGTATCCATTGGTGGATCTCCTGCTGTCAATGTCCCTTGCCCAATCAGAATCTACAGAACCACGAATGCTGAGATTCCTTTGTGATTCAACCAAGTTCCCATGGTAACACAAAGAAAAATCTTAAGTTCCCTTCAAATACCTAAACACTCTCTTCATAGCATCCCAATGTATTCTTCCTGGATTAGCCATAAATCGACTAAGTACTCCCACTGCTTGGGCAATGTCTAGCCTTATACAGACCATTGCATACATAAGACTGCCTATAACACTAGCATAGGGCACACTAGTCATGTCCTCCATCTTAGTAAGAGATTTTGGACAGTCCTCAACAGATAGCTTCGTTCCCTGCATGACTAGAACAACTAACTGCTTGCAATCATTCATACAAAATCTCTCAAGAACAGTCCTGATATACTTACTCTGACTAAGCCAAAGCTTTCTATTCTTCCTGTCCTTGGTTATCTCCATCCCCAAAATATACCTTGCTGCACCAAGATCCTTCATTTCGAACTTAGCAGACAACTGAGACTTAAGATTAGAGATCATTAGCTTGCTATTTCCTATGAACAACATATCATCAACATAAAGAGCAATAACAAGCACTTGATCACTTTCAGCTTTATAGTATACACAGTGATCAGATTTTGATCTCACAAAGCCTAAAGATAATACAAAAGTATCAAATTTTTGGTACCACATTCTAGGTGACTGCTTTAACCCATACATAGACTTCTTTAATTTGCATACCAGTTTTTCTTTACCTTTCTCAACAAAGTGTTCAAGCTGGAACATATAGATTTCTTCTTCAAGATCACCATGAAAAAATGTTGTCTTCACATCCGTCTGTTCAACATCTAAGTCATACGTTGCTGAAAGTGACAATAGAAATCTAATGGACGTCAACTTTGCTACAGGAGAAAATATTTCCCCATAATCAATTCCCTCTACCTGGGAATAACCCTTTGCAACCAGTCTTACCTTGTACTTTTCTACACTGCCATCCAGACTAATATTTTTCTTAAATACCCATTTACAACCCACAACTTTCCTGCCTTTAGGCAAGGGCACCAAAATCCAAGTTTCATTTTTATCTAATGGCGCCATTTCTTCTTCCATGGCTTCTAACCAAGAGTCTAAATCAGACATTTTAAATGCCTCTTTCACAGTCCTAGGCTCATCAGTACTAGAAATAAAAGCATAGGCACAAGTAGAATCAATCAATGAGAACCCATACCTATTTGGTTGTTTCCTTTCTCGGGTTGACCTCCTCACTGGCTGAGGCTGAGGTTCTTCTTCTTCAGAACTTTCAGAACTACTTGAGCTCTCCTCAATTTCAGGTACATTTTGAATCTTTAATTCCTCTTTCTCTGGGGTAGGAGGAATTGTTGCTACATCCTTATTATTTTCTAACTTTGTCTCTGACTGCACATCCAAGGTGGAAGGTTTCAACTCACGAAAGATTACACTCCTGCTATATACAACCTTCTCTATAACAAGATTCCAAAGCTTGTATCCTTTAATGTTAGCACTATAGCCAATAAAAATACACTTGACAGCCTTGTTCTCCAACTTAGATCTTTTTACATCCAGCACATGTGCATATGCCTCACAGCCAAAAACTCTAATATGTCTAAGAGAGGGCTTCTTACCAGACCACGCTTCCAAGGGTGTCTTCTCAACAAGAGAAAAGTTTGGAGATCGATTAATTAAGTAACATGCAGTAGCAGTAGCTTCAGCCCATAACTTCTCTTCCAAACCAGCACTACTAAGCATACTTCATGCTCTCTCCATCACTATCCTATTGAACCTTTCTGCAACTCCATTCTACTATGGAGTATAAGGTGCAGTCTTGTGTCTTTTGATTCCATGGTCTTTACAGTATCTTTCAAATTCATCATAACAGAATTCACCGCCATTATCAGTCCTTAAGCATTTTATTGTTTTACCATTCTGATTTTTAACAAGATTTTTAAACTCCTTAAATCGACTGAACACTTCTGATTTACTTTTCAAAAAATATATGAATGCTCTTCTTGAATAATCATTAATGAACAACACATAGTATCTTAATTTAGACAAAGAAGGAACATCTACTGGACCAAATACATCTGAATGAATATAGTCTAACAAACCAGAACATTTATGAGGACTTTCATAAAATGAAACACGATGCTGCTTTCCATATATACAGTGTTCACAGAATTGAAATTCCAGATTACAATCTTCAAGCCCCTGAACCATGTTTTTGTTCTTCAAGGTTTTTAAACCTTTTTCTCCTATGTGGCCTAACCTATGATGCCAAAGCATAGGCTTCTCTGCAGGAATTTTTACTTCCGTAGAGTTTACATAATTAGGGATATTTCCCTCTTTACCTCCATGAGCAGCTTTTGGTGACTTTGAAGAGACACTGTTATATTGAATAGCTTGTGCATCCAACTTGTACAAGGTACGACTTGTACTCTAGTGTCATTCAGCTTATTGATAGAAAGAAGATTTTGAGCCAGACCTGGTATGTGCATAACATCATTGATTCCCTTTATTCTGCCATCAGGGAATTGGATTCTGACTCTTCCACGGCCAATAATTTCTAAAGTTGAATCACTCGCCAAGTACACCTTTCCACCATCGTATTCTTCATACTTTGTGAACCATTCTCTATGAGATATCATGTGGAATGATGCTTCAGAATCAATTAGCCATACATCATCTGATGCCTGTGTAGCCAAGGCTGCAATGAAGGCGTCACCATCACTATGAGAAGAACCGTTATCAAAAGAGCCCTTCTTCTTTTTCTCCTCTTTACAATCCTTTCGGACATGACCAGGTTGCCCACAATTCCAGCACTTCACCTTGGAATTCTTGCCAGGAGACTTTGATCTACCCTCTTATTTCAATTTGGTCTTCTTGTCCTTCTTCTTTCCTTTCTCCTTTGACCTTCCTCTGACAGCAAGAGCCTCCTTCGCCATCTCAAAATACTTCCTTCTCATTTCTTCTAACAACAAAGAACCAACAACATCTTCCATCTTGAAACTAGATGTTGTACTCCTTATAGCCATCACCAGATGAACCCAAGAGTCTGGCAAAGAACACAACAAAAGCATACAACGATCTTCTTCTTCAATCTTTACACCAACATATGTTAATTGTGTGAGCAACATGTTAAATGCATTCAAATGATCAGCTACAGACCCTCCTTCCTGCATTCTCAAAGATTACAGCTTCTTCCTCAGGAACAACTTATTCACCAAAGATTTCTCCTGATAAATAGACGCCATTCTCTTCCACAAGGAAGATGCAGTCTTCTCTTCATGCACATTGAGAAGAACTAAGTCTGCCAAACAGAGCCTTATCAGCCCCTTAGACTTTCTATCTACAAGGTCCCATTCTTCTTGCTTCATGCCTGTAGGTTTAGTTCCAAACACAGCAATCCAAAGATCTCAATCTACTAAGAGATCCTCCATCTTGAGTTTCCATAACTCAAAGTTATTGCCATTGAATTTCTCTATTTCAATCTTCCCAGATGAACTAGACATCTTAATCTGTAATTAGAAATAAAAATCTCTACAAGACTCCCACTGAACAGAATTGACACAAAAAACCCAATGTACCCCCAAGGATAACACAATTGGCCAGGCTCTGATACCACTTGTAAGGAAAATTAGATGCGGAAAACAATTCTCCTAACATCAATACCTCAGGAAAGAATGTAGATACACTTTAAAATTTACAATTACAATCAAGTTAAGATGCACTATGAAATAGATTATAGAAATAGAGTTTTGAAAATCACACAAGAACACCAGATATACGTGGGAAAACCCTTACGGGAGAAAAACCCACCACACCAAGAGAAATCACTTTGTATTACAGTAATTGAAATTAAATACAATTCTAGACTTATCTTTCTGGTGTCATTATATAGCAGCATTCACCATGAACATTCTTCTACAGGAATCTTCAAGTTACAGACTTTACAGAACAAAACACATCTACTGATCATACAACAATATGTTGAATCAATCTTCAAATCAACTGATAATCCAACCCGATCACAAACTACAATCTCAGAGTATATCCATGTCGAACTCTGTCTGTAGAACTTCCTCACAAAACCATTGCAACTAACTATATTCCAACTATTCACATTCGGCTCCTCCTATTCGTCCATGAGATGCCACATCAGAAGGTCTTACTTGGTCAATAGAATTTGCACTGTGTAGGCATCTCGGTGAGACACTAACAGTGTCTCGCCGATGCCGTATATCCTTCATACCGATGTCTCCAAGAGTCTTAGCTATCGCTAAGACATTCTATCGAGCTCCATATGTTACACCGAGTCACCAAGTAGTCACCCAGACCTATCGCTTTTTCCAGGAGATCATAACGAGTCACCAAAGGCATACCGAAGACACAAGTCATATCGAGCTCCAAATGATAGTCGGCAAGACTCACATCTTTCGCCGAGAGTTCATAGCGAGACATAAAAGTTACCCCGAAGTATTCATCCATTGCCAAGACATTGCCTTTCGCTAAGAGATCATTCCGAACTCCATATATTACCCCGAAGGCTTCCAACACAAAGCGTTGTCGGCGAGACATGTAACTCTCGCTAAGACTTCTCACCGAGCCTGCTGAGTTACTCCGATGATCTACCTTTGAATCTTCATCGGTGAAACATTTTTTCATCGGTAATACTTCTTACCAATAAACCACAAGATACGCAGAAGAGAATAATTTGTAGCATACAGTTGGTAGGACACTTATCAATCGTTAAGAGTTCTTAGCGAACCCTTAGCGCTATCCCGATGATTCCAAGTGTGTTCTCGTCGGCAAAACTTTCACTGTTCGCTAAGACATCTTCTCGGATCATTAGGGTTACTCCGAAGACTTTAATACATACGATGTAGGTGAGAGATTAGCACTTCACTAAGACTTCTTAGTGAGAACCCTTAGATATCCGGAAGCCCGTAGTCGCCAAGAGTCTCCCCGACTAACAATTGAATGGCCTATCAGCCAGAGGTCTCCCGAGCGCTATGAGGTCATAATGAACACACTATGTCACAACAATAGACTCCACAGTGTAACCTTTCGGCAAGACTTCTGCAAGGTCACAGCGACCTGTTCAAAACAGAATGATACAAACTGCTTATCGGCCAAACATTGAAGCTGTCACACCGACTTGGCTTTAATGGAGGTTTCAGCCTATATAGTTTGAGGCACATATTTCTAACAATTTGTTGCAACACTCAAGATCCTAACACCATGTTCAAGCTTATTTGTGTTCATATCATCTTATGAATGTTAACATCCATTTTTGATCCAAAAGCATCTAAAATTTTTCAAGTTTCCAAATCCATCAAGCAAAGCAAGATCTAGTTCCTTGGAGTGATGTGTTTGTCTTCAGTCCTCTAAGGGAATTCATTGAAGGTTTGGTGAGTTGTAGCAAGCAAGTGTTCATTCATCATTTCCTTCTCCATTATCATTATCTATCTATCAAGGTTTAATTACCAAACATGGGGTTTGACTATGGTAAACCCCCATTCAAAAAAACCATTTTTCCTCTTTGTGTATATACAGATTACAAGTTGAAGAAGGATTTAATATCTTGAAGAGAAATTTTGCATTGTCGCATAAGTTGTCATCATTGTTGTCAAGCCACAAAAACTCAATTGCAAAATTTATTTTTGACTTTCTGATAGTGGAACCTATGTAAAAAAAAAGCTATGATCCTACCTCAGAGGATATCCAAAAGAATTTTTAGAAGCCCTAACTAGGATCCATTCGACCTGGGGTGAACCTATCCTTCAGCAGATCTCAAAATCAACTTTTGGTGACTAGTACATGTGTTCTAACCCTTCTCATATTTTCTTGAAAACTATGGTGCCAATTTCTATAATTTTGAGAATTTGCATTTCATGTTCTAGGTCTTATTTTTCACTTAGTTTGAGCATTGCATATCATTTCAATTTGGTTCTAGATTTATCGTATTGTCTTAAGGACTAAGATCTAGGACTGATTGAATCACCATTGAGGTTGAAAGTCAATACCTACATCTTGTGATATCTTTCCTAATGAAATTCCCTTAGGGAAAGAAACAAGTAAAGAAAACAACCCCTTTTGTTTTAGGATCTCTTTCCCTACATTTCATTTTGGTGAACCTGAATTTCTTACATCATACTTTTTCTAATTTGGAGATCTATGAAACCCTGGATCTAGCTTTTACATCATCTTTTTTTTTATTGCATTTAGGGTTATTTATTGCATGTTTGCATCATTTAAACTCATAAAAATCCAAAAACATTACATACATTCTACATAATAGCTTTCATTAAAGTGTGTTTCAATCATTTAGATCAACATTTCATTCAAAATTGCAATAAAAAAAGTTTTCATTTGTTCATACATTTTCATTTAAATTGCATTTATATTTCATCATATTTTTGGAAAATTTTTCACTAAAGAATATGTTTACACTTAGGAATAGTGAGCTTAAGTATCAAGTTAAATAGTCAAATTTAAAATTTTTAGACCCCCGTCCTAGGACTCATTCACCCTAGGGAAAACTTGTCCTAGTACAAGTGATTTTCCAAATTTTTGCACATTGTCTTGTCTTTGTATTATCAGTCTATTTCATCTTGTTGATCCCTATTTTATTTTTAGAAATTGCATATTTATGTAGTTGTTTGCATTTAGTTCAATTGGTGAAAAAAAGTATATTGTTTAAAATAAAAATTGGTATTCAAAAGTAATCATTTTCAATTTTTTGCATATAAAATCAGTTAATTAACATATTTTAGATCTGAAAATTGTAATATCTTGTTTAATACTTGCATTGTGTTTCCTATTTATGGATGTTTACTATCTTTATTTAGTTCCTTTTGTCCATTTTGGGTACACTTTTGGTTTGGTGAAACTTGTATGAGTATCACAACCTAATGTCCTACCCAATACTTCAGTGAGACAGTTCGAGAATCATGGCATCCCGTGCTAGTACATTAACTATGGATCTTTAGTTTTCCAAATCTTTCACTCATAGTGTTGACACTATTCAACCCATCTTGGACTCCATCCCTGATGTCCCATGTCCTATGACCACTACTTATGTTGAAGTGAAAACATTGTTGCTCATGTCCCTCAAGAGAACTTACAAAAAATGGATAAATCCTTAGAAAAACTTCAAGACTATGTGAGTACAAAATATATTGTCGATACTACCATTCCTATCATAGGTAACATGAGGAGAATGCTTGATAATAAACTAGGAATAGAGATTGTGTCTAGCCTAGCCCACATTATTGATAATCATGTTCCTACAATGGCTAGTTGTGCTCAAACTTGGGATACACTCAAGGTCAAGGAGGAAATCAAATTCCTCCCCTACAACCATAACTTCTATTCCTACATATACCAATCCAATTCTTACTACAACTATGCAACCAACCAACAATATCACTCCAAATTTGGGTATTTCCACTAGGAATCCTTTTAGCTTTTTGTGAATTCAAACATCATATCCACCATATTCCCCTCCATCTCAAAACACAACGAATGATTTCATCATAAACCAAAATTTTTAAAATGTCACATCCCTCCAACAACAAATAGCAATATTGAACCAAAACCAAATAGGACAACCTTCACAATATGTCAAAAGAAACCCATTTTCATTGGAGATATTGAGAGAAAAAAATCCACAAGGCATAGAGATACATAGATTTGAGAAATATAGTGGTAAAGGAGATCCTATCAACCATGTCTCATCATATATAGCCTTATGTAGTGACTTCATTTTTGAAGATAAGCTCTTGGCTAAGCTTTTTCCTAGGTCTTTAAAAGATACCTCCTTAGAGTGGTTTTGTTCCTTAATGAGTAACTCAATCCACTCATTTGATGAGATTTTTTATTCCTATCTTAACCATTTCCAAGTGCATATTTGTCCTAAGATGGCCCTACCTAATTTGATGAAATGTAAACAAAATGCAAATGAAAAGGTCATTGATTTTATAGCACGTTATCAACTTCTTTACTCATAAATCAACATTAAACTTCCTAATGTTGATCTTCAAAGAATTTTCATTGATAACTTACAAAAAAATATCCAAGATAATCTTGGGATGATGAAATTTCCCTCATTTACACACTTATGCATGACTCTTCGTGATTATCAGAACTCACTTAATCAACCTGTAGGAAAAACTGCTTCAACTCGTCCTAAAAAATATGAAACTGTGTCTCATAACAATTTTAAACCATTCAAGAAAAAAAACAAGGGCTTTATATAGATAAATCCACCTCAACCAACCAACCATATTGAACCTCAAGCAACTGCCATAAAAACAACAAATCCGTACCAATATCAAGATAGGAATAGACAATCCACCCTGTTACCTGATACCCTCCATTTGATCATGTTGCAACTCTTGAGCAAGAACCTTATCACCTTACCTCTTGTTATACCTCTTGATACTACTAAGACTTTACCTTAGAACTATAACTCAAATAACTTTTTCCAATATCATTGACAAGCTAGACATGATACATAATGATGCATGTGTCTTAAACATATAGTACAAGACCTCATTGATTCCAATCACATCTAGTTGGGTGGTGTTAATGATAAAGGAAATATTTTTTTTCCACACCTAACCAAAATTTGAAAATCTTTACCAATCCAATTCCAAACCTTTTTGTCTCATTTGTAAAAGCTAGTGATAACAAGAATTATGTGATGAATGTTAACAAGATACACGATATAAATGATGATGATAAGAGTGATAATGGAGATGATCAAGATGTTATTATTTGATTCATTGACATGCAACCTCATAAGGGCCAAACCAACTTGTCTCTTGACATTTCTTTCTCAAATAGTGATATAATTAAATATGCACTCAATGGTCCTCTTTACATATCTAGAAGAATCAATGAAAAGCCTACAAATGGGATATTAATTGATCTCATGTGTCTAAAGAATGTGACGAATACTTATTTGTGCATGAACTTTACCAAGATTCTTATAAAAAAAAAGAAGCATGGATCAAAACACATGATGATTTTTCTCACCCTTTGATCTAGGCTTGATCACTCTTCCATTAAAATATCAAGTTCCTTGGAGTGGTGTGTTTGTCTTCAATCCTATAAGGGAATCCATTGAAGGTTTGGTGAGTTGTGGCAAGCAAGTGTTCATTCATCATTTCCTTCTCCATTATTAGTATCTTTCTATCAGGGTTTAATTACCAAACATGGGATTTGGCTAGGGAAAATCTCCATTCAAACAAAACATTTTTTCCTATTTGTGTATGTGTAGATTACAGGTTGAAGAAGGATTGAAGATCTTGAAGAGAAATTTTACATTGTTTCATAAGTTTTCATCATTGCTATCAAGCCATATAAACTCAATTTTAGAATTTATTTCTGACTTTTCGACAGTTGAACTTGTGCAAAATAGAAGCTAAGATACTGCCTTAGAGGATTTCCAAAAGAATTTTCAGAAGCCCTAACTAGGACCCATTCGCCCTAGGGTGAACTTGTCCTTTAGAAGAGCTCAAAATCAAATTTTGGTGACTAGTACATGTGTTCTAACCTTGCTCAAATCTTTCTACAAATTATGGTTTTAGTTTGTATACTTTAGGTAATTTTCATTCCATGTTGTAGGTCTTATTGTTCACTTATTTTGAGCATTGCATATCACTTCAATTCAGTTTTAGATCTATCTTATTGTCTTAAGGACTAATATCCAAGTCTGATTGATTCAAAATTGAGGTTGAAAGTCAATCCCTACACCTTGTGATATCTTTCCTAATGAAATTCCCTTAGGGAAAGACACAAATAGAGAAAACACCCCCTTTTATTTAAGTATCTCTTTCCCTACATTTCAACAAGTAGGTATATTTTGCACTCTTGAATGGGTTATTAAATAGATTTAAATATGGTGAGGGCTACCTATTATGGTTTTCATTTTTGTATGAAGATAAATGTAATTCCAATAATTTAGAACATTTACCTTTATAGGATGATATTGTTTGTATCTTTGACATTAATTATTAACATGATATTGAAACCAAGAGAATTTGGAGATTCCAAGTGCTTCTAGAATGTGTCCAATAATTGAAACTGCAAAGAATAACACCGATATTCTTAGTAGAATGATGTAAGGCTCATTAAACCAGTCGAAATAGGCATGCTATAAAATAGTTGTCACTTGAAATTGTACCCTTGTTGAACACATTTCAATATTTGAAGACACAATGAGAATGACATCTTAGGTGTAGGACCTTGCTAAGTTGGGATCAAACCTTCGGAGAAGGTTGATTCCTTTCTAAGCCTAATTGTAGGTGTTGATTGAACTCAAAATATATTAAAACTAATCATTAATCCTACTCCAATAATTCAATGAGAAAGGGGAGAAGGAAAACAACTAGAAAAGTATGGTGATGTACCAAGAATTAATTTAGTTCTCTCCTTGATCACAACAACACTTGAAACTTATGAAAGGAATGGAAACTCACACATATCTATATTTTTACCATGAATTGCAAGCATGTTTGAAGGTAATGGATTTGAGAACAACTAATATGGAGGGATATATCCATAATAAACCTGTAATATGCTTAAAGGACTATAAATCCACAAATAGCTCCTATAACTAATCATACACAACAAACATCTCATAAAAGAGGAAAATATCATTTATACATGAATTTAAGAACAATTAATTGGTATAGCAAGGGGAGAAGAAGGACCCACAACCTATGTTGATAAATGAAAGAGTACACAACATACAAGAATGATGAGAAAAGGTTAAAACACAAAAAATTTTATTGATTGCAAGGCATTGAGCAAGTTTTTCACAACTCTAGAGAGAAGAAATAATATGTTATAAATAAATTGTATTATTCCTATATTTTTTTGAAAAATAAGAGTTGTGTTAATGATAATTGTTGGGTCCTTAATACCCACAAAGGAAGGCTTCCAAATTGTAATATTTTTTTGATCCATCATGGGTATACTATAGAGAACACCCATGGCCTATTTGTCATTCTCATCAATGTTTTATAGAAGAATGTCCCTTTGAAATTGGTTCTAATCATCTAGAAATGTGGAAATAATATTCTCTTTACCCCTACCATGTACCTTTGAGTATTTATGGTTCATGGGATTCAGTGTGAGGACAAGAAAATCACCCACAAGATCTGCTAAAGTAGTGGTCTAAATATGGTGTGTTAATTATTGGCCATGCAATAATAATCAAGGTATGGTTGAGTGTCATTTTCATCCTTTGAATCGGTGCTAACCTACATAAAGAATGACTTTTGGGCACCATTGGATCTGTTCTAATAGTTGGGGAGCATTACAAATTAATTATTAGTATTGTTGGGTGATCTCATGGGTAGCTAGGGATTTTGTGCTTGAATTGTGGAGTTTCAAGATTTGGCATGCTAGGTGAGGAAGGTCCAATAGGTGTGTTGAGAAGAACAAGCTTGAAATACTAAAAAGGAAAAAAAATGATAGCATATAAAGATTGAGGAATCATGGATGACAAGGTAGTAATATCAAGGGAGAGGTGAGATGGGAAGGTTGGAAAGGGAGAACTTTGAAATAGGAGAGGCACTGGGTTGTTGGGATAAATGTTTTGGGTGGGGGATTAACATGGTGTTGAAATAAAGAATGACCAAAAATTTGACTCCAAATTATTATATATTATTATTGACAAAGTTTAAGACTTTTGGGGGATGATGGAAATGGGTACCTGATTAAGGGTAAGGCTAAAAATATAATTCTAAAGGACTTAGAAATTTTTGAAGTGAAAGGTATCATGGTGGGAAGTGGAGAAGGAGGGGAATGGATGCCATTGGAAGGAAGGGATGAGGAATTCTGAAAGTCCAAATTTGGAAGTTTGAAAGTTTAACTCTAATATAAAGCACTTAAAATCTATGAATTTTGAGCTTTAAGGATTGGGGATAGCAAATACCACATACCAAAGGAATATTATTAGGGGATGAAAAACTCTCAAAATTTAACAATGGAATTATAAAAGAAAATTAGAATTTTGGGGAAGGGCGTGTCAGGGGAACAAGTCTAAAATGGATGCTTTGATGTGAAATGTCAAAACTCCAAACCACTTAGAGGAAATTTGACAAAGACTTAATGGAGTGTCAAAAAGTTAGACTTTTAGGGAAGGCATGGCTAGGATGAGATGCATGATTTGGGATGTTGGGATGAAAGAATCCAACACTCTAAAATACTTAGACAAAGATAAAACTCTTAGAAATCGAGACCTTGGAAGGGATGGTATGAAGGTACAAGAGATCATGAGAGTATTGTTGGTGATTTGAGTTGTAGACCCCAAATCCCTAAGGTCTGGTAGTCACCCAAGTGCCAGGGGTGTCAAAATTAGGAAGATCACCACAAACCTATAATCAATTTGGGAAGAAAAGGACCAATGGTTGAGGTGGTAAGGATTCCTTCACTTTTGGCTCTGTAAGACCAAGGGGGGTTTCCCTGAGGTGCTAGATGATGATTAAAAGATTGAATAATCCCTTACAACAAACTATACCCAATGCATAGTGTATCCCAATATAGGTGTCACAATATACCTATATGCTAGTTTGGATAATGTAAGGATGAGCACCTTATTAAATAGATAATATTCCATATAGAAAATTTGAGAGTATGTTTCATGGCAACCCCTTAAGATGTTATGCACATTCATACATGGTAATGGAACACACAAACTTTAGAAACTTAAAGATATTTAAGTTGATGTATTTAGACTGTGTTGAGAATGATGGGGAGAGACAACCAATAATAGATCATTTCCTTTATTTAGTCAAGAAAAAAAGTCTCTACGTTCATCAAAACATGTAACAAATATTAAATGCACAAGCAAGTTGGGATCTACACATACATTAAAAAAATTATAGATAGTTGCAAAATATTAAATGATTTTACTTAGTAATCCAAGAATATACCCATACATGCTTCCTTTATTGTTTTGAGAAGATATCTTACAAAAGCTTGACAAGAATTTTATAGTTGTCTAGCTTACTAACTAATTAGAAACACATCAAGAAATGGAAACCATGCACATGGAGAAACTCAATCAAGGTTGAATATGATGGAAACTGCAAAATTTTTATGTTCCATCTCAAGTCCTTGTTTCATCTTGTTGGTTTGATATTTGAGGGCTTAGGGTTCTACTTGTATCACTGTTGAAGGGTTATTGTATTGAATTGGAGTCCTTTCTTATGAAACCATTGGCTCTGAATACTTGAAAAAAAATCTATTTCACTGTTGACTTCTTGTTTCCCGTTGTTGGTTACTTTAAAAACATCTTATTTCATTCACCGTCGTACGGTAACGGTCCCCCACGCATAGGTCTGAGTGTCTCAATTTTTATAAGGTTAAGTAAAGAGCATTTTTGGCCTTTACATCCTTTGCATTTTATGACTTAGGAGTTTTGAGCTCCTTCCATTGTATCATCCTAGAGGTTCCCCTTCATTAGAACAACTAATGAGCACGTGCTTAAAGGTTTTCACTTAAGTCTTGATGACCATCTTTCTTTATCACTCATCGTTGATTACTTTAGAAGTGTATTTCCCAAATTGGCGACAAGCGATGAGCGGTATTTCTTTGTTATCACTCATTGTGAATAGCTGCTAGAGCTATTGATATCAATGTGTGATGAGCAATGTTCCTTGTATCGTTGAGGGATTACCTATTGCTAATGGCTTTTGAGCCTTGAGTATTGTAATAGTGATAAGCGATGTCCTCCAACCTTATGTTCTTATTTTCATCGCTCATCACAAATGGTCATGAAATGATAAATTTAAATAAGTGATGAGTGATATGATGGATTTCCCTTGCATCGCATATTGCGGATATGTTTTAAGTGCTAAGTTTTATATTAGTGATACATGATACACAATGTAATCATTAAGATCTCTCATCGCTAATTGCTTGCAAACTATATGAGGAGAATTAGCGATGAGCGATGGCCTAATGTTTTTGTACTTTATCACTCATCGCGGATTCATTCCAAAACTTAAGTTCCAAAGTAGTGATGAGCAATGGAGTTCTCTAATTAAGGTTTCTTTCACTAATTTGAAAAGGTCTTATGTGTGATGTCTTTTGTACTATTTATTTTCATGCAGGTGTACGTGTCTTAATCTGGTCTGTTCACTATATCTCCCATTGCTAATATGATATGAGGTGCGAGGTGTGAATTAGGGATGTGCGATGGGGAAATGAACGTGATCAAAGGACGGGCCATAGATCCAAGGGTTGATATTTCATCGCATGGATGCTTGCATCGCTGATGAAGTTGATGAAGGATGAGATTTGTTAGCGATAGGTGACTGTTATTGCTGGAAAAGGCAACGTGGTAGAATCCTGCAGATATCGTATAAAGAAAAAAGGAATGTAGTGAGATGGATGGAGAACCGTTTATATGGGTTTAAAACAAGATGATCCAACGGACTGAACTTCATCACGGTAACATTCTCATCATTGATTGTACCCTAAAAATTTGGGTGAGGCTAGCAATGAGCGATGAAGTGTATGAGGAATTATTCTCTTCAAAACATCAGTCATATGTACTTCACCGATATTAATGAAGGAGCACAAATTAGGTTGGTGATGCATGTTAATTGTCAGATCATGTATGATTAATCACGATTAAGGGAGGACGTGGCAGCATTTGAGGTGGCATCGCTATTTTTTAGGAACAAGTTGCTAATGGCCGAAAAATGATGCTCATGATCTCCATAGATGAAGTTTTAAATGCTTTAAGATCGACAGTCCAAATTCAAAGCTGAGCTGCTAAGTTATCAACTCACTCACATGAGGATTTCTTGAATCATTAATTCCTGCATGCTCCAAAATAACTATTTAATGTAGATTGTTCGTTATTCATATTCACCATCTTTCTAGTCTATAGTGAATGTGAGGTGTGGGTTAGTGAACAAGTTTGAAGGTGTTAATTCTCCCTGGGTTGAATAGTGAATGTTCGTGTCCTGGGTGAGTTAGTTTTTAATTGGACTCTCTGTTGTTCATGCTCTAGTCTATTTAGGAATTCATTTTTTAGTACTGGGTGCAATTGTCTAGGTTTGTAGGTGTATATCCCTATAGCTTTGATTTAGAATCTTTTGAATTATCAACTTTTGTTCATTTTAGAGATGGAAAAGACTAGTGTGCCAATTTATCCTGTCAAGAGGTCAAGTTGGCTTAATGTGTTTGAGTGCTATGAGGATATGTTTGTAACTGAGCAAGCAAACCAACCATCCCCTAAGGTTTCAAAGGGTAAGAAGAGGGCTCAAGGTCATAAGAAGAAAGAAAATTTTCAGAGTAGATACAACTTGAGAAACAAGACCATTCCAGAAGAAATGGTCAAGTTTAAAGGCAAGGAGTTGGCTCAACCAGCGAAAAAGGCCAAGAAAAAAAACAAGGGTCATAGGGCCTGCCTGGGAAAACATAATTCTCCTATTGTGCTCTTTGATAGTCCTTCGGATGCTGAAGGTGACACTGACTCGAGATATTTCCAGTATCTTCTTTCTTTGGTGCCATATAGGAGCTCTGATGATGACGTGGTAATGGTTCCTCCGATTTCATCAAGAACAAGGATGGTCGAGCATACTTTGATGCTGACAACTCTGAATGGGGTCTTCTCGTTGTTTTTTTTTTTATGACACCATGGTCTTTGCATAGGAGGTATTTGTTTCAATATGTTTGTGGTTGGTCTTTTACTCTTCCATGTTGATGTGGAGGTCTTCCGACTAATATGATACATAATTCTTTTTGTTCAACATGAACATAGCCATAACGAATAATGGTATCATGCACATGTGTTTTATCTTTTTTCCTCCCCTATTCTCAAATGATTGCATGAAACCACCTGGGGAGTTCTTCGAGGATTCAGTTGAAATTAAGTTAATGAAATGAAATTGTAACTCAGTTGGATGCTTGTTGCTCCCCTATTTATAAAGGGGATTTCATGGCTGAAGTTACAGAGTTCAAAAATTTTGAGTCCGAAAAAGGTCTAGGTGAAAGCTATGCTCAAGGAGCAAATAGAATGTAAATAGATAAATTAGAAAATATATCAAAAGCCAGTCTAGGGAAAAATTTATATTGTATGAAGATCTTAAATATAGTTTTACAAAGAAATATGAAAGAGAATATTAGTTCAAAAATATTGCTCTCCTATATATTTTTCTTCCAGATTATGAATGAAATTGTTAATTATAATTTTGTTTGTCTTCTATCATTTGCATTGAATGAATGGGTTTGTTTGTACTTCAATTCAATGAGTTGATTAAATGCTAAATGAGACCATTAGTTTGTGGGAAAGGGATATAGGATTTGGTAAGGAAGCAATATTTTAAAAACACAGAGAGTTAGATTCTACAAAGTGGCATGTTAATAATCCATTGATTTCTGATGTTCAATTATAATTGTATTATTGATTGATTGCAAGCTATGACTCCATTGTTCCCTCAGATAGGCATTGGTTTTTTTATTAGTTTATCTCTTGGTTGATTGAGCTAGTAATGAATCTATCCGTAGATTTAAAATGGAAATGAATTCTTAACATACTTTAAATTACACTGCACCAACCTTCAAGTATTAGCGTATTCCCTGAAACAAATAACAACTTCATAAGAGGTCTACCAAGCCTTAGATGATGTTGGTTTCTTGAGGAATACATCTATGTGAGGAAATTCTCTTGATCAAGTTGAGATGTTATGAGAATAAATAGGATTACCCTCCTGGGTCTCACAGAGCCCGAAGAGAAGAAGTGAAGTTTTAAATGCTTCACTTAAGTGTTGGCCAATTCTCAACCTTGATAATAATTGAGTTCTGGAATACTCATAGGAAAGGACTGAGATTAAGTTTGGTTCTTAAAAAAATAACCAACAGAAATGGAAACTTTGTTGGGGACTTACATGGGAAAATATTTGCAATATATCAATTTTCCTTGATAGAGTCATAGAGGTTCTTAATACAAAGTTCTTAATTCCTTTGCCTCTACTATGCTTATGCAAAAAACCAATCAACAACTAAACAATTTCTTTGACTTATGAAATGGTTTAGTTGAAAATCCTGATGAATTTTACCTTAGCATATTAGCCTCCAACAAGTTCACTTATCCATTGCAAAGGTTTGGCCTCCAATCACACCATGTAAACAAACCCATTTGTACTAGATGAAGAAATTTGGAGTGGAAGTTCAGATGAATGTGAAAATTTTGCAAAAAGGAAGGTGACGCCATGAGGGGAAGATACGGGAAGATGGACTACTTCCACCCACAAAGACTTAGCTGATTTCTTAAGTCAAATGTATTTGTAGGGAATCTATCAACAAGTGGAAATGCAAAAACTTCATTGACAACCGAAAATAAGACAGTTCAAATGGAAATGCATGAAAAAGTAGATGAGCACATTTTTCCCACAAAGCGAAAAAATCCAAGTGAACTAGATAAGAATTAAAAAATACAATTCAATTAAGCATTGGGATCCTGAAAGACTATACTTAGCCAATTTTCACATTTTCTACCTTTTGCAAGAAAAACTAACCGAACTACACTTCCAAAAAATGGGTCTTAACCACACTTGGGTCAATTGGAAGGAGAAAACCCACAAAGGCATAACTTTCACCCCTTAGTGAATTTCACAAAGTTGCATAAGGTAACTAGACTTAATTTTTCATGTTCAACCCAATTGTGCCTAGAAATTTGGAAAAGGACCACCCATATTAGATATCTCAGATATTTTATCAATAATGGGTGATGGAAAGTAGAAAGAAAACCATAAGATCAGGACAACACAAAAAGGAACATAAAATTTTTGGGTTCTAACAAGTCTAAAGCCTCGACAAACACAAAAGACACTAAGGACGACACGAGAAATAGCCAAAACTTAGACCTTTATTGAATTTTGTATCTTTTGGAACTTAGGATACCCATTTAGGATATCTCATATTAGTTGTAAATAACGGGACAAAATATACATGAAATGACAACAATAGCTAAGTACAAATTACTTTCATGTGTTAATATATTTAACAATCTAATTAATTTTAAACAATAGGTTAGATTGCTTAATATAGAACCTTTATGTGAAATAGAAACTAACATTGGAGATGGGAATTGAATAAGAAATCAAAAATACAATAGATGAGAGAAATTTTAGGTGTTTGATAAATATTGAGTGTTGGAGAAGGTTGAAGGTTGAAGGAAGCTAGAGGAAAGTGTTTTTGAAGTTATAGGAGGTTCAAAAAGTTCCTAGATACTAGCATTGGTGATGAACATTTATTTTGAAGCTTAGGGACTCATGAATAATATTTGGTTGCTTGTTTATGATAGATGAACACTTATGTTTAAAACTTGGGCACTCATTTATTTGTTTAAAATAGTTCTAAAATATTTAAGTGTCACTTGTTTAATTTTTGTGATCTCTATACTTCTTGAAAAATTATAAAAACCCTTGCCTATATAAATATATTGAAGGAAAAAGGTTTCAATAAGGTGTTAATTGAAGGAGACTCTAAGCTTATTCTGGATTATTTAAATGATGTGGTTGATGCTCCTTGGGAAGTGAAGGATATTTTGGATGATTGTAAGGGAATGTTGAAATCCTTTCAACAGTACAAAATATGCCACATGTACTAGGAAGGGAATATGGTGGTGGATGCCTTGTCGAACGTCAGCTTAAGACAATCTGATTGGACTTATTGGGAACTCATCCAATTGCACATCAAATTAAAGAGCTAATTGTGAGTGAAAAATCTGGATTTTAAAAACCTTTGGGAGCCATTGGAAATTTGAATTGATGGGAGGTTTAATGAGCTATCAAATCAAAATATTTTTTGATATATTTTTTTTTGCTCATAAGGGTTATGGGTAATGGGAAGGATTAGATTAGATGCACCTAGACTGATTGCAAAGGTGTAAGAAATCTCCAGAAGAATGATAGAGTTAAGCTAAAAAATAATTATCTTTTAGCTGCCTCATGGTGGATGATTTTGGGTAATTATTTGAAAGGTTTCCAAATAATTTTGGCCCTCGTGCAAGTGATTTTGATTCCTAGGTTAGGATAGGGACAAGACACCTCTGTGAAGATATCTTAGATTACTTGTTGTACTTCCAAAACAATTTATTCATGGCCTTTTATGGCGAAGATATTGTCATTTCCAAAAAAGGTAGGATGGTTTGGCATGTTTTATATTATAGTTATTAGTAGGATTGAATCGTTGCTTTTTAAATGAATAGTCCCAAAGTAATTCTCAATACTGAGAAGTTAGATATCCCGATGGTTTCGACTGAGGATGATAAGGGCCTAAGAACTAATTTTTTTCTTCTTCGCAAGGATAACCTTTCCACGAAAGATAATATGGGTGGCCCCAAGAAGAGAACTGATCCAAGTAAATACGATTCTCTCAAAACAAATGTTGAACTTTGGAGTCTTTTCAAATGGGAAGGGTTTACTCCTTATTTTGAAGCCATGGAAGGATATAGCAAGAAGCTAAGCTACATATTTGCTAATGCATGGAGGGATGGATAGGTTGATATGGGTGGTCTACATTTCACTATAGATGGAAAGCTAATTAATCAAGCTACGGGCCTTAAGTATGAAGGGAAGAAAATCATTAAAAAGAGCACAGGAAATTACTAGACCTTTATCAACAAATTCTCGAGGATGCAGAAAAGCTGCTAAGGTTCCAAAATGGCTACTCCAGGTTGTTGCTTCCCCCCCATATCATAATGTGAGTTATTTTGTGATGAAATAATTCACCCTAGAAGGTTGATACCAGTTTTTCCATGGTTATCACTTTCCCATACTTAATCATATTCACCATTTGGATAAAATAAATTTTCCCTTTTTCCTTTTCTCGTCTTTGCAACAAAGTCTTACTAACAGGGCTAACCATCCTTTACACTAGGGCTTAATTAGGGCCATCTGTAAGTATGCTTTGACCACCACCCCGCAAAACAATGTTTTCCTTAACCTACTTGAGGGTAGCCATCCTCTAGTAGATCTATTAAAAATGAGCTTATTGAAAGCCGCCCCCATTCTCTGGAAAAAGACACTAAGAAGCTCAAGATTCCTCCCTCTAAGTGTATGGAGCCCTCATGGTCAAACCTTATTAAAATCACCCAAAAAAAATTCTCCCCCCCCATTTCTTTTGGAGACACAAAGAAAAGAAAAATTACCAAACAACAAAATCCAAATACCCTTACTATTACCATACAAGATGATAAAGAAATCAGCCCTAATAGTGGTTCTAATCCCCTAGTGGGTGACAGGTCAACTTGATTTCCCCTTGCTACTTTAAAAGGAAAAAAAATCAGGGGAAAAAATCAAAAAAATTGGGGACAAGAAGAGGGTGGCATTATTGGATCCTGAGAAGAAGAAAGGGAAAAAGGGCGCTACAGATGAGTCAGATGCCTCCTCCTCCGAGTATGTTCTGGATAGTCTGGGAGAATTGGAGAATTTGAAAGAGGAGTATGTTTCAGCTTCTAAAGAGGTTGAGAAATCCAATCACAATGTGGAAGAAAATAATCCTCATATGGTGATGGAGCATGGTGAGGAGGAGGGCATTTTCCTAGAAGTTGACAAAGCAAAGAAAGATACTAAGGAAACCCTAATTGATATGGATGATATAGATAATACTACTTTTCACCCTCTTAATTTTGATACTATGGTAGGGGATAGATTGGGAAAAGATAAGACAACTGTGGAAATGCTCATGGAAAGAATGGAGCAGGTTGAGAAAATGTTGTAGTAGGAAGATAATTTGGCCTGATTCCAAGCTATTAAGAGTGCCATTAAGAACGTTTGTAGAGTGATCGAGGGCATCATGAAGAGAGCTATTATGGGAACCATCTCTGGTCAGGGAAAGATCACTAAGTAGTAGAAGAAAAAAGGAACTAAAGGTGATGTGGAGCGGTCCAGGACTATGGAAGAAAAGGAAAGTCTTGAAAGAATGATGGATGATATGAAGTCGATATGGAGCTTGATTGAGGAGTCCTAATCCTCTAGTTTCTATTTTTTTATTTTTTTGAATGGATTTTTTTGTCTGGTTTATAGACTATCTTGTTATGTCTAAGTTTGATACTAGCTCTTGTAGCCCGAACTTGATATATATGTTGTTAACCTATGCTATGATGGTCTTTAGTCTTTTGGACATTATGGACAGGCAATGCCTGGTTTATCTGTGGACTGTTTCTAGTAGGTTATGGTTACTATTATTTTGGTTCTTAGATAATTTCTTCTATTATATGCTTCTCATGTTTGGTTAGTGGTTTTTCTTTGTGCTATGTTTGAGGAGACCTTTTGTTGTTTCTTGTTGTCTCCTCTATTTTGTTGTTCTGGCCCGAGTTTGGTTGGTCAAGTAGTTTTCCTATTTGAAAGGGATCAGGGCCCTTTCCCTTCTTATCTAATCAAAAGCATATAACACATATATTAATATCTACATGGATTAAAATTAAAATTTTAATATTTAGAGGTTAACTTTGTCAATTCCTAGGTGCTTTTGTTGAGAAAAAAATGGTGAGCAATTATAACAAGAATATAAAATAAAGTTTACGAATATGATTATCATAAAATGATAAACATGTAATTGTCCATCAAATCTAAAATATAACATGTATAAACACTTATAAAAAAATCAATATATATATATATATATATATGAAACCATATAAATGTGGGGAAACCTTGTCAAAAAACTCCAACACCAAAGAGATATTTATCTTCTTTTAAACAAGAATAAGTATCTACAACAATATAATTCACTCTATCTTCTTTAGTCTAGTTGCATTCTATTAGCATAAGATAACATGCAAATAACCCATGCAATACCTCTATCTCACGCCTCTAATATATAGATTTAAGGAGGCATAAAAATCAACCAAATGATAATATAATAGGTCCAAAAAAGGTCTCAAATACCATGGTATGAATTCTCATGACCCTCTATTCATGGAGAGCATATTCTCAAAATGACATGAACTCCCAAGCATTTAATGTTCACCATAGTGCTAGAGAAGTTAAATTGTAACTCCCATGTGCCATATTAAGCTAATATAATATTTAAAGGCATTACTCTTAATATTCCAAAGTGACTTTCATCTTCCTTTTCCTCTTACCATGCATTCTTGTAGTAATAATATCAAATAATATGAGAATAAAAATTAATATTATTTTCTCACCACACATGGGCATTTAAGATCACCAATTTTATATACTAAGAAGAAATACATTAATTTTTTTCTTACACAAAATTAAACACATTATACATAAGGATTTTCAAGGTAGATATCAACTAATTCCAACATTCTTCCACCTTATATTTACATTATTAATACACAAGAGAAATATAAGAAGGAATCAAGTACACTATTCAAGGCCCATGGCCTCCATGTACTAAGAGAACTTATTCATGCTCACTGATTTTGTGAGTGATTCTAGAACATTATTTCAATTTTCAACCTTCTAAATCATTATCTTATCATTCTCCACCATCTCACAAATAAAGTGATACCATACATCAACATACTTGGTACAATCATGGTACATAATATTCTTAGTCAAATAGATAACACTCTAACTATCACATCTAATCTAAACCACCTTGAAATCAAAACCAACTTGAGAGCATAATATGTATAACCAAAATACCTATTTATAGGCACATGTAACAAGTATATACTCAATTTTAGTAGTGGAAAAAGCAACTATGTACTACCTCTTACTCATCCAACTAACAACACTACCAAAAAATATAACACATAACTACTAGTGGAACTTTAATGATCCAAGTCACTTGCCTAATCTACATCAATAAACCCATGTATGCATGAATATTTTCTACATTATTAGAACCATGATAATAACTTTAAAAAATTATACCATTTCAATTTTACACTATGTTTTGTTCTCACTTTGGTGTCCATTCCTTAGTATGTTTCTAGGTTCATTTTAGCCCTTATATTATCCTTTATCCTTCCCAAGGTGCTTAGGCCTTGTTTCTTATGTTCACTTTTTATCAATATTTATCTTATCCTTGTGATTTTATAGTGTATCTTCATTTTAGAATTCAAATTATGTTGACACTAGCGTGAAATACAAATGTCTACACAATGTGCAAGAATGTTGTGATAGTTTCTAATTTGGTGGATATTTTTAGCATTTCACTACTTGTCACCTTTCCAAGTTAGTGAAAAAATATTAGAATGATTCCAAACAACTTGTTAGCCTCTTCATATTTCCTCCTTGTATGCAATCATTATCTTATTCATTTCCTCTCTTCTTGGCTCTCTCTTACAGACACAACTCTTAATATTTACATCTCACTCCAACACTCCTACAACATTATTTTTCAAGATCACTTCTCTTTTTGGATTCCTCAAGACCTCTTAGGTGATATTTTTCTTTTTATTATCGTTGTATTATCCTTTTATTGTTATTTCAACATACTTGTTATTCCCCTAAGCACCTTGGTATCCTCACATCCCTTCTATCCTTTGATTTTAATTTTTACTATTACACATCAAAACTCTTATCATTCCCTAAACTACTTGGGATAGGAGCACTCTCACAAACTATTTTTTATATTTACCTATCTTAGTTGTTTTGGAGGTAGAAATACCAAAGTAGGGATTTGAATTGAAGGAAACCCCCAATTAGCCCTAATATTTTTCTCATTCTTTGCCAATATAGGTTTCTTTGGGTGAGTATAGTGAGCTACTTGAGAGCTTGGTGATATATTCCCTTTCTCTTTCCAATTTATTTTATTATCATTATTATAAATTCCTTTTGACAAATTAGTTAATTATCTTATTATATTGTTCTTGTTAATGGAAATCTTTCTTTGGTTTATTTCTGTATAGGTTTGAATTTTCACCCCCCTTGCAAGTTCCCCTTTTACATCCTTCACTTTAGAAAAATCAAACCCAACCATGTAATTCCACGTCCTATGTTCCTAGTTGGAAATGAGGTGTCTCAACCTTGATGTTTCTATAGATTTGATTTATTTTTATTTAAGATTTTCCTACAACTGTTGCACATTGTTGGTGCTTTAAAAATAGAAATATTAGTTGTCATAAGATACCCATGTGATAGTATATCATGGAAGGGTTAATTTTAGAGATATTATGACAAATTTTATGACATCTTTGAGGGTCAAAAATCAGGGAGAATATTGTAGACGTGAGAACCTAATTTTAGACCGAAATTTTGCATTTTTGGGTAATACACCTCATGAGGGGTTTTGCACATGGTTTTGTAAACCACAGATGGTTTCTTGTATAGCCAAAGGTATATAAATTGAAGGCTTGAGGAGTAGTCTATATGTTGAGTTTGCAGTTACTGTTATGCTGTCAAATTGCTACCAGAATTCTTCTAGAATTGTTTATTGGTGATACTTCTGTAAAAGACTTGCTCCACAAGTGTATGTAATCTTGTTGTTGGATTTGAAATACATTGAGTAGGCTTTGGAGTGTGGGGTTTTTCACCTGGAAGGGTTTTCCCCACGTATATCTGGTGTTTTTTTTAATTGTTTATTTTCTTGTTATGAATGTGTTTTGGAATTTCTATAACTGTTTGATCAACTTTTAAAAGTTTTGCATAATATCTTCTCTCAAGATTGGCATAGTAAATTGTTTCCACTACTCTAATTTCCTTACAAGTGGTATCAGACCTTGATCACCTTTGGTTTCAGTTGTGGATTGTTGGGTTTTTTGTGATAATCAAGGTTTGACTAGGAGCTTGTGCAGAGGATACTTTGTGATCTTGTTGCAGATATTTTTTTTGAATGGAAAACATATCTAGGAGGATGGAGGTAGAGAAGTTTTTTGGCATGAAATTTGAAATGTGGAAGCTGAAAATGGAAGATTTGTTGATTGATTGGGATCTATGGGATGCAATGGATGAAAATGTCCAGAGGCCTACAGATCCAACTTTAGCTACAAAATATGATGTAATGGATAGAAAAGCTAAAGGTCTCATTAGAATATGTATTGCAGATTCAATTTTGATAAATGTCCATGAAGAACCCACTTCAAAGAATCTTTGGAAGAAGTTGGGTGAGATATACCAAGCCAAATATCTAGTAAATAAGATTTTCTTGAGGAAGAAGTTGTATTCCTTGAGAATGGAAGAATGTTGATGAATTTCTGAGCATTTGGAAGCATTCAATATGTTGGTGACTTAGTTAACCTTAGTTGGGGCTAAGATGGATGAAGAAGAAAGGTGGAAAACTTTGTTGTGTTCGCTACCAGACTCATGGGACATCCTAGTCATGGCCATTGGGAGCACTTCTATCATCTTGAAGATGGAGGATGTTGTTTATTTTCTACTCTCTGAAGAGATGAGAAGGAAGGTCTCCCTGAATTCCAAAGAGGCTTTGAGTGTTCGAGGAAGAAAAAAATATTAACACGATACATTGTACCAACTCGATGCATGCATAGTTGAATGCAATAGCACTTCTGATAAGATTAAGCTAGAAACTACTTCGCTAAAAAAAGAGATGGTTTCCTCTTATGGGGATGGTCATGGCTTATGGGTACCCAAGGGTGCTCTATCTACCGAATTGAAGTTTCCTACAAAGAAGACTATGTTATGGCAACAAGGGCTTGGCCACATTGGAGAGAAGGGTTTAAAATCCCTAAAAAATAAGAACCTCATTGAGGGGTTGAATGATTGCAATCTAGAGTTTTATTTTTGTGTATTTATGGCAAATAGAACCGTGTTCAATTTTACTTGTCTTCTCATAAGTCTTCATGTATCTTGGATCTGATTCATTCCGATGTATTTGGTCCTGTTGATGTTTCTTCTATTGGTAAATAAGTTTATTATGTTACTTTATTGATGATTTTAGTAGGAGAACATGGGTATATTTTTTAAAGAGCAAATTTGAAGTTTTCAATCATTTTAAGGAGTTCAAGGCTATAGTAGAAACTCAGACTAGAAAGAAAATTAAATGTTTGAGGACTGACAATGGCAGTGAGTACTATTCTGCATACTTTGACAGATTCTATATTGATTGCGGGATTAAAAGACAAAAGACAACTCTGTATTCTTTGCATCAGAATGGAGTTGCAGAAAGAATGAACATAACGTTGATGGAGAAGGCTAGGAGAATGTTGAGTGGAGCTGGTCTAGAACAAAATTTTTGGGTTGAATTTGTTGCCACTACATGCTATTTGATAAATAGATCTCGTACATTAGTGCTTGTTGATAAAATGCCAATGGAGGTGTGGTCAAGGAAAAAGCCTTCACTTAGACATCTGAGAGTTTTTGGTTGTGAGGCATATGCACATGTGCCTAAGGAGAAGAGAACAAAGTTAGATTCTAAGGCTATCAAATGTATCTTCATCAGCTACAGCTATGGTGTGAAAGGATACAAGCTTTGTGACCTCGTTGCACAAAAGGTAATTTATTCCATAAGTGTTATTTTTAGAGAGACTAAATCAAGTCTCTTGTTAATTTTCATCTAGAACAACATAAAGAAATTGAATAAAAAAAGGATGTGGTTCAAATTCCTTCTATGCCTAAGGAAGTTGAATTGAGACCTCAAAATCGACAAGAAGTTGAGGAGAGCTCATCAAGCTCTGAATCTTCATAAGAGGGAGAAGTGGAAGAACCTCCACCTCAACTTGTTCAAAGGTCTACTAGGAAAAGGCAACCACCTCAAAGGTATGGGTATTCACTTGATGATTGGAAGTGTATATTTGCTTTGAGTACTAACGTTGATGAATTGAGATCTGTGCAAGAGGCTTTGGGTATGAATGATGCAGAGTCCTAGAAAATAGCCATGGATGAAGAGATGGTAGCTCTTAAAAGGAATGATACATGGGACCTTGTACCATTTTCTAAAGGTCGAAAACCTATTGGATGTAAACGGGTGTTTAAGAAAAAGATTGGTTCAGATGGAAATGTTGAAAAGTATAAGGCACAATTGGTTGCGAAGGAATACTCTCAGGTTGAGGGTATTGATTATGGTGAGATTTTTTCTCTTGTTGATAAAATGACATCCATTCAATTTTTATTATTTATTGCAACGACTTATGATCTAAAGGTGGAACAAATGGATGTGAAAACTACGTTCATGGTGATTTGGAGGAAGAAATTTATATGACACACCTAGAGCACTACATGGTAAAAGGTAAAAGCAAGTTGGTTTGTAAGTTAAAGAAATATTTGTATGGCCTTAAACAAAGTCCTAGGATGTGGTACCAGAATTTTGATACATATGTGTTGAGTTTGGGATTTGTGCGGTCTAAATCTGATCACTGTGTATATTTTAAATCTAATGGTGATTGTTTCCTAGTAATTGCTTTATATGTTGATGACATGTTTATTGGGAAAGGCAAAGGTTTGATTATAGAATTGAAATCTCAGCTCTCTATGAAATTTAAAATGAAATATCTTGGTGCAAAAAAACACATACTTGGGATGGAGATCAGAAGAGATCGTGAGAACAGAAAGCTATGGCTTGGCTAGAGTAAGTATTTTTTTTTTGTTTTGCAAAGGTTCAACATGCAGGATTGTAAACCACTTTTTGTTCCTATTACATTGGGAATGAAGACCTCTATTTCACAATGTCCTACATCCCCATCAGAGATGGAAGACATGAGCAGAGTGTCTTACCAGAGTGTAGTTGGAAGCTTAATGTATGCTATGGTCTATACAAGACCAGACATTGCCCAAGTAGTGGGAGTTATTTCTCATTTTATGTCTAATCCTGGAAGAGTGCATTGGGATGCAGTTAAGAGGGTCTTCAGATATTTGTAGCATACAAAAAATTACTCTATATGTTTTCATGGTACAGGAGATCAACATTCCCCGAGTATTCATGGTTTTGTGGATTGAGATTGGGCTGGTGATGTCGATAGAAAAAGGTCCACCAGTGCATATGTGTTTACTCTTAATGGTGGTGCAATCAGTTGGATGAGCAAGTAACAGGTTGTGGTCACTTTTTCCACTACTGAGGCAGAGTACATGGTAGCTACGCATGCTTGTAAAGAAGTCATTTGGTTGAAGCGTTTGTGTTCAGATATTGGATTGAAATGGGGTGCAGTTACACTTTATTGCAATAGTCAGAGTGAAATTTTCCTTACAAGGAACTCAAATTTTCATGCCAAGACCAAACACATTGAGTTTTAGTATTACTTCATGAGAGATATGGTCAAGGATGGCAAGGTGAAGCTGGAAAAGGTAGAGACAGTGGCAAATATTGCAGATGCATTAACTAAGCCCGTGAGCGCAACAAAATTTAGGTGGTGTTCCAAGTCTATGGGCCTTTCAGCCCCTAGCAGTTGATCCATGATGGTATGTTTCCCTTGGCCCTTGCAAGGTATTTGACAAGTAGGAGAATGTTGGAAATGAGGTGTCTCAACCTTGATATTTATGTAGATTTGATTTATTTTTATTTAATATTTTCCTACAACTCTTGAACATTGTTGATGCTTTGAAAATAGAAATATTAGTTGTCATAAGATGCCCATGTGATAGTATATCATGGAAGGGCTAATTTTGGAGATATTATGACATCTTTGAGGGTCAAAAATCGGGGAGAATATTGTAAACGTGAGAGCCTAATTTTAGACCAAAATCTTGCATTTTTTGGCAATACACCTCATGAGAGGTTTTGCACATGGTTTTGTAAACAACATATGGTTTCTTGTATAGCCGAAGGTGTATAAATTGAAGGCTTGAAGAGTATTTTGTATGTTGAGTTTGTAAGTACTATTATGTTGTCGAATTGCTGCCATAATTCTTCCAAAATTGTTTACTAGTGATACTCTTGTAAAATGGTTGCTCTAAAAGTGTATGTAATCTTGTTGTTGGATTTGAAATACATTGAGTAGGCTTTGGAGTGTGCGGTTTTTCACCCGAAAGGGTTTTCCCCACGTATATTTGGTGTTTGTGTTAATTGTTTATTTTCTTGTTATGAATGTATTGCTAGAATTTCTATAATTTTTTGATCAAATTTTAAAAGTTTTGCATAATATCTCCTCTCAAGATTGGCGTAGAAAATTGTTTTTGCTACTCTAATTTCCTTACACCATCCACTTGGCACCTATTTATAGTGTCGGTGGGAGAATTTATGTCGGGGACGTGCTCGCAAAGCATGAACATCTACACAACATGTTGTCATCCTAACAGGATTCCTACCTCAGGAATCTACATAGACATTATGTTCCCCATTGACAACGAAACGTAATGCCCCTGCACCCTTCACCTAACCTTTTAACGAATATTTTCCTCCTAAACCATCTTCAAATGGCTATCTTTGATTCTCATTCCTTCTTCTTGAGCTTCTACATATTCCACACAATTCTTGAGCAATTTCTTGCAAACTCTAAAGCTACTTGTTGCACTATCAACTATTCCAACATCAGATCATTCTTCACATCTACCAAAAAAGCTACAACTCAGTGTCTTGTGATATTTCCTTCGGCATCGCTATGGCCATGTCTACTTTTCCACGGTTGTAGACTTGAACTCCTCTCTCATTGGCCTTGAGTGCCTTTGGTCGAGGGTGGTATTGTTTACTTACATTTACATTGTTGTCGGATTTGAGTAGCATAGTGCTTCTTGTATTGTTTGGCATCATTTCCTTTCCACCATACTTTCTTTATCATATTTCTATCTCTCTATTTATTTGGTTGCAAGTGGAGGTGGAAACACCAAAATGGGGGTTTGACTGTGGCAAGCCCCAAAATAGCCTCAACATTTTTCCCTGTCTTGTTGTGTGTAGGTACTCATTCGTGTGGAGCTTGCAAGAGAACTAGACTTTCCATGAGTTGAATCTTTATCATCTTTGTTCTTATCATTCTTATATCATATCTCTCATTATTTCAATTATTTTTTTATTTATTTCTTCAGTCATCACTTTAAGCCTCAATACCTAGACTACCAGTAGGCTTCTAGAGGTCTCTATTTGTTCTTTTCACTATATGTCTATACGGATGATAGTGCACCTATGAGACGTCAGCGCACCGTACTGTTATCCCTATCCCATTTTGTTGTCCTCTAGTAGAGAGCTGATAGGGTCACAAATAGGACTCCATAAACCTATTTGTTTAGCCCCATTAAAACTCTCAGGTTAGTAGGTTAACAAAAACACTAAGAGTGCTCTTCATTCTCTATCCTTAAACATCAAACAATTCCCTAAACACCTGTGCAATTGAGGTAGATTAGGGCAACCTTCAACTCTTGGCTCTCTATGACCTAGAGTCATTGAGTGGTCAGTCCCCCTCCTCTACAATTTCTATGTACATGCATATTATATTTTTGTATAGAGAAAATAGTGATTTGGCCATATGGGACTACAACACAACATGTAGATGTTCACATGATGCTCTTGTGTCCTAGTTAGTGACTTTCTCTATATGGCACTAGGTTCCTTCCCCATTTTTCTATTTTTCTAGTTCAATAATAAGTATATATATATACATTATTCTTCCAATTTCCAAAAAATAGTGACTATTAATTTATTAAAAAATATTTCATTTAAATTATTTTTGATAGTGCAGCTTTAATTTATTAAAAAATAGCAAACTAGTTCAATCTTAGCATTGAAGTGTTAAAAATTAGCAAACTAGATCAATCATAATGTGAAAGAACATAAATATTCAAAGAAACATGGAACCTATTACCTTGTTTATTAATTTCTCCTCCAATTGAGCTAAAATAATAGTTGCACCCAACACTCTCTTGATTTTCTCCTTTTATGCATTGATGGAAGAATGTGGTTGCTTATCAAACTAACATCGTGATCTTATGATTGGGATGAATGAGTGATTGATGGACAACATAATAGTAGTATAAGATTAGATTCTTCAAATGGGATGAGAGGCCTCTTATTTATAGAATTTCCAATAGGGAAATCAAGGGCCAAGATGGATTGGTTGATAGATGGCTAGTATTAATTGAGTATTAGGGTTTGGATCAACGTTGTAGTCATGTGAAAAATATCACATGAGGGATAAAGGTGTAAAAAGTAGGTTTGACATTTGAATCCTCCAACATGTGAGAGGATAAAGGTGGGAGAGATACTTGTTACATGATGATGAGTTTAGATTGTGATCCATGTGAATGTATTTAATGACCAAGATTAAATGGACAAGGAATGATGGATAAAGTGGAATTAAATATTGGAGGAAAAAGGTGTTGGGGATTAATTAGCTTAAATCAATTAATTAATTAGGAATTAATTAATTGATTTAGTTGGAGTATTTCAAGATAAGGCTAGACTTAATTAAATAAATATATATTTATTTAATTAAGGTGGGTGATAAAGATGGATAAATTAATTAAATAAATAAAAAATATTTATTTAGTTAATGGCTAGAACAATGTGGGATAAAAGATGGATAAATTAATTAAATAGTTATAGATTATTTATTTAATTAATGACTTAGGACAGGTAAGACTAGGTATGGCTAGGTATGGTCAATTTATTCTCAATGGTTTGTAATTATGTATATGTAGAGGAGTCATGGGAGGGTCTAGAAAAATAGGTTGCCCTGATCTACCTCAAGCTAAGGGGATTGTTTAAGATAGGTTTGATGTTTAAAAGGGTGAAAAGGAAGGAAAATTGATCTGACACTATCCTTCTGCCAACCCGAGAGTTTCAGGAAGTCAGGTGAGCACGTTTCCTAAGTTTGGACTATGACTTAGGTAGCTCACTACCATAGGACTCTAGTGCAGGACACAGATGACACCGCGGTGCACTAGCATCTCAGTGGGGTGTTGGAATCTGTATAGACATATGGAATAAAGTACATTCAAAACTCAAAGAGAACCTACTAACAACCTAACAAGTATAGTTTAATGCAATAACAGAAAGAAGAAAGTAACTAAATAACCGAATAATAAGAAAAATACTTTAACTTGATCTAATCTACAAATTGACAAAAGAGGGTGAGGAAAGTGCACCTTCCTACCCACGAGTTGATATCTTCAAAGTCTTCACACGATGAGCAACCTACACACACAAGATGAAATTTTTTTGGAGCTGTGTATAGAGGACTACCGCAGTCAGTCCCTTGCTTTGGTGTTTCCACCTCCATGGACAATAGTATAACAATGATAAGAGAAATGCGATAAAGAAATATATTGAAATAGTAGTACTAAGCACTATGATAAACAACAATATGCTACAAAAAATATGATAATTTGCTAAGTAAATGGAAGATGGAATAATAGCACCTTCAACCACATGCACTCAAGGAAAATGGGAGAAGGAGTGAGCTCACAAGCTTGTAAATATTGACGTTTCCGCAAGAATGAAGAGAGTAAGTCCACAAAACACCAACTTGCAACTTCAATGGAGGTGAGAATGTTGTGAAGGAACCAAGAATGAATGAGATCGAGAGAGTTCAAGAGAGGTGAATGAATGAAGGAGATAGTCATTTGAAGGGTGAAATGGAGGCAAAGGAGCTATTCGAGGTCGATCAAGGGAGAAGAGATGTTACTCTTCATCGCCAATGGAGAATTGTAACACCTTTGTAAATTCCATAGGCAAGAATCCTATTAGGATGGTAGCATGTCGCGCTAGCCTCCCTGATAGAATATCCTCCACCGACACAAAAAAACAACTACCAAATGGATGGGAAGCAAATGAAGGACGTCAAATTGCATTATTAGACTTGATTTTATAAGGTAGGAGGTACTTAAATATGGAATTTGAAAGGGGTGTAAATTCATGCCATTACAGTATAGAAAGTTACCACAAAATTATGTAACATACTTTCTTTGACTAAGCTAAATATTTTTATGAACTTGGTCTCTGGAAATTTCCATTCCCAGAATAATTTTGTCTACCTCTAAATCCTTCATATTGAAAATACACCAAAAATCCAAGTATTAAGCTCCCAATCATTGTCTTGCTCAAACCCATCTTGTAATGCTACCTTTCTCCATTGGTTACTTAAGTTATAGTAGCGGATTTAATATAACAACTATTAAGAGTTAATATAGTTTATAATATGCAATATTATCAAAACAAATGAGAATAATTAATGTAAGCTACAAATATGTGACAATTGAATAATCAACATAATAAATGGAATAACACATCCACATAGACTACTCATAATAACACCAAATCAAATATAGACAATATTCCCAATATTATTTATTTTTATTTTTTTAGACTACAAGAATCGGGTAGCACGACTCCCTATAAACTGTAGTATGCCTGGTAAAAATTTTAACGTGACTGGTAGTGTTGGCGCGACACACCCTTTGGTACCACGGGGGTGGGGGAGACTAGACCTTGTGACCAACCTCTTGCAATAGGAAATATTTAGCCAATCGAGCTAGGGCCCCAACCCAATATTCCCAATATTGTCAAATCAATGGTTCTCAATACTTATCTTAAAGTCAAAGAAAGGTTGCTATCTAGCACTCAGAGGAATGGTTATGGACCTAGGTTGTTTCCTGACACAAACAACCCTGGAGGAATTGATTCTTGCATAAAACCAACCTAAATTCACAACATAAACTCATCCCTAGCCAGGACACTCCCACGTGTACGATATACCCCGAGTTGTAAAAACATTGTGTAACCCTTCTTCAAATGTTTAAATTCCCACCTAGAACCTAACCTTTACTCCTTTGTGCCCTTTTAGTTCCTCTTTCTTTTTCTCTTCTCCTTGAATGTCTTTCCCATGTCTCACATGAATGATTTATATATCCTTTTAAAGGTTGGTTTCCAAACCATCACACCCTTTCACAAAAGGTTTCCTTTTAATAATTATTTAAATAAATAATTATTCTTCTTTTTTAAATAGTGTTTATACATATTCTTTATTAATCTATCTTTTAACCAAAGGATCATAATGTTCATTATTTTCTATCTCCCTTTTAATTTCAAAGGGTTATTTATATATTTCTCTTCTCTTAGGGAAAAAGTTACATAACAATTATCCCCCTGTAAATTAACTACTGCCCTCAGTAGCACAAGATGCATCTACATCACAACTCAAAGGAGCACATGATCAGTAATTGAAGATACTAACATTGAATACTTATATTTTTCATAATACTTTATCTACATTATTTGCTTCTGTAAATTCCCAAGTAATTTTAATAAAACCATTTTTCCAATCCAAATTATGATAAGAACTATATAGATGTCTTATGAAATATATCATGAATTTATAATTGAAAATAATTATAGTTTATGTACTTAACCTCCTATCCTTCAACTTTATCATTTTACTCACTCATGTAACTTCTTTAAATTATTAAAGTATTACAATGTAATCACACAATAATTACTATGCAAGTCCAATACTATGTGGTAACTCGTAATTTACAAAAGTATAATCTATAAATTCAACATACCTTCCAAGATGGTATTCATGCATTCCAGACTACATGAATATCCTCTTTTCATATATCCAAATCAATGTACAAATAGAATCTTAGTATAATAAGGAAATTTTTCAAGGTTCTTGGGTTGATCAAGTCCAATAACAAAGTACAATAGAAAATAGACAAAATTCCCATTAAGCACCTTAAGCTAAGAAAAAAAAAGGTTATGACTACCCACAAGGTACTTGATAAAAATAATAGGTCCAAACTATTGATATGAATCTTCAATAACCCTATTTTTATAGGAAAATTCTCTAAAATGATTTATAAAAGAAACATGTGAAAGATTTAAACATCACATAACCTACTTGAATATGCTATAAAAGGTTGGAATAGATAGCCTCTCCCCTTGTAAGATTTGACATGTCCTCATGTCTAAGCCTAAGAGCCTATTTGGCTTCATATCTTATAACAACATGGTGTTATGCTCACCAACTCATTCCAAACACAATTTCAATTTTCCAAGTTTGTGTTGTGAGGACCTATGGGTTGTGAGGACCTGTGGGTTATGGGACCATAATGTAGCTTAAAACAAACTTATGTAACAGACTTGGGAACACCTTGATATTTATATCAACTTTATTAAGAAGCATGTATGGTTAATACTGATGTTCTTGGTCTTTAATCATGAATGTAAAGCAACTCTAATCAAGAAGAATACAACCATTGTTGGTCTTTATAGAAATTAGCATTTAGAAGGGCTTAACACATAAATGCTATCTCTATCTTCTCCAAATCATAAGAATACAATGTAAGCTTCTTACATAAAGAACTAAAGAGATAAGAAGAGATAAATTGCTCAAACAAGTGAGCCACTAGATGATAAAATCCAATGTTTAAGGTACAATAATAAAATAAAAGGATGCTCCATGACAAGGATGATTGGAATCAACAACATGAGTTATGTTTAAAGAAAAAAATTATATAAGATCAAGTAATGGAAACAATACAAGTTGGAATTCTCTAAGTTCAAGCACTCTATGCCCCTTTATAAAATTCAAATAGGGAGAAAATCATGAATTCTTGTATTGATTAAATAATTATGTGAAAATCCAAAGTCCCATAGTCTCATCAATGGAAGAAAATAATGTCTTATAAATTCAATATTATTCACGTGGGAATGCAAAATAATGTGATTGATCTAGATCATTAAAAGAGTGGTGAAGAAGGAATAGGCATTTACAAATCCATGGTTGCACATTAATCATCATGTGTTATACCATTTTAAACCCAAAGGTAACTTAATTCTTTGTTGGAGAAGTTTAATCCTAAAAACCCTATCACATCAAGATGGCTAACTCAAAATTAACTTTGATATGGGCCATCATCATGTATAATGTTTCTAGCCATCATGATCACTTGAATTTCTTGTTGAATATTCTGTCAAAATCTTAAATCAGTAATGCTTATATGGGCATGGTTCAATGGTCAAGTCGCTTGGTTGTAGTGACAACCACCAGGGTTCAAACCCTCATTGGGCCAAAGTGCTTACAGGCCTTGCGCCTTCGTTGGGCCATTGCGCTCACGAGTTTGGTAGTTTCTTGTACCTAGTCATAGCTCCGATAAAAAACATTTACCCCTAATAATATGGGTGTGTTGCACCCTTTAAAAAAAAAAAGAAGAAGAAGCTTAAATCAGTAATGGGCATCACATCAAGGATAAGGAGGCTTTTGGGGCATCACATGAAGAGAAAAATCAAGGATATGAAATTAAGTTGTTATACTATCACTAGACTCCTTCATTCCTTTTCGTTTGGCTAGTAGGAACAAGAAAAATCCATAATGCTTTATCCATTTGACAAACTTTTATTCACTTGACTTTGTTATGGAAACGTGTCTTACTTAGAGCTAGAATCCACAATTTTACTTATTCCTAATAAAAAAATTTGAAGCCACAGACTTTAATGTAGAAGGAATTGTCATGAGTGTTGTGGTTATATTGTAAAAACTCATGTTGTAGTTCATTAAGTAACATGTGAGACTCAAATTTAGTCTTAAGGCCATAATCATGCTAAAATTGGATCCATGGTCAAAGATCGATTGTGGAAAAAATATTATTCTCTCTTATATCTAAACTAGAATAAGAAATATCACTATAACAAAAGGATGGATTTAAAATAGAATGGAGGCACTCGCAATGGATCACCATCCATGCGCTTAAAACAATATTGGGAAGATATTAATATTGATGTATCTAGAACAATGATGAAGAGAAGTCTCTACTTTACAGCTTCTATCAGTGCCCAAGACATTGGGTTTGAGTATAGATGAAGAAGACAAGGTCAGCACGGAGCTAGGAAGGTTATACACCTTATAATTATTAATACATACAACAGAACATTGAGATTTCCCAATAGTTAATTTTAACCTCTTTGATGTTGCTTCTCTTTCTATATATTTGGTGAATGTGTTTTAGAGGAAGAGGTTAGTTAGAAGAAGTAGGTGAAGGTGAGGGTGTTTTTGTCTTTCTTCTCTGTTCTCTTCACTCTCTTCAACTTCTTTTTATCTGTCATTCTAACTTTCTGTTGATTTCACTATTCAACACTTTGAATATAATGAATGTGGAGATCTTGTACTTCTTCATTTCTATTTTGATGGATAATTTTCTATAATATGATATGCCAAAAAATTTGTGCCTCTACAACATCATAAAAGGATTTGCAGGAATGCACATAACGGATTTATCAAGTAGACTTTTAATTATAAAAGGTGTTTACTTTTGAGAGGTAGGTGATTAATAATTTTACAAGTATGTTAACAGATATATATTTTTGAGGAAGAATATAATGGATTGGTGACATTATTTTAGTGGATTTTAATAAAGTTTTGACTTGATCTCTTATGAATCTTATGTACTACTAACGTCTTTTGAAAAAATATGGTTACAATTCATAATAATGTGAATGTCTTGTATGTGAATAATAGTAATGTGATCAAGAAATTAAATTAGGATTAGAGATTTCAAATCATTAAACTTAAATCTTAAAGATCCTAATCAAATAATAGAGCACAAAAGAAAGCATAAAACGTAAAATACTGAAGCGTCATTACCCAAGTCTTCATGCTTCCATTGAATCACCTCTATTATCCTCCTCCATTTCACTTCTAAGTAACTAATGCCCTCAGATTATAAGTGCAATTAAAAGTCTATGTCTATGCCTAGCAAAATATCAGAGTTTTCTCAACAACACAATAGCATATAGGGGAGAGGGGCCCATAGTGGAGTGGGGTCCAATAGTGGGGATAGAATTAGTCCTCAATGGACTCTATAGTGGAGCACCTTAATAGCTAATTGCAAAACACTTTTTATCCTTAAAGTACACAAATTGACAAATCATGTGATGCCACATCAATGCACCAATAAAACATGACTTAATGCACCACTATTAGTCTCACCTTTTTTGGGGGCCTTTTTGCATACCTCAACAAAAATCATGCTAATGTGGTATCATATTTGATGATGTGACCCTAAAATGAAATATAGAAGCACCTGATTTGGTAAGTAAACTGTTGTACAAAATTGGGGGTGATTTGAAATTTTCATGTAGGATTTTGAGAAATGTGAAGTTAGGGTGCTCCACTATGGGCCCCTCTCCCCTATATCCTAGATGGATCAAAATGATAGTGACAACATTATTTATAAAGAGTCAGATGGAAAATGGATAGATGAGATCAATTGATTTTTATTTCGATCAATGGTCGAAATTGAATGAGACGAGATAAGATAAGATTGAAAGTGAAGGAGAATGAGGAAATTGAACGATCTTTTGACAAAATCAATTAGTTCGAAGAGGAAAATGCATTTTCAAATAATGGAAACATTATTTAAATGTAAAAGGAAAAATCAAGTTATCTTTTTTATTAAATAGAGATTTAATTCAAAAAGGTGAGTGAAAAGGAAAGTCATTAATTAAATAAGATTTAATTAATTTGTGACAAAAATAGTGAATAATTGAATAATTAATATAATTATTTAATTATAGTTGAAAGTAGAAATAATTAAGTAAATAAATTTTATTTAATTATAGAGGAAAGACATTAGTGATGTAATTGAATAAATATAATTTATTTAATTAATCAAGATTAATGGAGAAATAAATTAAATGAATTAACTAAATAATTAAGAATTATTTAATTAATAACAGAAATATGACCCTAGACAAATGAAAAATGGTGTTAGCAAGCCTAAGACATTTTTCAGTATCTACAAGTAAGATGTCTCACATGGCCTTTATGATTTCCTTCTAACTATACTATACATATATTAGTCAATAGTTTAGAGATATCGGTCTATTGAGTTTTCGAACATATAAATTGTGCATATGAGTTTGAAATTTGAAAACTCATTTTATTTTCTAGGGATTATGTGCTTTTTTGCCAAAAAAATATAGATTTATAAGGAAATTTTTCTTCTATGTAAATGTTTCTATTGTTAAAATGAGATAATTGGAATGAAATAATGTTCTTTTAAGACAAGATATCCACTAGGTACTTTTAGACTCTGATCCCAAATGTAATGCTACCTTTCTCCATTGGTTACTTAAGTAATAGCAGTGGATTTAATATAACAAATATTAGAGTTAATATAATTTATAATATGCAATATTATCAAAATAAATGTGAATAATTAATGTAACCTACAAACATGTGACAATTGAATAATCAATATAATAAATGGAACAACACCTCCACATAGACTACTCATAATAACACCAAATCATATAGAAAATATCTCCAATATTATCAAATCAATGGTTCTCAATACTTATCTTAAAGTCAAGGAAAGGCTGCTATCTGGCACTCAGATGAATGGTTATGGACCTAGGCTATTTCCTAGCACAAACACCCATGGAGGAACCGGTTCTTGCATAGAACCAACCTGCCTTCATGGCATAAACTTAGTCCTAACCATGTAAAGCTTGAAAAACTCACATTCCAAACAAATTATTTCCAAGAACATTGCACATTCCAAGTAAGGAAAAAGTAATACATGTCTAACATTAAATATCCATAAATGCTCAAAGGAAAGTTCATTAATGAATTACAAATTACATACACCGAGAAGGTGTTTCAATACATCAGTTTCAATGTTACATAAACAAGTTTACATCCATAAATACATCCATGAAGTAAGGTTTACAAATTGGTTATGCAAGTCATACAAAAGTAATACATGAAGTACATCCATAGCATAAAGAACCTTTGATCCTCAACCGCCATGACACCACCGGTCTTCCGCTAGTTGAGGCCAAAAGTGGGGTTAAGATGCCTTTTCCACCCAACCACGAAGTACATGACTTCCCCGGGTTTCTTCCTAACTCGAAGAAATCCCCGACCCTACACGAGGAGCCTAGCAACCTGAAACAATAAAGCATGAGGGAACTCTCAATGCAAACCTGATGCCTATATGCATTCCTATACTAGAACAACATATTTCTTGCATGCAGGATGTGGCAGAGACATATATAACATAAAATTCTAAGCTTTTTATCCATCTATTTCACTAGTACATTGCTTGGCCAAGCATTCAAATATAAATGGTAGTTTAAGAAAAGGTTAACTACCGTCTCTGGGAGCCCACATTCGGCATCCCGTCCCAGAAGTTTCTCATAAAAAGAGTAAATAATGCATAGTTCTTACAAGTTGCACAAGTTCAATCATTCACTAATTCAAGCATTCTTTCAAAAAACACGTTACAATTCCAAAGTTCACTTTTTGATTTTATAAGAGAATAATTCACAAGAAGTAAATTCTACATCTGGTTTTTCCATTTCACATTTTCCTTGACTTAATCAATCTTCTAACATTCCAATAGCTAATAGCAACTACATGCATATGTGTACTTTTCTATTTGCTAACAAAGTGTCCAATACCCCATTTGTAATTTAAATGGTTCAATCTAATAAAAATAATAGGTTTGCATATATTTGAAAGAAGTACTTCCAATCAGCAACGTATATATAATTTTATGGAAAAGTAATAGCTTGCTCATTCACGCATATGCTTATGTGTATATATATATATATATATACATCTACAAATTTATACAAATATTCAGAAACAAATCAATCTAATACAAAAATATATCAATATAAAATACAATAGTCATCATTCCAAGTCAGATTTAATGTTCATTCTTTTCAAATTTAAATACCTACTCTCATACATATTGAGTTTACATTGGTGTTTATATTTATATACCTATACATACATACATACATATATATATACACACACACACATGTATATATATATATATACATATATATATGTATATGTATGTATATGTATAGATATACATCTATACATATATATATGTATACATATATATATCATACATATATATATATATATATGTATATACATATATATTATATCTACATATATATATTATATATATGTATGTATATGTATATGCATATATATTATATGCATACATAATATATATATATATATATACATATATACATATATGTATATATGTATATATGTATATATGTATATATACTTATCTATATATATGTAGGTAGATACACAAAATAAAAACACATTTTCAGCAGGAGTAACTTCATTATAGATTCAACTACAAGCAAACTATTTGTTACATTTTATCGAAATGATACATTTAATTAAGTATGTATATATATACCTCTATAGCCATGTATATATTCTTTTGCATTCTATATTGCTAAATATACAAACATAGACTCACAAGTATATATATATATATATATATATATATATATATATATATATATATATATATATATATATATGCGCAGAGGAGAAAAGTTACATAGAACGCAACCAACATAACACACAAGGGAATCAAAATACAAAAGCAAGCTTGGGCTATATGAGGCCCACAAGTCATGGCCTGTGGAGGGCATTGCCTCCATAGCACAACCATTCTCTTAGAGGATGTGTAGCTAGGAGGGCTATAGGATTTCACAAATCTTTTAAAAAAAATTCTACTATAAATTAAATCACAATTTTTCCCATTCGGTGATTTCCGAATCAACAAGGCATCAAATACTTTAAATCCAGTGATACTATAATTATAATTACAAATTTATATATATATTGTTGGCATTTCCATTAAATACAAACACATATATATATATATATATATTACAAGGAGAATAAGCAAAAAGAATCAAGCCTGTACAGTCTTGTCACAAAATATAATACAGAAACTTATACATTTGCACACTAAATACATGATTTCCCCATATATAAATAATTGGGGTTTTAAATGAATGAGTTCAATCTTTCCTCAACAAATCGTTTATCTATATATATATATATATGCGCAGAGGAGAAAAGTTACATAGAACGCAACCAACATAACACACAAAGGAATCAAAATACAAAAGCAAGATTGGGCTATATGAGGCCCACAAGTCATGGCCTGTGGAGGGTATTGCCTCCATAGCGCAGCCATCCTCTTAGAGGATGTGCAGCTGGGAGGGCTATAGGATTTCACAGATCTTTAAAAAAAAAATTCTACTATAAATTAAATCACAATTTTTCCCATTCGGTGATTTTTGAATCAACAAGGCATCAAATACTTTAAATCCAGTGATATTATAATTATAATTACAAATGTATATATTTATTGTTGGCATTTCCATTAAATACAGACGTATATATATATATATTACAAGGAGAATAAGCAAAAAGAATCAAGCCTGTATAGTCTTGTCACAAAATATAATACAGAAACTTATACGTTTGCACACTAAATAAATGATTTCGCCATATATAAACAATTGGGGTTTTAAATGAATGAGTTCAATCTTTCCTCAACAAATCGTTTATCTACACATTTTGAAATTTAAAGCATTGGAGAAGAGTTTGGGAACTTGGAATTCGCTTTCAGTTGATTTCCTCTTCTTATTGTTGTTCCTCTTTCTCCCACCATTCATGTTTTGTTGTGATTCCCCCAAAACCTAGCAGAGAAAACAAGAACGATTATGAAAAATTGTGTGTTTCCAATATTCTTTTTCCCTCTTTTAAAGATTTCTCCCCCAAAATTTCCAATAACCTAATCTTGAAATTAAAATAAGATTTATTTTCATGCATAGTATTTATCCTCAGCAAATAATCAAGAATACCATTTTAATTGCAAATTAAATATTTATTCCCAATAAACAATAAAGAAAATACCTTTTTTAATTGCAAATGTATTATTTATCCTCCATAAGTAACAAAGAGATACCATTTAATTGTGAATGAATAATCTTCCTAAATAACAAAGCATTATCATATAATTGCAAAAATGAAATCTATAATTAAATTATAATTAATTCTTTTATTTCTTTGCATTTTTGTTTAACTAAGAATTAATTTAATTAAACACTTTAAAATTTTAAACAATATAAACATTTAATTAAATTAAATGCTAAATGCATCTACATGATACTAAGTGCTTGTATGCGTGTGAGAGAATTGTTCCTCCTTTACCCTGCTAGGAAGCTAACCTCTTCTACCTTAGCCACACCCTTGGTCTTCGACAACCTACAGCTCAAATAACCTCAAGCACCCATTAATAGATTAGTATCCAAATAAAATATAAATCAAAGCAATATACTGAATTAATCCAAATAACACTCTTCAATTTGCATCACTTTTGAAATAAAGTTATATTCAATACATTTCAACTCTTTCAAAATGAAAACGAACATTTTCTTATTTCATCTCTCAAAACACCATATTATTTATTATTCATTCTACCAAACACATTCAATCATATATCAAACCCACATAAAGCAAAAGCAAGCAACATCAAAGTCTGAGACGTGACAGGCCAAGAAACTCCTGGGTGTATGATTTACCCTGAGTTGGACACATGTTGTGTCTCCAAATGTTTAAATGCCCACCTAGACCCTAACCTTCACTCCTTTCTACTCTTTTAGTTCCTCTTTTCTTTTCTCTTCTCCTTGAATGTTCTCCATCCTTGAATGTCTTTTCCATGTCTCACATGAATGATTTATATATCATTTTACGGGGTGGTTTCCAAACCATCACACCCTTCACAAAAGGTTTCCTTTTAAAAATTATTTAAATAAACAATTATTCTTCTTTTTTAAAGAATGTTTATACATATTCTTTATTAATCTCTCTTTTAACCAAAGGATCATAATATCCTTTATTTTCTATCCCACTTTTAATTCCAAAGGGTTATTTATATATTTCTCTTCTCTTGGGAAAAAATTCACATAACACATCTATCTTTCAAATGTAGATTGCCTCTTCAAGATTCCCATCCAAGAAAGTAGTTTTAACATCCATTTGTTTAATCTCAAAAAAACAATAATAGTAATTTAATGAAATATAATTTAGCAATAGGAGATAAAATTTCACCAAAATCAACTTTCTATATTTGGGACTCATATCCCTTGTCCACTAGTGTATCTTTGTACCTCTCTAACAAACCTTTTCTCTAGTTTTCTTTTAATACACCCACTTGCAACCAATGAGATTTCTTCCCTTGAGAAAAATTATAAGATCCTAGGTTTCACACATGTCCAAAGTCATCATCTTCTCTTAAATGACCTCCATCATTGAATCATGATCCTCCAAAGAGAGAGACTCCCTAGAAGATCTTAGATTATCATCAGTACTTAACAAAAAAAATACACAAAAAAAATCTATTGGTCTATAACTTTCAATTGGTTTTTGTTGTCATATGGATTTTCTCAAGATTGGAGTAAGGGATTCTTCTTATTCATCTACATTCTCATCCTACTAAAAAATGTTACTTAAATACACTTATTCCTCTTCATCCTTTAATCCATCAGTCTATTTTTCAACATTTGCATCTTCCCCCTTGTCCTTAGTCTCAAAATGCATTATTTTATTTCCTTCCTTTTTCTTTGGCTTAATAGGACCTAAAAATAATCTAAGTTCCTTAATTTTTTTATCTTTATAATAAATCATTTTCTAGGTTAGAGGATTACATGTCTTGTAACCTTTTACATTCTCACCATAGCCAACAAATATATATTTCCGTACATTTGGATCCAAGTAAGATAATTTTTCTTTCAACACATGAAAAAAAGGCTCACAACCATTGAATATCCTTAAATGTAAAACATAAGGTTTCTTATCTATCCACACTTTATAATATTTATTATCTACAAGAATTGGACATGGATATTAGTTAATTAAGTAACAAGCAACACTCAGAACCTCTACCTAAAAGTGTCGATCCAACTATGTACCATTCATCATACTTATAGCTCTTTCCATTAATTTTTGGTTCATTCTCTATGCAACCCCATTATATTGAGGTACATGAGTAGTAGTTTTATCAAACAATACCTACGTGTCTATAGAAATCATCAAATTTTCTAGAGTAGTATTTACTATAATTATCAAATCTCAACATCTATATTTTCTTATTTGATTGTTCCTCCACCAAAGTTAAATTTAGAACACATAAAAAAACTTAGGTGTATCTAGAGTAATCACAAATGAATGTAACATAATAATGAGATTTTCATATTAAACTAACATTCACTAGATCAAACACAATTGAATGAACATATTCTAATAATCTCTTTGCTCTATTACTCCTAAAAACAAATGAAATTCTATCATGTTTTACAAACATAAAATGCTCACAAAAAATAAATTTCTCACTAGAGTAAATATAAAACTATTAGCCATATTTTAATTAATAATGGTTTGAAGACCCTTTTCACCATGTGGCCCAAATTTTGGTGAAAAAATTTACAAGCATTTTTATATTTTAAAGTTACAATTTGAGAATTACAACATGTTTAGACATCAATCATAAATAAATTATCACACATTGAGCCTTTAGCTATCACTAAATTTCCTCCCACCAACCTACAACTAGACTTGTCAAACATCAAGTGCACACTAGAATCATTCAACTTGCATATAGAAAGAAAAAATTTCACAAGTATTGGAATGTGCAAAATATTGTTGAGATTTTTTACTCTTCCATCATTAAAATGCAAGTGTACATTTACCTTACCAAAAATTTGATTAATATTATTTTCACCAAGAAAAATTTCTCCTCCATCACAAAATTAGTATGATGAGAACTAGTCCTTAGGGGGATTCATATGGTAGGAGCATCTTGAGTCAACAATCCAATCATAATCACTATTAGTCTTAGTATAAATTAAAATTTCATTATTATCATCATCATAATAATTCTCTATGGAAAAATCATCATAGGATTTCTTTTTATTTTTTTGTTTAGTTGTTATATCTCCTCTTTTTCTATAGTTTCAACACTTCACTTTTCTCTTCTCAAGTTTTTGGACCATCCTTTTTCCTTGGACCTATCTTTAGATTTTTTTTTATCCCTTGTAGACCCACATTTATCCTTGGGCCTTCCTCAAACATGAAAGACATCATTTTAGCCTTCATCCATCAATTTTCTTCTTATTTCCTCTAAAATTAATGTAGCAATAAGAGAGTCCATGTTTATCTCTATAACACTACCACTGATAACAACAATTAAAATTTCCCTAGATTTGAGAAAATAATAAAGCAACAAGATACATTGATCTTATTTTTCAAGATTACTATCTACTAAAGCTAGTTGAATCAAAATCAAGTTGAATTTATTTAAATATTTTACAAAAAAAATAGCTTCCTTCATTTTTAAAGAATACAACTACCTTTTGTGATATATATTTTTTATATTTTTAGTTTTCTAAATTTTATATTTCCTCTTCCATAGTGCAAATATGATGGTATCCTCTAAGATATTCAAGAGAACAGAATTTGCAAGACACAATTGAATGGTTTGTCATGCTTTTTTGTCCAAAATTTTCCAATCTTCATTAGACATTCCTTCCTTTGCTACAAATTTTCATTATTCCATCTCTTTCAAGAGATCCTCCATATTCTACTTTAATAATTCATACCTAGAACCATTGTTCTTTCACTATTTGTATAGGAAGTAGATTCTATGGTATAATTAAAAGAAAATCTAAAAAAACCCATGAAATTAAATAATTATATTAAAAAAATCTTGCAACACTTTTAGAAAGGTTTCCTTTAATCAAAATTGTAACTTTGATACCAAAATTTGAGAAAACTTAGTGAGAATTTACAATGAGAATATAACACAAAGTGTACAAATTTGATTATCATAAAATGATGCATCTAACTAACCATCAAATTTATAATATAAAATGAATAAACAAATATAAAAAAAATAAAATTAGAGATATGATAGATCATGTAGTACAATATGAAACATTAATGACAAAAAATACACAAAATTTAAACTAAAAACACTTGAATTCAAAATTAAAATTAAAAAACGTACATGAAGAAACCCTTTTACAAAACTCTACCACTAAACAGAGTATGTATTAATCAAGAATAAATCTTTACAAGAATATAATGCACTATATCTTCTCTAGTCTAGAAGCATTTTGGTGGCATATCATTCCCTACAAATAAACAATATAGTACCCTATTCAATGAATTTAGAATAAAATAGAAATTAAAAATAATAATTAAATTCCCATTCTAAACAAACACAAATCTTATATAGAGCATTGATTAGGATTTGTTCACTTTTCAATGAAGGATTGTGGATGCCAAATGATTGTGCAATATTTTTGTAGTGTGCCAATAATTTCCTATAAATTTATTCATATCTAGATTTAGGAAGAAGTGGTAGATTTAAATGTTTTAGAATGAGGAGATGAATGATTGAGGTTAATTCACTTTATTGAGCAACTTTTAGTTGTTTTTTTAATTTTTATTTAGAACTCATTTACATGACCCTTGATTTATTATATTTAGTAATATGCAAGCATAATCTTGAGACTTAAAAACTTGCATGATTAAATGTATGGAGGAAATTAAATTTTGAAAATGACATGTTGGGGGGATAATTAATTGATTATGTGTGCATGTATTTATTTAGGAATTAATCAATTAATTATTAATAATAAATCATTAATTAATTGTGAGGTGATGTTAGTGGATATAGATGTGAGTTATTTAAATAATTAAGATATAATTAACTAACTAATTAATGATATTTAATTAAATAATACAATATGATGATATGGTGTGACTAATTAATCAATGTGAAGATGTTAGAATGAATTAGTTAGGATGAATGAATGATAGAAAGTGATAAAATTTGGGTCTCTATATTTACCCCTCTATGAAAGGGTGCTACAAAAAGAAGCGATGGGTTTTCAAATAAAGTGGAAGAACTAAAAGAGTAGATGTATGAAGATGCCTCCTCAAGAGGGCGTGTGGGGATGAAAGATATGGAGGGATGATCAAAATGAGAAGAGTGGTAGCTAGTGAGAAGAAATGTGTACTAATGAATGCAACATAATAGGAACCTGATTTATTATAATGCATAAGAGGATGCTCCATGATATGGAAGACCATGATAACAATTATGCTATGTGATATATAAGAAAAATAACTAAGAATGTAGATGGTAGGATATACCATGATATTGAAGACCATTATGATATAGTTTCCATGAAATATCCCAAGGACCAACTCATAAATTAATCAAAATAATATAAAAGAAAGAAAGTAAGCACAAATAATGAAAATAAAAATAAACAAAATTATATCCCTAATCAAGTTGAAAATTAGATTTGGATGACGATGATAATAGTGTTATTGATTTGGAATGATATATGTGGAGAACAACATAAGGATTGGGAAATATATATCTGAATGATGATGCAATGATTGGTTGAAACTAAAAAAGGATAATATTTTAGCAAGATTAAGGACAAAACATATAGGTGCTTTCTATTTCAATGTGTATATTTCTTGGAGAGATTTGTTGAATTTTTCTAATTTACAATTGATATGGATTGTTCTAAGATTATGATGGGTTGCTTGTGATCATTGTGCTCTATTGGATGAGATTGGTGCATTGGATTAGCTTTTGATTGCACATGGTATTGCTTGCAACCAATGGAAAGGGAAAACTAAGTCGAGAGATAAGGATGAAGGAATAATTGGATAAAATTATTGAGGGATTGTAGATAATGGATGGCATGGATGTAGGAAGTATGATGGAGGAATTAAATATGAAATAGATGAGGGATGTATAGATAGAAGGATACAAGATGTGATTTTGAAGGACTACATTGAATAGGCATAACTTTAGTGGTAGAAAGAGGATTAGTATTTGGTTGCTTTCTCGATGATCTAGGCTTTTTCTTCTATTTTTTATTAAAGAGGTTTTTTGGTACCTCTAACCTCGATCATATTGATTATTTGGACCAATATGGCTATGAAGTTAGTGGTATTTATAATCTCCTTTTTTTTCTCTTGCATTTCATCACCTTTATAGTGGGTTGTCTTATATTGAAGGTTCAGTAATCCCATTCGTTTATTCTTCTAGAAATATTTTGGTGTCACCTAGTGTGTTATGGATCATTTAACTTGGTATTTAAGGGATTCCCAAGCCTCACAAGCCTCTTGTAAGTTTATTTATAGGTACCCACCTCAGTGTTCTATTGAGTTGTTGTGTCTATATAACTTGTGATAGGATGATCCCATTGGTGAATTTTAGATTGAATGATAAATCAACATGCTCTAATTTGGTTTTGATTTAGTTGGCGAATGGTATCTCTACTCCAATTCAAGCTTTTCAAGGTCATAAATTTAGGTGGTTCTTTTTTATTCAAGGGGTAAACGCTTTTCAACCGGAGCTATGAACCTGAATACAACCACTCAACAATACCACCCCAATAGGGTTTGAACCTTGGTGGCAAGAACAACAATGCCACCTTTAAACCATCACACCATGCCAATATCGACATAAATTTAGGTGGTTCTTATCTTCAAGCATCTAAATTGATATCTTTGAAATTATAGTGATTGGATATTAGTGCCACAGGGTTTAGTGAAAGATAATATCAAATGTGGGGGTGAGAGGCTCATTAGAGGGGACCTACCCTTGAAACCTAGCTAATTTTGACATATTCTATAGTACTAAAAGTATCATAGAGTAATGGAATGGATGCAAAGATAAATAAATAGATGTAGAAAGAAGAGAAGTAAGAAAAATGAGAAATAATTCAATCTAGAAGGATTTACAGTTCACATTGGGTTCACAAAAATATGTGATGGTTAGACTCGATGAGAAAGCACCATGAAAATGAGTCAAACTTTAGATAATGCACATGTTGGATCATTTCTAAGAGGATCCTATCGAGTCACACCTATTCTCATGAAAATACCAATCAAGTGAGGGTTAGGCTTAGAGTTGTTTACTACACATGGAAGTAGAACATTATTGATGGCAACATACTTGTTTTTGTGGTTTATTAGGTTTTCTTGATGGGTTTGAATGGTTTGTAGATAATTTGGTTATTTATTTTAATGTTTATTTAATGTAACTAATAAATAGCTCCTATACCAAGTTAAGATTAGAATTTTTAGTTTATTATATGATGTTTATTTTATATCTAGCTTCTATGTGGAACTTTTTTATGAGTTGGCATTTCACTTGAAGTATCATATTTATGTTCATTTGAATTCTATTTTTCTCATTTTCTTGTTGGGTTTGTATCAAGACTTTAGTTTTTTCTTAGGGTTGTTCTTCAACTAGAGAAAGTTGAATAAACAAGTTTTCCCTAATTTCATTTTGAATTGCTTCTATCTAATCTTGTTTTACTTTGGGACGCATTAGGCATGTAAGAGCCAAGTGAGGAGGAAGACACATTGAAGAGAGAGAGAATTTTTTTCAATGTTTACAAATTCATGAACATGTCTCATGAAAATATTGAGGGTTTTTATTTCCTTTTGTTTTACTTTCTATGTAGTTTTTGATGGGGTTAAATGCATGCAAAAATAAACTAGCAACATGGATTATTAAACTGGTGGAAGATTCTTACTCGATTAGACCTATGGCGGTGTAGAATAAAAAGACCAAAGAAATTTGGATGTATAGACTTTTGGGAACTATTAAAGCATGTATTCATGACCCATTTCCTACTCCCTTTACCGAGGAAATACTTGAATCCATCGCAGGGAGAGAAATCTATTCATTCACAAATGGTCTTTTTAGATACCATCAAGTCTGGATTAAGGAAGAAGATCAACCTAAAACAACATTCACCATAGAATGGGGATTGTTCACATATATTGTCATGCCCTTTGGATTGAAAAATGCACTAACAAACTTTAGCAAAATTATGGTAAATACATTTGAAGAGTTTATACATGACTTCTTAGAAGTATATATGGATGATTGGACTATGTATGGCTTCTAGTCAAGAACCATATTCAAGCACTTTAAACCATGCTAGAAAAATGCAAAAGTATGCAAATATCCTTGAATAACAAGAAATGCATTTTACGGTAGCCTTTGGCACATTATTAGAGAAAATCATATGTAAAGAAGGACTAATGATAGACCCAATAAAGATTTATTTAATTTTGACATTACCTCCTCCCAAAACAACCCCATAGGTTAAGACATTTCTAGGCTATATCAGATATCATAGAAAATTTATCAAGGGATATGCCACTCTAGCAACCCCTTTAGAAGAACTCCTCAAAAAGAAAACTAATAAAACTATCACATGGATTGAACAATGTCAAAAATCATTTGACACACTAAAACTAAAAATAGCAGAAGCTCATATGCTTATATTCCTAGATTGTTCAGTACCTTTCCATGTCCATGTAGATGCTTCCAAAATAGAAATAGGAGGGGTGTTGGCACAACCATGAGGAAATAAGGATCACCTAGTTTCCTTTGCTAGCATCAAACTTTCTCAGGCATAAAGAAATTACACTACCACTAAATGAAAAGCTTTAGCCATGATATACACTATATAAATTCCTCCAATATATCCTATCCACACCTTTCATATTTTACACCGATCATGAACCCCTGAAATTCCTCCTAAACAAACCAACAATACATGGAAGAATATGCAAATGGTTACTTTTGTTCCAAGAATTTAATTTTAATATAATGGTAAAACCAAGAAGAAATAATCAAGGTCCAAATTACTTATCTAGAATTGATACAGGAAAAGAACCAGAAGAGGATGAAGAAGAAGACTTACCAGGCACCCATCTATTTTGGATAACTGCGGTATTAGAAGAATTTCATGATGTAGCACAATTACTTTCTATAGGTCAATATCCCACTAATATGACAACACACGATAAACAAGTTTTATTACACAAATCCTTACATTTCACGTTAATTGTGGGAGCACTGTACAAAAGGGGGAGAGTTGATATTCTCTAAAGAGCAGCTTATGAACATGAACAAGAAAAAATCTTAAGGGAAGCACACAAAGGCATTATCGGGGGAAATAATTGCAGAGACACCACTGCCAAGAAAATATTATTAGTTGAATTATGGTGGCCTAGTATATATAAAGATGCTAAAAATTATACAAAGAATTGTGATAATTTCTAGAGGATAGGGTGACCTACTACTAGAGATGAGATGTCCCTCCATCCAGTCTTAGCACAAGTCCCATTTGAGAAATGGGATATTGACTTCATAGGGCCTATACACCCTCTGAAAAAAATTGTCCAAAGCTAGATTCATTATCACCGGTATAGAGTACTTAACTAAATGGGTTGAAACTTAACCCACCAAGGATTGCACCATATATACCGCAACTAAATTTCTTTACCATAAAGCATGACATGATCGAAACATTAGTTCTAAACAATTCAAGGTCGATGATATCGTCCTACTCTATGATAGAAAATTCAAAAATTAGGGCAAACTAAAAGTCAAATGGTTGGGCCTTTATCAAATCCACCACATCCTTGACTCTGGAGCAATACAACTAAGAACATTAGATGGAATCGTATTACAATCCTTTGTAAATGGGGCATGCCTTAAACATTATCATAGTCCAGCAAAGTAGCGGTGACTTGAGGACAAGTCAACATTTTGAAAGGGGGGATGATGTTGGTAGGAAAGAGAAAAAATGCAGATACCATACAAAAAATCCTATCGCACCTTTCTGCAAAGACCTTATGGACCTTAAGATTGAAAATATACCATCTAGAGTAGGGGTAGGATAGATGGGTCATGCCCCATCCGATAGATATAATATGTATAGGAAAATATATGAATAATAGTGTAAGAGGAATGTATGTAGAAGCCTGTATACAATAACTCATTTGACTACAAAATCTGACAAAAATGTCTGACGAAATATGTATAATTTCATGTATCATCGGGTGCTTGTAAAATTTGATGTGTAATTTTCAATTTTTTACAAGTTTATCCCCGACGTTAGTCGAAATTTCGACGAACCTGGGTTTCGTCAAAATTTTGACAAACATGAAAAATAAGAAAAAAATCAAATTGTGGCCGACATAAAGAAAAGTGAGTTCATTGATTTATTGCGATAGTGTTTTGCTCTACTTGAGATAATTTGTGGAGAACTAAGGACGATTTTCTTGGGAAAAATCAGAAAAAAATCAAGAAGATATCGCCAGGTTGAGGGTAGTCATTGTCTTTTTGCAGAATTTAGTTGTGAAGTCAGATTTGCAGTTCCATGTTTGAAAATCATATTTTAAAGCAACATCTCATCAGCAACATTTCATTTCATTTTAGAGGTTTAGGGTTTTGATGTCCATATTTTGTGTGGAATCACAATAAGATCACAACCAAGGAACAGATTCTTGTGACTGTAATTATGTGATCCATAACTCTATTGGTCATGTGGCACAATTGTGCTATAAGAAAAATACAAGATGCATTCATGTGTGACCCAAGTTTAATGTGGCTATGTTGTGATAGAAATGGAGGCACTCATATAATGTAGTTAATTCAGGTTGTATAATGTAGTGTCAATCATCATTGGGTGCATTCAGTTGTCCTAAGTTTAACAGTTATATGTAATTATAGCATGATCCAAGAGTGATTACCTCTGCCAAGAATAAAGAGCCATAACTCTGGCTGATATGCAGTGGTTGTGTTTATAATTAATAGAAAAGCACAACCCATGTTTAATGGGCTATTCTAGAGAGTGATCAATATTTTCTAAACCTTATGAATGTTACTTAAAAGTGTATAGCTTAAACTACAAACCAAGTTTGTTACATACTTGAATGCAATCTTGGGTTACTACAAACTATAATAATGTGATCTGCTAATAACCATTATGGAAAGTATTAAAGCAAAACCCATGCTATATAGGATGCATTTCCCTGATCAAGGTTTACATACCTTAATGATCAAACACAAGCTTCCCACACACTCTAGGATACAATCCAAGATCATACCACAAATTTGTCAAGACAACTAATTTTCTGACCCAAGATTTAAGGTTGTTTTTAATACCAACAGAAGCATTGGTAAGAGCATGATTAGGGTACAAACCCTAGGGCCCGTGAAACATAAACAATAACTCCCCACCGATTAGTGAGGCTGCAATACCAGAAAGATTGAGACATTGTAGGTAATAACAAAATCTTGCAATCTAAAGATTGTAGCCAATAACAAACACACTATGTAGCTTAGTGACATTTGTAAATGCAATCTATGGTAAGAAGAATGATAGTCACTTGAGATGTGATAGTCAAAAAGAGGATGAGCAGTGACAAGATA
>VDFB02256132.1:214675220-214712133 GCA_007258455.2 Sequoia sempervirens | reverse complement strand
GTCTAGACATGGAGGTATATAATATTGGTTTTTGGGTTTATTCAGTAAGTAGTTAATTTCATAGAGGAAAACTAAAATCTTCTTAATGTCCTATGTCAAGTGTGAAAGCATATGAATCACTTGTTGAAGGCATCATTTTGTATTCATCCAAAAACTAGTTTGTTCTTTTTTTTATGTTTCTTGCATGTGTGTTTTTTAGGCTCTAGAGATGTAGCCCGACTTTTCCTTTGCACTTTTCATCTATTTTGATGATTATAGTAGATTGTCCTCATAATTTTTCATGTAGACTATTTGTAACCTTATTTTCTACCAATCAATTTGCAACTAGTCACATATTAAGGACCATTTACTAACTTGTAGTCATCCATTACTTCATATGTTGCAGGTTGTGTCTGTGTGCTAATAAATCTTGATGATTGTGAGAACTTTAATCCTACAAGTGTACCCAATATTTCTCAAGTAAAAGTCTTACCTTATTTTATAGTAATTTAAATGGTTAATTGAAGGTGCTTATTTAGATCTGAGATAGTTGAACCCTGGATTAAAATATGGTATTAGATGGGCAATATAATGATAAAACTGAGGTCCATTGAACACAAATTACGAACATAATTTACTGGACTATGAATAGTGTTACAATTATAATTATTTCTCCTTTACCTACCTTTGCATTAATGAAAAAGATAACAAATATTGGAAGTTCATTACATGTCTCATGTATGTGTTAGTATTTTAATTTTGTATAAGTTGTTCAAGAGCTTGATTAGGTCAATATGTTCCCCATAAGCTCGTTTCGACATCGCCAAGATTTTCCCTACACATTTTCTCTTCAATCCAGACGTTTCTTAACTCCTTCCCTTGTTAGCCCTTGGTTGTTCTCAAGTGTAATACTTTTTCTATGCATCTTGCAGTATGTATGTATGATCAATCATCTCTTATGAAGCATGGATAACCTTTCATGGAATTGTTGTTGTAATTAAACAATTGCCATTGTGAGAATAATCATTTAATTTGTATGGAGTAAGTCTTTCATATTATTTGACTTAGTATTGTAAACTTGTTGCAAGGATTCTAGGGGGAACAAATAATGATGATAGGTAGAGTTGTACAACACCATAAATCATTTGGCATTATCAATATATTGCTTATAGAATACTGTGCAAGTAAAATGGAATGTGCAATGACAATTGGTCTCGAATTCAAATCTGAATATAAGTACATTATACACAAGAAGATGGTATCTATTCTATGATTTAAAGAACCCTAAAATAAGAAAATTAATAGGTTCTATTTGTTTAATTGCTCTTAGACACTTGTTTAATCAGTGAGACCCTCAAAATGTCTTGCTGATAACCAACAGTGTTCAAAATTCCTGAAGAGGTCATATCGGTGTGACATTGGATATGTCTTGCCGATGGAAGTCATCGGCAAGACATGGACTATCGGAGTGAGTTTTCTATCCTGTGTCGATGATTGATCTCTCACCGATGGGTTGGCTTTGGTGGTCATTGCCAAGAGTCTCTGCGATGGTACATTTCAACGAATATTTTTTTTTTCAAAATTGCATTATTTCGTCACAATTTTGACGAAGGCCACCAACAAATCACCGAAAAGGTCCAACAAAGTTGCTATAGCTGCGACGAAAGATTCATCGTAACTCCTTGCCCATTTCGTCGAAATGGCAATGAACTTATGGTGTTGTTTCGATGCTTCAGAAGAGCCATTGCAATTGCATTTTGGTTGTAATTCGTCGGTGGATACACAAAGTTTTCATCGATATTCCGACGAACATCTGAGTCATTTTATGATGCTAACGACCGACAAATCTGTGTCGTTATTTTGACGTTTAATTCGTCGTCGGAATTTCAACGAAAAAATAGCGACGAATTTTTTTCATCAATTCGTTGATTTTTCGACAAATGTTTGTCGAACGACCGATGAACATTCGTCGAAAAATGGAGTCAAATTCAGTAGTGTATGAAATCGTAAAGTATAAGAATGAATGTATAAAAGGTTATATGTAAAGAAAGGAAAGAGATGTGCAGAGTATAGGGGAAGATATATGAATGTACTCTTTTGATATGATTAAAATAATTATTACCGAAACTCTATTTATATGATGTTATCTATCATTCAATGAATATATAATTAATTAATTAATTAATCCTTTGTCTAGATCAAACTAGTGTTGCCTTTATATGACTGAGTCTGGAGTATAAACTACAACACTCAAAAAGTACTTGGGGCTCAGAACTTACTTTGTGTTTCCCCAACTTCCTTGTTAACATAAATTAATCTCTTCTAGATAATGTGGTCAAAGGATCCCTCTAATGCCATTTTGTCATCTTGGAACTAGTATGTCATAACACCTCCAATCATAGTAGAATTTTTCTATTTCTTTATAGACTATGAGATAGTTTTAGACATATCTTATCTAGAAGTTCATTTTGGGGTCATTTAAAGAATTGAGGGAACTAGGGATATATGGTTTTTTAACTTTTAGAAGTTTATTGTATAAATCTCAAAACAAAAAATATTTCTAACACTTTTTCTATTAGGGTAACCAAGATTGGAATTACATCTTATCAATGTAATTCAATGAAATTCACCTCTAATTACACTTAGAATAGTTAATTGGTCTAAATTTCTTCAAAACCCATCCTTTATAGATTTTTATGATAATTGCTCACTATTTTTTTTGCAATAATACTTATTTGAGGAAGAGGATTTGGATATGCCTAGGAATCCTTGCAAGTAGACAAATCCAAGTGCTTGTGTTGATTTTAGAACACATTTTAGGCTAGGGCATATAGAGTTGAGAATTCCTTTACAATTAGAGATTACAAATGCTTTAAATGATCTTTGATCTTCAAATTTCACATGTTTTCTTTAGTTAAAGCACCTTACTATCATTCTTTCAACATTTGTTATCTCTGCTTTGGAAAATCAAAGTCACATTAGGTAATGTGTTCAAAATTTTCCAGAGATTAATGATGCAACTTCACTACCTTTTTTGATCAATGATTAAGGGCTATTAATAAATTGCAAACTAGCATAATGCTTGATCCACTGATGTGATAAGAATGATAGAGACATGATGTTTTCACTTGATCTATGACTCATGAATACTTTATAACATTGGTACATGTGCAAATATACATGCAATTAATGTCAAATGAACACATAAAGCCTAGAATGAAAGATGACAAGTATTCAAAAAGGGCCAACTAACCACTTTTTCATTGGAATCCATTAGGCTCCCTATGGTAGCACTTTATTTGATCATGTTGAGACGCCACATTGGAGCACCATACTCTAGTGCCAAGGTTTGTCTAAGAGTCTTGTAAAGTCTCTAGTGCCCTAATATAAAACCCAAGTCTACTACAATGCCCCCTTTTAGTACTATAACCCTATTTATCATCTTTTGTGAATTTCTAGCATCTAAACTAGACACAACAATTTGCACCAATGCCTAGATCTAGCCCTAGAGTGTGTAGCAATGCCCCAAATGCAATTTTGTCTATATCAACGCCTAAGCTCTTATAATTTTCCCCTACTAATCACATAAAGCTTAGATTTAAAAGAGTTACTCTTAGCATGCTCTTCCAACCAAACTAGTCACATTCTATATTCAATGATCACAAGGATGCAAAACCTCTTTCCCTCTTCACATTTGATTAATTTATATGATTTTATTTCCTAATTCTTAAACACTAGATAATCTCAACTATACATTTGAAAGTTGTTTATATTTATATTATAAAATAAATAAATATTGAATTTGCTTTATATTGTTAGGATGAGAAAAAATTAACCTAATTTAATCATGAATACACCTTAGACCTACACTAAACACCTAAGACTTAATTTTCTATCTTTCATTTAAATATTTGTTATCACTACAGCAAAATAAATAATAAATAAATTTGTTATGGACTTGATCTCATTAGACTTTATGAATGTACTTCTCTACCAAACTTTGTTTTAATATTATATTATTATCCTTTATTAAATAAGAAATATTCATAAAATATAAATTCAAAATATATTTTTAAAAATACATCTAAAAAATTGGACAAAAAATGTCTCTTTGCGGGTGGGGGATCTCACCCGCAGGGGACTAGTCTCGCCCTAGCTCGCCTCAGGTACCTAAGGTAAGGGTTGTTGGGCCACTGGGCTGGGTCGCAGGGACACCCCTGTAATATATATATATATATATTCTCGTAAACCACTAATCAAAATATAAGTACATAAAGGTTTTCTCTAATTAATTAATATTTAAACAAACATAAATTACATCAAGTACTTTTTTTTTGTTGATAATGCATAATACCAAGATATTGCAAGTCTTAAGAAAAAACTTGCTAATACAAAACAACTACAACAATAATAGTTACATGGCAAAGAGTTGTAGCAACATTACCAATAGCAAACAAAACAACTACAAGAGTATGATTACAAGAGCAACAACAATACAACTACCAGCAAAAAATTAGTCTGTGAAATACATGACATGAACAAACAAAACCACATGAAGAACCATCAAATGAATCAATCTTGAAAGTAAGACTTTAAACCCTAAGCTATATAACCTTTCTTTTGTTGAGCATTCGGTTAATTTAGAGTTTGATCTGTTGTATCAATGGCCTCTAGATGAGAAAAAAGAAAAATCAGACAATAAAAAATATTGCAGTATTTACTGTTCTATTATATTATTTATTTTCTAAATATACACTTAAAAACACACGAGTTAACAAATTAATAAATATAAAAATATAGTAAAATACACGTGAGGTCTTTTCGTAATCTTATTATTTCCAAATCAAGTAATCTGATCTAGCAGCATAAATAGCAGAAACAACCCCGTTAACAAACAGGGAATGAAAGTCGGAAATCCAACGGGAAACGGGGAAAATGGCGATCGTATTAGCCTGGAATGGGAGATGCCATTCCCCAAAAGCTTTTTCCCTCTACATCTCTGTGTTGCTCCTCCTTGTAACATCCCAAATCCATGCACAACTCTCTTCTACTCCTAGTATTTCGCAAACTCCCGAAAACCCTAGTTTTTTACAAGCTCCCCAAAACCCTACGGAGACTCCACACTCGACAGATCAGAACCTCCTTGACTTCAAAATTCTGCTTGAAAAACAAGAATCCAGTCTCCAAAAGCTCGAAACCCTAATCGAAACTCTGAAGCGCAGCATCGACGAACTCGGGGTGCCAAATAGAGGAGAAAGCAACGAGTGCCCTGCAGGAAAGAATGAAAGGAGGAGAGATATGGCCCAGGAGATCGAGGAGGAGGAGGAGGAGGAGGAGGAGGAGGAGCAGAGGAGCGGAAGAAAAGAGCGCAAAGGCGTCACTGTGGCGAAATACAAGCCCGCCTGGACGGAACGATTCCAGTTTCTGTCGGCCGTCAAAATCGGGACGAACGTGACGTGCCTGAACGTGCTGCCCCACGAAGACGAGGAGGGCGTCAGCAAATATGTCGCCGTGGGCGATGATCAGGGCCGCGTCTACGTCTTTCTTTCCCACGGCGATGTCCTCGTCGATTTTTTGACGCTCTCGTCGGCTCCAGTGACGGCAATGCTGTCGTACATGTCCGTCTCGAAAAACGAGACGGTGCTTGTGACGGGCCACGCCAACGGGGCCGTTCTGCTCCATCGCCTGTGGGAGATCACGCAGGCAGCGGGTGGCGGTGGCCATGGCGGCACTTCCGGCGAGGATTGGCATGTGCTTGTCATGGAACATGTGCGAACGCTCTCGATTGGCGGCGGCGTCGCCAGAGAGGAGGAGGAAGGGGTGGAGCAAGAGGGCGTCACGCTGTTGGAAGTGCACCAGGTGGGCAGGATGCGCTACATTTTGGGCGTCAACAGGCAGGGCAGAATCCACGTGTTCCGCGAGAACGGGACGCTCTATGGCTCAGCAGAATCGGGCAGCAGGCCGCTTGCGTTTTTAAAGCAGAGGCTATTGTTTTTGACGGAGACGGGAGCAGGATCGCTGGACTTACGCAGCATGACGGTTCGGACGGGCGAGTGCGACGGACTCAACGGGTCAAGGGCTGTCACTTATGTTTTTGACGCGGTGGAGCGGTTTAAAGGGTATGGCTTTACTTCTCAGGGCGATTTGATTCATGTTGTGCTTTTGGGGGAGGTTTTGAATTTTGATTGTAGGGTTAGGGCTAAGAGGAAGTCTGAGATTGACGGTCCTCTTGTAATTCAGGCAATTAAGGGCTATTTGTTCGTAGGGACGCTTGAGAATGTTTTTGTTTATAACATTACTACTCACCGTTATATGAGAATGGGAGGACCCAGGCCTCTGTTTTATTCGTCTTTGGACGAGATCATCTCAGCCTTTGCCCATGGTCGTGGCCACGCACATCCACATACCCTTTTGCCCAAAGATAACAGTGAGAGACAGCCGCTGATTGCCTGCAACAAAGACAGGCTTGTCGTGCTTGGCCTTGGCGATGGCTACGTGGCCATGTACAGGTCAAACCTTCCCGTCTATAAAGCAGAGTTCAATGCCATGCTGTGGAGTACCCCGGTATTAGTGTTTCTTGTGTTTTTGGTCGGGGCATGGAAGTTTTTTGGTAAGAAAAGAGAGGCATTTGCAATTTGGGGGTCTGATGATCTTTTCAACACAGTGCCAGGCCGAGGGAGCATTGGCAGTGGCAGCTCATCGACAGTGGCTGCCAGTGATAGAGTGTACGAGAATGTCACACGGCCCGAGGTGAGAGAGCTTAGGGATAACAGTCTCATAGGCCCAACAAGAAGGTATGTGTCTCCTTCTGGATATCCTTCAGCCCAGTCTGGTGGGTATGGAGGTGCAGGCAGTGCAATCTCATACAGAGCCAATGCAGTTGATCCAAATTATAGAACAACTACAGAGTCCAATTTCAGGGCACAAACTCCAGAGCCTTCTGGTTACCCCAAACGGAGGGACCCTCGCTTCTCCAACAGTCAAGTTGCAGAAGACAAAATCCATTGAATCACATATTTCCTTAAATTGGGTTATCTGGACCTCTCATTTCATTCTGCCGAAAAAAAGTTTTAATGACACATTGCATTAATATTGAACGTAAGTTTCTTGCAGATAGGATAAACAATTCTTTCATTTTCAAAAGCAGCCCAATTTTAGGGTGTTTGCACCATTGGCTGCCTATTGAAAGACGATATTTTATATTTTGAAAACAACCATAAAAGCATGAACAAAAAATTTACAGGGGCAAATTCAGCAAACTGAAATCTCTAATGGTCTAAGCTGGCTTCTTTGTTCCATTATATACCCGTGGCCTGCTTAATTCAGTAAACTGAAATCTCTTATGGTCGAAGCTGGCTTTGGGTGCTCAAGGTTATTCCACTATTTACCTTTGCGCTGCTGCTTCAACACATTCTCAGCTGAAATGCATCTTAATAAATTGCATCATAATTGAGGGATTATTCCCTCCGAAGGGATGCATGAAATGTCTGTTCTAGTTTAGTATGGCTATACAACAGTTTGCAGAAGTTGTTGTCTTAATTTTCAACAAATCGAGCGAAGCAATGGAACATGACAGGCAAATGTCTTCTCAATTTTGAAATTTTTCTTATATCCATAAAATTGTAGATATTTCAGAGCCCTTGGAACATAAAAAATATCAGGTCATTCTCGAAAAATTATAGCACTATCAGAAAAAGAGGCAGGAATTTTATATCAATAGAATCGTTGAATTCCAAATTCAGGAACATTTCACAAGTTTCCTATAAGAATACCCTGGAGAAGGGTATGGATTATATAATAGTGATGTATGTCATTACCAGTTTTTAGAACTTACTAAGAAAAAAGAGAGACATTAAATATGGGAAAAGTGAAAATTTTTAATGAAAATTTCCAAAACTTGTCAACTTTGGCAAAATTGCTGGGAATTTGTCAAATAGTCCTTCAAAATGTTCAATGTATATGGTAGATAATTCAAAGTCTTTCTTGTTTGTTTTCTTCCCATTGAAGTATAACTGTATATGTTTTCAGTGTTCACCCACCAAATCTTTGTTACCTTCTAACCAAATCTTTGTTTTCATCTCACCAAATCTATGTTTTTCTTTCACTAGAATGTCTTCTCAGAAATATGTGCAAGAGCTTCTGTCAACTTATATCATTTTAGCAATTTGCATGCTTGGGTGAAAAGTTGGCTATCTCTTCAATCTACCGGCCAAATGCTTGGGATGTATTGTAGCTTAATCGGTTATAACTTCCTCATGTATCTCTAAGGCTAAGCAAATAATGATGCGCCATCGCCCTCAGATAGACATAAAATCGAAAATGTGGATATAGAGGTTTCTAATTTTTCTGTAGTCCTTTATGATCTTTGTTCTAGGTAAAGAACAAAATAATGCTCTGATATCAATTTTTATGGTTAAATTCTCCAAATTGAATCCTGATCCATGTCAGAGAACAGTCTTTTTATGATTTATCTGATAAGCTGTATACCTATTTAGTTTGTGGGAAAATTCCACACGACAGTTACGTGCCACGATAAATCAGGTAAAGCTTCTTTGGAGGTAGTACTGTAATTATGTGGCACCCATTCAAAGATACGAGTTTTCCTCAAGCATATGCTTCTGATAGAGAAATAGCAGCAGAACAGCATGAAAAATCTGTGGGAATCAGGTAAAGCATAAGCTTCTTTGGAGGTAGTACTGTAATTATGTGGCACCCATTCAAAGATATGAGTTTTCCTCAAGCATATGCTTCTGATAGAGAAATAGCAGCAGAACAGCATGAAAAATCTGTGGGAATCTGTTGCCTACTTTGCAAACCATTGGTTGTTATATTTCTTTAATAGTGGAGGAAGTAGATTTTTAAGTTCAGGATTACGCAAATGCATGGAAACCAGTCCTTGAGGAACTTGCCTGTCCTTATAACCAAGCAGGTGATATACCATTGCTCAAGTAACAACTGGACACAAATCTTTGGTTCTAATTGAAAGGATTGTATAGATTGAACTAAGTCCTACTAATGGGATTATGAATTATGTAGCAAATGATATTGGCGAGTTTGCTTGTACTTGGATGCCTGAGCATATTCTATGGGTGGCCCAACAGAGATGAAAACCAAATAGATTTGAGATGATGACATATCTGGTTTAAATTTCATGGGCATTTGTTGGGATTGCCTGCAGGAATTCAATCCACAGAATGTCATGGTTTATTAAACTATAAATGAAACTGCTGCTTAAGAATTACATAAATTTAAGACACCCGATTGTGAATCTTGGTCATTTTTACATGTATAGTATGGGCAGTATTACTTTTACAGTTTTACCTATTGGTAATCCTAGTAAGATCCCTCCTAAGATCTTATTGAAAATTATTAAATATTTTAAATTTTAAAAATCTAAATATCTTAATTTTACATCTTTCAGCTCATTTCTATTTTATATTATAATGACTTTAATGGATATACCTCGAGAGTTTTAACAAAGATATATTGATGTAATAACAATAGTTCCAAGCGTTATTCACAAGATTAAAAACAAGCACATTTCTATAAATATCAATATTCATATATATTACAAAAATATATTTTATTTTTATGGATTGTCACTCATTCATTTGTATATAGGCGTATACCATTCAATAAAATTCACTTTAAATCATTACAAAGTAGCACTTGCACCGGAGGGGGTGCAAGGGCTACGCCAATAGAAAAATATATAGAAGTAAGCATGGGAGTGAAGTGCAGTTTTAAACTTTTACAAAATATCTGTAATTGTCCATTCCTGAATGAAATTAAAAAATTTAAATGCTTAACAATATACTATATGTGTAGTGATGTATACGTATCTGTGGCTTGCCTTTTGGAAGATGGCAATATTGATCATAAAATAGAAAAACTATTTTAAATTGTTTTACTTTACAAATGAGTACCTTTAAACTGCAAATATAAACTATATTCCATTCCAAATATAGTAGAAGCTTTAACATTTTGAATATTCTTTAAAGAGCCATAGAAATGTGTTTTCCTTCAATTTCTTTGATTCTTTAAAGAGCCAAAAGAATGTGTTAATGAGGAAAGCAAGACAAAAATACTTAGAATATTTTTTTTTTAAATGCTTTCTAATTACCCCTAAGTAGGTTTGAACAACTCCTACATACAACTAGTGACATGCATATGTTTGATACTCACATATTTTGTGCAATAATATTACTTAAAATTTAATTTCTCATACATGCATGATATTGCATGTCTCCTTTTTTTTATCCTTAATTGAGTAATTTTACTTAATATTCAAAGGAAGTACATGTTCTTGTACGTTCAGGTGCTAATACGAAGCACACATTTCCAACCAACCAAAAAGGAGTTGCTTATCAAAATTGGGATCAACCCGTCTATCCTACCCATCCAAAGTCAAAAAATTGTCTCATTCACCCTATGACAAACACAAAGAGCCAAACTTTGGAACAAAAAAGCTTATACACGCACAATATCTTGCAAATAAGTTCTAAAATCAGCCACCCATGCAAAGTCCTGCATTGGTTCCATGTGTAGCCATCTCCTCAAGAACATGACGCCCTCCAATGCCCAAGTCATATGCAGTAGTAAGTTATCACCTTTAATGTCCAACAAGAAGGGATATAGCCTAACCAATGCTCTTGACACATTGAACAATCCCAGGTCCTTTGGCCTAGGTATTCTGACACCCAACTAAGCATAAGCCACTACCGCATCGAGACCTCCAAGCAGTTTTGATTTCACCAACTTTCTTGTTAATTGCAAAACTTCACCTTTTGGAAGTTGGAGGTCCAACAACGTTGTAACTAGTTAAGAAGATATATTTGAATCCACCCAATACCTCTCATTCGCCACCAAGAAGTTGTGTCCCAACACCAAGTGATAAGAAATCACTCTCAAGAAGGATCCACCTCAATCTGAGTTCAAAAATTTCACCTAGAAACACCATTTGTTGTCGGGAGCTAACCAGCCTTATAGGAGTGTCCATTGCTCAGCCCATAAAATGTTCCATACTGAAGTTTTGGCCATCGAAATCAATCTTTAAAGACCGATTTGCATGCAACAAGGCTTGTCACTTAAACACTTGCAAAGATTACAATCTTTCCATACAACCCTTCTAGACTGAGAGTACAACCCTTAGTCTTTTCGCAAGGGCGAGGGCCAAGCATAATCAATGCTTCTCCATAACTCCCATAGCTAGCCCACACATTGAAGTGAATGAGTTGGCATGAGCGAAAAGACCCTATAATTAAATGATTCCAAACGTCAAATCCACTCGGATGAAAAAGGATGCAATATTAAAACTCCTTTTAATTTGACAACTACAATTATTGCCCCAACAGATAAAAAAAAAAGAACTCCTTTAAATTCTTGGATCTTCTCTAAACAAGGGGCATGTGGCTTGTAGACGACACCCCCCCTTGTCCTACCATAGCAACAACTCCCAGATCTGGCTCTTGTGAGGTATGCAAGATAGCACTAAGGCACCACTTGACCTCAACCTAACATTAATGTTGCCACTTGTTAGCCACACGCACCACCCCATCACAAAGACCAAGCAGGGCTTCGAAGGGAGCGTGCGAGCGCCATGTGGTCAATAACCAAAACCTTCCTCTTCAACGCCACACATTTGCAACTCACTTTTTCCCGTGCATCCTAACCTTTCAAAGGCCCAAAGAAAATGCCAGGGATGACGCCTTGGCGCCACTTGTATACCCCCCAATTATGCCTTAGCCATTTGTCAGCTTGTTGCAACCCAACACAATTGAGTCACAGACATAACACGTAGAATTCAACTTTTTATGTTGAAGCTCTCCCTCTGCAACCAAACTCCACCCTCCCCTTGTGTTGGGATTTACCACTTGAGACCACCCATGCCACCAATTAACCCCTGAGAGACAAGGGGTAAGAGTGTTTCTTGTGCACCCCATCCACACCAAGATTTTCTAGTTTGTCGACTTCAGAGTTGGCTTCTTTGTACATGTGGCTGATCTCAAAGTGATCAAACTTCCCCAACATCTCAACAGTGTGCTCCACCAATCCTTGCAGCTTCCAATTTGAAATCCTACTCGACTTGAGAGAACTTATCACATATTGCATGTCTCCTTGAAAATAAAATGAAAGTAAATAAATGTAAACCCCTTTAAAAAAAATTATTGGTAAACCGTTACCTATAGAAATATCTGCTCACAAAAGGAAATGAATCCTTTTAAGGCCCTCAAATATCTCCAAAATAATACCATTTTCATCTTTTTTACATTTAGAGACCAATCCTTTAAAAAACAATTATTGGTAAACCTTTACCTATAGATATATCCCCTCACAAAAGGAAATGAGTCCTTTTTAAGGCCCTCAAATATCTCCAAAATAATACTATTTTCATCATTTTTACATTTGGATGCCACAACCAACAAATCCAAAACAACTTAATACTTAGGCTTGCCCTATTAGTACACAACAACAACTACAATGAATTCCAAGGCAGTGTAGTAGCATGATAGGAGTAAATGAGCTGACGATGCAAATCATTAAGGGTGACATTGAGATACACCAAGTCACTCATGCCCTTCTTAGCTACCCCTAACACTAGCATTGGATATGCACGCAAATGAGTGTAATGTGTTGCATGATTATAACATTTAATAATAGTTACTCTTTTTTATTTAATTTTTTAATTCTAAGTTTATGTGAATACTTAAAAATGATTTTTATCTTCAATTTGTTAAGATTTTGTATGTTATGCATGATAAAAATAACTCTTTTTATTTTGTTGCATGATTATTTTAAAATAAAACAAATTAAAATAAGATTTTGAGTGAAATTGTAAACATTAAAAAAGAAGTTATAAATAGGGAAGAGAAAAAACAAAATGGTTAGCATGAATCAAAAGACAAGACCAAGCATTTGCAAAAATAAAATAAAATTGTGCTATTAATAAGTATGCGGTTTTTGCCGGTATTGGCATGGTGTGATGGTTTAAAGGTGGTATTGTTATTCTTGCCACCAAGGTTCAAACCCCGTTGGGGTGGTATTGTTGAATGGTTGTATTCCAGTTCATAGCTCCAGTCAAAAGCGTTTACCACTTGAATTAAAAAAAAAAAAAGTATGCGGTTTTCTTCTTAATTTTCTTCTCGTACCATTTATAATTTTCTTTTTAAATGAACCAAAAAAAAAAATGAAATCTAGGTTAAATGCTTAAATTTATTTGTATTCTCTCTTAATTTTGAATTCTTCTATTGAACAACAAGAAAACAAATTCCCTAGACAAACCACTACCCAGAAGCTTCAGCTGCCTACCATGGATTAAAATTAGCACAAGAGAAGGGGATTAGAAAACTTTGGTTGGAAGGGGACTCCTTGAATGTGATTAACTGTTTGAAGAAAGTTAGCCCTCCCTCCTAGACTATAGGGCATATAATTGAGAACTCCATAGCTATCTTAGATACCTTTGAAGATGTCTATGTTTCTCATGTCTTTAGAGAGGCTAATAATTTAGCCGACTGCCTTGCTAGTATGGGGGTGGTTGCTCCTAGGTGTTGGGACTCTAATGATGTCCTACCCATTGAAATTCAAACCATTGTAAATGATGAAAAAAGATCACGTCTTAAAAGATCATTGGAGGGGTTCCTAGAAATAATTGCATATTTATTTTGAAAAGACATATGTGCTACCCTATTCACCTGGATTTCGGTGGCAAAGATATGGGAAAATCACCGGAGGCTTAATTCTATGATGTCAACCAGTACTAAGGTTGTCAGGGTGACACGCTTTGTGGGTGTTTTGTATCTTCTTGTGCTATGCAACTTCCATTTTTCTAATGGATTTCCTTTTTGGGTAGTTAGCTCTGGCTTCATGTGGGCACTTGAGCATGGGGGTTGATAGATGTAGAACCGAGTCTATGACCTCTGAGGATACAAAGGCGATCGACTTAGTTTGGAAGATTCTAGAGAGGGGAGGCATTATGCCTTATATGTTGAAACTCCATGGCTTCGATTCCCAAGTGTCACAAGAGTTCGTGAATGGCTGGCACAATAGGGTTTTGAGAATTTTTGGAGTGAAAGTTAACATTACAAATGATTTGATCGCAGATGTGTCTAGTCTTTCCATAAAAGGTAAGAAGTTCTATAGGGAAAGGATGGCCACTAAATCTACTATTGCAAACTTCTTGAAAGGCAACGAGAGGTTGAAGCTTAAGAAGATGGGGGTAGAGGTTATGATAGGTTGTCATTGAAGCCCATTTGGTGGCTAGTGGCTATGGTTGTGATGAGGTACTTTACTTTGGATGGTAGGTTTTTTGTGATTTATGGATACCATTTTATGCTTCTAAGTCATTTTAGACATAATAGGGTAGTTTTGTTTCCTTATTATCTATTGCTATCTTTAGAAAATGGTATTATGGAACACCGCAAGAATTCAAGCAACCCCTATTTACATGAGGGGTTAATGCTCCTGATAATTGAGCATATCAAGGGCAATTACGTTATTTAATCCTAAATTATATAAAGGGTGCAAGGTCAATACCCTCTCTGATTTTGACACAGGTGATGATTTAGAGGGTGATGATGGGAAGGATGTTGGGTTTAACTCCTTTGAGGACCCCCGGGATGATTTTGCAAACTCCTCCAAGAAATCGACTAGGAAAGAGGAATCCCATTCATGGTCAGAGGGCTCTTATACTGATTTGGAGTGTGAAGGGGAAGGTAAAGGCTCTTTGAAAAAGAATAACACAAGTGCAAAAAAGGCAGAGTCTCCTCCTCCAATTGGTGTTAAAAGAAGAATTTAGTTAGGGGATGGAGAAATGAGGAGGGTAGGGAAGAATTCTGTGGAAAAAAGTCCCCTACTTCAGGTAAAGGGAAGGAAAAGGTTGGTGAGGTTGTGGAGGAGCTGTTGGGAGGCCTGGAGCATGCTCTTGAGGAGTCAATGCAAAGGAAAGACAACAAAGATATCAGGGTTCCTGATAAGGTGATTGATCTGGACGCCGAGTCTTTGGATGCCGGTAAAGAGAAGGTGGACACTCTGATTAATAAGTTTCATATTTCTGAAGCTCTTTGGCTAATGGATGGTAATGATGTTGTTTGCCTTGCAAGAGAGGGGACTGGTAACATTTTCTTGCTTCTTAAGTGGCTTCTAAATGAAGTTAAGAAGGTTCATATAAAGATTGATTCTATGGACTAGTTTAATTTATCTCTCATTGATAGTAACAATTTGGAAACATCGATCATCAAAAAGGTCAAAGTTATGCATGGTATCCTCAATAGATTTGTGGCTAATATTGAAAACATAAAAGTTGATCGTGAGTCCAAGTTGGTTGCTCTTGAACAAAAAGTTTTGAAGATTCTTGAAGATGTTTCTACCTTGGTTACTATGAGCCATGTGTCGATGCAGAACAGTGCAGAGGGATTGATAGTGCTAAATGAAAAAGCTAGATAGTGGACTGGTAAGACACTGCTCGAAGGGAAGGAGATGCAGGTTCTGGAGGATGTGACCTTATTGGGTAATGCTGAGATTGGTAAGGAGGATGGTCCTTGCATTCAAACCAAGAATAAAATGAAGAAAGGGGGAATGATTTCAACCAAAGAGATTAACGATGTGGTTAAGATGCATGAAAAAATTATTGCTAGTGATGTGGAGGTAGTAAGAATCCTTAAGAATTTATAGTATTGGTTGTCTCTCTATTTTTGTCTGCGTTTTTCGTCTCTTGCTTGTTGATTGTCTATTGTTGGTTTAGTTGATGGTTGGTGTTTTGTTTGGGGGCTACTTGGTTTCAATGCTTTTATTTAAATAGTAGCGTACTCCTTTTGTACAAGGTTTCAGGACCCCTTCAAACCCTGTTTTCCTAATAAAAACAAGAAAACAAATCCATTAATAGTAAAATAGCATAATAATAAAAAAAATTATAGAACAATTTTTATTTTAAATTTTGTCAATTTTTTTTAATAAATTTCATTCAATTATGTATATTTGCAAATTTTTACATGTTAATTTTGTGTATCTTTAAGTTCATTAAATTATATATATGGGTCTAATTGTGAAAATTATTAAATATAAAATAGTGCAATTTTTTAAAATTAAATTTTTTTATTTATAGCTAGGCCCATCGGTAGACTTATTAAAAATAAAAATAATAAATCAATAAAAAAATTGTTTGAAATTTTTATTTCATATTCTTCTATAGAACTATTTTTATATATAAATTTTATCATTTTTTTATATGAATTTTTTAAATTATGTATATTTGTGAATTTTTACATGTGAATTCTATATACTTGTAAATTTATTAAATTATATATATGAACCTAATTGTGAAAAATATTAGATATTAAATAGTGTATTTTTTAAATTAAAATATTTTTATTTATAGCTCGACCCATCCATATATTTATTAAAAAATAATAAATAATAAATCAATTAAAAAATTTGTTCGATAATTTTATTTCATATTTGCTTTTACATATATTCTTTAATATGTAAATATTTAGTCACAACAAAATAAAAATGAAAATTCATATAGAGTAATAAGTGTAGAAGGGGTTCATCCCATAATGCAATTGTTAGATGTGACACTGTCGTTGTTGTTACTAGGGTTCAAACTTCTACTGGGTCATTGTGTTCACATACATTATGCCTTTGTTGATCCAATGTGTTTGCAGGCTTGTACCACAACATTGAGGTTGTTGATGACATTCATGCCATGAGATAGGTGTTCAAGCATGTGTTGTTCCAATCCCTTGTTGGGTTGGTGTGCTCATTGGCTCTATGCCTCTGTTGGGCTACCATGCTCGCAAGTTTGGATTGTTCACTTGCATTCATGTTGGAGAGGAGGTCCCTCATTTGAGGCCTCCATATTGACTCGGACCATACTAAAAATTGCTGATAAAAAAAAATAAGTGGAAATAAATATAGAATATATTTGATAAAATACATACAAATTATATAAACATAAATTAGTATAAATATACTATGCATTTATAGAAACATATTTTATATATAATGTTGTAAAAAATGTATGTGTATTACATAATTATATAATAAATATCTATAAGTAATATATATGTATATACAAAAGAAGTTGTAATAGATCTTACAAATTAACTTTGTGAAATAGATTATTTAAATATAATTAATTTGTTCTCATAGTTTCCATGAAAATAGATGTAAGAAATATTTATACTATTCAATTTAGTTTCAACATAGAATATATAGATAAACAAAATAATAAGATAGAATTTAAGAATTGATAAAAGTTTAATAATTGTTCAAATTTTTAATTTGTATTAAAAGAATTTTTCAAAACTTTAATAAATGTGTCAATTAATTTTGGGGGTTGAACCGCAGTACAACGATTAAGTTGCAAGGGTAACAGAAAGCGACAACGGGATCAACAAACGAAGTAGCGGTAGTGGATATGGTGGTGGTAGTGGTGGATATGGTGGTGGCGGTTCAGAATGGTGGGGATGAGGTCCCCCGAATGTGGCCTTACTAGTTCATAGCTCCAGTCAAAAGCATTCAAGTGTTGCCCCTTAGCGATTTACCAAGCAAAAAAAAAAATGTATCAATTAATTTTTAAATATTCTATAAAATATTTATTAAGTTTTAAGACTTATTTTTGAATACATGATTTTAATAGTTATGTCAATTAGTTAGTTATTTTAATTCTTATTATTTTTATTTTATTTTGCAATGCAATTTGTTTAGTAATATTACTTCTAATATTATGTCAATATGCAATTAGTTGTGAATTATTAATTGCTAACAATTTATTTTTAACCTTATTTTATGTAATTTTATTAGTTGATAACATCAAACAATATTACTTAATCTTATTCAATTTAATGAGTGGTTAACTTATCTCAATGATAACATTTAATAAATTTATATTTTAAGTATTTTAAATTTTATATATAATTTTTCAATTTTTATATCCATTATATGTTAGAATATTTTTATTTCAAGATTTATTTAAATATTTAAATAAAATATGAAAAACCAAAACCACTCCTAGTGCATATTAATAGTGCCTTTGATTCACATTTACCAATAATATTCTTGTGCTTAAATAATTACATCTATAGTCTAATATAAATAAACAATGACATATATGACATCATTTAGAGAGAAATAAAAGATATCTTATTAATTTAAATCTAAGTAAAAAAAAAATCTTCTTCAAATAAATAAACTAATTAATACTAAGCAAAGGAATAAATTAACACAATTTAGTGTTAAGAAATTCATCATCAAATGATTTCAAATAATTCATTATATTTTATTAAATATATATATTTAAAGTATAATAAGGGAAGAAAATTTAGAATATACGATATCTCTTGAAGTTTCTTAAGTATGCAAGTGAAGTTCTACAATTAAATTAGGGGTTGAACTCCTAAGTAAAATTGTGACAAATCAAAAAAATTAATTCATTCTAATTCATAAATGGTGCGAGGAGTAGGAGCAGCTCGCATGCAAAATGAAGCAGTCCAAGGTTTTGAAGCCGGAAGGGAGGACAAGCAGGCGTGGCGAATGAGAATGGTGGCGGAGATCCGAGGCCAGGGTCGATGGGCAAGAGATGTTGAAGCAGAAATCCCCCTAGAAGAAATCAAGAATCGGGTAGCCCACGAAAAATGGAAGAAGGGAAGAAGTTGGGAGGAAGCAGAGGTGGATAGCCAAGCTCCAAAAGCAAGAAACTGGCGAAGGAGTGATGAGTTTTTTTGTCAGATCTAGAGGCCTCGAAACGGGCCTGGTAACCAAAGAACACAAAGGTGCGGAAATTTTAAAGGTGGAGGCCGAAACCCTAATTGGGAAGGAAATCAAAGGGCAAGGAGGAGTTGGAAAAGAAATTAAGTCAATCAAGGTGAGGTCAGCAGGAATAAGAAAGATCCTGGGAATAGGGCCAAGAAAGCAGTGGCAATAAGCACAGAGAAACTTTGCAAGGAAAGAGAGTGTCTTGACTGCCTAGGGCTGATAGCAAAATGGATAAGGAAAGATTTCAAATGGGATTTCTTGGTGCGCTAGTGGCAAGGAAAATGGGGAGCGGGTCTACAACTGAAGAGATTGGCTAATGGTTATTTTGTGGTGATTTTCCCATCGGAAGAGATCGGGAGGGAAATCGAATCAAGTGTATGGTTGTTGGATGGGTATGGGTTTTACATTTGGGGTTGGATGGCGAGATTCAACCCATTCATGCACAAAAAGGAGGTATTTCAAGAATGGTGGAAATTGTCGAATCTGCCATTAGAATTTTGGTCGATAGGTATTTTGGAGGATATAGGAAACAATTTGGGGACTTATGTGTGTGCGGAGGAGAGAATGAATCCGAACAACATAGGCTCATTTGTAAGATTATGTGTGGAAACTAAACTAGGACAGGAGAAGTGGAATGAAATCAATTTGGTGATAGATTGGGGGGTTTGGGTACAATAGACTATCCCAGATTCGGAGCCCTGCTCAGAGCTCATCAAATCCTTGGGAAGGAGGGAAAATCTGAAAAATGAATCTAAGGAAGACATCGGTTGCCCAAGGGCCCCTCAGAGCCCAAATCACCCCTCAAACCCAGTGCAAGATGATGCTTCAAAAAATAAGGCTGGGGAACAAGGTACCGAGTTGGCTCCTCCTTTAGATTTAGGAGTGGAAGAAGTGGGAACGAGCAATGGAAATTGAGAGGAGTTGAAAAAAAAAGTGGCTAAAGTGATTGATCTATTAGGAAACGAATGCAAGAAGGAGGACTTAAATGCATTGATAGAAGTTGAGAATGAGCTGATAGAACTAGTTGAGGCTACAAAAAGTGGTTCACTAAGGAAGGAGGGAGAAGAAGACTTTGAGGATTGGAAAAATTGCTCGGTTCTGGAACATGACGAACTTCCTTTTGAAGAAGGGAACGATCTAAAACTGAGTAAGAAGTAGAAAATATCGACAGCAGGACAAAGTGAGCCAGACAAATTGGGTATTTTCCAGAAAGACATGCAAAAAACTTCCCCATATTGCAGTGAAAGCAAGAGGCGCGACAAGATTCCAAATTAGGAGAAACTCAAGTGGGATGGGGAGGCAAGTGGACAGAAGAAGATCAATGAGATGTTGAAAGTAGGGAAGAGCGATGCTCTTCCTGAACAACAATGAAGCTCCTAACTTGGAATGTTAGGGGCTTAAACTCCCCTAACAAACGATGCCTAATGAGGCATCAAATTGAGAATCTGCAAATAGATATAGGTTTATTACAGGAAACCAAACTGGGTGATCAGGAAAGGAAAAAGCTAGAAGGAAAACTAAATTTTTGGTGATTAATTGGGGTCAATGCAGAAGGTGCATCAGGTGGCCTGCTAGTTGTTTGGAAGCCACAATCGGTGTAATTAGAGGAACTCAATAGAAGCAGACATTGGATCACCTGTCGGGTAAGAAGTCTCATTTCAAATTTAAGTTTCTTATTCATCAATGTTTATGGGCCTAATTCTTGTATTCAAAAGAGGCATGTTTGGAAAGAATTAGATCTGGTTTTGAATAACTTTGGGAAGGATTTTAGTGTGATTGGGGGGGATTTCAATGCCATCTTGAGATCTAAGGATAAAAAGGGAGGGGTGGTAAGAATGCTACAGTCTCAGATTGACTTCAAAAACTTTGTAGAGAGGAATATGTTAATAGAAACTCAAATGGGGAATGAAAATTCTACTTGGACAAAAAGAAGGTTGGGGTTTTGCAACATAGCTAAAAAGCTCAATAGATTTTTCTTCAAAGGGTACCTAGGCAGGTTTCCCTTCGCATTGGAAAGTAAAATCATGCCAGGGGTAGGATCTTACCATTTCCTGGTACAATTAGAGATAATTGGAGAAAAAATTCCAATAAGATGTCCATTTAAGTTTGAAACAATGTGGTTTAGGGACCTGAACCTTGGGGATCTCATAAAACATTGGTGGACAACTTGCTATTTGGGAGGCTAGAAAATGTTTAATGTGGTGACAAAATTAAAATTAGTCAAGCAAAACCTCAAACAGTGGAACAAAGAAAGCTTCAAGAACATTTTTGAGGTCAAAAGAAGGAAGTTAGAAGAAGCTCTAAAGGAGCTTGGAGAGAAGGTAATTGCATATGGGATGGACATAAACAACTTCGAAGAGGAGAAAATTTTGAAAGGAAAATTGAATGAAGTTTTGGCTAGAGAAGAAATCTTTTGGAGAAGAAAATTCAAAGAAATGTGGTTGAAGGCTGGGGATAAGAACACAAAATATTTTCACAATTCTACTAAAGTGCGAAGGGAAGTAAATAGAATCTCTTAGATCAAAGGGTCAGATAGGAGAATGGTGGAAGATCTAGTGGAGATAAGAAATTATGTGGTGGATTTATTTCAAGGCTTACTGAATGACAACGAGGGCTCCAATCTTGAGGCACAAAATGAACTACCAAGAAATATTCCAAGGTTGGTTTCTGATGCTCAAAATGAGCAATTGTTTTCCAAGTTCACAGAACCAAAGGTTAAGACGACCTTGTTTCAATTACACTCGAAGAAGGTGTCAGGACCCAATGGCTTCCCCACCGCTTTCTTTTATAATTTTTGGGACATTGTGGGTCAAGAGATCACTAAGGCAGTCGAAGAGTCAAGAGAGTCAGGGAGAATGCTAAAAGAAGCCAACAATACCTTTATTGCACTCATCCCCAAAAAAGAGAAACCAAAGACTATGGAGGAATTTTGACCTATTTCATTGTGTAACACTTTGTAAAAAATTATAGTGAAGGCCATGGAAAACCGTTTGAAATGCATCTTGCCTTTCATTATCTCGAAGGAACAAACTAGGTTTTTGCTAGGGAGGTCTATTCTTGATAGAGTGATCATAGCATAGGAGGTAATTCACTCCATTCAGAAATTGAAGAAACCAACAATGTTGTTGAAGCTGGACATAAGGAAGGCCTATGACAACGTTAACTGGTGCTTCCTATTCAAAACAATGGAAGCCTTCAGTTTTCAGAAGAAGTTGTTGGATTTCCTATCCAAGATATTCAGTTCTGGTGAACGAAACCCTAGAAGGATTTTTCAGTGCCTCCAAGGGACTAAAGCAAGGTGATCCCCTCTCCCCATTTTTATTCATAATAATGGCCGAGGCTTTAGGGAGAGCTTTTGACGTTGCTAGAAGGAGTGGGTGGGTGTGCGGTTTGCAAGTAACAAGCAACCAAGAGGCAGTTACACACCAACAATTTGTAGATGACACAATGTTGTTTGGAACGACATCTAAAAGGGAGGCTAATAGGATATAAGGAATTCTAGATAAATACTCTAAGGCCTCAGGGAAAGAGATCAACCTTGCAAAGTCAAAAGTGTTCTTCTTAAACACTAGCATTGTTAGAGAAGTTCAAATCTTGAGGATCCTAAGATTCAAGAAAGGGAAATTACCATGTAAATTCCTCGGTCTCCCCTTGGATAAGGGAGTGCAGAAAGGAAATATTTGGGGAGCCTTAATTTAAAAAGTGAAGGACATAATGTCCTCATGGAAGAGTCGTTGGTTATCTTGGGTGAGCAAGTTGACAATGTTGAAATATATCATAGTGACATTACCAACCTACATGATGTCTTGTCTCCTATTATCCGCAAGGGCTAGTAAAATGATTAATAAAAAATGAAAGACTTTTTATGGCAGGGAAATTTCGAAGAAGCATAAGTTTCCATTGATAAAATGGAAGAAAGTGTGTGAGAAAAAAGAGGCAGATGAGGCGGGAATGAAAGATTTTCTATTACAAAACAAGGCATTGGGGGCTAAGTTGGTATGGGCACTCCATTCAAAACAGGACCTTAAATGGATTAAAATTCTCAAGGAAAAGTATCTCGATGAAGGGGACCAATCCATATTCACAGCTAGATAGCTTCCTAGAGGGTCTTGAACCTAGAACTTCATGTGTAGCTCAAGGGATTTAATCTTGGACCATCTCACTTGGGAGACAAAAGATGGGGGTGTTGCTCTATTTTGGTAGGATTCATGGGAAGGCTTCACAAATCTTGCAGACATAGCCACATTTGAACAAGTGAAATCAAGGTTGAAGCAGGCATGGGGAGATAGGGTAAGAGATTATTTGGAGGTGCCAATTCAACAAGGGGAGGCTTTCTATAAGTGAAAGTGTATAAGGAAATTGGGTTTCCAAGAGGAGGAAGTGGAGTTGTATGAGTAGGTATTGATGGGGAGGAAGATCTGCATCAAACAGGGAAATGGAAAATTAAGGTGGAATGCTTCATAGAATGGGGAGTATAAAGTGAAGGATGGATATGCCATCATGTCAAACGTAGGGGCCTTTGAAACAAGACTACCGATCAACCTTTGTTGGAATAAGCTCTACCTACAAAACGCTAGCATCTTTACCTGGGCTGCTTCCCAGGGAAGAGTGTTAATAACAGACAGGTTTGTGAGGTTGGGGTTCTAGGAGCCATTGAGATGTCCCCTGTGTAAGCAGGCAGAGGAGGCCAATGATCACTTGTTTTTGAATTGTGAATATTCACAGCGATGCTTGAAATGGTTATGTGCCAAACTTCTCTGGAAAACTACATTTCTGAGCAACCTGTTAGAACTACTTAGAAGTTGGTCAATCACTCACAAGCATTCAATGTATGGAGGCCTATGGATTGTGATCCCCTTGATTGTCATTTGTGAAATTTGGAAGGAGCGCAACCATCGTATCTTTCAGGACAAGGAGTTGTTAGAATCAAGGTTACAAAATAAAATTGAGGCATGCATTGTGGAAGTGGTCAATACAAGATTGGAAGAGCTCAACCCAAGGAAATTGAACTTTACTATGTGGGGTGGAAAAGTTAGAGGTAACTAGTTTGGCTTGTGAGTCCCTGCTTATGTGGGAGAGGGGGGAAATGTGTTAGCAGTACATAGAAGCAAGGTGTGTTGGATTCCACCCAAGGAGGGGTGGGGAAAATTAAACTTTGACAGTGCTTCCAGGGGAAATCCTGGGGTCTCTGGTGTTGGTTGCATAATCATAGATTAGAAAGGCAGTATCTTGGGTAGATTGGCGTCTCCACTACCAACAGGGACTAACAATGCGGCTGAATTCCAAGCCTTGATTATGGGGTTGGTTTTATGTAAGGAACTTGGGCTGAGGAAGGTGGAAATCGAAGGTGACTCAACTCTAGTGATAAATGTGTTAAGGAAGCAAGAAGTCATGAATTAGAAGCTTGGGGCCAAGTTGGAGTTAGCTCTAAGTTGGACAGAGCATCTCAAACATGTAATGTTTACCCACATCCTCATGGAAGGGAATATAGAAGCCAATCACCTGTCCAATCTAGGGGCCAATGATGTTTTCGTGAAAGAGCTAAACATTTGAAACTAGAAGCTGATAGTGGGTGGTTGAGTGGGAATCTCTCCACAACAAGGATGTGAAGAGACTGCAACTATCAGGGTTAACATTGAGGTGGTCATTCAGTATTCATTGGAATGGAATTTGTGGTCATGGTTGTTGTCGTGCTAGTGGTATTATATGCCAGGTATTAATCTGATCAAGAAAGTGTGACTCTTGAGATGTATGTCGTGGTGGTAGAGAAATGATGAGTTGGGATGGGTGAGGTGGACTTTAGTATGAAATTTCAAGTCTCTACGCCAAGTAAATGATGGTAAAGTAAGGTAAGTTACAAAGCCCGCAATATGGTTGTTTGTGCCATCATATTGATTCCATTCTTGGATTGTTGATCAGACAAGTTCATGCAAATGGAGATTTTGATGAGTTAGAGTGGCAGTTCATGGCACGTTGGGAATTTTCTCTAACAATTCCATTTATGATTGAAGTGACCTCTACCTCCAACGGACTTCTATATTTTTCTTATCGTGTGTTATATTTCACATCCTTGGTCTGTGAATTTTGAAGAGGGTTTGTTTCTCTGCGAACAATGGGTGAGTGTTCTAAGTTCATTGTGAAGATGTCGATCGAAACTCTAACAAACATTGGGGCCGATACACCAATACATTTGGACAGTTCGATGAGGGAGATGGCATTCCACAACGAGGTAATGGAGCAGCGGCTCAAAAGGATAATGAAAAAATATGATTTGCTCATCTTGGCTACGGTGAAAATGGTGTTGGCCAAAGAATTTATTTCAAATGGTGAGACGAAACAAGTTGGTACCCATATCACCTCTTGTTTCCTAGTAGTCCTATTGGAGATAAGGATGAAAAGAAGGATGTGAAGGCTTTAATTTGTCGGGTCTTTGTTGCAAAACGACTAGTGGGATTAGAGGAGGTCCTCACAATCACCATTCCAGGGACAAGTGTGCTACGACCTAAAGATTATCCGACCTTTTACAAGCCCGGGGAGGTGGTGAAGTATTATCCCTTTATCCTGGAACTAAAGGGGATGGCTCTGGTGGAGCACAAGCAAATTTCTATGGTTGGGCTTGACTATCTACTGCAGGCGTTCAAGATTGAACACTCCTTTGGTTGGTACATGGTTCCATATTTTGGTGTCTTTGTTGTTGCTAATGGTTTATTGGAGTGATGGGTGCTGGTAATGGTTTTTCTCTTTGTATTAGGCCATAGTTAGTGTTAGGGGGAATGCTTCCAATATGGCGGGTTTTTGGGTTTTCTTTGCCCACATTTTGTAATTATTTGTAATTTGACCTTGTGTGGTATCTACTTGCTCAGAATGGTTAGATAGGTTTGGCTAGTGTTCGGTGATCCTTCCATGGTGTCAGCTATGTAAAACTTTTGAATATTAATATGATATAGTATCTTATGAATCAATATATATATGTATAATAATAAATAATAGTAAATAAGTGTTTTTTTAAACAATTAAATATTTAATGAATTAAATATTTTTAGTGAGTATTAATCGAATAGGAATTTTCTAGAGAAAAGAGACCCTACAAAGGGCTTGTATGGATATAATGATTTTTAAGTATACATATAAATAAATACACAAAAAATTGAGTTAAATTTATAACAAAGAAAAAAATTATAAAAAATTTAGGTATAACTTAAGAGTTGTTGCATATGGTATTGGAGCAAGGTTGATAAGTTAGGATTTGAACTTACTACAATTTATTATACAAATTAAAAATAATTATAAATTCAAATAATCATTAAGGAATAAATGTTAAGTTTGTTAGACATAAATCATGATCAAATATTAATTAAAAAAAATCATTTTATAAAACATAAAATGATAAGAACAAGAGCATCTTTTGCTAGAGCTATTTGAAAGAAAAATATGGATACCAATGAACAAAAGAAGGAATAAGAAAACAATGGTATAATAAATGAAGAAATAATCAATATGCTAACTAAGTAGAGAGAAACTATTTTTTTTGAGAAAACAATCCATAAACTCAAAATAAGACTAATATAGAGAACATAAAAGAACAAGAATATGAAAATATTCTTGAAGAAACTAATCCAGTAGGGAATGAAATGAACATTGTTGCATCTAGACAAGATTTAGTTATCATAGAACTTTCAAAAGGCTTGAAAAATTATACTTCCAAATTTTGATGGAAAATAGTTAATAGGAACTAGAATTGGATAATTGAGATGGAAAAATATTTCGAGTTAAGGGAGTTACAATAAATCAATCAAAGTATTATGATGTTCATATCAACTAATTGGTGAAGTTGTAAGTTGTTGGGCAAATATAATTAAACAAAATGAGCATATCAAAGAGAATACAACATAAGAACAATTTGTCTATCAATTTTGTAAGAAAGGGTTACCAAAAATATTTTTTATAAGAAAATGATAGAATATTATAACTTCAAGTAAGGTTCTTTAATAGTACAACAATATTGAAATAATTTTACAAATGTATTCTTAAATATGTGTCAATGCATTAAAGAGATTAAATGTGTTAAACTAAAAAAATTCTTATCAAAGTTAAATGCTAACAATACGATAAAAGAGGGTATGCATGCCTACAAAATATGAATTGTTGGTGTTGATAGTGAACCCCGCATGTCCTAGAAATCACCTGCAATCGAAATTCCTATCACATTTGAAGAGAAAAAGCTATTGATATGCTCATGCAACCTTAAAAAAAGATGTTCCGAAAAAGTAGTTGATTGTGCAATGAACTAATTTGAATTAATGATTACAATGAAAAGCAATCCTTATAAAAGAAAAAACAAACCCTAGATGAAGGTTTGATTAGATTGAGATATGTGTCATCATCTCATGTAAGGAGATAACTTTTAACCTATACATAGTCCAATCTAATAATAAAAAACCACTCCTAAGTTTAGTTTAAGTAATTAAAGTAATAAGGGACCTAATAATTAATTATCAAGTGATGTCCTAATTACTCCAACAAGAATGAAGTACTAGAAAAATTCTAAAAATAAAAAATAAAATTACAAGCTCTAGCAACAAGGAAAATTTTTAATAGTAACATGAATCTATCTTTCAAGAGGAAATAAGAGTTCAAGAGAAATCAAAATTTTAAAAATAAAAGACCTAAATTTTCAAAGAGAAAACCACCATTAAGTCAAAAGCCAAGGAATGACTAAAATAGAAATGTAGTGTTGAAAAATGTACACCTTTACATTTTCACACTATGTTTGCATCTCCTTAATTAATTGGACTTAATTATGCCCCTAATTGGCCAAATTATGCATTTAAAAGCCTAATTAATTTCGTTTTCCAAAAGGGAAACCCACATTAATCAATTCCTACACTTAATTACAAATTTTAAAAAATGTGTGTCCTAGGTTTAGGGCCTAGGATCCATTCACCCTTGCTTAAATTTTGGGATCCATTTTTTAATATGTTTTTGGCAGCATTTTAATTATTCAAATTTAAATTGCAATTGTCGTCTTTGATGTTTAATTGTTAGGTAATTAAGGAAACACCTATAAATACAATGTCTTTTTATCAATTCAAATCTAACAAGCTAGAGGTGAACTTCATATGAGCCAAATATTATTGTCAAGATCCTTGGAGAGTAAATATATCAGTCAATAGCAACATTCAAGATCCTATCATTACGTCAATATTTATACGTGTTCATGCATGTTTTTGGAGCTAAAATTGTGATGTAGGTTTCAAGTTTTCAAGCATCAAATCAAGTGTCAAATCAAGCATCCAATCAAGCCATTTCATGCAACATCCAATGCTTGGAGTGATGTGTTAGACTATAGTCCTTTAAGGTCAACCATTAAAGGGTTTGGTGAGTTGCAACAAGCTAGTGTTCATTCATCATGTCTCCCATTTCTTCTTTCATTTCATTATCAAGGTTTAATTACCAAACTAGGGTTTGACCAAGGAAAACCATTATACACTAGAAAATAAACATTTTTATCCTCTTTGTGTGTTTGCAGATTTGCTGGTGAAGAAGGATTGAAATTGGATCAAAAGTGTAATTTTAAAAAGTTGTTAAAGTTGTCATCAAAGTTGTCAAGATACAAAAACTCACCTACATAATTTATTTTTAGTGTTTCGATAGTCAAACCTGGGGGAATATGAGCCTTAGGTATGACATCAGAGGACCACAAAAATAATTTTTAGAGCCCTGTACAAAGACCCATTCACCCTTGGGTGAATGAATCCTGGTAGGACGCTTTACGACATTTTTGGTGATAGGTACACAACAATTTAACCTTCTCAGATATGTTGGTTAATCGTTGTTTTTTATAGTATTATCATAATAATTTGTGTTTCAAGTGATAGATCCCATAAATTGGATTGTTAATGCACTTTTATTCTTCTCCCAAAACTATTGTTCAATCATATTTTATTGTTTTCTATCATAAGGAAGTTTAGGGCAGCAAAGTGTCCAAACTTAAGGTTGACCCACCTTAAGGGTTGTAGGCTAATTTTGATAATTTGTGACTCTTCCTTTTCCTAATGAAATAGAAAATGGTGGATTAGTGATTAGGTGGACACCCCCTTTGTGCTTTTTGGCATAGTCCCTCATTTCTATTTCTTCCTATCCCCTTCCCCCTTTTCTTTCATTTCATTTTGGTGAACCTAACATTGTACATCTTAAATTTTGATTTGGAGACATTCTGAATCCTATATGTAGGTTTACATTAGTGCGTTTTAAATTAGTGTGAGCTTTGCATTGCATTTAGGGTTTAGTTTTGCATGTTTGCATCACTTAAATTCATAAAAAAAACTAGAAATTTGCATTCATTTTGCATACATCTTGCATTGTAGTTACATCAAGAGTATCTTTCAGTCATTTAGATTTAATTTTAGTTTAAAATTTCATTCCAAAATTTGTCACTTTGATCACTATTTGCACTTGCATTAAGACACCTCAAATTGGAAAAATCTATCACAAAATTCACAGTTTGCAACCTAAAATAGAAACTTCAAACATTAAGCCAGAAACACAAACTTGAATTTTTCCAACCCCTAATCAAGGACTCATTTTCCCTTGGGCGAACCTATCCTTGTACAGGTGCTATTTCAAATTTTTGGGAATCATTTTGTCTTTGTTTGCATCATTTCATTTTTTTGTCAAATCTGAGTTTTAGTTTCAAAAAATAGAAAATTATGTACTTTCTTGCATTAAGCTGAATTGATCAAATTAACTGAATCGTTTGAAATTGAAATTGGCATTAAAAGACATCATTTTTCAGGTTTTTGCATAGCATGATTAGTAAATTATCTTGTTTCAAATCTAAAAATTGCAAAATCTTTTTCAATACTTGCATTGTGATTCATACTTTTGGATGTTTATTGCATTTGAATAGTTCCTTTTCTCCATCTTGGGTGCACTTGGGTTTGGTGAAACTTGTATGAGCTTCACAACCTGGTGTCCTATTGCCAATACTTTAGTGAGACGTAGTTTGAGACTCATGCCATCTCGCGCTAGTACATATGTCATAGATCTTGAGTTTTCTAGCTCTTTCACTCATAGTGTTGACACTAGTCAACCCATGATGGATCATAGCTTTGATACCACATTTACCATGCCCACCTTACCCACAACCAATGTGACTGATGTAGACACAATGGTTGCTAATGTCCCTCAAGAGAAGCTAAGACAAATGGACGAAGCCTTAGAAAAAATTTCAAAATTTTTTGAGTGTTGAATACATTGTTGGTACTACAGTTCATGTCATAGATAACATAAGAAAAATTCTTAATAATGAACAAGGAATATATTTTTTTTGTGTATCCTAGCTCATTTAATTGACAGTCATGTTCTTACAATAGCTAGTTGTGCTCAAACTTTGAGGTACACTCAAAGTCAAGGTGGAAATTCAATTCCTCCTTCTACAACTGTGGCCTCTATTCCTACATACTCTCATGCAAATGTTACCACAATAAGGCAACCCACTAGAAATTTCAATACAACCTTAGGTATTTTCACTCAAAATCTATTTAGCTTTGTGAATTCAAATCTCATATCCCCTAACGCATCACCCCTCACAAACTTACAATTCACTTGTCCTCCAAATACATATACACCTCCACCTTATTCACTTTCATCTCATAACACAACCAATGATTCCATCCTTAACCAACTCTTGCAAAATGTTTCATCCCTCCAACAAAAAATTTCCACATTGAACCAAAATCAAAATGGCCAACCTTCATAATATGTCAAAAGAAACCCATTATCCTTGGACATACTGAGAGCACAAATTCCACAAGGTATAGACATTCCCAAATTTGAGAATATGGTGGTAAAGGAGACCCTAGTAACCATGTTTCAACATACATAGCCTTATGTAGTGACTTCATTTTTGAAGATAAGCTATTGGCTAAACTTTTTCCTAGGTCTTTGAAAGATACAACCTTGGAATGGTTTTGCTCTTTACCGAATAACTCAATTAGTTCATTCAATGAGTTTTTTGATGCCTTTCTCAACCATTTCCAAGTGCACATTGGTCCCAAGATGACCTTAGCTGATTTAATGAAGTGTAAACAAAAGGATGATGAAAAGATCATCGATTTCATAGCACGATACCAATTTCTTTACTCAAAAATCAACATTAAGTTTCATGATGTCGATATTCAAAGAATGTTTATTGGAAATTTGCAAAAAAAAAAATCAAGACAAGCTTGGGATGATGAAATTTCCCTCCTTTACACACTTGTGCATGGCTCTTTGTGACTATCAAAATTTGGTTAATCATCGTGAAACAAAAAATCCCTCTAACTGCCTTGAGAAATCTAAGTTTGTTCCCCATAATAATTTCCAATCATTCAAGAAATAAAATAAGAGCTTTTTACAAATAAATCCACCCCAAACAAGTCAACATGTTGAGTCTCAAGTGGATGCCATAAAAATAACAAATCCATTCAATTCAGAGAGCATAATAGACAATTTACCCTGTTACCTGATACCCTCCATTCCATAATGTTGCAACTTTTGGGTAAGAACCTAATTACCTTACCTCTTGTTAGAAACCTTGATCCTACAAATCCCTTACCCCAAAACTATAATGCCAATGCCTTTTTCCATTATCATTGACACGATACAAAACATTGTGTCTTAAACACATTATGCAAGCCTCATTGATTCTAATCACATCTAGATTGGCGGTGTTTTTGATCAAAGAAATAAGTCTGTTGCCTCACCCAACCAAAATTTACAATTTTTTACTAATTCCATGCCAAATCATACCATCTCTTTTGTAAAAGATAATGATGTCAAGAATGATGTGATGAATGTTGACATGACTAATGATAACATGAATGATGATAATAATAGATATGATACTCAGGTCAACTTCATTGGCGTTCAACCTCGTAAGGGCAAAACTAACTTATCTATGAACATTTCTTTCTCACAAAATGACATAATCAAACATGCACTCAATGGTCCTCTTTACATCATTGGAAGAATCAATGACAAGCCTACTAATGGGATATTAATTTATTACATGTGTGTAGAGAATGTGATCACTAAGGAATTCTTATTTGTGCATGAACTTTATCAAGATTCTTATGAACAACCAAAAGCATGTATCAAAACACATAATGGTTTCGCTTTCCCTATGATAGCTTCAATCACTCTTCCTTTAAAAGTTGGACTGAAAAAAATGAATGTCTCATTCTCCATCATCCTATCATCAGACCAATTTTGTGTGAAGCTTGGTTGTCCATGGATAGGTTCCATGGATGTCATCCCATCAGTAGTACATAAATGCTTAAAGTTTCCATTTGGAAATGTCATTTTTACTGTGCATCATAGTGGCTTTAATCATGTATCTTACCATGGGAATTTTTCATTGGATTTATTTTGGCCCGAACCTATGGAACCTATTAAACCTTGTGAGGACTTCTTTTTCAAATCTTATCAAAATTTCAAGGAAAAGTGCATAACAGAATTATCCCTTAACAATATCCCTCAACCATGATTGAGCCTCCTATTATTGATGAAGACATGATTGAACCAAAATCCCTTCCAAGTAACCAAGACAAATCACCCATGATTCCTCTACCTATTTCCTATAAGAGAGCAAGAGATAACTATACAATTCATGTTGTGCCTCCTAAGATTAAACAAGTTTACAAAGCTAAAGAGACATTGGTTGAACAACCTTTTGTGGTTCCTTATGTTCCTCCCTTGTGGGAATAAAAGAAACCTATGGTTGATAAACCAGCTCCTACACAAACACAACTTGAAATCATAAAAGAAGAAACATAAATGGTAAAGAGTGTAGGCATAGACGTTGTGCTATTGATCATCAATTAGAAGAAAATAACAAAATAGAAAATTCAGATCAAACACCAATTGAGAAAAAGCATGATGATTCTCCACAACAACAACAAAAACCTTCCGTGGACATAATCATTAGGCCTCTTGTTATGATTAGCTTGGATGATGATGATGAGATTGCTAAGATTGATGAGGAAGTGCATAATGAGTTGAATTTATTATTTTCCTCTTCCATGAGCTTAGATGATAAAAATCGCGATGATCCTCCTAACAAGATTGACTCACCATGTGTTGAACCTAGTGATGTTCCTAGTATGACACTTGTCATTGTCCCTTTGGCTAGTTTCCTGCCTTCTACCTATGATGAACAAGATTGGGATGCGGATGACCTGCTATAGGTTGACTCGCATGTGCTATACTAGTATTTTCTTTATTTTATTTTCATGTTCTTTGTGATTGCATGTGTGTAATGTGATCCCCCATATCATACTCCTTGGTGTGTTGTTAAATGTTTGTGAGCCTACTTTGGATGAGCCTTGTCACTCTGTTGGGGCAAGGGTACAAAGGAAGCAAATATGCTGTGAAATTCTTCTATTTGTATCTTCATTTTTCACTTGTCTTATATTTTTCTTTTGGGGATGACACAAGGCATTGAGACATTTAGGTCTCTTCCATGTTGACCCAAAAGATTTTATTTGCTTTCACTCTCTATGTGTCATTCTTCCTTTGTGCTCTTTATTCCATGAGTTATTTGGGGAATGATGACAATTTTGAGCTCAATTATATCACCATAGCAAAGACATAACGATGACCCCAAATCCATGGATCCCTTATCTTAGGATTGCATATGGGGGGAAACCTCCTTTCATGACGTAGCTCTACTTGGAAACATATGTTTGGCATCTAGGGATTTACAAATAAAGCTCTCATGTATTGGAATTCATTTTGGTACTTTAAATTAATTGCTCACATCATGGTTTTTAGAAATTTCTTCAAAGTGGGGGCATACACATCCCCACTTATTGTTTGCATATTCCCTTCAAAGTGTGGTCTTCTTACTTCACATGATGTGTCTTCTTGGTGGTGACATTGGGTTTGATTTCCTTCAAGAGCTTGACCTTTCTTGGCATATGATATCCCTCTTGGTGGTAATGCTATGGCTTGCATTCCCTAAGGTGTAAATATTTTATCCTTGACTAAACCTCTCTTGGTGACATTAAGCACAATGTTCCCTAAGGTGAGACCTTTCATGAACTAAGTAAAACAACTTTGACTATCCTAGCCTATTGCATTTAATACTTTGTCATGGCCACCAAGCATAACACAACTTGCTTTCTAGTGGTGCCTTTTTTGCTTTCCATGAGTATCTAGCATAGTGTAGCTTGCTAGCCTTATGGAACCATTTGTGTGGCACCTAATCAAATTTATTAGGAGGTAAAACTTTTGGTATGGTTGACGTATGGGAGCCTGTAGACCTGGCATGACTTTCCCATCAACCACCCTTTTGGGGCTCACCTAGTGGATACCGGATTTCACTATCCATCGTGAGTATATTTTGTTTGCATAGTGGACAATAGGTTTTCCCTTGTGAACACATTTTTATGGACAACAACTCAACCTCGACTAGTCCATCCTTTATTTTATGTCTTTTCACATTAATTTTGACATTCCATGATTGTGCATCTTGTGTTGCTGCTACAAGCATGTGTCCCTTTATACCTTTGTTGGTTTGAAATGGGATATTTGATCTTGGGGGCTTAGTCATCCTCCTTGATCCTTGTCATCTTATCTTTCCAACAATTGTATAATTAGACCTCTCTTGACTTATCTACAAGTACTTTAGTGTGAGTTTGAGCATAGGGCTCATACTATCACTAAAGTGGGGGCTAAATGTAGTGTTGAAAAATGTACACCTCTACATTTTCACACTATGTTTACATCCCCCTAATTAATTGGACTTAATTAAGCCCCTAGTTAGCCCAATTATGCATTTAAAAGCCTAATTAATTTTATTTTTCAAAAGGGAAACCCACATTTAATCAATGCCTACACTTAATTACACATATTGGAAAATGTGTCCTAGGTTTAGGGCCTAGGACCCATTCACCCTCCTTAAGTCTCGGGATCCAATTTTTAATATGTTTTTGGCAACATTTTAATAATTCAAATTTAAATTGTAATTGTCAACTGTTGATGTTTAATTGCTAGGTAATTAAGGAAATGCCTATAAGGGTGTGTGCAAGAAGTTGAGTCCACTTTTTGGCCAAAAAAGTGGAAGTGTTTTCCCTGATTTTCAGTGTTTGACACATTTGACCTTAAAATTTGAAGCACTTAGAGATGAAATCTTTAAAAAATTCACTAATCATAAAATGTAGTGCTCGGAGTCTAGTTTCCAAATATGTAATTTATTTCAATACCCAGATTGTACAAATTGAGTTTTAATAGGCATTTCTAAAAACCACTGTTTAAAAGTCTTTTTTTTACCATACCATGCATGTGTACGACATCCATATTTTGACTTAAATTATCATATTTTTCTAAATCCCTTTGGTAAAATTTTTATGACTCACTGAAGCTTGCTCTTGATATTTTGTAATTTTTATTGAATATTTTTTTTGTTAATTTTTATTACTAGGCAGTTGTCGTTTTGGCGTCGTCATGTCGACATGCATAAGATGACCCTAAACTTATCATTTTCTGTTTTTCAAATTGAAAAGGTATGCGAAGTTTGCTCTCGTGCAATCCGTTTGTCAAAATGTTATGTTGATCAAAAGTTATTAAAATAGTAAAAGCTACGATGTTAAAAGTTTTATGGTTAATTTATTAGAAATGAATTGAAAAATAGAAAAAATAATTCAATTGCAAAAAAAATTACATAATTAGAATCTGCATTGTTTCATCTAAAATGGGTTTTAATTTTGTCAGAAAATTTTGCAAAAAAGGTTGTCAGCCATATGTCCAAAGTCAGTATTTTTCTTTGACATTGTTAGGGCCTTCAACTTGTAGGTCAAACCAGGTTGAAGGCCTAGGTTGACTTCAATGCTTTCCCGAACCAAAACCTTGGCAAAAGCTCCATACGATGCAAAAAAAAATTCAAATTAAAAAAAACGGGATCCTGATTATAGTACGGGATCCCGTTTATTAACCAAAAACCTTGGCAAAAACCCGCCCACGATGCAAAAAAAAATTCAAATTTAAAAAAACGAGATCCCGATTATAAAACGGGATCCCGTTTATTAATAAACAGGATCCCGTATTATAATCGGGATCCCATTCCCATCCAACAACATTCCAACCATTGTAAATGGAATGGGATCCCATTTCATAAACGAGATCCCGTTACCTTTACAACGGCTCCGACATTCAATGTCGGTGAACGGGATCCCGCTTATAGAGCGGGATCCCGTTTATTTTATTTAAAAACACTGTGCAAAATTATTGTCAAGTTTGCAACTTTGCAACTTCATATGTACGGCCAAGAGCACTAAAAATGAATTATTTTTCATAAGTTATTGTATTTACAGGTGGTGAATTTGATTTTTGGTTGATTTTATCAAAGGGAGCATCATCTACACCATTTTTGAAGTGAAATTGTGTTATTTTTGTGCTTGTTTGGAGGAACAAAAGGTTTCAATTTGCAATATGGATTGAATTTTCAAAGGAAGTATGAAAACAATTTTTAAAAGTGGAATTGGTAGTTTTCTACTTTGTTTGTGGAACACAAGAGGAAAAGAATTTTATTAAGTAATAGGTATTCAACTTCCAATTTGGATTGAATGTTACGGAAGTATTTCACTATTAACATTCATTTTGTTTGAGAATTTTATAATTATGGGAGATAAGCTTAGTAATAAGAAGAAAAGACATTGACTACCGAAGTTGAAGCAAATAGAGAAAAGAGAGACAAAGAAGAAAGAAATAAGAATGAAATCAAATCAATGAACGATGGTGGACCAACCAATTCAACAACTATTGAAGATGAAAACATTGAAGATACCATAGTTGTAGATGAAGCTAATTTGCAAGGAGTCAATTTGGAGAAGAATATGATTATACAAACAAGTCCTACTATGTCTTCAAATCCCTCTTTGAATGTTAAGGAGAATGTTTCAATATGCACAAATCCAAGTACGTCTTCAAATCCACATGTTAGTGAAATGGTAAATTTGTATGTAGAAGTTTTACAAGATGCTGGATATAATGATGTTGGCATTGACTATATTCAGAGAGATGAAACTTTTATAGAACTTGTTGAAAACAAAAAAGAAAAATCTTTTGTTGCAAATGAAAATCAAAATGATCATTTTCTTGAAAATGAAAACAAAACCTATATTTTTGATGAAAATGAAAA
>VDFB02256132.1:214656251-214675120 GCA_007258455.2 Sequoia sempervirens | reverse complement strand
TGGTGGAGTTGCCTAAGGCAACCAAATTTCATTAAGAGCCTAAGAAAAAATGATGGCTTTAGGGTTTACAGTTTAAACTTTAGAGTTTAGGTTTTAGGGATTTAGGATAACTTAAGGGGATATATGTAGTAAGATCTTAGGAAAAAATTACATGGCATAAGGGAATGAAATTTGGTGGTGTTGCCTAAGGAAACCAAATTTCATTAAGAGCCTAAGAAAAAATTATGGATTTAGGGTTTAGGGTTTAGACTTTAGAGTTCAGGGTTTAGGGTAATAGGATAACTTAAGGGGATGTACACGTAGTAAGATCCTAGGACAATTACATGGAATAAGGGAATGAAATATGGAGGATTTTCCTAAGACAACCAAATTTCACTTTATGGTGTTGGGTAGGACAAAATGAATGGTTTAGTGTTTAGGGTTTAGATTTTAGAGTTCAGAGTTTGGGGTTTACAAAACTTAGGGTAAAGTTTTAGTGCCCCTTGAAATATTTAATGAACTTTGCAAGTTATTGAAAGAACATTTTCTTGTGGAATGGATTGATTGAGATCTACTCTTGACACCAGCCCGACCAACCTAGATCATGAAATCTCATTCATATTGCAAATGTGATCTTATTGATGTTAATTTGGTTGCCTTGGGCAACTTCACCAAATTTTAAGAACTTCTTTGATCCTTTAAGAAATTTGTCATGTGGGACCACAAGAAATTGATTTATGATTTAAGGTGATAGTGGCTTAAGGGGATCTAGATGTCTAGTGAGGTCCAAATTTAGTCATACTATAGCCTCATTGGTTCCATCTAGCTCTGGGTCAAAAGTGTTTACCCCTCTAATAAAAAAAAGTATCATGATGTTAAAAAAGAATCAATCTATACATATCACAAAAATAACAATAATCTTAAATGTAACCCATACTCTGACAATAATAGAATGCTAAATGATCCCCACCCCTAACCATATCCTAATTGAATTGCAAACCTAATTGAAACTTAATTAAATTATAACCTTTACTAGGTAATCTTAAATGTATTCCTATATTATATTATATCTAAATTAATTTATATTTGTATTATAATTATATTAATATTTATTATATATTCCTAATTATAACCTAACTATTTACTACAAACCTAATTGAATCTTAAGCCTAATCCTCATTAAAACCCCAAGTAAATTGTAACGTACCTATCCTTAATTGTAATCTTATATTGTATTTTTATGATATTAAATATTTATATTATTGTATATTATATTAAATATAATACTTATTTAAATATATAAATATTTAATTATATTTCTTTTATGGAGTAATCCTCTAGATCTCTAAATTGTAATAATGTATGGTTCCTCCAAACTATCATGATGTACCTCTCCTTTCCCATGTAATAGGTGTACCTTGTAGGTGTTAAATGGTTCCATCTTGGTCTCCTTATTGATGCATTTCTATCCTTACATAAAATCTATGTAATTATCCAAAATAAGGCAATTTTGGTTGTGAATCATCTCTTAATCACTAAACCAATCCAGTATGATTGAGGATGGGTGGATTATTATCTAGGATCACATCTTAAAAATCCTATAGAGGTCATGTGGTATGTTTTTCTTAATACATATATTCCCATACAAACCTCTTTCCATGTGTATTATCAACTCGCCTATATGATAGACACCTTCCTAGATTTAAATTTCATACGATATATATGTACCCAAGTGTTTCCAATTGGAATTTCTATAATTATACTTTTATGGCATTCTAGATATTCAAAATAGTTTTCATAAATCTACCAAATAGACCCATTCTTGACATTGAACCTACATAATTTTAGGTATGTCCAATGAAAGATTAGGGTCTAGGGTTCATAAATTTCAATTGCTTTAGTGTTATGGGTTTATATTTTACAGTTTAGGGTCTAGGGTTTAGAAAACTTAGGGTGAAGTTTGGGTGGCCCTTGGCATAATTTAGACTTGCAAGTTAGTGTCAATTAGAATCGATTGTACGTGTTTAGATTTATGAATTTTCTAACTAAATTTGCAAACAAACATCAAGATAAACTTTATAAATTTTAACCATTCTTTAACATATTGATTTCTAATCTAATTATAATTTAATATTGAAACTAAAGTTTAATATATATCATTTTTTCCATACAAAGCAAATAAAATTTAAAACATTTAAGCAATGCGAATGATTTTTTTTGAGCTCGAAATTACCTAGTTTTCAAATTCAAAATGATTTGTTCAATTCCAATTTAGGGTTTTAACAAATTTTTTTGTTCCAATTCAATTTAGGGTTTCAATTTTAAACAATTAGGGTTTCCCATACGTTTTTTAGTTTCCAATTCAAACTAGGGTTTTCAAATTCAATTTTTTTCGTTTAGTTTGAATTTGGGGTTTCAAAAAGCTTGATTTGGATTTGCAAATGCAATGTTTTTATTTCATCTTGATTTCTAATGTTTTGAAATGCAATTTTTTTTTGTTTTGTTTCAATTAGGGTTTTCAAATTCATTTTTTTTGGGTTTAATCGAACAATTTAGGTTTCAAAAGTTAAATTTTGTTTCTAAAACACAATTAAAGGTTTTTTTTCATTTTTATTAAAAAACATTTAGGTTTCATTGTATTTTTTTGTCTATTTTTACAATTATTCAATTCTACTATAACAATTAAAAAAATGATTAAAACGTGAAATAAATAAATAAAAAACATGCTAAATTAACTTATTTCTTTCAAAATTTCAATTCAAAATAGAAAAATGCAAAAAGATGGCGTTTAGGTGGGGTCGTTGTCGCCAATACTCGGGGTCTCGTCTGCAGAGCAGTGAAAACTATTTTTTTTAAAATAAATACCACTATAAAATGAGATCCCGATTTATAGAAATTGGTATCCCATTATTTATAAATCGGGATCCCTTGTTTTATAAATCGGGATCCCATTTCTTATAAATCGGGATCCCGTTCTATTTCCATTGGTTCAGAATGGCGCTCCTGCCCTCCATTCTCCCACTCCTTGGTCAAATGGATCTGTTAATCTCTCGTCCTCCTTGCTGCTAGCTTCGAGACTTCTACAGTGGCCATGCGTAGTTTTGCTTCTTTCCTCCCAAGCGTTGCTTTTGATGTCGCCTCTATTGCTATAGACTTTGTGCCCTCAGTCTACAATGCCCTACAGGGTCCTTTTCGTCCTCCCATCGAGTCTTCTTCTATCTTGGGTACCTTTCTTAGTGTTTGGATTATGTCCATTGTTGAGGAGATTTTAGCTCTATCTTATGATGTGGCCACCCCTCTCATTTCCTCTTCATCTCCTCCTTTTTCGGCTAGGGTTCGTAGCTTTGCATAGGTTGCCAAGTTTGTTCGTACTCACTCTACTCTTGCTTGCTTAGCTTGTCCTATTATTTGTGTCAAACCATCTTTGGTGATGGTTTGTGGTGAGGATGTAGTAAAAAATGAAGACATCTACCATCATTGTCTTCTTGTGTGTAGATTCCTCAACCTTTTTCGTTCTCTTCTAGACATGCACAAATGGGTTTTAGATTTTTGGAGGCCTTTTGTGGCCGGTAAGATTGAACTTTTCCCCTATGCTAAAGGTTTTTCATTTCTTCCTTTGACTCTTCAGAGGACAAAAATTTGGTGTTAGGTCATTTATGGACTTGGGGAGAGCACTCTCTCGCTCAAGCCCTAGAAAACCTCTTTTAACCCCCTTACTGAACCACTTTGCGTGCATTCGATGTAGGTTAGGTTTTTGAATCTTCCCCTCTAGTTTTGGGAAGATACATTCTTTGAGTCCATTGGCAACTCTATCGATCATTTTTTGAAGGTTGATCAATCCACTTCGTTCATGGGGCATTCCACTTTTTATCACGTTCTTGTGGAGATCGACATCTACTTGCCTCTACATGGGGAAGTGATTTTGATGGTTGGTGGTAGGCCTTGGAATCAATTGCTAGATTTTGAGGGCCTCCCTTTGTGTTGTCATAATTTTTTTTCTACTATCCACTTGGCTTCAGGTTGTTCTCTCTTGTGTTGCAAAGGCCCTGCTACTTGGTGGAGGGATGTTGTCGATGATCACTTGACTATCCCCACTCTTGTTTCTTTGATGGATTCTTCCTCTAAGGATTCTAATGATCGTCTTGCTTCTGTTGGGGATCTTCATGTTCTGTTGAACCTATCAAGGCTTCTCTTGTGTTGTGCCCTTCTTTGCCGACTTCTTCATCGTAGCCTTCTATTTTAGTTAATGGGCCTTGTCATCCCACTTCGAGTGTTGTTGGTCCTCTTATGGGGGTGTCTTCTCATTCTCCTCCATCCCCTTGTGGTGGGATCTTGGATGATAACATTTCTTGGATTGTTGTTTGTAGGAGGAAAGACCCTTCTTCCTCTTCTCTTTCTCATTATGGTTTGGTTTCATATTTTGTTAAAGTTGGGACCCTTGTTCCCCATTTCTCTTAGACTCCTTGCTTCAATTAGAAGCTTTGCTAGTTTTTATTTCGTTTTCTCAATCTCACTATTGGTGAGACTCATCTTATCAACCTTCATGGATGTTTTTGTATTGGGTACGAGCCCTTTCCTACTTTTATCTTAATCAAAACTATAGGTATGTTTTTAAGTCGACATATTTTCATACTATTAGATATTAGATCATTTGAATTCTTTATTTCTCCAAAACTTGTGAAAAAATGTCATTAAAGGTTAGTCGTATGGAATCATTATGGATAATTCAATATAAGAATAAGACTATTAGAGAAGTAACTAAATATTTATTATATACTACTGTAGACACCTAAATTTGGACTCTTAATTTATCCAAATTTATCCCTTTTTGTCTAAGCATCCCCTTATTTGCATTAATTAAGTAATATCACTATTATTTAATTAATATCCTTAATTCTACCAAATATCTAAGGTATCTAGTTAAAATAATTAAATACCTTCCTCCTTTTCATCAAATGAATTAAATAAATATGGCATTTATTTAATTCTTCACATGTCACATCCCTTTCTTAATCCTAATTATTCTCCTAATCCCATCATTACGGATGTGCACATACCTAATCCTTGATTAGAATGTGTCACATCCTCCAACTTTTGCAAGTTGGCCTCTAATCTCTTTTAGCCACCTAACCCTCCTCTAATCCTTTATTAACTAGCCTAATCAACCACTCCTCTCAAGGAATTTTTAATTCCTTTTATCCTTCCAAAGAATATTAAATTCCTTTTACTCTTCCCCATGTCAAGTCACATGTGAAATCTAACCCTCTTCTAATATCTCATTAATTTTTCTAATCAAGTACTTCCACAACCTTAATCACTTAATTAGGTCTTCATGCCATTTATGTCATGTGTCTTAAGTCAATTCTATTAAATTCTTTTTCTTGTTGGAGAAGGCACTCCATTCCCTATGTGAATTTTTAATTCACATTTAATCCCCCAATGCATTCTTTGGAATTTTAAATTCCTTTTCTCATCCCCATGTGGATATTTGAGGAATTTTTAATTCCTCACATGTCCTCTCACCCACATGGGGACAAGGACCTCCTTTATGAGGAGATCTTGTCCAATCTCAAGGTACTATGTAGTACCTCCATGTCATGTACTCTCCTTCCAACTCATGTACACATCATCTCTTACAAGCCACTTCACATGCCACATGTCAAGATATGAGGGCTTGTGAGTCCTCAACTCGCCATAGCCCTACATCTTGATCTTGGTGGCTCAATCTCAACCATCCATTTCCCTAGAGAATGCAAAATTTTCTATAAATACCCCCTCTTTTCTCTCATTGTGGGGGAGATCATTCATGCTAGCCAAACTCTTGCAAAAAAAATCGTTGAGCCATACTTAGCCAAATCTTCATACTTGCATCCATTTTCACTCATCTTTCCATCCTCATCTCATCTTACAGCTTGCATCCCTTGCCATCAAAGGAGAATACAACATCGAAGATCGAAGGGCCAACCAAAGGACAACTCAACAAGGTGAAATCTTTCATTTTGCTTAGTTAAGTTAATCATTAGGCCAATCTTGAGGTGTAGGGTGTTTGTAGTTGTTATTTGCACTCTCTTTTGTTTGCTGCTCTTTTCCTAACAAGTATTTTCGTCCTATCACAACTACAATACATTTTTTTGAATTTAAAACAAGAGTAAATCTATATGTTACATTTCTTAAGGTCATATAATAAAATCATTGGAATGAATTGGTTGATCAAACATCAAGTAAATATGGATTATTATAATAAAATAGTGGAATGTTTTTTTAAAAAATATGAAAAAATAACATTAAAAGTTAGTCATATGGAATCATTATGAACAATCCAATATAGGGATAAGACTATTAGAGAAGTAAATAAATGTCTATTAAACACTACAATATTTTTTAGTGAATTTAAAACAAGAGTAAATCTATAAAGGTACAAGATATATACCTTTTTCCTAGTCCCTAGGTCATTTTTATTACCCACCCTCTGCTTTCCTAGTTTATATGGGCTCGTTTATAGAATTCTTACAAGTTAATGGAACCCATTTAAGAAAGAAATAAATAATAGAGTGGGATTTAGAGTCTAAAAATAACCTCTATGATATCATAAGGAAGATCAAAGGATATAATCACTTCCTCTTTGATCAATTCTTAGATTAGGGCATCCATCAATGCTCTCCCTTGTAATATTGGTCTATTGGACATCACTTCCTAATGTTTTCTCACTATTGGAGTGAACACTAGTGCCATAATGTGTAGATAGGTTATTTTTGTTCATGTGGAAATTTATAATTTTCAAGGGATTTGCAATGGAGGTGGTATTAGGGTGGGAAGATAGGATGATAGATCATCTATAGAGTGCAATGAGGTCATAACATCCTTTGGATTTATAGTGTGGAGACTTTGGTTACTTCAATTCCTCTTCATGGCTATGTGTTTAGGGTTTTAAATGATTACTCTAGTTCAAAAACAATAGTGACCATCATTATATTTCCTTAGCACTTCAATTTCAATCATGATATATTATGATTTACTTTATCTATCAAATTCTAATCAATAGAACTATCATTTTATTTGGTTATAATAACATAACATTAGAGTTGCACTTGTTATAGTCGAGATATAATTTTATGATGTTGATTGATATTGTCTTGGCTAAGTGAGTGTAATGATAAAAACTATGTGAGAAATTAAAAAATTAGTGACAACATCAAAATTACTAGAAATATAAGGGATATAAACCATGGAAGGGTTAACAATTGGGTTGAACTAAAGTGAATTAGCATTAGGATATGTAGCACATGAACTATGTTGACAAGGTGGCATAAAAAAAGGGACAAAGGAAAAGATAATGTACCTTAAACTTCAAGATTGAATTTCACCAATTGCATGATGCTGTCTAGTTTGTTTTCAGCTTAACACTCCTCCAAAATTTAATTTTTTTGCCAACTTCCTTGGTATGATGTTCAATTCTATATCAATCTAATACAATTAATACAAAATATGAAAACAACAATTGTATATAATTAAATTCAAACAAAAACATGATAATTATCATTCCAAATCTTCTAAACATGAAAATATTAGTTCATAATATCAATTTTAGTTTGAAAACATGCAATTTAGTTATTCTACATTGACAAAACAAAAAAGGTGGTGGAACTATCATAGAATGATTGATATTTTTCAACACCATAAAAAGTGCTTCTATGTTGGATAAAGCATAGAGTTTAGAGTAAAATAGAGCATGTGGGTCTTGAATCTTGGGATCCACATGTTATTTTTACCATTTTTTTGAATTTCAACAAATGTGCTTGCCTTATAATGCTAGTGTGTTATAATTGTAAGAAAATTTACAGTGCAAAAAATAGAGAAAAACAATAAGCACAATATTAACACGGTATTTATTTGGAAAACTTGGTAAAAATATACCAGGAAAAAAACATGGGAAAAGATCTTTCGTATTTTATTTCTCAAGAAATTCACAATTACAACAATCTTCTAAAAAGTTACAAAAAATGTGACTTCAATAGAGTATAAGAAATCTGAGTTGTAGAGTCCTTGTTGAACACAACTATCCAAAAATTGAAAGTATGACTTATACAACTACATGTCAAACATTTGGAAAAACGGCCAAAAATAGAGAGTCCAGAATGGCCAAAAAATTTATGGCTTCACTAGAAACGCCTTCAGCATGGATGTCTTCAGCATGATTTCCTAACAAAAAATGCCTTTGATGTGCAAGGGGGCTACAAAATCCTCCTAGGACTCCCCATCACTTCAGCCTTTTGTTGAATAGTAGGCCTTCGGCCGCTCTAGACACATACCATGAATGCTAGTTCTCTATGTCAACTATCTGTCACTGTTGGAATAACAACAAAATTGACTTCATATTCCAACAATCTCCTACTTCGATTATTCCAATTTAAGGAGAGAGGGAGAGAGGTAGAGAGTCAAAGGAGGGGGAGAGAGAGAGAGAGAGATAGGTCTAGAGAGAGATAAATAGAGGAGAGATAAAGAGGGAAAGTGAAAGAGGAGATATGGAAATATGGAGATATGGAAATATGGAGAGAGAGAGAGAGGGAGGGAGATCTATGTAGAGAGATTGGCCTAGAGAGGGAGAGGGGAAGAGAGAGAGAGAGAGAGATAGCTCATTATAGAGCAAGAGGGGAGACAAAGAGAGATATAGAGAAATATATAGAGGGATAGAGAGAGAGAGAGGTGAGATAGAGAGAAGCATAGATAGATAAATAGAAATGGAGAGAGTGAGAGAAAAAGGGAGAGATGGAAATATGGGAAGAGAAAGAAAGAGAGGGAGGGAGAGGTAGAGAGAGGTAAATAGAGGTAGAGAGATGGATCTAAAGAGTGGAGAGGGAGGGAAGGGGAAAGAGATGGAAGGGAAGAGAGGTAAATATACACATAGAGGGAGATATTGAGATAGATAAATATAGGAAGATAAAGAGAGAGGGGGGAGAGATAGGTTTAGAGAGGTAGAGAGGAAGAGAGAGAAATAGTTCCATATATATACCTAGAGGGAGAGGGAGAGGGAGAAAGGGAAAGGCATAGAGAGATATCTAGAGAGGTAGGGAGAAAGAGAGAAGTGAAGAAGAGAGAAGTATAAATAGAAACAGAGAGGGAGAGAGGGAGAGGTAGGAAAATATGGGAAGATAGAGAGGGTGGGATGAAGGAAATGAGGAAAGGGGGGAGGGAGAGAGAGCTCAATTTATAGAGAGAGAGAGGGGATATATATATAGAGAGAGAGAGAGAGTGAGATAAATAGAGAGAGAGAGAGAGATAGGGAGATAGATAAAGAGATAGGGAGATAGAGGAATGGAAAGCTATGGATAGACAAATATACTTGGAGATAGAGATGAAGATGTAAGTTTCATTTTTTATTCACATAAATGTAAGCACGTTATAATGTGAGTGTTATAATGCAGTCACATTTTTATCTACTTTGGGTATTTACAACCCTTAGGGTTGTATTTGCTTTGGCATCCAAGCCAAAGGGTTGGACTTATGTGTCAATGCTCAAATGCATACTTTTTTCAAATTCTAAAAAAATGACACACTCTCGAGCATACTCTCCATCAGGCTTGAAAAAATTTAAATGTCGAGTTCAAATATACTATAATAGCATTTAGCTCTCTCTTAGATTTCTAACCATGTAATATTTTCTATGTTTCAAATATGTTACAATTTTGATCTTTAATTTCTTTTGCTAGTGTCTACATTTTTTTGTCAAAAATCTATGTATGATATTTTTGGTTTCATTTTTTACTCATTAATTGAAATTTGAAACAAATTACATTTTTAAAAACTAGACTCTATTTTATACACATTCACTTTTTTATTAGTTTTCAAAAAATGTAGGGGGAGCATGCTCAATTTTTTATTTTTTAAGGATGTTTCCACTTTGAAAATTAGTAAAAAATTATATATTCATTAAAAAATTAGTGAAAAATTTGGACATAAACTACATGACGTTAGCTACATTTTTATTGAAGCAATTTTTGAAATACTTAAAAAAGTTAAAATTTTAGGGGGAGCACACCATATGTTGTGTTATAATTTTTTTTGACAAAAAAACAAGAGAACTTTGTGTGCTCCCCATATTTGAACCCATTCATCTCCACAATTTTCAAAACAAACTAGTACTTTAGAAAGTAGATTCAAAGAACTATGACTCGTGTTCTTGTTGTGTCTTCAAATTTTGAGCTTAACTATCTTCAATTTAAATATCATCCAAGATCAATTTTTCTTGATTTTAGAAAAAAATTGGCCACTTAAGGCTCCCTTTTAGTCCTTCATTTCCATTCACTTACCCCTAAAAATAATTTTGACATTAAAATTTCATGATTTCATTACCTAAATTGCTAGATCTAATCAAAATTGCGAAAAGTGGTAAGTTTGTGCTTTTGCTCATTACACACATGTTCTTCCCTAACTCCTTTGGCAACAACTAATTATGAAATCTTAGTCTCATGCTCATCAAATTGATTTTACTTTTGATAATAATCATTAAAAAAACAAGAGTTCAAAAATATCACAAGCACACACGTTTTCAAGTAAATAGTAAAATTGGTTGAAATTGAATGTGTAAACCCTTCTACACATGGAAACTAAACCACTTTGTAATTTTTTGGTTTGTTATCAAGACCAAATATACCAAAAACCTCCACTTAAATTGTGAGTCCTCTTGTTTGTAAATTTTCCAAAATAAAAAAAACTTTTTATGATATGCTTTCACTTGAAGTTGATTTTTCATTTTACAAGTTAGGATGGGATTTACTCCTTAGTCTAGCTTGACTTCAAAAAATAATTTGTGTTATTATATGTTTATTTATCTATTTCAAAGGGTAAATATGTAAGTACCTATTTTTGTACCATCACATGTGCTTCAACATCTTGAGTCTTGATGGTGTCAAATGCCACCTAAAGAAATAATATGATACAAAATAATCAACAAATTTGATTCTTAGAGACCTCCCCTAGAATTTTTTCTCTCATCTTTCTGTGTACCTTCACCCTTGTTTGTTTTCTTGAGATTTTAGTCTTTGTTCATTCTTCAAAATTTCATGTGTTACTTACTTTGAAAAAACCGCCAATGGTAACTAAGTATCAATTGCAAAATCACCACAATAGTCACATAATCATAGTGATAATCTTGAAAATGTCACAGATGATCATGTAACCACCATAATGATTATGTATTCACCACAATGATTTTAAAACCGCCCCTTTATAGAATTTGTTCATTTCAACCAACTATGCAAAAAATAAGAATTTTGAATGTTTAACATTTCCATATATTTAGATTTTCCCCATCCTTTTCCTTTCTCTCCACCCCCATGCCTCTAGAAGTTTCCTACTATGCTTTATATGAATGTGAGAATCTCATTTTTAGGGAAGGTTATGTAATACAAACATCTCCCACAAGAAAAGATCCAAAATTCTTCAACTTAGCCATAACAAATATTTATACTCTTGACCTTGTTTAGGTGCATCTTATTCTTTACACTCTCTTTAATAGTTTTCTTAAGTTTCTTTTAGACTAGCAACTTCACTTACATTGTCATCTTCAATAACTTAATCTTTCTAATTAAAACTCTATACTCCATAAATCCCATATTGCTTTTTCTGAATCACTCTTTCCCCACCACATGTTTCCAATAGTTCATTCTCTCCTCAATGTCTTTCATTAGCTACATATGTGGTAGGATAATAGGATGGTGTTTCCTTATAAAATCCTAGCCATGGGAGAAATTATTTTAAAGATATAATTAACATGTCTATGAGTACAAAACCACTTTCGAACATCCACATGAAGATTAAATTTATACCATCACAATACCATGCAATCAAATAATATAATGGGATACCAAAATTTTAGATACTTGGAAATGAAAGTGATATTGACTGGTCATGAATAACATCCATATTACTTGGGCACCCTTTAGTGTCCTCATGGGGTGCAACAAACCCAACCAAGTGAACCACTGCCATGTCCACCCCAACTAAGTGGACCCAACAAGCTATTTGGAGAACAAACCTATAAAGGTGCCAAGGTCTTAGACTCATACGATGATTGGTTTGTGTCAAGGCTCAACTGTGAAGAGGAATAGGTGCACCATATACTATATCAAGGGTCCTTCCTCAACACAACAAGGTCAAGTACAGGATGATAGGATCACACCTATCCCTCTAGTGCATCCCAGATAGAAAAGGAATTTCAATTTATTATGCACTACACTATGGGTCCCATCCTTTTCTCAATCTTCTACACCAACCAAGATGGTGGTAAGCACTAGGATCAAGTATGTATTGGTCAACTAGGAAGAGGATTTGATGTTTCCCATACTATATTGTTGGGTACACCTTCCATCCCAAGTGTCATATAGGCCCAAGAGAAAATTATCACCCAAGAGAGAATTCTCAATTGGTGAACCTACCTAACCCAGTGGATTCCAACTTCAATTGCTTATAGGCCATCAATGATAAGCTTTTCCACCTAGGAAGAAGAAGCTTTCAACAAATACCACCATGTGGCCTTAGTGATATTATTACCTATATTCTTCACTTGACGCAAGTAGCACTTGACATCTGTCATTATTGTGTTATAGGTGACTATTGGTGAACCCTCCTGATACAACGATTAGACCAATTATCATTCCCTGCACCAGTAGGGTAAGTACCCACAAGATCATTCATGTATCATAACCAAGGCATCCCTTGGAAACCTTCACATTTGTGAACCAAGTGAATGTTAGCTAATCCCTAGTAGTAGTCCAAGCATCGATCATTTCCTTAATTGAATGACTTTTTTTCATTGCTCAAAAATCTTGAAGGTTCATAGTTGGGCCATCTACTTGTTCAAAAGGTTGGGATTTATAGCTACTATGGTTATAGGAGAAAAAGTAAACCAAAATGAATGTTAATTAGATTATGATTAGCTATAGTTAGTCTCAATCTTAAGAGTGATCAACCGGTAGCCTTAGCTCAGAGGGGAAAAAGGATTTATGAGTTATTTACATTTATTTAATGTAGTAAGGTCTAATTTAGGTACCCATTTCTATGAGAACCACTAGCTACCAATTTAGATCACTAAACTAATTAATTAATGCATATATCCACAACTATATGATTTTCATAGGTTATATAAAAATTTGAGTTGTCCTAGCTTCAGAATGAAAAAGTCATACTAGGAGGAGGCTTGGTTAACTAGAGGAATACGTACAACATTTATTCAAGAATCCTCTACAACCCACAAGTATATTTACATATTGAAAGTTTAACAACTCTTGAAATCCAAGATGTATCTTAAAGTTATGATCTACCAGAGGTTATTGAACATTATTATTCCTTATCCTAGACTTTTAAACATATACATACTTCTTTATCAAGGGAAAGTATCTCACACACTACTCCAATAAACAACAAGGGTGAAATAACTTGTTGGCTACCACAAGGATATGATTTTAAAGAAATATTATCTCTAGAATTCACCAACCTTTTATCTTAGCAAATGAAGGTAAACAGTGTAAGGGGCTAAATGCTATTGTTGAGTTATGTTTTTCCTATCTTTTAGCTTCATAGTTAAAATTATTACACAAAAGAAGTCGTAAGTAATTGTAATAGATTTGATATTTCTCATTGAGGTGAGCAAGACAAAAACTTAGCATCCAAGGAAAACATTAAGAACAAGTACAACTAGTAACATTATAAAGACTATTGCATGTCATATTTCTAGATTTCAGGCTTCAATCTCCATATTCATAAATGATTCTTGATTTTATTTGAAGAAACACTCAACAATTTATTCTTTCCTTTTTGAAATTAGATGCACTAGCATAGGTATTTAATTTTATAATTACTTTTCTTGTATGATTCGATGATCTCAACCAAATCTAAATTTGTGCATGTGCAAATTAAGAACCAACCCAAAAATTATACATTCTTCTTTGAAATAGAAAATGGACTTGTTATTAGATGTTTTTTCTCATCCCTAAATTGAATATATTTAACATGTAAATATTGCTTATGTTCATTTGAAATATCAACACCAAGTTTGGATTAGACTATATTACCTCTTTCTTAACATTTTGAGTGTAATGACCCATTATTCATCCATTTATGAGAGAATAGAAAATTAGTTTGGTACTCAGACCATGATGAACCAACTATTCCTATGGCTACATGGGGGTTTCAATCCAAGTTGGTTCTAAGATTCATGAAATAGAATCAACGATTGTGTTATTTTGAAATGGAAATTGGATAACTAACCCCTAGTAACAAGCAAAGAGATTTATCATTTAATTAAGCATAATTTAATAACTAATATTAAGATTAACCCCCAATATTCAATGAACAATGTGCATGGTGGGGTTTCTACTTGTAAATCACCCCAAATCAAACTCATCCAACCTGAAATCATGCCTCAAGAAGCCTTGCCCAGTCTTCACTCACCCTCCAACACTCCTCCCTTTTGTGGCCCTCTAATTCTCTTGACCTACAGTGAATAAAAAAGCATCCATTTCTTGAGGAGTTGTGCCTTTTTATGGTAGTCATAAAAGAGTTTTAATGATTGGTTTCATGTCATTTCTCTCTCTCTACAGTTTTCCCTTTATAGAAGAAGGGACACCATGTTGCATTAATGGACTTTCTCTCCTTTTTCTCCCATTCTCTCTCCTCATAACTAAAGTCTACCTCATTGGGGTAAGGTGAAATTTTCCCTTCTTTAATGATCTCCTTAAGTCAATGGAGAATTCATAACTTCTCTTGATTATGTTATATTTTCCTTTACTTTAGATTTTATTTTCATAGTTTCTTAATTCATATTTTATTTTGATTCTTTTATTTTATATATTAGTTAATATTTTTTATCTATTCCTTTATCTATTTATTTATTTATTTTATTCTTTAAGTAATATGGGGAGGGGGAGGAGTTAAAAAAATTATTGAATTGGAGTGAGGTGACCCACAACTGGTCAAGGATATACTAATAATGACTCTTAGTTAGTAATGTAGATAGGGAGACTCAATCTCATAATGGCCAAACTAGGTTACAAGGTTTGAATCCCATTCCCAGTATAGGTTGCCAATCTTTTGTTCCACCTCGAGCGCTTGTAAAACCATCAAATAGTCACGCACACATCATAAAAGACAAGGTTAGTTTGACAATAATAGTATATAAAAATAAGCACAACCATGTTGTAAACAAGGAAATCGAACCATTAATTCACCACTTCCATTTTCTTGACAATTGGGTATGTGCAGGATCATGGGGGTCCAAACTAGGCCTCTAAGTGGCGATGAAAATTTAGAAAATCAGAGTTAGGCAACTTGACATAAAAATTTGATAGGTTATTAACATAATTTTAAAAATATGTAAGAACAAAAGTTGTATCAAATTGAATGTAGTTTCTAGGCTACTAGTCCTTTTTTGGAAAAAAGTAAATTTGTTTTGAGAAAATTTGAAATTTCAATGCAATGGTACTAAATTTTTAGGAAAAAGATAAGAAGCAGGTGTGTGTCTAACTACCCTAAGTACAACAAAAACATAATTTTTTTTCTAAATTTTTAAATATAAGTAGAGGACACATGTCCGGATGTGCCGGATTTTTTTTTGCAATTTTTTTCCACATAAATAATTAGTTATGATTTTTTTACTAGAACTTTTTAGAATTATTAAAACGTCTATGTCTGACCACCATAACTTGGTCAAAAAATTATGAAATTCAATTTTTTTTTATCCTATATTATGGAAGCATAGAATGTGGTGCATCTTGTAGATTTGAAAAATGTTAAGTAGTTTGAAAGTTATAGAAGTTTTTCAATCAACCTATCAATCAGGACTTTAGACGTAATGTAGGTAGAAAATCAATAATAATTATTTATTTAATTCAAAATAAGGCAAAAATTTATATTGGTGGAAAGCTGACAATTTTTTCTATAAACCCTTTTTGTTTGATGAAATTTAGGTCAAAAAAAAGTCGTCAGCCACAAGGGCGAACTTCTGAAAACTAAACAAATTTTCAAAAACATGTTTTTTGGGTTGACTTTCTAGGTTAGGAAATCCCAAGCCTAATCCCGAACATAAATATGTTTTGGTTTGGTAATTACCAAACCAAAACGGATATCCATTAATTATATATTTTTATATCATTTATAATACATAATATTATATAATATGTATTATATATATGTATTATGTATTTATAATACATAAATATATAATATTATGTAAATATATATAATATATTATATAGTATATTATATATTATGTATTATTATATTATATATTATATTGTATACTATATAGTACATATATTATATATTATATATTAATATATATAATATTATATTATATATTATGCAATAATATAATATATAATATATATTATTATATTATATAATATTATATTATATTATATTATATTATTATAATATATAATATTATGTTATATATATTAATATATATATTATATTATTGTATTATACTATATAGTACATATTTTTTGTATAGTATACATATTAATTATTATATATAGCATATAGTATATATATGAAATATTATATATTATATTAATATTATGTAATATATTTAATACATAGTATATATTATATATTTATTGTTGTGTGGCCAATTCACAAGAGAGAGAGAGAGAGAGGGAATGGGGGGGACTTGAGAGAGAGGGAGAGAGAAATACCTTATAGGGATGGGGAGAGAGAGAGAGAGAGGGGGGGGGGAGAGAGGGAGGTATGATTATTTTATATTATATATTATATAATATATATGAAATATAATATATAATATATAATATATAATATATATGAAATATAATATATAATATATAATATATTTAATATATATTATATATTTAATACATTGTCTTCCTTTGAAAATGAGGTAGGCTTTTTCTAAGTAGAATTAGAAAAAGGTTGTCACATCAATCATATCCTATATCAGGTAACACTATTATTAGATAGATTTCCCATAACTTGCAATAATGGTAGGAGTTGAAACATAACTCGTATGGCCTTATAAATGCTTACATAAAACTTAAAAGCAGCTAAATATTAATAATGACAAGATTTCCCATCAATTTTCCCACCAAGGAAGATGAGTTGTAAAGAAAACTTCAAAGCAACTAAATATTAATAACACCAAGGAAAATGTACCACCGCTGACAGGTATTGATGCAGCCAGTTCTAAGAAAGAGAGAGCGTCGAACGGACTCAGCGCACTCAAAAATCAGATCCACCGATCAAAATCAACTGGATCGAACGGATCCGGGTTATCTGCGCTTGCGCTCGTGTGTGTGTGAGAGTCTTGAGATGGAGAGAGAGAGAGAGATAGAAGACATCAAGATACATGTTAATTAGATTGTTCATGTGAAATCTATACAATGATTATGATCAACAAATAAGTCATCAATCAACCATGATGCATGAATAAACACTATATATACACACTATATACATTAATAAACACTATATACATTAATAAACACTAAATTAATAGATTATTTAATATTTATTACTAAATTTTTGTCTCATCATTATACTATTAAATATTCATAAATTCAACACTAAAAATATCCATTCAACCAAATTCTTTATAAAATATCCATCCAAGATCAATTGTTTTATAAATATAAGATCATTGTCTTAATAAAGTTTTGCAGCTCTCAATTGAATCTATTCATTTATTTGTGTTTTCCTCTTTAGATTGGGACTGTCTCCTTTCCTCTAGCCATTGTTGATGCTCATCTAAGTCCACTTCCATGGACCTACACGCATCAACAACAATTTGCATTTTTTATGCAAAACGCCTCAATAATGGGTGAACACATTCTTCGTTTTGAATAGCGTTAACTTGATCCTGAATGGTTCTAACATTCACATAGACTTGTTCTCAAAAGCGAGCACCATCGGGTGCAGGTGGTGGAGGTGGGGGATTTCGAGGTGGAGTGGTTGGATTTGGAGGGTGTGGATCCATGATTTAGATATAAGTGAACCTACATTAAATTTGTAATTGAAAAATGTAAGATATATGTTTAAAATCCCCTTAAACCATTCAATATAAATGACTTAATTGAATACAAATGAAAAAATGTGTAAGCTCATTTATGTCTAAGGCGTGTAAATGGAAAACAAATAATTGTTAAAGTGATGTGAAATCTCATTGAAAAATACATTAAATTTTTACCTCGCTGCAATGTGGAAGTGTTAAGCTCCAAATTGATTCAACAAAGGTGGAAGTGTTATGCTCCAAATTGCCAATACTAAGTGAATCTATATACATAGTTAGTAATGGTCAAACAAAACTTGTCCCTGCAACCATAGGGAAATGGGAAAAGTTAATGGGTAATAATCGATGGGTTGTGCGGGAGGCTATCATTTGTATATGATTCAATATAATAGCCTCCTGCATATCACATCGATTATTACCCATTCACTTCGCCCATTTCCCTATGGTTGCAAGGACAAGTTTTGTCTAGTCAGTACTAACAATGGATCTAGATTCACCAAGAATTGGAAATTTAGAGCACTTCCAACAAGGATCCTTTCTATTTTGAGAGCTGAGGAGAGTCAAAACAAGTAAAAATTAATAAAAAACAAATTGTTTAGCAAAGAAATACTAATTTAAAAATAAGAAACAAAGCAAGAATTTAAGAAACATGAAAATAAGTGATAAAGAATAATGAAAAATAGACAAGAACGTAAAATATTTTAAAAAACTGGAGAAAGGAGGTAATGAAAGTTCTATTTTATGTTTGTTTAGTATGCTAGGTTCAATTTTATGTTCTTTTTCTAGTAATAAAGGTTCCATAAGGTTCCATTTTTTTGTTTTTCACTAACTAGGGTTTCAAATTTTTTTGTAACTTTAAAAAGGAAATGAAAAA
>VDFB02256132.1:214638688-214656151 GCA_007258455.2 Sequoia sempervirens | reverse complement strand
TTGGACACTTAATTTATCCAAATTTATCACTTTTCACCTAAACATCCTCTTATCCAAGTTAATTAAGTAATATTACTATTATTTAATTAATATCTTTAATTCTGTCAAATCCTTAAGGTATTTAATTAATAATTAAATACCTTACCCTCCTTAATCCCCTTTTCATCAAATGAATTAAATAAATATTACATTTATTTAATCCCTCACATGTCATTTTCATCTAATCCTAATCCATCTCTTAATCTCTTCATTAAGGATGTGCACATGCCTAATCCTTGATTAGGATGTGTCACATCCTCCAACTTTTGCAAGTTGGCTTCTAATCCACATTAACCCCTTATTATCTTTTAATTACTAATTAATTAATCTTAATCAGTACTTTGGTCAACTCTTCCCATCCCCCAAGGAATTTTTAATTCCTTTTTTATTCACCCTAGGCTCCTCTCTTCCCCATGTGAATTTTTAATTCACTTTTATTCCTTTTGGAATCCCCTTTTCCCATGCACCTTCTAGAATATTTGACTTGTCACATCAAGTCACATGTGACAAACTCCCACCTTTTGGGAACATTGTCTTATCCACCAGATTCTTCCAATCATTGTGAATTTTTAATTCACTTTTATTCACCCAAGATTCTTCCCATCTCCCAATGTACTTGGAAAGTACTTGTCCTTCCTCCACCTCATGTACCTTTTTGACACATCACCTACACATCATCCTACATTTATCCACTTCACCCTCCACATGTCAAGATGTGAGGGCTTATGGATTCTCAACCCACCATAGCCCTTCATCTTGGCCTTGTTGGAGCAATCTTGACCGTTGAATTCTCTAGAGAATTCAAATTCTCCTATAAATACCCCTTCCTCAAGGGCATTTACAACACTTTTTCACTTTCATAACTATATGCTGCCCATTTGCTTTCTCAAGGACTTAGTCATTTTTGCAATTACATGCTGCCATTTTGTGAACTCATCCAATTTTCAATTACATCCTTTTGCATTTGTATCCAAGCACATAGCAAAGATCCTCAATAGAGCCATCAAGGAGCACACATCCCATTCTAAGCAAGGGCCAATCAAAGGGGTATCAACAACAAAGGAAGGTAAAACCATTTGTCTTGTGCTATCTATTTTCCTTATTGTTTTGTCACTCTCTTTTGGTTAATCTTGAGGTGTCCTTGGACTATTATCATTCATATTTTGAGTTATTTTATGCATTAGAATAGGATAAATTCCAAGGTATACAGCAGGTACAGGACATCGACTCCACCTGGTTCCACAGGTCTGAGTGTGTCCCTTGTTCGATGGAAATCGATTGGGAGATAGTAGCTAGGTTTTTCTATGTCAAGGCACCACCCTAGTCACAGTGTGTCGTCGGGTTGTAGTCGGGTTGGTTGTTATGTTACCATGTCTCTATGTTCTTTATTTAAATTCAAGTTATAAATGGCTTGTGTTGTTAAACTGTTGATTAAATTTATTTGGTTGTAATGCTAGGAATGTTATTTACTTTATTAATTAATTTAATTTAATTAATAAAATAATCTAATCTTGGATTAGATTTATTTTATTGATTAATTAAATTAATTGTGTGGAATTGATCAAGTAATTATTTTGAATTAAAAGTGTTAAAAGCTTTAAATTCTTTTGTTTGAAAATAAAATTTTAAAAGGTATTGAATTCTATTTAGAAATTGGAATTTTGTTTTGAGTTATTTAAAATTCAAAATATCTTCAAAATGCAATAACTTTGGGTGGAAAAGATATTTTAGGGGAGTTGACTAAATTTGGGGAACATATTTTTGGGAGAGAAAATGTGAGGGAAAAACAAAACCCTCTTTTTGAAGGAAAATTGATTTGTTTATTGTGGGAGCAATCGGGCATGAAATTGCATGGGATCAATTGTATTTGGATAGGAATGGGGAAAGGAAGTGATGGCTGCGATCTTACGTGCTCTCGTTGCTTATGTGTAAACATCCTCTCATTTGAATTTCTTGCTTGTGAATGGAGGTATTTTATCATTTCTTCATATTACTTGATCTTAAATGGTTTGAATGATTCTAATTGTATTGGTATGTTGGAATCCTTTCATGTATTTTATTTGAATCAAATTGATAGCGTAGAATTTATTTTGAGAAATTTTTGAGAATTTTTCCAAATACTAGGTTACCATGCCCAATTTTTAATTAGAGGCTCAAAGTGGTGTTTTTATGTTAAAAGTGTGTTGTTGGGCACTTTTGGATTAAAAGGGTAGTCTTACATTTTTTATTTTTTTTATTTTAAATTTTAAGTTTTTTCATACTTCATCAATGGTGGAACCTGGATATTTGTGAAAATTGGTTGGTGTTTTTTATGTTAAAAGTGTGTAGTTGGGCATTTTTGGATCAAAAGGGTATTCTTACATTTTTTATTTTTGAATTTTAAGTTTAAGCTTTTTCATACTTCATCAATGGTGGAACCTGGATATTTGTGAAAATTGGTTTAAAATTGGTTGGTATTTTTTATGTTAAAAGTGTGTTGTTGGGAACTTTTGGATCAAAAGGGTATTCTTACATTTTTTATTTTTGAATTTTAATTTTAAGTTTTTTTATCATACTTCATCAATGGTGGAACCTGGATAATTGTGAAAATTGGACTTTGTTTAAAAGTGGATTTTTGAGAATAATATTTTATATTATAATAGGGAATGATAGAAAATGCATATGAATTCTTTGAATGGGATCATTTCAGATCTATTTGCTTGTTCAAATTTCTGATTTGTTATTATAGTGGGTAGGATGTTATTTTAAAGATCTTATATTCTACTGCCTTAAATGGTGAATAGGGAATTATGTTTTTTTTATATATTGCAAAGAATAGTTAAGGTTCATGAAATTTCTTGTAATGCCCCGTCTAAATAACCTAAGAATGATGCAAAAGTGATATAAAAGTGTAATAAATTTTTTTTAAAGTATTAATATAATGTTAATTAGTTGCATACATTCTTAGGTTAATCGACGTTACACTACTTTAAGTTTTCCATAAGCGACTTATGTACTTCGCATTGCTCCCAATTTAAAATCATAACATAAATCAAACATTGCATATAATTTAAATTTCCATTCAAGATATATTAAAGTACAAATACTTTTCCATACATTGCATTGATAAGATATTACATTGCTCATCCATCTGATGAGATAGTTCAAATAACAAATACTTTACAATTACATTGATCACCTCTTATACAAATGAGGGATGATTTTACATTTCAAGTTTTACAATATACAATGATGAAGAAATAGAAGAAATCTATGTGCGAGCTCTCCATCCATGAAGCGCTCTATGCAACGAACAAACTGGGGACCCAACGGAGTAAGGTGCACGTTCCACCCAACCATACCCGTAGGTCCACCCCCCGTGCTAGGAGATAGTAATAAGGCTACCTAGACCAAATCTACTAACCCTAGACACTAGTACATACAAACTATTGGTTACATTGCTTCCAGATTTAGACATTTGATTTGAAACACAAACACAAAGTTTAACTGTTATTCTAGGTGGAGTGTCATCACAACGATGCAATGGTTACCCTGGTGTTTCTTCCTAGGTCCCGGCCCCCAATCCTTGGGTTACCCTGGTAACCTCTTACGAAACCCGGCCCCTATTGCATGCAGTTGCGGAATCGAATGTCCCTTAAGAAAATGAGACATCGATTTGCCATTCCAGGCCTTCTCGACTTAAATTCATAACTGTAGTAGCTTATGAGTCATAAGCGAGGCATGCATATCTTATTTAAATGTTTTAAATCTATCTACTGTGTTTCTTTAGTTTTCACTGACTTACTTAACTAATCGTAAGTTACCCTGACACCACTTTGTGTGTCGGCCCTTACGATTAGCCACTCCCCTAAACATAACAAGGATACTAGGTTTTCTTGACTAGGGTTTACCATGGGTACAGTTTACGACTCACAATAACATAAATATCAAAATAGTCTCAAACACCATGTTTTACTCTTGTACAACCCAAGTCGAAAAGAAATTCTTTGAAAACAATTATTATCCCCATTTACCCAATTTAATTCTGGAAGACTTGATTTTTAGAGACATTCCCTATTTTGACCAATAATAGAAAGAAATAGAACAATTTTAGGCAAAAGACATCTATCATTTGGATATGCTAAATCCAATCAATCAATTAAAGATAACTAGCAATAATTTCACTAATTCATAAGAGAATTGCACCATTTATTCTAAATTTGATTTTCCCAATTTTACTGACAAATAAATATATTAAATATTCTCAATTTAACTAACTGATAGATATATTAGATACTCTCTTTTATTTTAACTATAAAGAAAAATTCATTAACCATGAAACAAAATTCACATACTATATATCTATCAAATTTATTACCATTTTTATTAAATTATATATTCATAAATGCAATATTTACATTAATTTAATTAAATTTATATAATATATTATAATATTATAATATATATATATATATATTACATATATATAATATAATATAAATATTATATTAATATATATAATAATAAAATATATATATTATATAAAACAAATTAAAATTAAAATTTTCAATTTAAAAAAAAAAAACAAAGAAAAACATTTGTTGTTAGGGTTCTGCGCTAAGTTCCCAGGGTCAATGGCGGCCGTTCTGGCTGCTTTCGAGAAGGCTGCCTTCGTCGCAGCTCGCCTCAGGAGTGGAAGGCCTGCCATCCCACCGTAAAAAAATTTCATCGGTTTTTTTTAAATTCTTTTTTTTTTAACTGCGGAAATCATTCCGCCTTCCGGATTTTAATCCAAAATTTTTTTTTAAGAAAAACATACGCCTGTACGGCGATTCCCTACGAAAATTTACAAAAAAGGGTTTCCAACATTTTCTTAACAACTAATTTCATAAATTCTTTCATAAGATATATATATATATAGTTCTATTTTTTAAACAGTAATATAAAATTCTGAGGATGTGAATTTATTTCCTACAGAATTTATTCACTGGAAAATAACCCAACAATTCTGGAAATAAAAATACACAAAAACTTTTCCTTTCAGAAAAACTAAACAATTTTCTACAAATATACAAGGAATTACAGCTAAGTATTCTTTTCTTTCACAAATCTTTCCTACAGTTCATTAATTTTGACAAATCTCCCGAAAAGATCACAGGGAATACAAAATAAAATTTTCCTCAAACTTTTCTTTTAAAACAAATAAGATTCTAACTTAAAATAATTTATAAGAAAAATACCTGTTACTAGAAGATTTGTCTGTAATCTTGAAAAACTTTTTCTGATAAAAGAGAGAATCCTTCTTGCCCGTAACACACAGAGTTCCAAAACCTCTTCAACAAACACACAAGACTTTCCACCAAGAATCTTCCACCAAGAAATTCTACCAAAATCACAACCCCAACAGAGAGGTAACAAATTCTAAGAAAAATAATAATTTCACAGTAAAGGTATTTTTGCTTGTGCACAGAAGATTTCCCCGTGAGGAAATTGAATAACCCCCGTCAAATTTTCCCGAGATCCACAATAACCTCTCCCGTAACCAAATTCCAACAACCTCATAAAAGCACTGACACACTTGTCGAGAAGAGGTTATCAAAATATCTTTCCTTTCTCGGCAAGTTTTTGCCAATTAATTTTGCATGCAATTTATTAATTTATTTAATTTAAACTTTTACAAATTAATTTACATGCATTTTATTTAAATACTAACAATTAATTTACAATCACAATTTTATTTTACATGCCTTTTCTATTTTAATTTATTTCTAATTTATTTAAACACAATATAATTTATGCACTTAATAATTTAATCTAATTAATTAATTTATTTAATTAAATAATTAAATCCTTTTAAAGATCAACTATTTAACTAATTAAACTAACTAATGTATTAAATTATTAAATAAATAAATTTCAATCATATTTAAATATTAATTTATAACAATAAATAAACACAATAATTAACATTAAACATAAGCAAATCTACCTTTTTCAAGAACGATCTAACCAACAGAAACACATAACAACCTACGACTCAAAACTGAAAACTAAAATTGTACTAACACTAGGGTTAAAGACCGGACTAGGATTAACCTAACTACTATCTCCCAATCAACAAATCCGTTGAGTCTTGACACGCTCAGACCTGATTACACAGGTGGAGTCGGTGTCATGTACCTGCAAATCCTGCAACCAAGCAAACAATGTACATGCATGTATATATATATAAAGCAGTAAACAGGCACACCGTGCGGAGAAAGTCACAGATATCGCAGGGCACTCGCAAGCGAGTGATGTGATTCTGTTCTCCACACTAATACACTCACAGAAGACTGACTCAATACATGTTGTTAGTCCATCATAAGCATATGCATATCCATAAACAACTGAAAATAATCATCTACTCTAAATCACATCAAATCTGAAAACAATAAGCATCTCACAAAGTATCATCATGTCACACAATAATCCATCATCGCTCAAAATCAGCGATCCAAGTATCCAACAAAATAACAAAGTCTAACAGTATGAGAAAGTATCAACAGAAAGCATAGCATAAACGGAGGGGTACTACATTTCTATTGTTTAGAACTTATTTGTATCGTTAATAGATTAAGTATATGATGAATATATGTACTTTGGTTTCCGTTTTATGAGAAAAGATTGTTTGCCGAAATACATCTTTAATTATTTAAAGAACGTGTGTGTATATGATTGTTGATTTAAGTGATTTCTTGTTGGTATTGTATGGGCAATATTGTTATGTTTGTGAGTGTGTTTTGATTGTGTTGGGTTTTGTTCCTTGAGGCTAGGGACTCTTTGATTGTGTTGTTAATTCGTATTGGGCTTGTTGATCATGTAAGTCTTCCAGTTGTGTTTTCTTGAGATGATGTTATGTTTCTTGTGTTTTGTTATTGTCTCTCTTGGGTAGTGCATGAGATATGCTTCAAAAGAAACCTGGTTACTATGAACGGGTTGTGTGACCTTATGGTTTAAGGTCGAGTCTTGTTATTAGTTCTTTATGTGGGTTGTCATTATGTTAGTCAACCTTGTGTTAGCCTTGGGTAGTGCACGCTTTGGTTTCATTTTTGGACATCCGTAGTGATGTGTTACCTGTTGAGGTGTATTGATTATTTGTGATAAGTGTTAGTGCATTGTCTACCCTTGGCATGTGGTTGAGTTATGTGTTGTCGATAGGGGAGTGGCTTTCAACGAGTGTCGGGCCCAAAGTGGTTCCAAGACAACTCGTGTGAGAGTCAGTTAATTAAGTGAAAATTAAATAACTTACTAGGGAGAGAGTAGCTTTGAACATTAATAAGATAATTTAGCCTCGCTCATTGGCTCAAGGGCTTGTACGAGACTTGAGATGAGTCAGGAAGGCCTGAAATGGAAAGATCATTATCTTGTCTTCTCGAAAGATAACCAATTCCGCTCTGGTGTGCATATGGCGCCGGGTTCGTGAGAGGTTACCAGGATATCCCTAGAGGGGGGTCGGGACCTAGGAAGAACACCATTGGATAACCAATGCAGCCTTTGCGATGACACTCCTCCTATGACACAGTCGGTATGGTGTTGTACCATTGGTTTATTTTGTACAGTGATTGTACTCGATTTTGTACTCTGGAAGCATTGTAACCACGATGTTAAGTGATGTGGTATTTGTTCTTGTTTCAGTTCAGTTGTGCTAGCCTGTGTCTAGAGGTAGATGGTCTTGTCTAGGAAATCCTTGTTACTATCTCCTAGCACGAGGGGTGAGCCTTTTGGTTTCACTTGGTTGGGTGGAACGTGCACCTTCCTCTGTTGGTTTTTTGCTCTTGCTCATGGGGCGAGTCTTTCATGTTGGAGAGCTCATTGGATGCAGTTGCTTTTTTGGATTCATTCTTTTCAGTTGATCTTATATTCTTTTACCCCTCATTTGTCATTGAGGTGGAAGTTGTAATTTGTAATCATGCTTTTGGAATTACCTCATTCGGGGAATGAGAGTTGTAATCATATTGTTTAAATATTGTTAATTGGAATCATTTGATATTTCTTATCCTTGTTGTAATTTATCTTGTATGGAATGTATGTGATCTCATTTCTTAAGTGATTAATGTTTTGGTTTCAATTCATGTTAGTTGTTGTTTGGGTTTTAAATTAATCTCAGTCTCGTGGCCTTAGAGGTTGTTGGCAATGTGTATTCATCTTACATGTTATTTGTACTTAAACAAAAACAAACAAACAAAATTGGTGCGTTTAAGTAGTGAATTGCAACTTCCTCTAGGGTTGCGTGGCAAGGCATTACACCCCCTTACAATCTAAGAAAAATGAGGGTTACATGATTGAGTGACTTAGATGGCATTTACAAGGATGATAGTTGTGGAATTTGGATGTTTATAGCCTGGTGAGATACTGTCCAAAGGAATCTTGGAGGGGCAACAATTTTAAAGAGGAGTTGTTTTGCAAATTTGGGCTAATTGGAGCCCTATTCGGCGTAATAGTTCAATTTCAGTGGGGTTGTTCCAAAACAAGCACATTAGGTTTTCAGATATGTTAAAGAGAAGGGTAATGGGTGTCTTTCACAACCTTTTATTTTGTGAGTTTGATTTGATTTTGTGAAGATATTGATTCTTACTCAAGATGATTTTATACCTTTTACATGTTATTATGCTTCAATGAACATTAAGTGACATTGATTTTTATCCAGATGATTATATTACTTTCAAATAAACATTGTAACATGAAATGCATTTCATTAAATTGTATCCACTTTTCATTAATTTTAACTTCTTTTGAAATAAAAATTAGTTCCACACTTCATTACACGAATTTAAAAAACAAAATAATGTCAAATGTAAATTCATTCAATAGAGCTTGAAATCATGGGTATTCTCAAAATGAGTGTTTGATAAAAATGTATTGGTAGACATGTATGAAAAATGTGGTACAATAGAAAAGGAAATTCATTGTTTGAAAAATCTCCTCAAAGAAATAGATGGATTACCAATTGTAATTCATAAGTTCTATTAAAATGTTATTTTGTTAATCTATAATATACATTATCAATCATAACTTTAAATAATTCTAAGATAATTATACATTCCATTTTGAAAATTCAAAGTAGAAAGACATGCACACGAGGAACAAATTAGATCGAATATCAATTCTTATATATCAAACTATAGAATAATTTTGTTTGTGCATATACAAATTTGGCATATGCCTACTCAGAACACGTTTTACAACAAGTTTTACAAATTGTGGCCTATATTCCATCTCAAGATCTATCAAACCCTAAGTACATGTCAATCTATATCATATCCTAATCTTGTGTTGGACCATCAAAATCAAGCCTCCTCGAAGAAGTTAGATGCTCTACAGTTTCCTGCACAATAATATTTCAAACCACAAATTAGATTATGTGAATGGTTGACAAGATAGACTAGTAAATAGAAACTTATATACCATCATTTATAAATTACAAATTTAACATCAAAATCAGTATACATGTACTATATTATATCAATAATGCAATTCTTGTTTACCTCAAATCTTGCTCTCTTTTTTGCAAGATGTTCTGCATATGATTGTCCCTTAGGATGATCAAGAGTCCTCGTATAAAGTAATGGTCTCTCACTTGTCACAATGCTGATTCGAACAGAGGACTATAGTAGATAAAGTAAAAATGATACAAATTAAAATATAATTGTTGACAAATAATCATATATGGTAATCACATATCTACTCCTATCTAAACATAAATGATCTGCAATATAAAATAAACACATACATGTTGTGATGCTATGACACTAGATGGGCTCATAGTGGATGGATCAGCTAAGATGGTTTCCTATATAAAAAATGACAAGAATGTAAATGCACATGCACATATAATTATAATGTCGACAATAAAAAAGATATATACCTGTTGTGCAACTTCATCCAATGGGTCAGACTCGGTCAACAAGGTTGTATAAGAACCAAGTTGTTGTATAAAAAGACAAGATTACATTAGACTATCAATATATGTAGTACATTTATTTAAACATAATAGATTTTAAGAATTAGCATCTAAAATAACAATTTAAATTATTTACCGTGTACTGATTGTCTAAGGCAAATGAAATGGCAGTATGTGTAGCCTGCTGCACTTCTGACAACTGCTCCTCTATCAAAAATTGTTAAATATTCCAACACATAAACATATATTAGTACAAATATCCTTCATAAAATATGAAAGATTTTACATAAAACACACTATGAAATTGCTTTAAGACATACCGGTCCTCCCATATCATCCCTGGCAGTCAATGTCTCTCCTACAAATGCTCCACTTCATGCTTTATCAACTCCTACATCTAGCATATCATGAACCTCAAAGTCAGATGTGTCTATGGGAGCCTCAGTGGACCGTCAGATAGTATCAAAACATAAATTGTTGCACATCATGCAACAATGAGGCACACAAATATGTCCCAAAGAGGACGGTGTACTAGTGGGAGCTGATGGTTGTGTACCAGTGGGAGTTGTTGTAGCAGCTCTGTAACGCCCCACCATGCAACCCCAAAGGAAACAATAACAACTAACATTTATAGCACAATTTTTTTTTAAATAACTAACATGTAACATACTATTAACATACAACATTTGAAATGAAACTATACATGTACAATGTATGACAAAATCCCTTGGGGTTACATGATTGCATTACTTTTCAATTCAACATCATCTTTAATTCATATGAAAGATAAGCATCCACAAGTATCCATAAGATAACATGAACATAGACAAAACATGAATTTACATTCATTAAGGGTTACAATATTACAATGCTACTTCCCAACATGAACTAGGAAGAGTAAAAAAAGGATGAATACATTTGGAACGTATGAATACAAAGTTCCATGAAAAAATCCAACACTGGTACATCTCTGGTGTCACTACAACTAGTACATATTTGCACAATTCAATCGATGGTTGGGGACCCAATCAGGTGCATAACACATTCCACCCAACCACGTGGACCCGAAGGCCCACCCCCCATGCTAGGAGATGACAAGAAGGACCTCTATGAATACCATCAACCAAACAAGGATACAAGACTTCACAACAAGAACCACAATAACATAAGGTAACCTCCAGCAAAAGATATAACCAACACAATATGTAACCAACATAAGAAATAACCAACAAAACATCAACATATACATGTCGACATCTGCTTCTAGAGGCTCAAGAACAACTAGAGGGGAAACAAATCATACAAGGTTGTTAAAGGGTGGAGTGTCATCGCAGAGGTAGACATGGGTTACCCTGGTGTAACCTTCATAGGTTGTCGGCCCTCATCTTGAGTTACCCTAGTAACCTCTACTGATCGTCGAACCCCCATGCTCACCATGCGGGATCAGCATACCTTGCAAGATTACTATGCAGAGGCAAGGCAGTTGATCTTTCCATTCCAAGCTTTCCCACTCATCCCAAGCCTAAACAATCACTTGATCCCATGAGTGAGGCTACATTATCTGAATTAATGTGTGGAAACTACCCAATTTCCCTAGTTAATTAATTAAGTTATCACTTGTTTAAACTCCCAAGGGTTACACTAGACCAACCACTTTGGGTGTCGGACCCCATTAAGATCCACTCCCCCAACTAACAATAGTATCTGAAAATCACAAACGACAAGCCATCTTGCACAAGATACCCAATCCAACAAAATAACTGCACCAAGTGAGGCATGTACCATCTCACGCTAGAACTACAGAGTAACGAAAACCACAATCAAGTGCAAGGCTCAAGCCACATAAACTCAACCCAAGTGTAATATCAACCATCATCAAAGTAGCAGAATCATAAAACCACCCGCCTCCTGGTGAAACAGCATAAAACTTCAACATATACATCAGGCTTGAAATGGGTTACCCAAGGCGATCCTCCTAGGTCACCGAACCCCATACCAAACTCATACAAATAAAACCATACTCCCATCTAAGCTCTGGAAGACTCTCAAAATACTAACACAAGGGTTTCCCATCAAAGAAGTGACACAATAACATGATCACAAAGAACTATTTTCAATCCACCATTTAAGTATAAAATTGCGAGTGGCAACATCACGGTGAAATCATCATGCTCAACCAAAGGATGACTAACATAGCCAACTCACTTACAAAGTCACCCACATAATCACCACAGGAAAACAATCTGACATTACAACCCTTAAGCATACTTTTAAAGACAACTCACATTCACTATACAATCAAGAAAAACTTCAATAAAAGATAATCTCTTCCCCTAAAACAATAACAAGGTTCATTCTCACTCCATGAACAACACATTACATGAGGTAACATTCAATTCAACATTACAATTAACTTAATATCAACACAAATATTTACCAAAATAATCTAGAACACCATACGTAGCCCACCTACACTTCTTACTACTATCCTGACTTTGTTTTAATGCAAGAAGGGCTAATTTTTCCCTATATGGTTAACATGTAAATAAAATTTTAAGAACTTTCCTTTCCTTAATAACTTAGCTTTAATCTTCATATTTTATTCAACCATTAAATCTAAAAGAAATATCATCATTAACAAGCTAACTCCTTCAAATACCAGAGCACTATTAACTCAATTTTTTACTCACTTCTAATTTACTTTCTAACTAAACAGGGCGGGTGCATGAAGTTGGGTACCAATTTTCTAGCCACTTTTAAAAAAAGTTTTAAAAAATGCGCTCGCGTTATTTCACGTTAAAAACAAAGAAAAAAGTGAAAGTATTTTCCTTGGAATACCAACCCAAAGGCTTGGAGGGCATTCCCAACAAGGCTAGAGACGTGTTTTTGCAAATTCTACAATTTTTCACATAATCGGGTCTGTGCTCACCATCAAGATTGCATCTAGTTCAATATCAACAAAATTGAAAACATGGGTAATGTTAGGTTTTCTCTTAGCTATCCAATGATATATTTTTTTCACTTTTTGACAATGATAAGCCTTTCATCCATAATTTCTTTTGTTTGTATTTCTTTTTTTTGCCAAAAAGTAGTGTTTGTTTTTTTTTTGTTATAAATTAACCGTTCATCAAAATTTCAAATAAATTACATTTTTAGAAACTAGACTCCATTCTACAAAAAAAGAAAAAAAAATCAATTATTTTCCAAAATTTGTAGGGGGAGCACAACCAAAATTCTACTTTTCAGGAAGTTCCCAATTAGAAAATTAGTAAAAAATCAAATATTCATTAAAAAATAATCAGAAAAATTGTGCATCAACTAGATGCTATTAGCTAACTTCTGACCATAGCGATTTTAAAAATACTACAAAAAAGTTCCCCGTGCTCAGGTCGTACAAGAGTTGCTATATTATGTTTTTCTGACAAAAAGAACACCAATTTGTGTACATCCCTCTTTTGAACCCCTTAATCTCAACTATTTTCAAAATAAATTAGTAGTTTAGAAAGTAGACTCAAAGTACTTCGATCCTTGTTTTTGTTCCATCTCAAAATTTTGAGTGTAACTATCCTCAATTTCACGTCCAAGGTCAACATTTCCTTATTTCAGAGAACAAAAAAAAAAAGTGGCCACTTAAGCCCCCTCTTTGGGAACCATCTTGGTGCACTTACCCAACATCAACTATAGTCTTTCACTAATTATCATGGCATATTCATTTCTAACACTTAAATAATTCTACAATTATTCTTTCTCATAAAATATATATATAGCCATATCCCCTTAACCCTCCTAAATCAATTTATTTTCAAACTCATTTTCCTAAATTTCACTTATAACAATATAATCATTTCTATAAGCAAAATAATATAATATTTTCTTTCCTTACACAACTAAATACTTTCCATTTAAAGAACAAGAACATATAAATTAAGATTCCTAACAGGTCTCAAAGATACAAACTTTATTAAAAGGATAGGGTTTCTGAATTCAACAATGGAGACAAATAAGTTTGTTCCTATTAACCTAGACAACACGTTGACTGAGGTAGCTAGTTGTCTATGCTCAAGTGCAGCATCTGTGAGAGATTCCAACTAATCAAGAAGGTTAATTAAGTCTATACACCCTACCATGTTCAAGTGTTGTCGTTGTGACAAGTTGTGAATGGAATCAAGCAGTTTATTTATACTATGACCATATTTTATTATTAAGTGTTGCAATTGTGATAGATTGTCATCAAAATCAAAGAGGTTATGTAAACCTTTAAACATCCTATTATGTTCAACTGATTCCCATATACTAAATTTGGACACTTAAGCAAGACAGACAACTGTTTGTCAGAATGCCTGAGAGGAATGAGGTCTATTGAATGTTATGATTGCAAGTGTTCTTGTGAATATGTATGCAAAAATCAACGACCTTTTCTTGTGGAACAGTTGACTATGATAGCCTTGTTTCGACTAACCATCCTCTTATAAATTCTCAATCATAATAAAATATTGCACGGTCTTATCACGGTAAAAATATTATAACGTCGTTGGCCGCTACCTCATGGCATTAGTCAAGGAAAGCCAGAAACCGCAGATTTTTGTGTTGCCATACCTAGGGCTGGGGCAGATTCAAATGAAACTACGAGATCTTAAGGATACATGAAACTATAAAGCCAGAGATGAGATAGGTTAGAAATGAGGTAAGATGCTACCTTTAAACTAGTATACCAAAAGATAATAATATAGAATGTTACAATAATGAATATAGATCATCAAAGTTAAGAGGTGAAGGTGTCAATTCAATGGTGGAAGAATCGATATCACTTGGTCAGAGGTTCTCCAAATAGAGGAGAAAACACAAAGTATTGATTACCCTCTAAATGAAATGAAGTCGTTAGACTCAACTACAGTGTTGGTTTATATAGCCGATACTCAAGGATATAATGCATGCAAATCGAGCCAATAGCTCACTATAAATTCTCATATTCAGTCCCAGCTAAGAAACATGCAGGAAACGGTGTGATAAAGTTGTTTCACCTAATTAAATAACATCAACAATGGTACAAGCCAACAAGAAGAAGGAAATTCTTATACAACGATAACTTCTATGTTCCAGGCCAGGACTTTAATGCCAATAGTACGCAAACAATGAAATTTATTATCGGTAAATGTTAAGGGAGATTTGCATTGAAACCAAGGATTTAAAACACATCTATCTAAACAAAAACTGATATATGTATTAGACATAAATCTAACTAATTAAAATGATATGCATATAAAATCCAATTCGCTTGAAGATCATAGAACTAAGGGGGGGCTAGTATTCTAAATGAAATGGATTTGTCAGATGGTACTTTACAAAATATTTGTTCTTTTCAGAAATAGAGGTTCAACATAACCAAAACAATTCACAAGAACAATCTAAAACCTCCACCCTACTACTAGGTATTCGATCTGAAGGATATGTAGATCAAAGGATGAAGCTTTGGACATTTTTTCAAATGAAATAGGGAGCATATCAAAGTTATGAAGGTCATGATGATATGGGATCCCTAAAAACTCCAAATAGGAGTAGATTAGCAGTGAATAAGTCAAGCTTGGTATTTCTCGTATAACAAAGGACATCCAATAATATCTATCTACTTTGCATTACTAGTAGATTGAAACTTCTAATCAATGAATAAATAAAAAATTTAATGGCTAGATACATATTCACATAGTAAATGTATAAACTATAGATTCGATAATGAATGGAAAGAACAAAATTTAAATTAGAATGGAAATTGAGGGTTCAACAGATAAATACCAAATCTATCCTCTTAGGTTATATATTTCACCCAAAAAGGAAGGGAAATCTGGTTAAAATCTCTTAGCAAGCTTCTCCACCCTTCCTAGCTCTGATAGTTGATGTTCATATCAGAGGAGCCGCTTAATCTTCAGTTTCAGCGCATGCAAAAACATTCAAGACCCGCGGCTCTTCTCCCATTTCGTTACAAAAACAACCAATGCATGTTTATCTTCCAACTCTCCAGTTCCAAAATATCTCTCGAATCTCATTGCTATATTCACTCCCATTTTTTTAATTGCAGCTTTCCCCCTTCTCAGTTACCCCCAAAGTTCTAGAGATTGACATGCAAGAAAGACCATTTCAAAAGCTAAATTTAGGTATTTTCCACATTTTGAGTAACTCCCCTTCGAAAGAAAGCCACCCCCACTCTCTTGCAAAAAGGATATAATATCACTATCATAACTGAAGTAACGCAGGAATCCAATTTTCCTCTTTTAACTCAATTATTTTACAATTTTATTTATTTATTTATCAAAACACAAATCAAACAAATCAATTTAACCGCATTCCATTCAAACTTGACGTCACAAACGAATTGGTAACAACACAAGGATTACACCGACTGAGGGGCACTACAAGGTGCACCACCATCATTCTGGGATGTATTAGGTGCAACACCACCATGATGGGATGCACCATCAAATGGCTACACAACATGATGGCTCTGCCTCACCAAATGATCACTCAACGAATGAAATGCATAAATGCTCAAAGTCCTTGCATCTTCAACAATCTCAGGGTCAGGTAGTGGAGTCAGAGTAGCAATAGGTGGAGGACAAACTGGGGTGACTCGGCGTGCCCTAGGTCTATCTTGTGGCATCCCTCTACCAACACCCTAGAAATCTCTCATGTCAAAGTAATTGACATGTTTCCCTAGCACAAACTCAGCATATAATTTTCGGAGAAAATATTGAGGGACATCAAGATTGTTGTTGGGTGGTTTATCAAAAACCATCCACCAATGTCTCCAATTTAAATTATCTAATATTCCTCTATGGGTGCACCATTTAATTGAAAATTTTGGTTTTCGCACATTAACAGGTTGTCCAGTTCTCTAATCTATGAATAACTGGGCTAATTGGGCTTTTTCAATATCAAGAGCCTTCACCTCATCATACGATAACCCATCAGCGTAAAATTGTCTTTGTTGCTCTCGCCACTATGCAAATCTATTGTGCTAAGTTGCCAAAGTTTGAACATTTACAATGATTGTTTCCAAAGTGTTTTTCATATCTAATAGTTCATTGAGTGTCTCATAGATTTGACATACTTTTCTTAATTGATCTAAATTTCTATGAATAGACTCATTTATTGTTGGCACATTTTCATTCGGAAACAATGGTTGCAGTGGAGGATTTGGAGGGTATTCATTTTCTATAGGATTAGGGTTTTCATTTTGTGCGGGTTTAGGATTTTCATTTTGATCCATTTTTAACATGTTAATTGATAAAAAAAAAAATTAACAATGGTTTTAATCTAATAAAAAATCTATCAAATATACCCTATTTTTTACTAAAATTCAAAAAAAGAAGTAAAATGAATAAAAATTGAAAAAATCAAACATATCTTACAAATTTGATGACTTTTTTGGTAATTTGACCTCTCCCAAATAGATATCTGAGTTGCACTATTCAAACCAATGCACATGCATAGTGAAAATATAGCTCTCG
>VDFB02256132.1:214548070-214636899 GCA_007258455.2 Sequoia sempervirens | reverse complement strand
AAAAATGAATATAAATTGAATAAAAATTGAAAAAAGCAAACATAACTTACAAATTTGATTTTTTTTTGGTAATTTAACCTCTCCCAAATAGATATCTGAGTCTCACTTTAAAAACCCATGCGCACGCACTATAGAAATATAGCTCTCAGATTATTTTTGTCTGTTTATAATGCAGGAAATAGATATTCATTTATAACAGATATATGTTTCATGATTTACAGCCTTTTAAATAAATGTTCAGGTCCGGGACCCAACCATGGTGGTTTTTTTGAAATATCTATTATTTAATATAATATATATAATAATATAATATGTATTATATACTATATGTATTATATTATAATATAATATATATTAGAATAATATCAATATAATATAATATAATATTATAATATTATATTATATTATAATAAATATTATATATGTATTATATTATAATATTATATAATACATATATTATATTATAATATATAATAATATTATATTGATATTATATTATATTATATAATTATATTATAATATAATATTATATAGTATGACCTCTCGGGGTTTTTTTAATTATAACACAAAGAACGAATATTCATTTCATAATGGATATCCATTCTACAAACCCGGCCATATTTAACTACGCGTGGTTTTTTTGAAATATTTCATATATAATATAATATATATTACATTAATTTTAATATTTAATACATATTATTATATATAATATAATATATAATATAATATATATAATATAATATAATATAGTAATATATTATAATATTATATTAGGGTGAAGCCACAATAGTGGTTTACAATTCAAGTGAGGAAGGAAAACTCACAAAAAATGACCCCAAAGCAAAAAAAATGATTTTGGGGGTTCGTACGAACCTATTGGTTCGACCAAACGCATTAGGGGTTTGCTTGAACTAGTGTTCGAGCTACTTCGAGTGAACCCCTTTAAATTTTGGCCGCCAAAAAAAAAAAATGAATAGCAAACGGGGTTCGAACAAACACCCTTGAAGAGGTTTGCTCGAACCATGGTTTGGTCAAACCCCTAGCGGTTCATTCGAACCCCCTTTGCCCCTCATCCCCCACTCACGAGACACCAAAAAGTCTATTTTTTACGCGGCTTGAGCTTCGGTTGAGGATGAAAATGGAGAAATCTTGAAGCTATGCGGAATCAAATAGTGCTTGGAGCGAACTATCCTTGAATATAATTTTTTGTATGTTTCAGTTTTATTATGTATTTGTCTTTTTTAGTTTTATTAAACATAGGTTCTTCAGAAAATGAAGGTCTTTGTTCTGCACATGTGGAAAAATAGTAGATTATCAAAAACAAAATTTGAAAAATATGAGTGCACCAGATATTGAATTCCTTGATCCAACAAAAAAAAATTGAATTTCGATATATACAAAAAAAGTTACACATTATACAATCGCGCTATATCTAAATTGTAATTGGTTTGACTTGAGAAACTTGAGTTGAAAAATATTCAATTGAAACTAATACAACCAGTGGAAGCCTTTGAATGCTCGAAGTTACAAATCTAAATTCCCGAAAATATTAGAATTTGCATCATACCATGGAAAAAAAAGGATTATGCATTATGTGGTTACATTAGTCACTTTTAAAATGTGTTTTGAAAAAAATTAGTTTTAGTGGGGAGATGGAAAAAGAAGTGCAATCACGATTCCAAAAATTTGAAAAAAATAATTTTTAAAGTCCTACTGAGACAAAATGTGGCCAGAGACCAGGTGCATCATCTTTAAATTCTAAGGTTTGTAGCTATAGGTGCACAGATGAAGATTTAGTTAAAAATAATAATTTAGGTGTCGGTTTGGTAAAATTGTAAACCACTATTGTGGGATCACCCATTATAATATTATATTATAATATAATATTATAATATAATATATGTATTATATTATAATAATATATAATAATATTATAATATAATATATTATATTATATTGATATTATATATAATATTATATATAATACGACCTCTCAGTTTTTTCTAATTATAACACAGAACAGATATCCATTTTTTATTTACAGACTTTTTAATAAAATGGTGAGGGCCGAGGACAACCATATTTGCTTCAACGCCTTTTTTTTTTTAAATATTTAATATTTAATATATATTATATTATATTATATATGAAATTTCAAAAAAACCGCGTGCAATTAAATATATTATATATATATATATATATATTATAATATATATTATATTATATTAATTTTAATATAATACATATTATTATATATAATATATATTATAATATATAATATATATTATAATATAATATCAATATAATATTATATTATATTATAATATTATATTATATTATATTATATATTATAATATTATATTATATTATATTATATATTATAATATATGTATTATATTATAATATAATATATGTATTATATTATAATATATAATAATACATATATAATATTATAATATAATATAATATTATATAATATGACCTCTCAGAGTTTTTTTTAATTATAACACAAAGAACAGATATCCCTTATATAAAATATAATAATTGGTCAGGTCAGACCCGACGCAATTATAAACACTACCTTAAACAAAACGGATATTCGTTTCATATCGGATATCCGTTTTGGTTCAGTATTACCAAACCAAAATGGATATTGTACTTGGGCCTGCAAAAATTCAAAGGCGTGAATTTCATATTTTTGGACGTGTTAAAAATGTTTTTTTTTCACATCACCACTTTTTGGACCCCCATGATCTTGCACAGACCCAATTGAATTAATTAACAATTAAGTGTTGAGTTTACCATGTAATCATTGAGTCCATACAAACATCAAAACAAAGCATGATTATATTCTAGACATTAAAAGGTTTTTCCTTCATCAAAATTACATCGAGATGACATACAACTAGCACAAAATAAATTTTAGTGTTCATGGGTATGTGACATGCCTGAGGATAATAACAACTAGAACTTCTAGTTTTGATTCATTAAACTTGCACCTAGTCTATCACATTCAACCAAAAGATTAATATTTTGTTTTATTTAGCTAGTTTTAGATTCATTAGTTTATAAGTAGATTATTTTAGTAGTTAGTTAAAATTTCTTAGTTAATATTATAGTTTTTTGTCTGTTGGTATTTTTTAATACAAAATATAAGTTCCAACAAATTGTGTACTTGCAAACCATTCCAAAGGAGACTCTTCACATCTCCTCATGACTATAACTTATTATGTCTTAGAATCACAAGAAAAAATTGTTACTAAATTGCATCATAATAGCATAGCATCAGCATGACATTAACAGTTACATGTGATTAGTCATATTGTATGATTGTTTGTTGTCTTTTATCATTGTTACATAGTTGACTCGATAATAGAGGTTTGAACATAGACCAATCTTAGTCTATCAAAATCCTCAATGATATCTATCAACACCATCCATTTCTAAACATAAGTTACAAATATCAAGGTAAATGGATTCATAGCACCAAAATTAGTGATGTTCAAATCTACAAGTTAGGTTTAGATCAGAGTCTATATCTATATGCATGAAGGTTAGTTCCATTCTTGTAGAAGTGAACCAAAGTAGCAAATAACAATTTTCTTGGTCTTGAGGTGGTTGTTTAATACATTTAAAATTTATTGCAATCAAATAAGGGTGATCCCACAATAGTGGTTTACAATTTTTGGCCAAACTGGACACTAAAATAATTTTTTAAAACTAAATCTTCACTTTCAGGCACCTATAGTGGCTAAACCGTGAGGAATTTGAAGATGATGCAAACTAGAGTTTCGTGACATTTTGTCTGTAGATTCTAAATATATTTTTTTCAAAAATTTTGGAATCAGATTGCACTTCTTTTTCCATCTCACTTGAAAACCGGTTTTTTTCATAAAACAACATTTTAAAAAAGTGACGCTCACCGTATAATGCATAATTTTTTTTCCATGAAGGATAAAATTCTAATTCTTTCAAATTTAGATTTGTAACTCGATATCTAGATGCTTCCACTTGGTTAGATATTTTTTTATTGAATTTTTTAATCAAGTTTCAAAGTCAAACCAATTACAAATCATACATAGCGTGACCATATAACACGTAACTTTTTTGTATGTATCAAAATTTAAAAAAAATGTTGGATCAAAGACTTCAATATCTAGTGCACTCATATTTTTCAAAAAGAAAAATTTGATAATTTGCTATTTTACCACATGTGCAGAACAGAGAACTTGATTTTCGGTGAAAAACCTATGTTTAATAAAACTAAAAAAACAAATACATAGTAAAACCAAAACATATTAAAATTATATTCCTTGGATAGCTCGTTTCAAGGACTACCTGATTCCAGTTGGGTCTTAAAGTCTTTGCCATTTTCATCTTCAAACTGAGCTCTAAAGTGCAAAAAAAAATATTTTTTTTGTGAACAAGGTCAAAAATTAGGGAAAGGGGGGGTTCGCTCGAACCAGGGGGGTTCAAGCGAACCCCCAGGGGTTTGAGCAAACTAGGGTTCATTCGAACCCCCTTCCATATAGGGGTTTCTATTTTTTTTTGGTTGATTGTTTTGTACATGCATTAAATGGGTTCGCTCAAACCCATCTTTTGGTTCATTCAAACCAACTAGTTCATTTGAACCCCCAAAATGAAAAATTTTGGCATGAGGTCATTTTTTACAAGTTTTTCTTCCTCATTCGAATTGTAAACCACTTTTGTGGGTTTACCCATAAATATCAAAATTAAAGTTGAATACCATTATTTTATTCATTTGAATTTTACACATTTATTTCAATAGGGTTGTCAAACTCAACTCTTTATCCTAAATTAATTTTTTATTCTTTTATTTAATTTATGTGACGTGTGATTTTTTTACTTATTGTATACAATACCTTAGAATTGAAAATGTGAAACAAAAGCTCCATCTTCTAAGCTAAAACAAACCTCAAATAAAACATACAAAATAAATTCAAACATTTGAAGCAAACAAAACACAAGTTACCATGAAACTCCATTGCAAGTGTGATTTGATCTCATGATGATTGAAATGTGAATGCTCTTAAAACAAAGGTTATCAATTTTGATAGCGTATAGTTAGCATACAATGAATGGATAAATGTATAAGATGGTGTGTCTATTTATAGATATTTTGGAGGGAAAATGGATAGTGGAGATGCGATGAAAAGGTCAACAATGGAGAATGAATGAGAAGACTTTCCCTGAATTAAGAAGGGGATGAAGGGTCATAATGGAGTTTGTTTGAAAATGAAGAAATAGGATTACATTTACTAAAAATAACAACCATAGAAATATGAAGAACAAGTGTATTTAGGGGTTCTTTTATTCTTGAAATTTGGAGGAAGGAATATAACCATTATTTTAGTTAAGTGAGATGGAAAATAGAATACTTAAATATTAAATGTATTTAATTGTGTGTGAGAGGAAAATTGACTAATTAAATAATTCTTATTAATTAAGTGGTGTATATTATGTGAAATAAATTAACTAAATAATGTAATCATTTAATTAATTTTGAACATGATTCTACCTCCTAGGATTTTTATTTTTTTTAATATTGTGGATGCTTGAACTTGGTCCTCGTAGATCCCTACACCAATGGCCTTGCCGCTACACTAAGCGCCAACCAACAACCTATTAGGATTTACAAAAAAATGGGTATTTACATTTACAATTATTTGACTGTTTCTTTTCAAGGTGTTGAAACATATCCTTCTACACAAATGACAAGATCAAGAATAAAACCAGCTTTGCTAGAGAAGAATCCATGGTCTTGACATTGTTAATCCACCCTCATTTATCTCAATACTGAGTACAGACGATAATATCTGTTTCATTCTGCTTCCCTACTGGATCATATTCAATTATGACAAACCAAGCTTGAATGATTTAGTACTGATCGCATGATTCAAACGAAAATCCATATCAGTAAATTTTGGATTTAAGATCCTTAAATTGAATGAAATGCACGGCATTAATGAACGATGCTGCAAACATTCAATCTTGTTCAAGATAGTCTCTGCTCATTGAAATCAGATTTTACCCATCACGGGGATGTTTCATACCTTGGCATTCATAGTGATGTTCAAGATGATTATCATGATCGGCTGGAATTATAAATGTATTGGCAACACAAATATTTGAAACAGATCTTAGTGTGCTTTTTGCCATGTGAAATGGTTAGTTGATGTCCAGAGTTTTGTTATAATTACTGGTGGGTTTCAACGTTCCATGAAAATTTTCATTGAAGTTAAAAAACCCCACCTAGTTTACAAGGATTATGTCTAAATATTATTTTATTTTAAATCAAAATCAAATACCATAGAGATAATGCTTTTCACTTAAATTCCTGTGTACTTGTACCAGTTATATGGCCCAATGTCATATTCCATTTGATCTCATGAAAAAAAAAGCAAAAATAGTATTCAAAAGATCGATTCCATCGATTTCGATTTTAACAACTGTGTATGTTTTTGTATAAACATTTTGCATCACATTCAGTAAATAAATAAAAACAGTATTTTGTATTAAATATGAAATCCATTATAGAGTTCAGCATGTTTGTAGGTTCAAGGTCAATATGTACTGACATCTCAATCTGTGGATCTCTGTCTATATGAGGGCATCGATATAAGATATAGAGTGAGATCAAACTGCAACAAGTTCATTCAGAAAAATAGTACACAAAGAGGTTAGTTCCCGATAATCCTTCCTTTACAACACAGCTAAAACAACCTACAATATATGACCAGATTTAGGCATATGGGGATCATCAATAGATGCCATCTTCACCTTCCCCATCCGTATGCATTAAGATCCAGATCTCTTGGTTGATGTGGAACTGAACCCTCACCTTTAATATTCAGATCTAATTCATCACTCTGGCATTCGCCCAGGGAGAGACTATTAGAGTAGATATTCATGGACATTCTGTCATGTGAAAGAGGCCTTTTTGCTGTAGGCCTTTCAACTGTAAAAGCCTTCACAAGCACTTCCCTATTCTCTCTTCTTGTAGGACTATCACTACACCCATTGAAACTTATTTTTTGGGGATTCGTAGGAACATTATCTTCATCCCAATCCTGCCTTCTCTTCTCATTTGAACTATTCGATTCATTCCCACTCTCTTCTATACTGTGGCCTGTAAAGTGATTTTGGGAGCAAGAATCTATTGTGGTGTGTGAATTATGCAATTGTGGGCATTCAAGATCTCCATTCAAGGCCAATAATGGAGGCCCATTCAATGCACCGAAATGGGTGCTCAAGCTGTGAGTGGGAACCTTTGAGGCTAACTCTGCCAGCTCTGCGCGTGTAGCTTCAAGCCCTGGTGATACTGATGTCTCTGATGACAATGTCTGCTGTGCTTTCTCTAATATAGTCTGCAAGTACTTGCCCTGTGCTTCGATTTTCAATTGGAGGCGCCTTTGAACCTGCAGCAATTGCAAGGGGCATTAGGTCATTTGGATGCCTCAATTATAAAGGTTCAGATTTATGTGGATCCTTGTCATACATACCTCTAGTTGCTCGTGAAGTCTTTTCTGCACTTCTATCTGGGCTTTCAGAGCCTCGGCAATCTGCATTGCCCTGCCAAGCAAAGGGCAATTTGATAAAAATCAGTCCAGAACCCAGACGAAAACAGACAGAACTGTGCTAGAATATGTAATCAAATTTCCTTTTGTGAACTTGCTACTTAGTACTTACTCGTTGTGATTTGGTGTGATATTGATATCTCTGTTCATCGTGCTTAGACAGCGTGTAGCGTCTAAATTTCTTTCTGAAGCTTGAGAGACGAAAAAATTAAGGCCAATAGAAGTGGGAATTAACAGGAATTTCCTCAAGGATAATGATATGCGAGTTTAAAAATCTACATACCATCCTTATTTGTCCCACTGCTGACTTCTTTGTGTGGTTGCTTTCCAAGCCTGTATTTCTGTAATAAGCAATTACAAATCACCAATCAAACCAGACCCAACAATTGGATTGTGATGAATTTACTCTGATGGGGTTGGCAAAACGGTGTTGTATGGGATATGATTCAGAGAAACAACAAGATTATGCATGAAATTCTACAAACCTGAAGATGACTTTTCAAATGGTACAGTGTAAGCCCCTTCACGCCCATGACTCTCATAACTGACTTCGGTGTGGCCTCTGCAGCAAATTGCAAGACAACATGGGCATGATTATCCAGAGCTTTTTGCGTGTTGGCAGAGGCACAATCAAATCAACTGATGCCCACATCTTAATTCAATCAAAAACTTTATAATAACACATTAAAGAGGGTGATCATGGCAGGCAATAGAACTTACTGTCAGGGCCACCAAGCTGAGTAACAGCATCAACAAATCGTTCATGAAGCTCTGGCGTCCATCTGAGGCGGGGCTTGGGATCTGCAGAAATGACAACGCCAGAGTCGCACGAATAATTACTTCCTGTCAGCCTTTCAGGTAGAGGATGCAGTACTATCCCTGGATTGCTAGGATACTCCAACTGGTACATTCTCCTTACTCGATTCTATTCAATGAAATTATACTCGTATTTTTCTAAACGAAAACCCCCCAAAAAACTGTCCACAATAGTATGACTGAACCTAAAAAAGCAAGATAGTCGTACAGCAGCCCTGAGACAAGTTCTGATCATGAACCAGTTCTACACACATATTAAACTCTACTCACAGCTCAATCAAACCGACTACTCTGTCTGCTTATGATAGAGGAATATTCGCCTTTAAACCCCCATCCATCCATTTTTAACTTTCCTTTTGCTGATCGGTGAAATGGATTAATATATGCAACTGTAGTAGGAGTAGGTAGTTGAAACATGAGCTATAGCTTGGAGCTGGTAATAAGGAATATGACCCAATCGACATCTCTTCCTAGATAAGGAAACTAGGTACGGAGAAGGATTGATGGTACAGGCGCGGAGAATCTTTTTGAAAGTAGAAAATATGGTGGCCTGGTCGGTTGGGGGATAATTGAGGCTTTTACAAAAGACAGAAATGGATAACTGTGGGGTAATGCTGGGCTCAATGACAAGTCTCTTTTTTCATCTTTCACTGTGCTACGCGTGTAAGAGGTTTCCAGGCGTAGCAGTCCTATAATGTACAGCTGCGAGATACGTGGGTGGACCTCTCAGAAGACAATGGAACAGTTCTGTCCCAAAGCGCCATAGGAACCATTCATCTCAGGTCTTCCTCAACCTCTCCTCCTCTGCTGTGTCTGAATCCGGCAGTTGTTTCTATTTGTTGGAAAAGCTTAAACATGTTTGATATTTGGGGGTATTTCCAAGTCTCAAATATCAAAGTTCTGGAAAGCTTTATTGGGCTAATATGTAATCATCCATCTCTGGCGCCATAGGAACATTTGAAAAACATGAAAGGACTTTTAAATATAAATAATCTATTAATCCAGTGGTGGTTGAGCATGTTTCAATAGTTATTATAGTATTTGTTGATTTAATGTTCAATATTTTTAACAATATTGAACCAATAGTTATGACTTTAAAGTTATTAGTGTTGATGATAACTATCAATAATTGAATAATATGTATTTCTTAGATCTAAAAAGCAACAAATCATGTGATGCCACATCAGCGCACCAATAAAACATGATTTAGTGCACAAGTATCAGTCTCACTTTTTTTTTTGGTGAACCTTTTTGGATACCTCAATAAAATGCATGCTGATGTGGCATCATATTTGATGATGTGGCCTTGAAACCTTAGTTATAAGCAGGGGCATTGCCAAGCAAGCTGCTGTAAAAAATTGAGAATTTTTTGAAATTTCCACATAAGATTTTGAGAAGCGTGAAGTTAGGGTGCTCAACTACCAGATCCTCTCCCCTAGTGCTATCAATGTAAGTACGGAATAAGTGGATGTTAGTCAATACACAATGTTAAAGAATTGAGATATTTATCTATGAGAATTATTTTTATATGGTTAATTGGATTTTTCACAATTCATTTTAAGAGAAGTATTTTTCTCTTTCAAGAAGATATCTAGTAACGAATGGAGTTTAGAAGATTACTAAATTTGATTTAAGATGATACAACTTAATTTGTCTCTTGTTTGTTTGTGTGATGTTTCTCTTCATTTTATCTTCATTTGAAAAATATGAAATAGTTTTTAAATATGAATAATCCACTAATCAATATGGTGCTATGAATGTATTAGTGAAGAAGTGATTACTGTCAACGCATAATCTCAAAGGAATTGAGTCATTAATCTAAAAGAGTCTTTTTTATGTATGTTTGGTTAACTAGATTTTTGAAAATCTCAAGTAAAATAACTTTTTCTTCGAGAAGAGATCTAGTAATCAATAAGTTTAGAAGATTACAGAAGTTGACTCAAGATGATGTAGCTTAATTTGCCTCTAGTTTGTTTGCTTGATGTTTTTCTTCATTTTACGACCTTCTTATATGTTTGATTGACCTTGTTGTATTTCAATGTAATTGATTGTGTACTGATTCACACACAAATTATGTTCTTTTGATATAATAGTCTCTTCCTTTACATTGCTTAGAATCAAAATAAAAATATCAATCAATAACTATGTTTATTTATACATAGTCATCCACTTGAGTCTATGCTTATTTTATTATTGATGACTATGCTTCTCCCAAATTAGAAATTCTAGACTTGGCATATATTGAAATAAAGGATACGTAAATTATTCTATTAAATATCTATCAACAAGTGGCTATACATGTGAACAAGAATAAAAAATGTTATAAAAAAAATATGATGGTTTCACCTTCTTATCTTTATAAAGATCTCTTTAAAATACAATTTAAGAATGTTTTCTCTTTCTTTTTTCAATTACCTCCAAAATATTTTTTTTATAAATTTTAAATTAATTAGATTACTATTAACCTTCTTTAAAACCTACACAATTAAATCTTAATTAAAATATTATAACTTTTAACACATTAAAAAATCCCACTTATTTATCTAAACTTACTTTAATTCGTTAGCCCATAGTACGTGCATGCACCTTTTATTTCTGGTGTTTGTTTGTTAAGGGAGCCGGGGGAGGGCGCTCTTAGGAACTTTTCTAAACACCTTTTTATAATAACATTATATAGCCTATTATAAATTAAAAAATAAAAATAAAAAATCCAAAGATTCGACTTTAACAAGTAGTGTTGAAAATAAAGCAAATATTCTAACTCGTGACTAAAGAGAATAAATATTCTAAGTCAAGAATAAAGAATTGAGATGTGATAGGTACTAGTACTACACATATTACCTTGTAAGTTTAAAGGCTATATATAAGGAATCTTGGTGCCCTGGGACACACGCTAAAGGAAAAAGCCAACCTATTAATCATAAAACTCACCCACCTCAACGTATTTGAAAAAAGCTTGCATCTATAGGCAATGTCTATCTCATTTGAATTGTATTTAGTTAATATTTAGAATTAAATATGTATTTATTGTGTTGGATAGATAATTTGTATTTAAAAATAATGTTGATTATATTTAATGATATATAATTTGTATGAATTTTGTTCAATCTTTTTTTTTACTCCCTATAAACTGTAGTGTGTCTTGGTAAACGTGAAATTCACGTGACTGATGACACTGGTGCAACACGCCCTCCGGTACTATGGGGACGGTGGGGAGACTAGATCTCGTGACCTCTTGCTTGCAACAGGATTCTATAGCCAATCGAGCTAGACCCACCACCCCATTTTCAATAATTAAAAATTTATTAAAGATCTATGAAGATGGTTTTTTTTAATAATTAAAAATTTAATTTTAAAAACAAGTTTCTTATTGTTGTTGATTATGATAGAAGTCATATTAATGAAAAAGATCTTAGAGCGTATATGAAATTCCAAAGAGTATATGAAAGTATATAATTATAGTTTCCTTTGACATTTGATAGTGATGTAGATAGTTAAAATAGTCGTCGATTTGAACTGGTGGTCAAAGAATTAGAGTCTTCAAATATGGTTGACGGTCATATCATTGATACCTATGAGTTTGATATGTATCATTACAACAATAATATTAAAGCTTGATACGTCTAAATGACTTATGTCCTATAATACTCATATAAGTGTACTTTGGTTAGGTTGGACCTCTCAACTATCCTATACTATGTTTTGTGACAATTATTACTATTATATTTTTCTATGTATTTATTGTTATCTTTTATGGTGGGTTGTGTTAGTCACCCACCTTGTATTGTCTCTCTCACACACACACACAATTAATTAAACAATGATAAGAAATATGTATGTAAAATATCAAAGACTTGTTATATATATATATATATATATGACTTTGATATCTCTATTTCTCTCTATATATAAGCTTTGATATCTATAATCACATTTAAGATCAATGATTATGTAGTACATACATTTATTATTATTGTTTAATTCAAAAATAAATATTATCAATTAAAAAATAATGTAATTACAGATATTAAAGGTTATATAGAGAGAGAAATAGAGATATCAAAGTCATATATATAAGAATTTGGTATCTCTAATCATATTTTCTTTAAGTAATAATATTTTTTAAAAATAAAACAATAATATTTATATTTAATTTTTTAGGAAATAAATAAAACATATCCTTAAAAAATAAGAATCCATGAAATAAGTATCAAACAATTTCAAAAAATAGAAGTCACTCACAAAATCATATAATCATAATGAAAATTAAATAGTTAAAGTTACAAAATTTGCACAAAGAGGGGGGCCTTGGTCATCCAAGTTACTCCACTTCCATCAAGTAGATCTTTTGCATATAAATAGGTTCCAACTTAGATAGGAAATTATTGGCATATATTAGAGAAAAGATGTAGCAGATTGCATAACTTGCCACTAGTGGCTACAAATGAAGTGTGAAGCAAAGGCCAACTAGGTCGAATAGGAATAGGCATAATTTGTAAGGGACATGTTCCCATTTACATGTATATGTATAAGATATACATACGCATGAATGTATGTAGGTAGAAGTAAGGAATAAGAAGAGAAATAGATAAGAAAGAATATTATAAGTAGATACTTTGTATCAGATATCTTATACGGAAAAGAGATTAATATATATCTGAAGGAGATAATTGATTATGGTGTATGTTTATGTTTAATTTATGTGTGATGTATGTGCAAACCTTGTCATAATATTGTATAGTGATATTCTTTACCACTCAATATGATTATTCTCCTACTATCATCACTAGGGTATAAATAAAACTAAAAAATATTAGAGCTCAAAACTTTGATATGTGTCCCCCACTATTTCTTGCTAACATTGGTTTTGTTTTCAAGACCCTAGTAAAGTAGTAGAGAAGAAATCAAAGCACCAAGAAAAACTTATAGAACAAACAATTATGTACTAAGAAAGTTAGTATAATAAAGGAAGGAAAAAAAAACACATACAACAAGATCCCCTAGGTCTTAGTCTTGTGAGAGGGGGTGAGGTACCTAGGTCATGGCAAATGGAAAGGGGAGAATATTGAGGAGATCCTTGAAAAGATATGACCAATCAAAGTAGGCTTATTATAAGCACCATTGGATGCATAAAATAACTAATAAAACAACAAATCATAAACATGAATGACCAAGGGAGAAAACAAAATATTAAGAGAAGTTAGAGAGGAAAATTAGTTAACAAATAGTTGAACATGGAAGAAAAAATAATAGAAGAAAGGCAACAAAAATAAACCTATGAACATCAAGAAAGGTATCATAGAAGGATGGAGAAAGCAAAGAATATTGAGTTAGAGCATACTAAGAAGGGTGTTGCTAAAAAGAAATTAGAGTGCATCAATGTGGGTGTTGTTGATAATAAAAAAGAGCCATACCAAACTCAAAAGAAAATAAATTCACATCTTAACAAAGTATAGAAAAATGATAACATAATTATTAGGAAACTTATAGAAAGATATGGGGTGTCAAGAAGGAATTGGGAAGAAATTTGTGGGAGTATCCAAGGCCTAATACTTTTGTCTTTGGTTCAACCACTACATATGGAACCTGATTTATCTAATGTCTAGATTACAATTGATGAATAGTTTGAGAAATTATTGAAAATCCTGGAGAAGTTACAACCTTCAACATTTGATGCAAATTATTTTGACCAATTGGTTAAAAAAAGTGTAAGGAAACTAAGGAAAGAAGGGCTATATGGAGACAATAAGACCATTTTTAACTTAGGAAATGAATTATCCTTATTAACTAATCATATGTCATTAAAAAAGGAAAATTCATTCCCCTAAGACTAAGTGCCACTTTAAAGAGTTACACCCCCAAACCAGGAACCATCCCCTTTTCCATATAAGTTGAGGAGGATTTTATTAAGTATAAGTGAAGAATTAAACCAAGAATTACATCTACAACAACAATTTATATAGGATTGTGACACACAATATTGGGAAATTAATACTTTGGCATTCAACTATTGAGAGATAAGAGTGGAGAGAAAAACATATACATCATAAAGCTTTTAAGAAGTATCAATTGTACCAAACAAAAAACATCATAAAGAAGAAGAAAACCCAAAAACTAAAATGGATTCACCAATCAAACTGCAATGTCTAGAAAATATACTACTAAAGTTATGAAACATATATTTTTCTTAGAGTCAATATAGTAGAGAAAATGCATAGTTAGGGATCAGGCTAAGATATTTGATTTTGTGGGATTGTTGCAAACTGATGCACTCAATTGGTATAGGAAGACTTTCCCGCAACATGATAAAGAATGAGATGAAGTTATGAACGGATTTCTATAAAACTTTGAATCTTCAGAAGTTTTAACAGAAAGTGTTATTAAAATGAGGGATTTGGTACAAGAGGAAGGAGAATCAATAAAGTATTATTATTGATAGTTCAAAAATATATCTATAAGCTAGAAGAACCACTAGCAAAGAAACAATATAGAGTGGTTTGTTTCAAGACTAACTCTTAAAATCATAACATCTTTAGATGGTAGGATTTTTGGAACATAATCAAAAGTAGTGTTGTTATCCTATGATATAGAAGCCTAAACTTGGAGAGGAAAGAAAAGGCTAATGATAACAAATAAATAGAAAGGTTGAATTTGGAAATAGAGAAATTAAAACTTAAGCAATAAATTCTTGCCAAACATGACACTTGTCCACAAAAGCATAACACTCATCTAGTATACTTATTGTTCAAGGGAAGGACATATAAGGAATGAACGTCTAGTTATGAAAGGTGAGAAAAGGGTTGTGTTAAGATTATATTTGAAAACCAAGAAAGAATCAAATATTCTATTGTAGAATTTTCAAAGAGTGGGATGACCACTAAACTAGTAATTGGACCTCATTACTCTTGAGACTTAAAGGAGAAGAAGAGGAAGAACATGATCCATGGTGTAGCAAAAACTGCAACAACAAAGGAACCATGGATTATAAAATGGTATATGTTAAGCGGCTTGCAAAAATACCCCTATACTATTAGGACCATGGATATAGGGTACCAAGCTAGACAAACAAAAAAAACATTAATAATCTCCAAAACATACCTCCACAAAGCCAAAGTGCGGATAGGATATACTTAACAACTATCGAGATGGAAGAGGAAGAGGTCAAAGTGGCTAGAGGAGAGAAGATGCTAGTTGTTAAAAATATGGTAACTAGGGACATTACACATGAATGTTGGTCAGATATGAATAAGCAATGTGCATTTTGTAGGAAACTATACGGCAAGGCCCGACTAATGCTCAGTAAACTTGGTTATAAACACACAATTCAAAGGTGGTACCTAACTAAACAGTCCACTAAACCCTTGTAAAGACTCCATTTAATTATCAACCAGGGCTAACGTAAGCTTGTGATGATGCTAGCACTATATGTGCATCCAGATACTCTTATACTACCTATATCATTTAGTATAGGTGTTTACACATGTGGGAAAAACATAAAACTATGAAACAAGAAAAAGATTAATTCTGGAACTATTGCTACAGGTAACTACAACTAAAGACTATGACTAGTTAATTGTTAAAGTCTAAATTTTGTAATTACTAAAATTGTTCACTATGACTTCTAATGACTTGAATCACTCCAGAGGTTGACACACTAAGACAAAAAAAAAAAAAACAGAAAGTACAAGACAAGATCTCATTCATGATTTCATTCTCATATAAGAAATGAAGAATCTAATTAAGATGAATGCAATAAATAAAAATATCTAGTATAACAACATAAATTAATGGTGGAGAACAATTACCTTAAGTGGCCCTTGCTCAAGTTATCGTATCCACGAAGTAAACTAAAATCTAAACTCTTAAATCAACTGATCATAACAATAAACTGAAAAAACATCTCATTGCATATAAAAAGATTTCACAATTTGGTAAGAATCTTTAGAGATATCTTATTCATAACTACATAACTGAAAAACAAAGTATTGTTTGTGTAATAAAAACTATCACTATCTGAGCATATCCATATGCTATATGTACTCCTTGACCACCAAGCCAACTATATAGGTTCGGGGGAGGTTTATTGAAATAAAGACTCAAAACAGAAAACTAAATGCAAATCACCACTCGCCTATAAAATAGAGAGTGACAAAGTCTACATAAATGAATACATAACTGAAAAGGTAGAGGAAGATGATTAGGACTAGAACTTTGTTTCAATGACATAACAAAAATGTGGACTATGGAAACAATCATGTTAGCTTCCCAATCAAAGAAAACTCTTTCACCCTTCAGTGGTCTCATTAAATGAAATGGTGATTCACAATCATCCTCATTAATGAACGCCTCTATTTCTACAACCGTTGTGTTCTTCTTATTCTAGAACCTCCACTGCATCGTTGTTTGAAATCCTTTGGCTTCAGGTTGCGCTCCCTAGTTGTTGTGGGCTACAGCCTACTTGCTCTAACTTCTTGATTGCAAGGAGTTAGTTCATACAACATATACACAATAATAATAACCACAAATTAAAAATAGACCCATACTGCATTTCATACACACTCACACAATTAATCATGTGCAATTAACAACATATTATGATCATATTTCCATACATCAAAACCAAGTTCAAGTTGCATGAAAGATATAAAAAGATAGATAATGTTTAGGAAATCCAGAAATGCCTAAAAGTATAACTAAACAACAAAAAAATAGCTAATAATTGGTCTCATCGTTTCCCCACAACTATGATATTTCTTGTCCTTAAGCAATCAGTTTAGGACCGAAGGTTATATTGCAAGGTCATTTCTTTGAAGTCTATAACTACATTCACTCATGTTCCCTGTTTCAAGTAGTAGCTTCCATAACATGAAATTTTTTTCCATTTGAAATGTTTTTCCTTTTCCCTTTATGCATTATGTTCCCCTGTCCAATGTGGCATTGGATACAAAAACATTGGTGGATGGAAGGTAAGAGGTACCCATGAGAGTCCTTTTTCCCTAGCAATCTCTATACACCTATGATACCTTTCAGGCATGGATACAAAATTGTATAAGGAGTGAGGTTCCTTTTTTTCATAATTCAGGAGTTAGTTCTTCCCACCTTCCTTGCACAAACTTAAAAGCATGATGGATGATACCTACAACTAGCTGTTGCATCCTGACATAATCATTCTCTCTAACATTTATGATTCTTCTACCTGCACCCTTATGCTTCAAGAGAGTTGTCCATTCCTCTATGATTGTATTGGGTTCCTTTGACTCTTTCATGATCTGGAGAGAAATATATTTCTCTCTCGCAACATAATCTTGCATTATTTCACCCCTTTGTTGCTTGTTCCTAAAGTAAGAAGCTAGTGCTCTAATCTATAAATCCCCCACAAACATCAATGGGTTCCATTTTGTATCATCTGATAGAGCAAGGTTATGCAAGTAAAATTCAAACAATTGATCTTGTACATCTGGTGTAGAATCAACAAAAAAATTTAAAAACTCAAATTTCCTACTTAGAGCAATTTGTGGATTACTAATTAGCTAGCTAAATTGAAAACACGAGAATTTTTTATTGTAAGAACAAAGCATACACCCTAGCGGGTGGCCTACATTTCAGGATTTGTGCAACATTGTCTACAATTTCCTCAATCCTTACTATCATCTTTTTCAATTCAATTTCTTTTTGCTCAGGATTCCTAGCATGGTTATTTGTCATTTATGATTTTTCCTTCTTCCATGCTTCTTTTTGCTCAGATAATTCATTAGTTCTTTTCCATAATTCATATCCTAGGGACATAATAGTAGGGCCAATTGGAGTTTTAGCTTGAGGAGGTCCGCCTTTAGTCACAGGTTCTTTGTTCCCTATTTCCACAAGAGCAAGTTGTGCAAGAACATCCAACTTAGACCCATGTTCAAATTTATGCAATTTCTCCTCCAACTCTTTAATTTTCATGTCCCTTTCATTGTCCTTCAACTAATAACTTGCCAACAATTCTTCCAATTGCTTATTCCGTCGAGTGATTCTTGCAATTCTTTCTTAGCATTCCTCTCTTTAATAAACAAATCTTCATCTTTATCTAAAAATTTATTATCTTCTCCCATATCATCTTCACAACCCTCACTATTAGGGTTTTCTGGGGTTCTCTTTCTCATTTTTCTAGCAACAAAGACATCCTCTGAATCAGATTCAAAGATGCTCGAGAAATACCATTGTGGTTTGATTAGTGTTTGTACATTCTCAGGGGGAACTTCTTTTGATTCTAAATCCATTTCAATTGTGACAACACCTTTTTGTTTCCTTCCTGTACCCCTTATTGCCCCTTTCCCTCTTAAGAGATGAGACTGCCTCGTGGGTATTTTTGCCCTGATGTAGGCACAAAAGAAGACCCAATTTTCCTTTTCTTGGCTCTTGATGTCTTCTTAGGGGTATGGGTTTATTTCTTACCCTCTATTGCGGGTTATTTTGCAATGGCTGCAAGTTGAGTATCTTGCATATCCTACTTTTCTGAATCATCCCTGCTATGGGTAGGTGAAGCACGAGGTCAAAGGATCCTTCCCTTTCTGACATAGAAGGTTCTTCTAAAATATTATCAATGTGATTACAATTAAAGCTTTCCCATGAAACTTGTGGATGTTGAATTCTTAGACTTATTTTAACCAATAGGGTGACCAAACAATAATATGACAAGGCACTATTATTCCTTTTTCTTTTGTATTTAGAGCCCATTATTTTCAACAGATTATAAAGAAAATTCAAAACATTAACTCTTTTATCATGACTATGATGACTCGAGAGTTTGAAATGAACTGTATATAATAAGGACTGCCTACCATCACATGTAAGATACTTAATGATAGATGAAGCAATAGAATCCCAAACCCATGGCAAGGATAATATTTTAGTACCTTGGTTGGATGAGTTTAGATTTTATCCATGTTCTCTAAATTCATCTCTAGCAGCAACAAATTTTGCCCGTACTGGAAGCTCCTCTCCTTCCCTTGGAAAACTAGATACTTCTACAATTGTAGACTCTGAAGCATCAACCTTCAAACCCTTGACTACTGCTTCATCATGTTGTAGTGTATCTGCAAATTGCTCAGTCATATCCTCATTGTATTTTGTCAACTTCAAGAAATAGTCCATCCATCCAACATGTTGGAAAATAGGTGACACCAATTTGTCTTCCAATAGTTGATTGTGTGCAGATGGCTCTCTTCAGATTATATCACCACTCATGGTGAAATTTTTCTTTGTTGTGCTCAAATTCCCTCAAATTTTCTGTTTATCCCTCTACCTGTGTGCCTGTGTCTTCCAAATGTAGTTGTTCTACCCCTTCTCTTTCCTTCTAAATTTGAATTATAGCTGAGTTGTATTGTAGAATGGGGAAAAACAAAAAATAGAATGGCAAAGGATTTTGCAAAAAGTATTTGGGTTTTTGAAAACCAAGAATGAAAATGAAAGGTACTACTTGCCCCCCCCCCACAAAAGTTAAGGTTTTAAGTGTCATCACTTAACTGCAGTTATTTTTGCATAGGGTGAAATGATGTATTGGAAATAATGAAAATGATACGAAGCATGCAGAATTCATTATGAAAGCATGTAAAAACACAATTGACATCTATGATAATTATGGAAAATTAATATGTGTACCTATAGAAGTGTGGTGAACTAAAACTCAACTCATGTGAATTTGTTTTGAACTGCCCGCAATGAGATATGATGTGACTATTGGTAATTGCAATGGGTGGTGAATGATGTAACTAAATGGCACGTGGTAAATAATGGATGTGAAAGGTTGCAAAATGTATGGTGATGGAGTGTGAAATGAACTGCATATCGCATGGTACATGGAATGAGGTGGATGAAGATGTATGTAGTGAAATGATAGTTATGAGGTGGCATGTACTAAGGAATAAAGTGTATTGTGGATGGTCATTCAATTAATGCAGTGGAAATTTTGAAATCTCTAACAAGCAAGTGCTACGGGTGCCTGCATTAACATGTCCCTTCTAAATTTTGTCACTTGTAGGGCATGGAGCTATAGGTCCCTATTGCATCATGGATTGTGCTTGAAAATGATTGTTGATTGTGATCACCCATACTATGTGTGTATATGATATATGGTAGGAAATTATGCCTAATTGACCTCAGTAGGTGAGTTGTGTAGCTCATCTACTGAGTCAATTGGAGAACCTGTTGTATCTACTGTTGAATTTGTGTTTTCTAGTATAATATCTTCGTCAGAATCTTTGTTTGGTCCATATTGGTGCATTAATGAAAGAAGGAAGTCATCCTTCTACATTGGATTTTTATATTTTAATCTATGACCATTAACCAGTAGTGAAAATATGACTGCATCAATCATCTGCAACTGTATTGCTCCATTTGGGAATACTTTTTGTATCTCATATGGGCCTACCCATCTTGTCTGTGATTTTCCTTTATAGCCCTTGTACCTTGAGTCATAGAGCAAAGCCCAATCACCCACACTAAACTCCTTTTTTTATGAACTAATCATGTCATCTAATTATCTGTTTTTGAACAACCTTAGTGTGGTGCATAACTTCCATCCTAATTTCATCTAATGCATTCAAATTGTGTAATCTCTCCTTTTGTGATGTTGTCAAGTCCATATCTGGTTGAACAGCTGTCCTCAATGTCTTGTATTCAAATTCAATAGGAAGTAATGATGTTTTTCCATACACCAATTCATATGGTGTGAACCCTGTTGTAGTTTTCCAAGTTTTCCTATAGGCCCAAACTGCCTTAGGTAACTTGGCTACCCAATCCTTCTCGTGAATTTGCACTGTTTTGGTCAAAATGTTTTCAATCTCCCTATTTGTCACTTCCATCTGCCCATTGGCTTGAGGGTGGTAGGGTGTTGACTTCCTATGCCTTATCTCATAGTCCTAGACCAATTTAGTGATCAACCCTGATGTAAACTAGGGATCTTGATATGTTACAATTTCTCTTGGCACTTCATACTTTGTAAATATGTCTTCATATAGAAATTTTGCCACATTTCCATCTCTGGAAAATTGCAAGGCTTTAACTTCTACCCACTTTGTTAGATAATCTGTGCAAACTAAGATATACTCCTTGTTGTTTGATACTGGTGATATTGGGCCAATAAAGTCCAATCCCCATTTATCAAATGGTGTTAATGCTAACCAGCTCCACACGAAGCAAACAACAAACACAACAAAATGAAATCCGCACAAAACAACATCCTCCAAAAAAAATCCAATTCAAAATTAATACAATCTTTAATTCTTAATCTAAAAGTTTATTGTTTATAGAGCTTTAATTAATTGAATCTCTTGAAAGTTTCTAGATTTAACTACGTATTTTTCATTCAACATTTTAGATCATACTCTATCATCCATTGTAAAGATGAAGCGATCTTTCATTCATACTTCTAACATTAACAATTTGTAAAAATATTAGAAATTATTTCCTCACTCAAAATATTTAGGAAATTAATTATTGGGAGAAAATTTAATCTAACATTTAGATTTGAAATTTTGTGCAAGATCCCAACAATATAAAAGACGAGTCCATGATCGTACCCCCAACAACTTTGATAAAATGAATATTCCTCAATCCTTAACTATCAGCACAAGAGATTTATACCTAAGCTCATGCCCATGCTCCCATATAGAATATCAAAACATCTTAAAGAAAAAATATATATATATATATTTAAATGGATGTGTAAAAAAAAAATTGCTTGGCATGCAGGGTTGACCGTCAAAGTTAGGCCATCAATAATGTGCCAACATAAAAAAGATTCGTCCGGCGTATGTGGCGGCGGCATCCAAAACCTCCCACAACTCGCCGAAAGAATATTCCCCGCCGACATCGACACCCTAACGTAGGGCGTGGACATTCAGTTTCCTAGTAATATTCCGTGATGTTATCCTAAACCGCCGTGTACGGCTCGCGGTTTAGGTCCGTTACAGTGACGGAATCTTCTTTTGTCTTGACGGAATATTCTTTATCTTTTTTAATAATTGAAATAATGACAGCGATTTTTATTTTTTAAGGATTCTCCCACTTGGTCGGTCAAACTTCATTATACCTAGCATGTCTTTATCTTTTGGGATTTGATATCTCTTTGAGGGAAAAAAGTCCATATTCTTTCACTTCTATATTTTTTTAATATAAAGATAATTATTCTTTAATTAAATGGTACTTCTATGTTTGATAAATATTCTCTATTATTGATCATCCTAGTTCTTTTTATTTATCTTTGTTTTATATTATTTTAGATATTGTGGTAATTAGTCAATAAGTTGTTTATGCGAACTTTCATTTTCAAAGTTGTTTCATGTTATCAAATAGTTGTCAAATCGTTTTTAAACATTTTTTTAGTTTAGTAGAAATTAATGTCATGTTTCCATTTTGTCTTTGACTTGCTCATCTTTCATGTGATTCATTGAAGTTAGGTAAGATTCATTTTTATACTGTCATTATTGTCGTTTATAACAATACTTCAATAATTGTTAAACATTTTTTTAGTTTAGTAGAAATCAATGTCATGTTTCCATTTTGTCTTTGACTTGCTCATCCTTCATGTGATTCATTGAAGTTAGGTAAGATTCATTTTTATACTGTCATTATTGTCGTTTATAACAATGCTTCAATAATTGTTGACCTGAACATTTAAATTAAATATATCGAATGTACAATAGTTCATAGAACTAATTAGATCTTATTTCCTTCTTATGCTAGGAAGAGGCATTGAATTTATTTCCAAACATATATTTAAATTACATTCTATGCACACTTTCTTATTGTAAGTTAGGATATAGTTCAAGTATCTTATGATCTATTATGCAATTCCTTTTTTTACTTGCACATAGGACAAATGTCTTAGTTTTCTATCATATAAGGTAGTATGATCTAATTTTTTACTAATATTTCAACTACCATTTCTTATTCTAAGATATAAGGTAGTTCAAACATTTGACGTTCAATAATTCTAATTCAATTTTATACTTATTTTTAGAAAAACAAATGTATTTTCCAACTCAAGTATCATTTTTAAATTATATACAACATTATTTAGTTTGGTGTCTTATTTTCTACACTATCATAAAAAATCCATAGGATAAACTTCACTTGGACACTAACTTCTTGTAAAATCTTAAAACAAATATATTTATAAGTATTCTTCTAAAGCCACTTTTTTATAACTAGTCTAAGACTATTGAATTTTCACAATTTAATTCATGGTTACTTTTAAAAATATATGTAATGTCTTTCTTCAACATTCATCAAATATAAAGTATAATTTTATGATTTAAATTCACCACATAATAGTTGTCATGTAATTTAATATTTAGACTAATATTTGACATCTTCAAAGGATAATATTCCTTGTTGAAGAAAAATGATCAACAATGAAAACCTATACTTACAACCACATTTCCAAGTATTAGGTACTAGCAAGTGTGGACATAGACTTAAGACATCAATTCGATACAAAATAGAACTCTCTAATGAAGTTCATAAACAAAATGCTACACTACCAAAAATGTAATCACTAAATAACTTTAGAAGAAATTCAAATGGGATCTATACTACTACTCACAAGATACAATTCCCTTGTTAAGTCAAGGTGAATCTACATATTTGATCAATTTCCAAGAAACTAACATGATCATTCACATAATTTAATGTTTTTAATATTCATGGTACTTACTATAATTATATAGGTGGATTATGATCTCACAAATATAAATTACATGCTCAATCATGATATCATTGATGATCCCACTTACTTCTTCAAAGAACAAGACCACAAGTTCAACACAACAAGATATTAGTCGGTCCATCTCTAAATCCAAGTGAAAATGACATGGTTGCAAGAACAACTCCTCAAAAAGCACCATATAGAATAATTTCATCTCTACACAAGAAAGATATTGCCTCTACTATTATTCATATTAGAAATTTTAATCCATTTCAAACAAGAATAATTGGAATAGAAAATTCTTATCTAATTTATTGCATCAAGCATGCACTGTAATTTTTTTATCGTATAATCATAACCCACTTTTTATTGTTTCTCATGTAGGAATTTTTCCATTCAACATATAAGCCTCAACTATACATCCAACTTTTAATATTCTAATAAAATAAATACAACCATTGAAACGATAGCTACTAATAGTATTTCAAGAAGACAAGAAATACGTGAAATATCTCATCATTGATGAGATGGTCTTCATAGGGGAAAAACTATTATTGAAAATAGATAGTAGATTACATGAGGTATTTCCCCACCAACAAAACTTATCCTTAAATGGAATATCTATAATTCTTATAGGTTACTTGGCTCAACTACTCCCTATTATGGAAAAACCTAAATGTGCATTACACTCAAATGCCCAATTCTTAAGGTAATAATTCATTAGAATTATTATATTACAAATATTTTTTATCAATAAGGTGACACTTCAACTCAAATTCACTTTCATCAACCATTCAAAACATACCTAATGCAAAACCAATTGAACACAATTGTTAAGTACTAATGGACCACACAAACACATTATTTTCAATGTAAATAAACAAAAATATTTTGGCCAATCTATGCACCCATTTGCTACAAATTATTTAGTGAGACTACATATTAAAAAATGTTAAACTACTAAATATTCTAGTTGCATTGAGTGTTACAATTAAAAAACGTAAAATCAAGCATTGATAATGATGTTGAACAACTTCCCAAGAACTCTTGCTATTTAGAAACCAAAAAATCATGTTAGCAACAAACTTCTAGATTCAAGAAGGGCTTGTAAATGGGTCTCATGGAGAGGTTATAGATATTATTTTCATAGTTGGGTCTCATTTTATCAACCTTTCTAATTCATGGTAAAAATTGATAACTATAGTTGTCAATAATGGAACCAAAATGAATCAAAAATTATATCTCTAGTTCTATCCATGGTATGTGATGCAGGAGCATCTAGGGGTACTAGCAATCTTGCATCACCAAAAATATTGCTAATTTATTTTTGTTGTTTTCAATAAGGGCTAAGATGTGTGGAAAATTAATATTTTAATTTGCAATAATGTGATTTTCCCTTGTGGTGATATGTAAATGTAATTTTTGGAGGAAATATGTTGAGGTAAATGTTTCTAAGGTATAATTGGGAAAATACTCCTTTTGGGCGTCCCATTCTTGGTGGGGACCACTTGGGGTGCATGTGCTTACATGTTAAATTGTATACCTTCATGCAATTGCATGTTTGTGCCACAAACTTTACATGTTGATGCATGCCCATATTTGGAGTCATCGGAGCCACTAGGAATCAAAGAAGGTGTCATAATTGACCAAATTTGATTTTCCATGGTTTAGGTGCCCATGTGAAGGTTGTGTGAGCATTGAGTAATTTTATTATTTTTATGATTATTTCTCCAAATGGGGCGTGGGTTTTCCAAGGAGGTGTTTTTCTTGTGGTTTTGGAAAACCATAGTGGTTTTAACATTCTAAAACCGCTATATTATGATGCCTTGTCACTTGGGGAGATGGATTTGGGATTTATTTTAGGTGAGATGGGGAGATGCTGCCAGATTGAAGAGAGGATTTGAAGACTCCATTGTTGCAGATTTATATTTGCATATAAGCCCATATTTTTGGGAGCTAGTGAGCTCCACATTTTGAGAGATAGTGAGTTAGTGAAGTTCATGTGAAGGGAGCTTGAGAGATTCAACTGAAAGAAGGTTGAAAGAGACCAAGAAGATATTTTTGTTGCAAGTTTGGAGGTTTTCTACAACAACAAGAAGATTGATGATTTCCTGGTTTGTTTGCAACAATGATTTCTAATGATGAATGCAAGTTGAAGGAGCTAGAATTGAGTGAAAGAAGAGAGATCGAATGAAACCATTTTGTATTTGATTTTTATTGTCATATTTTAATCTCATGTCATATTTTTAATGTTTTTCATCAGCCCATATGGCTGTGAAACAATGTCTTTTCAGAAATGCTTTCTAATTATGTAATTGAAGGAGATTTTGAATGAACAAAGAAGAACACTTGTTGCAGATTTTTATATTGTTTCAAACCATTTCTTAGTTGCATATTCAGATTGTTGTGAGTATTTGAATGAGGGTTGGTTTCTTACTTCATCAATTTGGAAATTACTATACATAAATCCCAAGGATTAACACTCAACAAAGCAACAATTGGTATTAGTAAAACAAAAAAATAGGGATTAACTTATATAGCTATATCTAAATTTAAATTAGTAAAGGGACTTCAAATAGAACCAACATTCTCCTTTGATCAATATTTAATAATGAAAACAATCCATACACAATTATAAAAAATAGAGGCTTTCCTATAGTTACTCTCATTATAGTAATTTTTAAATATATAAATTTTAATGCAACCTTTTGTTGGTAACCTTTCAATATATTATTTTCATTATCATATTTATAAAATGCTTTACAAATTTTTTAACCTAATACATTCACACCTTCATGATGTATAAGTGGATGCTTGGTAATTATATTAATTTTGAAATATATAATTTAAATGTAACCTTCTATAGATAACGATTTAATATATTATTTTCATATTCATAATATATTATTTATGACAGATCACATGCTTATATTAGGGAGGGGGTGAATCAACATAAGATAGTCTTTTTAAAATTTTCAAATAATTATCCATAATGAAATCAATCACACAACACCAACAATCAAGAACACAAGAGCACAAGATTTACGTGGAAACCCTTTCGAGAGAAAAACATAAATATATCGCTTTATTGATTCTCTTACAAATTTAGTAGGCACCAACCTACTGGAGACACCAATCTCTACTTATCTTCATAGGTACCAACCCATCAAAGACGCCAATTCCCGCAATTGAGCACCAATCCAACAAGAGACACCAATCTCTTCTAATGAGAGACACTAACCTATACAGTAATTATTCTACTATAAATCTACTCTCGAATTTTTTATAATTCACTCTTTAGATTTGCTATGGTTCCTCTCAAGGATCTACTCAAAAATCTACCATAATCTTTTCTTAAATCTGATATAACTTTTTCTCATAGATCTTCAAATTTTCTTATAATTATGATTTAGCTCTGCTCCAAAATGCTTTATAAATCTGCTCAAATATATTTCAGAAGCCTACTCTAATATACTTCAAATATACTCATGTATAGAAAGATTTTAATTACTTTCTTGTATTCAAAACCTCTAATCAATCTTCTTTTATATCATGCAAAGGGGGGAAAATGCATAAAAATGTATTTCTTTTACAAAGAGAGGCAAATCTTAAATATGCATCCTTTCATTATAACCTAGGACACACCACTTGAGGGGTTGGCCCCTATTGAAAAATTATTATTTTATAATTTTAAAAATGAATCCCCAAAGTGGGGCGGTTCTATAAGGAGGTTGGCCACAATAATAATATATTTAATTGTAATTTAAAGACTCCAAGTTTGGCACTAACACACAAGGAGGTCATAATCTTTTTTTAAAGTTACTAGAACTCCAATGAAAATTTCATGAGAAATCAAGTTGTCCAACATTAATATTCTTCATAAAGAAACCAAATGAATTTAGTTCTTCATTGTAGCGATTAGTGGCCTTTGGCCTTCATATTTTCACCAACAATTTCTTTCTTGAACAATGATTATCTTTTTTTCTATCAATGAAATTCTTGGACTTGAATGAACCTTTGACATCAATGCCAATTAATCTAACGATCTCCCCATTTCCATTGATGGAAACCTCTTATAGAAATAATTTGTGAATATAATGCCCCCCTTATTGTACTTCTCCCCCTTTGACATCAATGGAAAAGGAATCCTAGGAGATGATGAGATCCCCCTGAAAGATATAATTTCATTAGTGAATGGATGAAGAGGATATCACCCCCAACTTATGTCTAAGATACTCAAAGTCTCTTTTGGAAGAGGCTTTGTGAAAATACCTGCAATTTGTTCCTATGTAGTAATATACTCTAACTTCAACTATTGGTCTACTAACTGCTCCCTTAAGAAATGATATTTGATTGGAATGTGTTTGGTTCGAGAGTGCATCGCAGGATTCTTTGAAATATTGATTGCATTGGTGTTATCACAAAATATGGATATTTGATGCTCAAATTCTACCTTGATGTCCCTCAAAGTTTGCTTCATCCAAAGGACTTGAGTGCAACAAGAGGTTGTTTCTATATATTTTGCTTCTTCTCTAGATAAAGAAACTAAAGCTTGTTTCTTACTTGACCATGATACATGACTATTGTTGAGAAATAATACATCTCCACTTGTGTTTTTTTATCATCAAAGCTACAAACCCAATCCATGTCATTTTAGGCTATTAAGGTGAAATACTCGCCTCTTGGATACCATAAGTCAAAATCCAAACTTGTTTTTAGATATTTGAAGATTCATTTAACTTCCTACACATGTGTTTCCTTTAGTGCAGATTGAAATCTTGCAACCACACCTATTGCTTGCATGATATCAAGTCTTGAATTCATCACATATAACAAGCTCTCAATTATTGATATATAAAGAGTTTGATTATCCTCGAGGGATTCATCATCCTTACTCAATTTATATCATGCAGCCATGGGTTTACTCATAGGATTGCAATCCTCCATCCTAAATTTCTTCAACATCTCCTTAATATACTTGGTATGTGAAATAAATATTCCTTTATCAAATTGAGAAATTTGTATCCCAAGGAAGAAATACACCTTACCAAGCATAGACATTTCAAGTTCTTCCTACATTTTCATGGTGAACTCTTGGCACATTTTATCATTGTTGCCTTAAAAAATAATATCATCCACATACACTACAATAATCAATTGATGATCACCTTCAATTTTAAAGTACATATTGCTATCAATAATACCTATTTTGAAACCATATTCTTGTAAATACTTGCCTAATCTAGAGTACCAAGCCTTGGGGGATTGTTCCAACCCATAAAGAGCTTTCTTGAGCCTGCATACGTAGTCCTAATTTTTTCGATAAGAAAAATCCTTCAAGTCCTTCAATGTACACCTCTTCTTCTAAATTTCCATTCATAAATTTTGACTTAACATCCATTTGGTATTGTTGATTTATTCATAATACTGAGAGTGGGGTTGATTCAGTATTCCATAAAACCATTCAGTTGTAGACCATCCAATTATTAAAGAAAAATATAACTACAAACAAGAATGAAGACATTGAAATTAACATAACACCACAAAACACATCAACACCATATTCTTACGTGGAAAACCCAAAATGGGAAAAACCACAGTGAGGATTAGCTCACAACATATTATATCCGGATACAGTATATTACAGGGCTCACTACTAGGACTCGTTGTCCTTAAATGGTCACAACCAAAATACAAAATGAAATGACTAACCGCCAAGATACAAAATGATATGGCTCACTTCCAGGACTATGAACTGATGAAATACACCTTCTATGTGTTGAGTTCAGTTCCAATGAGGCTCTGAATATGAAGTATTGCTCTGCTTAGAATTTGCATAATAATTATGTTCTGATCATTCACTTCTACCACTATACACCACTCACATATGAAAAATCATTTAAGCTCGCACATTCACTTATTTCTCCTACTTCTTTCCACACACTTCTTACTTTCAACTCAAAACGTCTCATATATATATATAAAAGTATATTTCATACATCAATTAGGTTGGCCTAATTAGATGTAAACAAACCAATAAAAATAACTTATGTTGGCACCATATAAGATTTAAAGCATCTTTTTATCCATGTAGTGCTTAATTTCAAGTCGACGTAGATCTGTAAAGGATCCAACTAACATTCGCAAGGTATAATTAATCTTCTTAATACATTTCATATATTAGGTCGGCCAAGAATAGGACCTAATCACAAAAACTCCAAACCAACACATGCTTCTCAAACATAAACACCTTTCAGATATGATATTATTTCAGTTTCTCTTCATATTAGCATCAGAGAGACTACCATTAGAACCACAGCTTCATAATGTCCTTCACAAGAAAATGTGAAGTCTCCCACACTGGTATATTGAACAGAAAAGTGATTATGGTATTTAAAGTTGAACTCTGTCACTGATAACTTTTTGTACGCAACACAAAACTTCTCAAGTTCTTGAATATAGTTGTATGAATGAGTCATAATATGATTAAGAGAGTAGAGTCACATCTCTTCTTGCGGTGAATTTCAGACCTAAAAACCAACATAGTGGACCATAACATTATCAGCAAAGAATACTTCCAGTATAGATCAACTTCTGGTATAGATGGTATTGTACACCAAATATGCTTGCCACAATGTTTCCACAATGTTGACATCAGTGACAACATTGGATTGACCAATTTAACCTATAGACACTTCATGCTCATGTTGCTAGACTCCCACATTTCTAGCAATCTCCCCCTTTGGCATTGATGGCAACATGCATATCAAAAACATTTTTATCCCAATATAGAACAATTGAATACTCCCCCTTTCAAGGTTAATTCTCCCCCTTACAAAAATGTTTTTTCTTCTTACTATCTATCTCTCCCCTTTTGACATTAATGACAAAGGTCATGTAGGGGTCCAATATATTTCCTCAAATATGTGTATGCATCAAAAATTGACCAAAAAAGATATGAAAAATATTAACCTGAAGAAGAAGATCCTTTGAGGTTCTTCAAGGTATCCTTCCATGCAACTTTTCCTTCTTCCCATGATCCTTTTGCACTTGCAAGAGTCTTGTATAGTAATTAAAACTTAGTTAAAGACTCTATACCTTCTTCCATAGTGTTGGGGTCGATATTTATTTTGGATAGACTATCAACATTGTAAAGGGCACTAGATACAGGAATATATCTGAGTTTTACCAAATCTCTAAGTGCCACATACTGCTTGATCACTTTTGTTCTCTAATTTTGTACACAAAATAATTTTTCCTATAGTTTCACAATGTAGGACCATCTCTGATTATCCCTAACATCTGCCAAGTTATACACATCTACTTGAGTACTCAATTGAATTTCATTCTTCATTATTTCACTTTTTGTTTTCAATGTCCAATTATACCAATTCAATCAGAAATATACTAACTCCTGAGCTTCTTTTTCACAATCCTAAACGTCCTTTAATTCCTTCAAAACTCTGTGATGTGCATCTACACATTTCTTCTTGATTTCTTCTAGATTTTCTTCTACAGACCTATTTCCTATTTGTACTTCCAGTTCGCAGATGTATGCTTTTAGTGAGTTAATCATACTCATGAGATTTTCCATAGTTGATATAGATGAATTAAAGCCAGCACTAGGAATCACTTCCTATAATTTTTTTAATGTTTCTTGAATGTTTGCACTTTCATGCTCATGTTGAGCTATCTCAAATTCACTTCCTTCTGGTTATGTGATTTCTTGCTTGATAATAACACCTTTTCTCTTCTTTTTGGTTCCTATTGTACTACCGAAGGCTTCAGTCATAGAAATTTCTTCCACATATGTCATGTTAGGGTTCTTGGGGCTCTCTAGAAGCACTTTTACATAATGATCAATTTCTTCCTCAGAAAATTCATAATCTAGCTCAGAAATCCACACAAGTTTGGATTCAACTACTTCCATATAACAAAAATTAGTAGAGACAAATATATTGATATATCCAAAGTATTTTTCCACCATATTTTCTAGAATCCTTGTTTTCTTGTTCATTCTCATCTAAAATGATCCAAAGAATGTTGCAAGAGCAGTTTCTTGAGCATCTGAACCACCAAGATTTGTCATGAAATTCCTTAATTGGTGTGTTATTGGTTTTTTTTTTGTCTATTCTACCATTCCAATTATTGATAACTCCTTCATAAAGTAAAAGAGTAAGCAAACTATTAAAGTACTATACCCAAATATACTTTCTTATTCTTTTTTATTTCTTTCAAATTCTTCAATAGATGCAGTTGAAGCAACTCACAAAGATCATAATTTATACCATTCTTAACCATATAAAATGCAATGTATGCAATAGCAGTAGAAACTATGTAATTGTTACTTGGTAAGAAAATTTTATGTCCAACAATCATTGTAGCATACCAAATGACCAGATTGTTATATTGGTGGTCGTCATTGCACCAAAAGATTGACCTGTTAATGCCCGATACAATTGCCAAATTTATGTAAGATACACAGGAGGTGGTAAGCCATGTCACAAACCCAAGCATCATGTTGGACAAGGAAGACCAAGGGACACACCATCTTGCAACAATCCCCCTCAGCACAAGCGAGGGTTTTGAACCTGTGACCTCGGCTCTTATACCAATTATTACATTGGTGGTTGTCATTGCACCAAAAGATCGACTTGTCAATATTTGATAAAATTGCTAGATTTATGTAAGATCCACAGGAGGTGATTAAGCCATGTCACAAACCCAAGCATCATGTTGGACAAGGAATACCAAGGGACACACCATCTTGCAACACAGATCTTCAATTATACTCAAGACAAGTTCTTTTCCTTCAAGGGTCGCACCAATCATCTCTATTATCTCTTGATCATTGATAGTATTTCATCTTGAAACTAGTCTAGAGAAACATAAACCAGTCACATCTCTTATAGCTTCTCTGGTTATCAAGTGTGCACCATAAATCCAAATAGATTCACCATGAATCCTGCTTAATGTCATTCATATGTACTTCTTGTCAAATTCAAACAATAGGAATTTCATCCATACATCCAGTTTCTTTTCAACTAAGATTTTATATGCATCATAATTTTCTTCTGATTCATTCTTCCACAAAATACTTGATCGAACCTATGACATTTCCTCAATTTTTCCATAAATGTATGCATAAATTTCTTCAATAGGTAATACTCTAAGAGGAATGTTAGAAAATGCACCCACAAAATCTTCTAACAATTTTTTTAGAGAATGCTTCCTTAATTTAATTTGCAATTTTTTTGAAACATTCACTACCTTTGAATTTTCCATTGCATAAAATTGAAAGATTCTAAACAAGAATTGTTTAAGTAGAATATGTCTGTAATTTTTCCAATGAAGAATAGGGTTTGATGTTCAGCTTCCGGAGCATGCAACGAGTCCACTTTCTCTTAACTTCAATTTCCTCTTTCTTTCCCACCAAAACCAAATCCTAATTTTTTTTTGTATGGAATTGCTTTGGTTTCTTCAAGCTTCCTCTACATGCTTCTCCTCTTTCATAAATGCTTTTCATCGAATGCATTTTCCTTAACATTTCTGAATTTATTTTTTTCATCCTAAATGCTTATGCAATAAATGCTTCAAATCGCTAGTAGATTACCTTGAAATTGGTGTACACTTCCATCCTTTCAAATTTTGCGGACTTCATTCTTCACGCATGTGCATCTAAAAACTCCTTTCGCATGATACTTTGAATTTGTAACCTTATTAAATGCACTTCTATCATGATATGGCATCATATGTCGAAGAGAGGTTTATTAAATTTTCTTGATTATTGCTCCCCCTTAGCCACTACCTGAATTAATTTTTGACAAGAGTATCTGCATTAGAGAGAAACACAAATAAAATGATTATTCTAATTTTCCTTCCTTATATTCTCCTTCCCTTCTCCAATTATTTTAATTTCCTTTCTAACTTCTCATGGATCAATGATCGGTTCATATCTCTTTACAGGATAGTCATTTTTCAAACTTTTGTTTCCGTAGTCTCTGGTAAAGTGTCTTGATTTGTTGCAATCATAAATAATATTCTTCCATCTGAATTGTCTTTTACTCCTAGTCTATATTCGTACTAGTTAGCCTTGTGTCCAAATAAGTTGCAGTGATAACAATAACCATTAAATGAATAAAATGCCTTGTTCAAATTTTGACTTCTACATTCCATAACTTTATGTCCAATCTTCTTGCATTCAAAACATTGATCGGAGAATGATAAAGTATCATTCGTTCTAATTTTGTAATCTTTTTCCCTATGTGCAAGTCTATTGCAGGAATAACATACACCATTGAAAGATAAGTACCTTTGAGCATTAGGTTTTTTGATAGGATTCCTTTCGGTATTGCTTCTTAGATCCTTGAATTGTCCACCATTGCACCAATTCTTCATGTCAGGGGGTTGATTCGCCTTTGAAATTTTTCCTTCTTCAAATCCCAAACCACTTTTATCCATAGAGGGTCTCTAAAAAGTAATCATCTCATCAAGCATTGCAGTGCTTGTCTTGAATTTATCCTCATGACGTTTTTCCTTTTCCAGATCTAATTTCAAAATCACCACTTCTTGCTCAGGATTTGTACATTCATCCATTTTCCTTTGAATTTCAGCTTCCTAACAGTCTTCATTTTTTCTCTTCTCTTTCAATTGTTTTATTAGTCCAGTGATGTTTTCATTTGCTTTCTTTAATTGATCACTGACTTCACAGTAATTTTATTTTAGCTTCTTAATGCACTCATTTGCTTCCTTTATCTTAACCTTCAAATCTTCATTTTCTTCTGTATGCTCAATAGATATCTCTTCCGGAGGAATAAGAATTTTGGTATCTTCCAGATATTTGAATTTCAGGACCTTCCCCAAGCTGTTAGACTTCTTCAAAGGAACCAATCTCTAATACCATTTTTTGATTATCCAAAATATTGAGAGGTGGGGGTGAATCAATATTCCATAAAACCATTCAGTTGTAGACCATCCAATTATTAAAGAAAATATAACTACAAACAAGAATGAAGACATTGAAATGAACAGGACACCACAAAACACATCAACACCAAATTTTTATGTGGAAAACCCAAAATGGGAAAAACCATGGTGAGGATTATCTCACAATATATTATATCTAGATATAGTGTATTACAAGGCTCACGACCATGACTCATTATCCTTAAATGGCTCATAGCCAGAATACAAAATGAAATGGCTAAATGCCAAGATACAAAATGATATGGCTCACTGCTAGGACTATGAACTGATGAAATACACCTTTTATGTGTTGAGTTCAGTTCCACTGAGGCTCTGAATATAAAGTATTGCTCTGCTTAGCAGTCACATAATAATTCTACTCTAATCATTCACTTCTACCACTATACACCACTTGCATTTGATAAATCATTTAAGCTCGCACATTCACTTATTTCTCCTACTTCTTTCCACACACTTCTTACTCTCACCTTCAACTCCAAAAGGTCTCATATATACATATATATATATATACAAGTATATTTCATACATCAATTAGGTCGGCCTAATTAGATGTAAACAAACCAATCAAAATAGCTCTTGTCAGCACCATATAAGATTTAAATCATGTTTTTATCCATGCAGTGCTTAATTTCAAGTTGGCGTAGATCTGTAAAGGATCCAACTAACATTTTCAAGGTATAAATAATCTTCTTAATACATGTCATATATTAGATCGGCCAAGAATATGACCTAATCACAAAAACTCCAAACCAACACACGCTTTTCAAACATAAACACCTTCCAGATCTAATATTACTTCAATTTCTCTTCATATTAGCATTAGAGAGACTACCATTAGAACCGCAGATTCAGAACGTCCTTCACAAGAAAATGTGAAGTCTCCCACATTGGTATACTAAACAAAAAAGAAACTATGGTATATAGAGTTGAACTTTGTCATTGATAATTTTTTGTACACAACATAAAACTTCATGATATCTTAAATATAGCCATATGAATGAGTCATAATAATATTATTAAGAGATTAGATTCACATCTCTTCTTGCAGTGAATTTCGGACCTAAAAACCAATGCACTAGACCATGACATTATCAGCAAAAAATACTTCCAATATAGATCAACTTCCAGTATAGATGGTACTGTACACCAAATATTCTTCCCACAATGTTGACATCAATGACAACACTGGATTGGCCAATTCAACCTATATACACTTCATGCTCCTGTTGCTAGACTCCCACATTTCCAACAGGTATACTTTGAAGTTTTTGAAGCAAGAAAATTTCAAAAACATCATTATGGCCTCTAACCGTACAACTAGGGAAAATGTCTCTTCAAAATCGCTTCCTTCTACTTGGGCATATCCCTTATACACAAAAATTTCCTTATTCCTTACGACTTGGCCATCTTCATTCAATTTATTTCTGAACACCCACTTGGTGCCAATTACATTCTTATCCTTGGGTCTTGGGACAAGTTCCCAAGTTTCATTCTTTTTTATTTGATACAACTCCTCTTCCATAGCTTTTACCCAATACTTATCTTCTTGAGCTTTTGAAAAATTATTAGGTTCTACTTTAGAGAGAAAGCATAGATTTGTATGTTCTAATGTACATGTGAATCTCTTTCTTGTCTAGATTTTTGTGTCTTTAGTCACCGAGAATCAGATCTTCTCAATGGTTCCTTTGAATAAATTTTGATGGTGTCTTTGATGAGTATTTGCTTCTCTTTGTTCAACTTCTTCCCCCACTTTGTCTTCTTTAGAGTTTTCTTCTTCTTGACAAGAAAACTTCTTGTGCCATTGTTCTTTGATGCCTTTCATCATCCACTCAGACATTTGCACTTTCAATAATTTTATGCAATGTTTTATTGTAACACCTGTAAGCTTTGCTCCTTGAAGAGTAACCAAGGAAGATACCTTCATCTACCCTAGAGTCGAATTTTACCAAATCTTCCTCATCTCTTCTTATATAAAATTTACTCTCAAATACCTAGAAATACTTCACTGTTGTAGACCTACCCTTCCATAGATAATATGGTGTTTTGGAATTGTTTACTCTGATTTTTTCTTGATTTGAAATGTAGACTGTCATGTGAAATGCTTCTCTCCAAAAAAATTATGATAACTTGGAGTAATTTAACATGGTCCTTTCCATTTCTTGGATAGTTCTATTCTTCATTTCCACAACTCCATTTTTCTATGGAGTTCTTACAGTAGAAAAATATCTTCTTATACCATGTTGTTCATAGAATTCTTCAAATTCGTTTCATGTGAACTCTCCTAATCTATATGATCTCAAACATTTAATTTTTAGACCGGTTTACTCTCCTAATCTATATGATCTCAAACATTTAATTTTTAGACCGGTTTCATTCTCAACTAAGGCTTTGAATGCCTTAAACTTTTCAAAAGATTCATTTTTTTCTTTCAAAAATGTAACCCAAGTCATTCTTAAATAAGCATCAATTAGTAACATGAAATAACTCACCTTGTAAAATTTTTATTTTTGTTGGCCCACAAAGATTTGTATTAATAAGTTCCAATGGATTTTCTATAGAAGAGTCCTTTTTCTTGAAACTAACCCTTATTTTCTTCCCATATTGGTATTGCTCACAAATGGTATTTGAAGGATTTAAAGTCTTTGGCATGTCTCTTACTGTTTTCTTCTTACTAATTTTGACAATATTATCAAAATTTATGTGTCCCATCCTTTTGTGCCATATCTAACTCTCATATTCTTTATCCATATAACACTTTTCACCTTTGATTTCACTAAGGATGTAGAGGTCATTGGTTGTTCTACTTGCATCTACAATCAATTTTTCTTCCTTCTTGATGTCACATCCTTCAACATGAAATATGAGAGTGTGTTCTTGGTCACACACTTGACTCACACTTAGGATATTGTTCTTCAACCCTTCGAAATATAGAATATTCTCATTTTTTGTTCCATTATCCAAGCTAAGAGTACATCTTCCAATTATCTTTGTCGTAGCATTTTCCCCAAATTTCACCACCCCTCCATTCACTTCCTTTAAGGTTAGGAATTTACTCTTGTCATCAGTCATGTGGCTTGAGCAACCACTATCAATATACCATTGGTCTCTCTCATTTTGAGCATATAGGGAAGTTTGCACAAACATGGATCTCTCCTTTTCTTTCCATGTTTTTGTATTTTTCTCCTTTTTCTTAGTCATAGTATATTTCTTTTTTTTGGAGGATCTACAAAATCACTTCTACAAAAATGTGCAATATGCCCAAAATTATTACATTTGTAGCATATAACATTGTGGTCTACTAGAGGGCCAAAAGAGTTATAGCTCTTGTTTGTTAACCCATAAGGACTGTTATTCTTATTCGAACTAAAATTTCTTGCATAAGTCCTATAGCCTATTGATTTATGACCAAAATGATTGCAAGAATAGAAATAGCCATAGAAAGAGCGTTGGAACCTAGTCATGTGCACTTGTCTCAAAGAGAAGGACTTTCTAAATTTGTCCTTAATAACTTTTGGAGGAGTGTCTGATTTATGTGGTGCTTGAATATCTTTCTCCTTGTTGCTTTCACTTTTGGTGAGAAATTTGATGGCATCAACATAACTTAACAAATTTTCTTTATTTTTCCTCTTTGGTGGCTCAGTAATCTTAAAATTTGAAGCTTCTTCTTCATATCCAATACCAATATTTATGAATGGTGATCTTTGCTCATTTATAATATCATTAAATATCTTGGTACTCTTTTTAAACTTGAGGCTCTTGTTTAACTTCATAAAAAAATTTGTAGAAGTTGATAATCCAACCTCACAGATCCCAATGAACACCTGCAAGCAAATAACCTGTCACCAAAGGAGATCAACAGACACAAGAATGGTGCTCTGCAAACATGAAGCAAAAATGCATTACCTGAGAAGATTTAATAATTACAAAGAGATCAAACCTTAAGAAAGGAGATCAAAGCCCTAAAGTGAGAACCCTACGAAAGGATTAAATTAGCATGTGACAAGTGTCAAGATCATAATGAACGAGACAACATGACTAATTTAATAATGCATAAATAAAGATTCCTAAGTTTAGCTTAAGTGAAATAAAGTAAAGGTGACTTAATTAATTAATCAACATGATTAAATTAATCAAGTAAACAACCTATTACTCTAACACCCCCCCTTAAGATGAACTTAGGGAGAAGCTATGAAACTAAGGAAAAAAATGCATGAAAGCAAAGATGGGTCTCGGCAAACAAGACTTGATAAGGGTGCCAGCAGGTCTCTCACAACAGGAAAAGGAGAAAACCTGTTAGGAAAAACTCCTCTCAAAGAGAGGAAATACAAGTGAAGGATAAGAAGCCTCCAAACAGGAGAAATTGTCAGGAGAAGATGATAAGGTTTCGGAAACACCAAAGCATGAAGAAGTTACTTTTGCTCAATTGTAGAGATGAGAAACTGCTTTGAAATGTTGAGAAAGAGAGGAATGCAAGAGTTTCCATATAGTGGTACTCCATCTCAGGAATTCATGGGTAACTAGGTACATCACTTTAGTACATAAGACTCATCTCTCACTATGCATAGCTCTTCAACATGAAACCAATTAAGAAGTGCCTGTGATGAAACCCACCCATAATGCTGAAAAGGGAGAGGCATGACAGGTACACTAAAACTAAATGCCTAAAAGTAGTGCATGAAGAGGAACCAAGAACATCTGAAGGTGCAATCATGAAAGTACAAGTAGATAGAAAGGATGTGGAAACAAAAGTCACATATGCATGAGAAAGGTATGAAGGAAAACAAAGGCAAACATCAACCCCCATGGAACTTTATATCATAATTGCAAATTTAAGCAAGGCCTGAGAAGTGATGTGCAAGAATCCCCAATACACTACACACATACAAGAGTTGAGGCACTTTTATTTCAGTGTGTTTATAGATGATAAATACATGCAATGTGAGCCCATAAGGTCCAAAAGGACAATAGCTGAGAAGAAGTATTTCTATAAAAAACCAAAAATCAAATTTCAAAACCACCTACACCATTGGTAAGATCTCAGAAATAGCTTTTCAATGATGTCTCGTTTGCCCATTTTTGACATTACGCCGAGATTCGCCAAAAACTTAGAGGCAACCTTAGAAAAGAAAGATCTCGACTTTTATTTGGAAATAAACACAAGGACTTTGGAAGGCAAAATCTCAAGCCCTCCCTGACGGAAATTTACGAATCTTCGGTGATATCTTGTTTTCTCGATTTCAACATCGTGGGAAAAAGTTACGACCTTCAAAAGAAAACAACCCCCAAAGTGTAAAAAACACAATCTGCGACATTAAATTTGACGACCATTTGACCGTCCTAGCAAAACGGCAAGCCTAAAATTGACGGCCAAATGGTCGTCACAGCATTTGCACAACTTGGCCTTATTGAAAAAAAATGTTTTTTTAAAAAAAACAATTAAAAAAAATTACAATTATATTGTTTTGTTAAAAAAAAAATCTAAAAAACATTGATTTAAAAAAAAAAAACATAAAAAACAAAGGTTGGTTACAATGCTGAGGTTAAATGCGGTATATGACCCTCTGGCAATTCTGCACTTAAGTCTGACACAGTGGCAATAGTACCACTATCGCGGTACAAACTTGTGCAAAGTCTGCGGTACCCTTAAACTTTTTTAAACAAAAATTTTAAGCTTTTTTCAAAGTTTTTAAATAAATTTTTTACAATAAAAAACTACAAATTTTTATGCAGAAAAAATAAATAATTTTTTTTACTAAAATTTTTACCTCGTAAAGCGTTCTAAAGCCATACGGGTCTAGAGACAAATTTTTTTTGCCTTAGATGTCAACTTCACCGAATTTGATGATTTGATAGGTGTTTTTAGGGTTTTTTGGCCTTTTGAGCTTGATGGTGATGTTTGTTTCAGCTCAAAATGCTCTGGAAAATCAAGCACCCCCTGGATCTGACAAAAAAGCCCTTCAAATCTTCACAGATCTGACAAACGGAAGCCAATTTTGACAAAACAAAGGTCAATCTTGACTATTCCGGTAGCTCTGAATTCAATGGAGAGGTTTGATTTGACCCTGGATGCATTAGAAAACTGCTTCAAGGCATGATCTCACAAAAGAGGAACAAGAAGCTTGCAGATCTAACAGTTTTCTCTAATTCTTTCCTCAAAGAAACAATTTTGGATTCAAGATTCTCAGAATTTTCTTCTTTTTCCTTTAATTGTATTCTCACTTCTTCCTCGATCCATTTTTCCTCTTCAATTTTGATTTTCAGATCAATGATCATCCTTTCAAAATCCTCAAGACTTTGAGATAATTTTTCCTTAGATTCACAGTCCTCTTGAAGCTATAATTTTTGCTTCAAATTATTATTCTTAAGAAATTTTTTATTTCACCTAGGGAACATATGAGTTCTTCCAAATCAACTTCCCCATCCATTTTGGTATCCTCTTATTCTTTTGAATCCCTCCTCTCTTGTACTTTGTATTCCATTTTCAAGTCATCATTCTTTGATTCGATCACCATGAAGAGAATTTATTTTCTATCACTATCCAAAAAGCTCCCATCACTTTTCTCAAACAAGTTGCTATCTTCTTTGGAATAAAGGCTCTTGTATTTGTGGAATTTCTTCTTCTTTTCATATCTACCTTGTTTGTGAATTTCTTTGTATTGATGATGCCTTATTCCTTTCTTCATGTCAAAATCTTATTCATCATCACTTCTTTCACTTTTTACCTATAGACACTTAGCAGAAAAATGTCATATTTTATCACAATTAAAAAATTTAAAGGGAAACTTACCTTTATACTTACGAGATCCTTTTTTCAACTTCCTCATGAAATGGGCTTCTTCATATGATTCATCATTGTAGCTATTTCTTGGCTTAGGCTTCCTATCCCTCATCTTCTTTGAGGCCTTGAAGGTAACCTCTTTCTTAGAAGAGTCTTCCTTTTTGGTCCATATTTTATATGCCATGAGGATATTGTGCAACTCATCCATAGTTAGCTTGTCTAGATCCTTCATCTCTTCAATGATAGATACTTTGGCATTGAATTTTAATATAAGAGACCTTAATATCTTTTACACAATCTCCAAGTCATCAAATTTAGAAGACACCTTAATATATTTTACACAATCACTGAGTCATCAATTTTTTCACCAAGACCTCTTATTGTATTTACAGTTTCATCAATGTGGAGTAGGTAAGTAGTAATATTTTATTCATCCTTCATATTAATACTTTCAAATTGTCTCTAATGGGTTTGGAGCTTTGATTTCTTCACCTTGTCATCTCTTTCATAGATATTCTTAAGCTTATCCCAAATATCCTTGGTAGAATTGCAATGCATGACTTTCACAAGCTTCGATTCTAATAATCTACATAGGATTGCATTCATAGATTTCAAATTATTTTCACTTGCCTTCTTTCCATCCCGATCCATTGGTGGGGACGATGGAATAACATACCCATCCACTACCAATTTCCAAATATCAAATTTGAGTGCCATTAAGTAGGTGTGCATTCTAATGCTGCAAAAAACATAGTTTGATTCATCAAACAATGGAGCCTTGTTGGAGAAGAATCCTTCTTGGCATGCCATGTGTGCTTTTGAGATTTTCTTTCTAGCAGTTAGGTTATTTTGAAGGAACCTACTCTAATACCAATTAAAGAGCGCACACTTATATTGTGAGGGGGGATGAATTAGTATAAGATATTCTTTTTAACTTTTTTAAATAATTAACCACAATGAAATCAATCACACAACACTAACAATCAAGAACACAAGAACACAAGATTTACATCAAAACCCTTTTGAGAGGAAACCATGGAAAAATATTGTTGTATTTATTCTCTTACAATGTTAGTAAGCACCAACCTACTGGAGACACCAATCTCTGCTTATCTTTGTAGGCACAAACCCATAAGACCCAGCAATTGAGCACCAACCCAACAAGATACACCAATCTCTTCTACTGAGAGATACCAACCTCTACAATAATTCTTCTACTATAAATTTTCTATAATTTACTCTTTATATTTTTTATAATTCCTCCCAAGGATCTACTCAAAAAATTGTCATAATCTAGTCTTAAGTCTGTTATAACTTCTACTCACAAATCTCCTTTAGATTTGCTTATAATTCTGATTTATATCTGCCCCAAAATTTTATAAGTCTACTCAAATATACTTTAGAAGTATTCTCCAATATACTTTGGATCTACTCATGTATAGAAATATATTCATTAATTGCTTACATTCAAAACCTCCAATCAATCCTTTTTTATATCATATAAAGGGGGGCAACTTCATGAAAGTGTATTTATTTTACAAATAGATGTAACTCTGAAATATGCAACCTTTCATCATAACCTAGGACACATCACTTGAGGGCTCACACCATATTTAAAAATTATTATTTTGTAATTTTAAAAATGAATCCCAAAGGGGCAGTTCCATAAGGAGGTCAACCACAATAATAATATATTTATTTGCACTTTAGACACTTCAATTTGGGTGCTAAACACAAGGAGGTCGGCCTATTTTATTAATGTTACTTATCAGATGAAAATTTCATGAGAAATCAGGTTGGCCAACATTAATATTCTTAATAAAGAAACCAACTAAATTTAGTTCTCCATTGTAGCGATTAGCACCCCTTGGCCTTCATATTTTCACCAACGATTTATTTCTTGAACAATGATTATCTTCTTTTTTATCAATGACATTCTTGGACTTGCGCAAACCTTTGACATCAATAACAATTAATCTAGCACTTTAGAAAAAATTATAACCTAATAAACTCATACCTTCATGATGTATAAGTGGATGCTTGATAATCATATAGCAATGTATTAAGAAACTTGTCCACATTGCCAATATTTATTTAATTATTTATATTTATGTTTCTTAACACAAACCGACATACTATTTTCTTCAATATATACCTTTAAAATAAGAGGAATCACACCTTTTGTAATGCACGATCTTGTATTTTCCTAATGTGATTTATAATTCTTACAATATATTGCATTGAGTGTTTAATCTATGTATCATGTGATTCATGTGATGTGATCCATTTCACCAAACTTTCTGATAATATATGTTGTGCCATTGAGGTGTTTTGATGTTATATTCTAGGCTATCTTGTGGAGATTCTTTATTTGACCATTGAGGTAATTTGGATGAGGTGTTATTTTGGTATTATGTTTTTGACTATACATTACGGGATGCATATGGTGTGCTCATGTATGTTAGATCATTTCAATGTTCTAGTATTATGTCTTAAATCATTTTAGTGTTCTAATATTATGTGTTATTGTTGATTATGTATTTTATTCTTGGATCATGCTCATCATATATGATTCATAATAGATGTGTCATGTTATGATTTGTACCATGTAGGCTAGATTATGTTACTCTAACTATTATTATGTGGAGCAAGCATGCTTGATGTTTGACCCGAGTGTGTATGAAATTAGTAAGTATTAGACCAATAGTTGTTATGAGGATAATTTGATATAGATTTTGTTTAGCCATCTCACCCTACTTAGTCCTTGTGAATCTTGGTGTTAAACCAAATCCAAATCAATGACAATTCTTGAATCCATATGTTGTAAAAATCTATAAAATGTGGTTGAGCCCTTTGCAAGTGTTTATTTTATCTTACATTGTATTTAAATTTAACTTGAAATACATGTTTACCATGTTTGTGAATATTTAATGATTGCATCAAAGAAATAATATTTATGCCTTAGTAGGAAAAGGTTTGTTGCATTAATATATTTTGGTAGAAGAAATTAAGTGAAATAATTATCATTGAAATGTAATAATTACTTTAGTGAAATAATTGCTAGTTAAAAATTAATTTAATTACTTCAATTTCCTTGTTATTGAGAAATATAAATTAAATTAAGTTATCGTGTATACGTATTATTGATTTTTAATTGTAATTTTAATGCTATTTTATGCAAAAAAAAAAAATGAAGATATAAAAATAAAAACTATAGAAAAGAGAATAAAAAAATGGAAAAAAGGGGATAGAAGGAAAATAAATTTCTTATTCTCATTATACATTTTTGTATTTTTTTCTCCAAAAGCCTCTTCCTTCTTCTTCTCTTCAAAAAAATAATTAAAAATGAAATAAAATTGTGGAAAAATTGATTGGTTGGAGTGGATTTGGCCTGATTTTTATTTGGCTTGACCTTGGTGATTTTTTATGGGAGGAAAGGATTGCTTGAGGTGTGTGTCATGAAAAGAGCTTCTCCTCCATTAATTTACACTTGAGAAGGAAGGTATTTTTCTAATAAATTTTTTCATTTAAAATGAAGTTTCTTCTTTTAGCGATGCCCACATTAGGTGGAGTCATATGGCATCATTCTATACGAATGATTTAACAACCTTGTTTTCCATCTTTATTGAATTCTCCCTTGACACATGTGCATTTGCCTCAACAAACAAATTGATGCCTTAATTAAGGCTTGTGACCTAGCCATACCTCCATGGGAATTTTATCCATAAGGCCTAATGAAGGAGACATTTTAATCAGGTAGCAAGTAGTGGTTATAGCCTCAACCCAAAAAAATTGTTTCAATCTAGCTCCACTAAGTATATGCCTATCCTTTTCCATTAGTGTCCTATTTATTATTTTTACAACCCTATTTTTCTATTGATAATATGGATTTTTCTTTTGCCTCTAAATGCCACAATCCTTACAAAATCTATAAAAATAATTTTATTTGGAAGAATAGGGAGTTTCTAATCATAATTCGTAGTAGGAGGAGGATCAATCATAAGACATGGAGAATATTCTAGACACATAAAGAAAAAGAGACATGAAGCCATAGGAAACTAGAGTTTCATTGCACAAGAGAAATCACCAAAACACCACAACATCAAGTTGATCCATCACAAAGATTTATATGGCCATTAGAGCACATGTGGTCATAAAATAAGAATCAAGTAGCCTTTACAACCAACACATTTCCATAGAGAATTTACAATGGAAAGATGAATGTCACAAATATAGAACATATTCCAAATACCAAAGGTCACATTGAGGGCAAGGAACACACTATCAAAGTGAGCAAGTACTACCATAATCCCAACACCTCTACTACCAAGAGTTGGAAAACCCACCATAAGAAGGCTAAACCAACCATAATGTAAACTAGAACCATCATAAAGGTGGAATGAGACTAATACCACAACTACAACAGAAGATCATAATCATGTCACGTAAAGAGGAAACCTATTTTAGGGGACCATTGAGACCAAAGGGAGGCCATCACAACATAGTATTATATCTATAAGAGCATGTGCTGCCATAAAAACCTTGAAGAAACAACAATAAAGAAAAGGATCTAGCAAAAAGGAATAAATAGGATAAACAAATGAAACATATTTCCTCTGTGATGAGAATAAATAGGAGGATCATATGCAATATGTAAAGTAAGAAAGGGTAGGTGACAATAATTCATGACAAGGCACCATGGGACATTGCAAGACATAGGGAAGTAGACAAGGATTCCAAGAAGAAAAATAAATGAAAGAAAGTATATATATATATAGTTTTCTAGTGGGGAGAGCACAAAATAAATGACTTGCAAAAGGTACTTGGATTAATAGAAAAATATCACATTCGGAGAAGAACCAAGTTTGAGCATGGGATTTTGGTACAGACCAACATGTTGATTAAGGATAGCTCTAGTGAAAGCATGATGGTGATGTTTATGCAACATAAAAAAAAATTGTCAAGTATATTTTTGAGATGCGGAAGAGGGAGGATCATCCAACATAGGTCATTTCCCTCTATCTCTCATAGTGATAAAATGAGGAACATGATCAATCAATCAAGGTTGAGTAACTACAAGTGAGACAAGATAAGGAGAATAAGGAATGGGATGAGGAATCTAATTTATCATATAATTTGAATATAAATTTAATATGAGCTCATATGGGGCTAGAGGGTGATGGATCCTAGAGTAGGAATAGAGAGGATATCATGTGTGTGCACAAATTTAAATTAGATAGATCATAAAAATATCTATGAAGATAGTGGACATATAAAAACTCTTTTATTATAATATTAACTATGTTCACTAGGTCAATCAAAACACCATGGATGGTTTTCTTCTTTACTTGGGCCTAGATGTATAGAGGACCATTGTATACACCTACAAGTACATCAATCATAGAGAAGTAAATGATGGGATAAAGTATGGGATCAACCAAAAAGTCTCAATGTTTTACACCTGCCATGCTCACCATAGAAGTAAATAGTGAAATAAAAGGAATAGGATCCACATCTAGCATAGGAAGGGCTAAAGTAGGATCAAGCTCTAAACTATGGGATGGAATGGAATCAATGAGATTGGTAGTGGTATGATATGGGAATGGATTTTTGTAGATTCGGAGGTTTGGGTTGGGCTAAGATATTGATTTATTACCTTTTTCATTAACACCAACATCTTGGATGACATTAAATTTAATTAAATATTGTGTTAAATACCCTCAATGTATACATTTTTCTATGCCATGACTAGACACATGGCGGTATTGAAAAAATGCTTCAAAATTATAGCTCTTTGGAAGAAATTAGTTTATATCAAGAGGATAGATATATGATAACTCCACCACATTGTTAGAAAGGATCTATTGGAGAATAGAATAAAGAAAATCAAATAATTATGTAAATTAGCAATTATAGTGTAACTACACAAAATAATGGCATTATTGAAGGAGGAGAGGCTATACCAACAATTTTTATGACAACTATAAATGTGTTCTTTTAAGAAAATATTTTTTGTATTTTTTATTAAATAGTTTAGAAGGAACCAACAAAGAAGAAAAAGTCGGTGAGGTAGAAAAAGGTGCATCAAATTTGTTGATAGTCTACCATAGTCATGTAGGGTTGCACAAAGATACAAAAATGATGAATACTACATTAAAAAAATATTTTTCTTGATAACAAGATGAAATTTCTTATAAAAACCATCTACACATTTGAGTCATGAAGAGCATACAATATTTGTGAAAACAATGATTGATAACAAAAACTAAAGTCTATCACATTTTCATTAACACCTTTTTTGTAATGCACCAAGTTAATGAAAGTGACCTGGGGGAAATTTTTTTCCTAAAAATATTATAATATTTAGTTTACCAATAGATCAAAAGAGAAAATGGAATGATTTGATAAGGAGAAAAACTTGTTTGATGTTATTTCTTTCAAATACCATGGAAATTATTTTATCCAATAATTTATCTTGAAAAATGAAATCACTACACAACATGGTAAATCTAAACACCTATAATTTTTTATTAACATTTCCATTATACTTATCAAATCATGGGACCTAAAAGCCATTAAGAAGACATCTAAAAAATATTTAAGTGATAATGGACTATAATGATTAGATGGTGTGGTAAGCAATTGTAAATAAGTAGATAGCAAAGCAACTTGTTGCTGCAAACTATCTATATTTTGCTAAATAACTGATTTATCATTGGGTCTATCATGTGATGGGGAACCAAAAAAATGGTAGTGGTAGTATCTAAAGTAGAAATATATATGGAATCAAGAGGTTGTGAAGCACCAAGGAGTGTAGTAGCAGAGTTTGAGATGGAGGAACAAACCCATAAGAATAAATGGGGTTTCCCACCATCCCAAAATACAAGGAACCTACATTACAAATCTAAATGCTGGAATTATTTATATGCATATGATTTTCAAAGTGAACAACATGGGTAGTGACAAAATTTTCAATTATTTGTGATATTTGAATGTAAATCTTGATTTTTTTGATAGATGAGTCACTATTAACAATAAAAGCTATGTCATGTAATAAATAAAGACCTATATGTTGACATAATATTGTCTCCATGGCCTTCAAGATGGGGCCCACAGTGTATTGTGTATCCTTGTCACCAATAAGGTGATATTAAGAATCTAGTAAATGTTTATCTAGCCTATGGAATTAAGCTTCAACTACCATGTGAAGGGTGGCCTCATGGTAAAATCCCACCTTTATATCGGTTAATATAATAATAAGGTAGGTTTGAATGGTTATATATTTTAGATCATATAAGAATATAAAAAAACTAAGAGCAATGCAAATAGGAGTTGTGGTAGTGTGTTTTTTATTATGGAAAAATAGGTTTTGAGGGGACTTGAGACCCCTTACAAACAGGTTTTAAAGGGACCTAAAACCCTATCAAAAGAAATTTGCAAATAGATAGGAACACAAACAATGAGCAGCCCATCAACAATAAAAAACCATAAGATGCACCCCCATCTAGAAGAAACCGCACGTAGGTGATAATAGAGTCAAGAAAGAGGATAGATCTTGCGCTTAACATCATCAACTGTGGGCATGGCACTTGAACTTGGAAGTTCCACTGAGGCCTAGATCTTGCGTTGGATTCCATCATCGACCTGCTCCATCGTCAGTGCATCTTCATCTGGTGAAAGAAGAGGAGGCAAACCGAAACTAACCAAGATGTTCAAGTCCTTGATTTCAACGACCTACTTATTCAACACTATCTGATAGTCTTTACATTTTTTCACAACCCTGTGACAATTGATAATCTCATTGGCTTTGATGGAGATGATTCGTCAATCAGGAATCCCCACTCTTTCCAGGGTATGGTCAGTGGCAATGCATAATTTGGAGATGAAACTTTGGGAATTCACCACTCGGGATGAAAATTTTTGCATGAAGTGATCAGCCATCGGCTCGACCTTGGCATTCAGTTCCCGAACATCCCTTAGAAACTGTAAGACGGGTCCCAGAGCAACAACACTAGCTTCGATCTGCTCCCAATGCATAGATATCAGCCTCTTCATTATAGGGAGGGGTCTAGACCCTCGTACAACAACCAACTCTTGGTTAAATCGAGCCTCTCTTGCCCTTGTATTTTCTTCCATTTGGCCTTTTTCCCGAAGAGCGTTTGCTAATTCAAAACTCAGTCTTCTAAATTCTTGTCTTGACTCTTTTGATTCTACCTGGATCCTCCGAAGATCATCAAAGTTTTGGGATCGGACATCATTTATTTCTCTTTTTAAATTTTCAATTTCAATGCGAAGCTAAACTTGCTCATCCAAACATCTGCAAGCATCTTAAACGCATCTCCTTGCTGACCTTGAATTTTCCTCACATGGGTCACTTCAACTTCTCTAGCTCGAATCTCATTTTGCAATCTGCTTAATATTTATTTCACATTTTCCAACTCCACCTCACACTTCTTTAATTTCCTGTCCAGCCTCTCATAGTCAACATATACCACCTTTTGTGTGGCTTTGGTTAGGACCAGTTTATCGCATGGGCAAGTTTCACTCAAGTTCAGACCCACGGCATGTATGTCATAATCTTCCATCTATATTTTCCCTTTAGGCTTTGAAATGAGCGGCTTCATGGTGGTAATAAGCAGAGAGTTTCACTCCTCATTGAAATAGGCTTTGATCTTCTTTATAGCGGGTTTCTCGACATTTTTTGACAATATCTTCTGCTTTTTGGCCTTTCAGGCTTGTCTGGTAGCATCGGAATGGCCCTGAAGGGGCTGAGGGACATTCACACTCTATGTTGCGATGGAAGAACTAGGGGGAAGCCCAAAAAGGGTAGGGTAGGGGAAACTTCAGATGTGTGAGCATGAGGGGACGCAAAAGGCAGCGTGATCATGGAAAAGGGAAGAACGCCAAATTGAGCAGGGTAAAAACTAGTAGGGGTAAAAATGGAAACAGGTTGATGGAGAGGCGCCTTCCCTTTAGTTGATGGCTAGGGAGTAATAGGAAAATTGGTGGCTTCAGCGGATCCAATAGGGGCCCTCGATAGGGCAATTAATGACACAACAGTAGCTGCGGCAGATGACGCTCCTTCAGCACGCGAGATAGTCTTAGCGGATTCATTTAAAATGGAAGGGGGTGCATTTGAAATTATTAGTTTGAGGGTTGAGGATGGAGGATTCCTTTCTGTGAGAGGAGGTAAGGGGTTGACCATGGATGTGGAAATAGGAAGAAGAGGGGGAGAAAAAATTACCTAAGTCGTGGTGGATAAAACATTTTGCAAGACGAACTCCACTTCTTCTTGTTAGATTAGCACATTGGGAGAACCCAAATCTTGGATCCTTCTTCATTTCGTATGACCAGAACTAGTACATTCTGATCCTCTGGTTGTAGAGTCTCCCGAAACTTGACCTTCGACAATTGTAGCAAATGATCTTGGAGATCGTCAAGTCCCTTTTCCTTTATTTTGGGCACTAGAGGTAGATGGAGCTTGTGAACCCCTTTGCCTCAAATCTCTCTAGCTATTGTATTCTCGTGGCCTAGAAGCCTGAGGTGGAACCCTTTCTTCATCGATTTCATGACTTGTCTCAGGATTGTTGTCAAAATCAACATCCTTGTCATATAAATCCTCAAATTCATCATCAAGCAGAAAATTTCCAAACGGGGCACCTGGACATCTCATCTCCTATCGAAACCTCTAGAAGTCAAAAAAAAATATTTCCAACCAGTCTCTTTTCTTCAATTGTGTATTAAGAGACTTGCCCATTGGTAAATTCCTTTGATGCTCTGCCTATGGATCATAGAAACTTAACCATTTTGGCTGCTCTTCTGGAATGTGATCCAGGTCAATGTATACCTTTGGGCTTTCTCAACCTAGGTTCCTTCTTCTTTTTAAATATTCCCTAACCTCATGTCTTAAACTGAAAAGCCCGTTCGGGTTATAATCCCACTTGTCACAAATGAGGACCAAACCCAAAGCCACCAATAAATTTGTGATCTCATCCTTAGCCATTCGCTTAGTCAGTATTACCTGACTATTAGCAATCATGAGAGGAAGATCATAAAGATTTGTTTTGTTCCTTTTGGCACCATAAACCCTGTCGACGACAAATACTTGGTGTCATGCCTCCAGTGCAAAGACCTTGTCAATTACAAATCTGGGGAGTCAAAAAACTTCCCTGGGAAAACCATGAAACCTTACAAATGTGAAATTCTCACCCAAGAAATAATCCAATGGGATAGGTGGATTCTCTATCCAACCTACAACCTCTTGAGAGAAATGGCCAATGGGGCGAGGCAACAAATCCTGGAGTACTGGCCTCAGAAAATTATCTACAAATCGATAATAATCTCTTGTCTTTGAAAGCACAAGGGTCCATGCAGAAACTAGTTGGAGACAACCCTTTTTATCTAGTATAGACACTGGTACATTCCCTCCTAGCCACTCAAAATTTTGGTGTAAAAGAAAATGAACCAGAATAGAAGAATACCTGAATTTGGATTCAGTATGGTAATTCTTCAACTATTCTCCGATGTTCCTAGCTATTATCTCAGCAAAATCATAATACCTCAGAACCTTTTCCCTTTTGAATGTAAGGCCAAGGGAAAATTGGAAAGGGTTGACCTCCTTATCATCGTTGAGACCAAAAACCCAGGTTAGCATTGAGAATACGAACTGTGTATCCTTCTTAAATTTCTTGCGCAAAAGGGGCCAGTGAATTTGTCCTCTCTGCAACCTTTCCTTTGACTCATCCTCATAGAAATTTTTTCACCTAAACATGTCTTCCCCTAGGGCATCCATCTGCTCCTCATCACAAATCTCAACACCTCAACTCATAGGGAAACATAGCATATCCCGTATAGTTTTGGTAGAAATGGTAATCTTGATCCCACAGCTCTCAATGGCCTCTGTATTTTTGTTAAAAAAATCTGCACATGTGTCAACCAGCTCTGGGCACGAATGCACAGCAGGTAGCATAAACTGTGGTAAACCACTATTCTAGAGCTGAAACACAAAATCCTTTGATGGTTTGTGTTCTAACATCCTCTTAAATGCACCTTCCCTAAGATTTTTAGGGTTGGTGGACAACTAAGGGTCGAAAACATTGTCAGTGATGTCTTGTACCGCCTCTCTTTGAATGTTCTTATTAGGTTGGACCTTTCTACAGTGCTCAAATGGTCGTTCCTCTAATTCTGGGGCATTAGCGAACGAGCAACGCCCAAAAATATTAGCGTAACTAGGCCTTCTTTTTGAAACTACAGCTTTCATGTCGGAGGTAGATGCTTCTGCCATGATTGTACGAGAAAGTTGAAGAGAGCTTTGCTTGACCACTTTCCTTTTGCTTCTTTAGAGAAAACTACTTTTGAGTATAGTTAATTATCTTACCCGTGCATGTAGTTAAGACTACACTGTTACTACTGGTCCATTGAATGCTGACACCAAGGAAATATGTGTGAACATAAGATCTGTATCCCTTGGGAAATTCGAGAACGCCATGAGAATGGAATTAGTACATTCTCCTCGTCGCTTCTTTGACAAATAAATTTATTTCATTGAAAAGTGTGCTTTTCATCATACGAAACGTGCTGAGGTGATGTAAGGTACCCTTGAAAATATGCGACCATTAATTTTTCAAAGTTTTAGCACATTAATCCATGTCTTTTCTCATTAGTAAGTTGGATGGCATTGAAAATGGCGAAGGACACATGTCAACAATTAGCATAAGAGAGCATTTACTCCCAACGCCCAAATTTATTTCACAAAGCATTCCATCTGATCCTCCATGTGATTTATCTACCTTGCTTCATTTTGTCTGAAAACTTTTGTTGTCGTCTAGCCAGAAATAGACATTCCCTTGGTTGGGTTTGCTAATTCACCTTTTCTATATATAGCTATGCCACCTTTAGCAACATTCATTCAAGCATATAGTCTCTTAAGTTAGCTAGCCTTCCACTTAACCCCATTCTACCATAATTCACTGCTTTATAAGAATTTTTTCTAGCCTTCGTACCCCTATTCGGCTCCTTCCATGGAGACTGCAACACTACTTCGCGGGAGAGGTCACTAGTGACCGAATCAAGCACCTGCTAAAGAAATGTGACCCCCTCCTCATGGTAGCGTTCAAGTGGGTAGTCAGTGCAGACTTCATTACTGATGAGAACTAACTTTGGAGCAATTGCAATGTACTTTCCTAGTTCGTGGCCTCACTACTGGACCTAAATGTGTCCAAGCCTATGATAATTGAGTTGTGCTAGAAGATGTTTGATACTTCACTAATGGAGGGGCTTGGCAAGATAGTATAAGTGTCCATCCCCAACGTCGGTATTCCAAGCGCTATGGACCTTTGTAGGCACGTGGACTATGGAATAGACATACCCTAGCTGCCCTTCTTGACTGATTTTTGCACCATGGGCGTTGAGATGCACCGCTGCTCTTCTCAGCCAGCAGCCACTTTTCTGCTATGGGAGTATGGCGTGGAGCAGGTTCTGAGGATCACCTGGAAGAAGCACTTCAAATTTCTAGTGTAGATTCGTGGAGAGTAGACCCTAGGTCTATGTTGTGTGGCCTACATGTGTTATGTGTTCACCCTCTTTTTTCATCCTGATAGATAAAGACACCAAAAAAGAAGAAGAAGAAGAAGAAGAACCTGATGACGAGCCCTTTCCTTCGATATAATGGGTGGAGGCTTAACTTTACTTTTTTTACTCATTGCCTCCATTTTCCTTCTTTTTACTCATCACTTCTTCTGGGTTTTGCTCGAGAGAGCCTCGTGTTTAATTCTAAGACTCGAGTCGTACATTATATGTAAATTCTCAATGAATATAATATAATACGACATTTTTTGTTTCTTTAGTTCCTCTAGTTGTTGCTTTATTCTCAGAATTTCAAAATTTTACAAAAATTTTAAATATGGTACATAACTGTTAAAATTTTCAAAGAATTATGCATTTTAATGGAAAATATTCAAATAAATACCATTCATCGGTATATCTAAAGCTTTTCCTTCCATATCTTCAAGTTCGTACACATTCTTTCCTTTGCATGCACTGATTCGGAAAGGTCCTTTCCTTAGTGCTTCAAATTTCATGTGTTGCCCTGGTTTTGTAGTATGTTCATCATACTTTGGCACTAAGCTTCCTTTTTTGAATTCTAGGTTAGAAGTCCTTTTTTCAAACCCTTGCTTGGCCTTCTGCTACCAATTGATCATGGATCCATGAGCCTTTTGTTTGTCTTTCTCCAGTTTGAGGGGTTGTGCCAATCGTACTTCCATTCCACCATTTTTCTCAATCTTCAGGGATTTCAATAGTTGTGAAGTAGGAATTTCTATGGAAATGGATATTTATATCCTTTTTCCGTACACCAACTCGTAAGGGGAGATCTTTAAAATCTAATGGGAGTAATTCAGTCCACCCACAGAGTAGCTCACAAATATTTATGCCAATCCTTTTGTTGTTTTAACCCAATGCACTTGTTTAACCTAATTAGGTTTTTATTGGTTGATCTTGCTAACCCATTCCCTTGTGGGTAATAACTTGATGAACCCTTCAGGAAAACCCTACATCTGATAGTGAAATATGATGTTTCTAATTCCACAACAACTAGGACATTATCAGATATAACAATTTTGAGCCGACCAAACCTTGCTATTAACTTTCTAAGGAAATTGACAATTTTGTCTTCTGCGATGTATCCCTGCACAATGGCTTCAAAACCTTTCAGGTTCCTTAAACGGAATGCAATAGGATTCTATTCATTGTATCCCTCATTCTTATATGTAAGCATAGGAACTATATTATTTCAACCACTTTTCTCATAGAGTAGAAAGCCTTTGAAAAAATCTAGGCTAACTAGCGTCGGGGTTTCAGAGAGGGCCATCTTTAATTCATCGGAAGGTGTTGTGCCCTGGGAAGTCCACTCAAAAGGTAGTTTCTCTTTAAGAATCAGGGTTAACAGTAGTGTAGTACTCGCGACATCTGATATGAATCTACTGAGAAAATCAATCTTCCCTAAAAAAGATCGCAGTCGTTTTGTTGCTCGGACCTTTTTGTGCTTTATGCGTGTTCCCTCCTTTGATACTAGGAAGCCAAGAAGGTTTGTTTGAGGCACTCCGAAGGAACATCCTTTTGGATTTAAAGAAGTCTTGAACTATTGGTATTTCTGGAAAACCTTTTCTAGATGGTTAAAATGATCACCTTTTGATTTGGAAAAGACTGTCAGGTCACGTAGATCTATGAAGAAAGTTTGGTTGATCAAACTTTCTAAAGCAATGCTTATTGACCGTTGAAAATTTGCATTAGCATTAGAGAGTTCAAATGACATCTTTGAATATGCAAAAAATCCCCACTTAGTGGTAAACGTCATCCTACGTTGGTCAGACTCCTTCGCATAGACCTAATTGCATCTTGACGAATTATCTAATAGGGAGAACATCCTTGATCTAGTTACGATCCGTAAAATCTGCTCCATTAGTGGCACAAGGCATATGATCTTTGATTTGACCCACTTGGTGATCTCCTGCGCCATCGAGGGCTCAACCTTTGGGTCGACTAACCTTTGTTTCTGTCGGGCGGGCTTGGATCCTTTCGCTAAATCAAATATATGTTGAAGTATGCCTGGGTCGTACCTTCTGAGATCATACTTGGAGCATAGATCCTTCAACCTTCTCTTGTCCTTGTGTGGAACTCCCCTCCTGACCTTCAGTTTTCTATTTCTTCTGACGTCAAGTTCTTCATAACCCCCTAAATCCTTAGAAAATCTTTGTTTTCCATTCCTTGCATCTTTAGGAAAGTCTATCTCTGGTGGTGGATAGTCGGAAGCTATTTGAATGTTGTCACCTAAAACTTTCCAATTTTGATAATTGTCGAGAATTGAGGGTCGTACAATGATTTGCACCATGCTCTACTTCATTGGTTCAAAATCTAGTTCAAATTGTGGATTGATAGAAACCATTTGATCGACAATACTATTTTGTGACCAGGGAACTACTTGTACATTGAAAGCTTTGAAACTCTTGATGAGATCCCATATCCTATGTGCATAATATTTCATCATTGTATTCTTTGCAGTTGTTTGTCCACAAATCTGGCTTACCACTAGTTTTAAATCTGCAAAATCTTGTACCCTCCTCGTGCCTACCTGTTCTGCTAGAATCAACCTGCGAACCAAAGCTTCGTATTTGGCATCGTTGTTGGAGCATAAGAACTAAAAATGGTAGGACCTGCAGGTATCTAATCCTGTTGGAGACGCTAACAGACACCCACTTCAGGAACGGCTTTGCATTTGGCACCATCAAAATATAAGGTCCATAAATGATAATCATCTAAGTCATCGGATTCATCCCAATCCTTGATCAATTTCGGAAAAGCTTGATCACCTTTGAAAATTACATAGGTGCCTAGCCCTGTCGTATGAAATTTTCTAGATGGATCAGAATTGATGACTTGGTCGAGTGGCACCTCTTCTCCAGGAATCTACCCGCTTTTATCCTCTTCTTCTTCTAACATTTCCACACAGTATTTCTCTTGCTGAGGGATAGAGGTATATGCATCCCCAAAGCACAGGTTTGTGTCATCCACAATATGTTCGGGATGCAAGGATTCGAACAGGATCTTCAACTTTTCCCTGTGCTTGGTTCTCAATATTAGGTGGGATCAGTCAAGTTCTAGGTACCTGCCAAGCTTGGCAATGAAATCTCTTGATAGACACATTCCAAAGACAAGTGGAATGTCTCTCACTACTACTTCTTGCGTGACTGTTTGTCTTGGGTAGGAGAAAAGATTCAAAGACAAGTCCTTTATCTGACCAACGGTCGGAACCTTCTTCTCATCCAGTTGCATGATTCCTTTTTCAAGAGGTTCATACTCAAGCTTCAAAGCATCTACCACTTGTTTTGGCATAACAGTGGTGCTAGCCCCAAATCAATCATATTATTATGTAGTAGTTTATCTCCTACTATAAGTGTCAAAAAGAAAGGTGTGGGCTTTGTTCTTCTTACCTCTTTCTCTTTTGTGTTGCCTACATCATTTGCATAAGTTGTTGCTTTTGGAGCCCAAGGGGGCAGCACGAATCTATTATCTCTTCTTTGATTGTCTGGCCGAGTTGCATCCACCTGTGGGCTTTGTTCTTCTTCGTTTAACACTTCTTGAAGCAGAATTTTTTGTTCAAGAATTGATATGACATCCCACAATGATACATGGGTAGGTGCCTTCTTCAATTGCTCCACCACGTTAAGCGTCTCGACTATTTGAGCCTTTGATTTAAACGATGGAATTTCTCTCATTTTCGAAAGAAATCATTGCAACATGACTAGGCTTGGTATTTTAGTCGTCTCAGCCTCCACCAATGATGTATTGTGTGGTTGCAAAAAAGGTTGGACGATGGGTGATGAAGCTAGATTTTCCTATGGGGATGATTGATGTGGCAAAGCTTGTTGTATGTACTCTCCCATGAGCCTTCTTTTTGATCTTGTGTTGTAATCCAACTGCACTTATGGAGCACTAGTCGTCAGAGTTTCATTTGCGAACACAAACTCTTCCTCTTCAAGCCATGAGAATAGAGCTTGGTCAGGCGCTATGTCTAGCTCCTGCTCTAAGGACATCCCTTGCATCTGTGCTCTAAAATGAGCATTCTCCATTTCAGATGATTCGTATTCATCCACATTCGGGAGTGTGCCCTTGATTTTTTGTTCTGCTACCCTATGTTGCATATTCCCCCTTGGGCAATTTCAGGGAAAATGACTATCACTGCATAGGAAGCACCAAACATTTTCATCTTCCCCCAAATTGTTTTGGCCCGGGACTAGCTCTTTATTCGAGTTATCTTTGACTATCTGTAATGGCATGGTGACTGGAACTATCTGGTTCATGGATGTCGTCTATTGACCTCCTCCTTTGGAGAATCCTTGATATGAATTATGTTGATAGGATAGTTTTTCTCCACCATAGGCTTGTGTGGTCTGCTTTGGAGGCATCACTTGCTATCATTTGATAATGACCAACTCATTAGCGAAAGTCCGCATTAGATCCTTCATGTCGTTGATATTTGTCGCCATTAAGGAAAATAACAGTGTGTTTGCTTGAGTGGTGGGATGCACATTCATAGATTGTGAGGTGACCATCGTTAATTGAGTCGTGGGGGTGTTTGAAATGGCTTCTCCCTTCAAACCATCAGAGGTTTCTACAAAAACTAGCATCGGGGGTCGTGGTGGAAGCTTTCCGGCATTGATCAAACTATTTTCCACACACACCACCACCTCATATGTTTCGAGCAAAATGTCCCCTCCCATAGAGGTTATCATGACTACGATATTCAGGTTGAAGGCCTTTAGATAGAACATGAATGCCATGGCGGTCTGAGGTCGAGCAGTCATAGGAATCCTTTGCCAAGTCTTATGGAATCTAGTGTTAAAGTCGCTCATGGCCTCATGCGGAGCTCTCTTGATGGTAATCAGTTGTTGCAGCAACGAGGACCGGTTTCCTTTCTCTGAGAAGCATTTGAACAGGCATCCTCCAAGTTGGTCCCAGGAGATGATAGAACCTGAAGCCAAAGATCAATACCAATCTTGGGATTTTCCTTTGAAAGAGGCAGCAAGTAGTCTTAATGCGATATTCTCCTTCGATATGTTATGTACCCTACATACCTCTGCTATATCTTGAAGGTGTTTGGAAGGAGTTTTGAAGTCTTCTCCGAAGAACCTTGGAATGGCCTTGAGGGCATTAGCAGGTATGGCAGGCCATACGTCTAGGGGTGTGGGTGGTTGTAGTGGACTACCACTATCCCATGTTATGAAGTTCCTAGGAGCAGGGGGAGGGACGTGAGCCACAGAGAAAATATTCCTATGAATCGGATATACAAGATTCTAATTTGGAAATTTAAGCCTTCGGGTGGAGTAGATAAAGCTCTAGATACTGGTCTCTTACTTCTTACTATATTTCTCCATACAGGTGATACAGAACATGTAAGTCTTCTCCTCCTAGGGGTCAAGGCAGGTAACTGAGAGTACTGGAAGTGACCTCTCGAAGATGCTCTTGTTTGGACTCTGGGCATGAAACTTCTAGTTTCCTTCCTTAGCCTGATTCAAGAAATATTTTTGTCATCTAATCAGGCATTTGTAAAACTTCTTGTCCCATTGGGTGTGCCAGAAAAATAACTATCGATCATCAAAGCTTGCGCCTCTCCAACAGTCTTATGGGAAATTCAACGAGTGGGAGACAAATTGCATCTCATTGAATACCTCTAGGATTTTTATAGAAATTCGGCTCTTCTTTGGGGTTTTGAGATAACGGGAGAAGGAAATGTAAACATAAATCATAAAACGCGATGCACCAAAGCTTTTACAACATTTCAAACCCAAATCATTCCTATGAGTGATATAAATAGACACAGAATGCCACAACCCTTCATTGTTGGAAAGAGAATGAACAACAAAGGCTAACTTCAAGCACAGTGCAAACTTTCAAATCTTTCCATAGGCAGTGTTCATTAAGGTCCGATCAAACATAAAGATTTCTTACGATTAACAAAACAATATCTCAAAAATCACATGAACTCTTCCTCTTAATACAACATATATAGTACAATAAAATAACAACTTTTGGAAAAACAGAAAAGTCCAATGACATAGTCTAGTTTTCCTAAGCTACTACTCTATCATACAAGCATACAGCATAGAAATCCACTACTTAAACTATATAGATCTAGTTTTCAAGACACAATGTTTCATTTAGAACGATAATATAAAGAAAGAAAGCTTGAAAAAGGCCATACATGCATAGTCTCAACAAATTCTCCTTAATAGTTCATGCTTTTAAATATCAAATGAACTTTGAAACAGAGGTTGGATGCCAATCCAACAATATTTTAAACCTTAATAGATATAACATGACAAAGTAAAGTAGTTCTACAACTTGCTTCTAAAAATAATTCTAAAAACCCTAAGAAAACTAAAGAAACTCTCCTTAGCAAAGAAACTGTAACTTGGAATCTAACCCCTCATTGTGTCATCGTCCTCCTTATATAGCCGCCAAAAAAAGAAAACACAACCTCGACACAAAAGTAATTACTGCCAGATGTCGATACTCGATAGCTTGCAATCTGATCATAGATCCTTGGTTAGGTTGCAACAATCTTTGCTCATTAATTCTCATTTTTTGCATTAATGTCCTTTAGATATTTTAGAAAACATAGAGGCTCGTAGACGATCAAATCCTAGAAATAACAGCTTGGAAAGAGGTCTAATTGACCCATCACATCATCCTGAAGCACCAACTTAAAACTTCATCACAAAAATCAAGAAAAGAAAAGGTCAGCCAGCTCCAACAAACTCTCGAAACATATTACTCTATAGGAGATGCAATCTGCCCATGACAAAGAGGTGACGTGTTAACTAGGCGAAAACTTTCAAGCTCATGAATATAGCTCCCAAGAAAATGCCTAACGATTCAACACATATCCTAAACTTTCTCTCAAAATGAAGATGAGAGATGAAAGCTGCGTAGCCAGCATGTGGCGCATTGCACACCTTTCTAACAATTCTCCTCGAGCACAGGTGCACCCGAAACTGAAAAACATTTACACCAGTTGAAAATGAAAATGACTAAGACAAAAATGCTTCACACTGCAAATATCTCATTTTGAAGGGAACCAAAAACCCTTTACAACTAGGTTTTTACAGGGACCTTGAGCCCAATTACACTCAAGTTTTTACAAGGACCAAAAACCCTAACAAAAAAGAAATATTTCCAGAGTCTATCAAGCAACAAATAGCCTGCAATAGCTTAGACTAAAAGATACCAACGAATCAATGTAGGAAATAATGAGTCATCATGACTCCCCACCACAATAAGGGAGTAAGAGAGAACCATTGAGCACTGAGGATCATTAGTCTTCAAAAAACACCATCTATATAGATTTTCCAACTCATACTCCACCTCTATATCAAAGAGCTCCCCTCTATAGGAAAGGAAGAAATGAAAACCATTACTACCAAAATCTCCATCCTTCTGCACACATAAGCTCCACCTCAATAGGATCCAACATAAGAGAAGATTACTTCCCACCACAACTACAACATCCAACTCCACCTAAATAGGAGAGGGCTTCACCTCAATAGGAGCAATCTTCACATCAATAGAAAACAACAACTATAAAAACCAATGAAAATCACCCACTCCAATAGAAATGGTAATCACCTCCTCCTTTGGCATCAAGAGGGCCTGGTACATGATAAAATACTTATACAACACCCCAGCCACCAACAGCAATCCAAAATTCTTAACACTCAAAATTTTGGGATCGAAGATTTAACTTTAAACACTACCCAACCATTAATAATGAATCAAGGTCAGTGTAAGCAAAAGCTTCCAACATCACCACAAAAATCATGGACATAAAATAAAACATGGAGGATAGCTCAATAAACAAAAAAAATCTCATAAAGAGCAGTAGGCCAAACATCCCTCAAAGATAAAATTCCATAAAACACCAAGCACCAAGGGACCTCAAGACACATGAGAAGAACCCCACAACATAAGATTATTTGCTATTAAGGGTATGATCCTTTTGTTTTTGGCTCTATAGTCAAGAATCCCCACCATTTCTCCAAAGAGTCTCCTCTTAACACCAAGGTCAAACAGTCTCAATTATTGATACGGTAGGGAAAGACCCCGTGAGTTATGGCAGTGTGTTGCAAAGAATACTTGGAATAATTTTGATAGCTCCTATGAACAACCCTATTAGGATAGAGAGACTATGAGTTAAAACTCATAAAATCAAGCTATTATAAGTTTCAACAACACATAAGAAAAAAATTGAGAATATGAGAAATCCTATTAACTAAGGAAGTTAATAATTAATTATGTGCTCAAAAATTACAATTTTTTAATCCAAATTCCTTCTACAAGCTCTCAAATTAATAATAGATGATGAATTTGTGTTGCAATGGGATATACATGATCTTTGAAAGCCTTAGGAAGTATGAACTAAGAAATCAAAGAGAAAATAGAAGCTATAATGCCACAACACATGTTTTTTAGTGCCTAGAATAATTTTAAAACCACCCTAGCATTTTAAAAATTACCTTCACACTATAAAAACTACTCCAATAATTTCAAAACTACCACCACATCTTTTGATATTTTTTGTCCTCCAACTTTTGTAGATGAACTCAGAATCATGTGTTATCTTTAAACTATATAATTTTTAAAGAGGAATCCTAATATGCATTAATTTTTAGAGTTTTATGCATTGTGAACTATTTTTGGACCTACAACACAAAGTGTCCTCTCTTTTTCTTGGACTTTTGAACAAAGCCAAATCTTATGGATAAATGATGATTAGGATTATCTTAATTGAAAAAGTGTTGTGTCACATAAGATTGTGTTATAAACCACTCTATGATATTTTAGTAATGTATTTTTTTACAACTTTCTCATTTGTTATGATTTACTGGTATATGTTGATATTATTCACAATGTTGTGGAGTTAGTATATATTCAAACCTATATTTGTAATAATGACAATAAATACTTAGTTAATGTCATTATATATTTTAAAAAATTACAACGAATGTGAATGTGAAATGCACGTACAAAAGAATGAGAGAAAGAAAGTGAAGTGAAATAGTATCAAATGATATTTAATTTTAATTTTTTGATGTTATGTGTATTGGTTTGGGTTGAAAGTAAATAACTTACATGTTGTTCTTTATCTGGAGCATCTGAAACACCAAATAAAAAAAAAGTGATAGTGATTAAGCTCTTCTAGTTCTAATGAATTGCACCTTTGAGTTGGGGACCATAGCAATAGTTGTTTTCTTGGAACTTGTGTGCTAGACTTCACCAATAATTTGGTGACCATAACAAAGTTGTTATCTTGAACTTGTTATGTCAAAGTCAAAAGTACAAGAGTAGGTCTCTTGCCACCTTCACACAATGACAACCATAATTATTACAAAAGGAGATGCTAGTCATGTTAAATAGTGACCTAATGGTGCATGACTAAAACTCATGGCATATGTGAGATTTTATTTCCTTAGAGAACATTAAGAAGCAATTATGAATAAGAATAGGTGGATCACTACTTAAAGAGAGCACATATAGTTTTTGTCTTAATTTGTTGAAAAAGTTAGACTATACTTTTTTATATTAGTTAATCATATATACATTTTGTAATTGGTAATGATATGTCATGTTTGAAACAATAAAAAAATTGTTAGTTATACGTATACCTAAAATTTAATTATATCAAGAGAAAACTTTCATTTAACTTTGAAAAAAAACATGACAACATTAAGAGAATCTCAATTTTCTAATGCATTTCATATGATGTAACATCCCAAAATGATGTCATGTCAATAATTAACGGTCATCATCTACTCCTCATCCATTTGTGCTAGCAATCCAATTGGCTATTCTATTAGTTTTATGGGACAACAAATATAATACTTTACGAGAAGTTGTTACTCTTCTTGATCTACTTGTGAAAAATAGAAAGATTACCTCCACTTCTAAATTTGTAATTTGTGATTCCTCTCTAATAAGGTCTCAATTATCAAAACTTTTGATAATAGAACCAATAAAATTTAATGTTAAAAATATTCCCAAAATTTTTAATAATGAAATCAAATAATTACATAATATTTTAGCTTCTAACTAATAAGAACTCATATTCTCTCTCACAAGAACTACAAGATATCAACCTACTAATTTTAAGAAAAATATTCAAATAAAATTAATTCAAAATATCACTCATTATATAAGAATGAGGATTTAAAATCTATAAATTTCATTTATTTCATCTAAAATATAAATATATTTTGAATTCATAAATTTAGTTCAATAAATAAAAGAAATAAATATATATTTGTAAAATTTTAAAAAAATTAGAATAGACACAATATTTCATTACCAATGCCATCTTAATGCATGTGCTATTTGTAACATTAATGTGTTTTGTTCTATTTCTTGATGTTAACAATAGTATGGCTTTAATATTATACTTTGGCTAATACTTTTACTCTTGTTAGTATTCCTTATATATTGTTCAAATGTCATTATCTTATTTTTTAACTAGTGACTAAGCTCAAAGTGAATGGAACCTTTCCAAAACACTCAAGTGCAAGCAAGGATATTTTGATTTTTTAGTACCCACTTAGAACTTATTGTTTGTTTCACACTACTTTATCCTTATGCTACTATTTATTTAGATATCTAGGTCCATTATAACCAAACCTTGGAACTTATTATACTTTTATCACACTATCATTATATTATTATTTATTTATTTAGACACTAAGGTCCACAATAACCACCAACATGTATTTTAATCATTTTTGTTCACTATTAACAAAGCCATGCAAAATGCACCTCAATTTTTTATTTCATGGAATAGTTTAAGTGGTTTCCCAAAAAGAATATTCTAAAATTTAGATGTAGGCATACAAGAAAGCACTCGATTGCATCAATATGATCCTTAGATATCATTTTTGTCAATACATGATGTATTTCAATAGGTGCCCTAGCTCAATTATTGTGAAACAAAAGAAATTTCTTTAAAAAGATGGGCCTAATGTACATGTTACTAGAGGTTTTTTTTAGGTTTTTAATTAAATGGTGAATAGTTGAAATTGGGATCATCATTTTTGTCAGATGACAAGTTATAAAAGGGATTGAATCATCCATTTTTATAAGATTTAATTTAATGTTGGTTAAATTTCTTGAGTATTGTTTCTTAGAGTACATTCAAATCAACATTTTTCATTTGTGTCAATTATAGGAAACAAATAGTAAGAATTTTGGATGATGTAAACTAATGAATTATAGAATTTCCTATGTAGATTCAAGCTGTCATTTTTTTTAAATTTAAAGATTTATTTTTATTATTTATTATTTTTTTGTTTATTTTTATTAAGTGACATTATTCATAACATGTAACTTTCACTACAAATGAAAAAATTGAAGTTAGATCATTGACTTCAATATCTAGTGCACGGATGGTTTCCCTTCTGATTAAGAAGGATGGCGACCATTTTTTGTTTTGTGTGTGAGGCTACGACCTTCATGGCCATGGTTGCATGCTGAGGAGAGTGGTTGCATGTGTTGGCTTCTATTTTTGTTGTGTTCCTTGTTCTTTGTTGTGCGTGGGGGTGGGTTTTGTTTGTATTCGGGGAGGGAGTTTTAATTTTTTTCCAAACTTTTGCTCTGGCTTTTTTGCAGCATATTCCCTTGTTTGTGGAGGCGTTGGATTGTTCCTTTACCTACTAGGAGCTGCACCTTGTTCCTTTGTTTGGGCCTCGCCCTTGGCTTCGCGGGGGTGTGGCTCTCATTAGGACCAGTTGTGGTCTTGGATTCGTTGGTGGATTGGAATCGATGTGATGATGGGGGTTGATGTTATGGAGGAGGTCAGTGACAGGGTCGCCACTCCATCCTCTCCTAGTGTTGATGTATCTAGAAGTGGTGTGTTTAAACTGCAAAAGATTAATGGGTGTTTGGAAAGGGTGCAAGTATGTCTGGTAGTGGTGATTCAAAACGAAGTTGTTGTCAAGGATATCTAATATTATAGCAAGCATGTCTTGATTTGTAATTTTTTGGGGATGAGGGTCTCTCTTCCTTTCCTCGACCCTTGGATTTGGAGGACATGGAACCCAGAGGGGGATTTCGAGGTTCTATTAGCTGTGAATAATTTCTTCTTGGTGGATTTGTCATGCATTTTAGATCGAAATAAGGCTTTTGTGGGTGGCCCATACTTTTATAATCAGGTTGGACTTTTCATTAAACCATGGCATGTGGGTTTTAATTCGGCAGAAGAGTTTCCATCCAAGGTCCCGGTTTGGGTTCATCTTCCTCGGTTGTCACTTGAATGTTGGAGGAGAGATATTTTGTAGTCTATTGCCATGTCGCTGGGAAAACCGATTGGCCCCTCTCAGCAAACCCTGGAGAAGAGGATCTTCTCCCATGCATGTGTTTGTGTGGAGATTGATTTGAATCAGCCTTTTCCTAACTCTATTGATCTAACAGTGGGGTCTAGTTCTTGGACTCAGCCGTTATATTATGAGACTCTATCGTTTAGATGTCGTTTATGTCATGAGTATGGTCATCTTCAGAGGAGGTGTCTGCGTGCTTCTGGTGCAAGTAACTTAAGTAATGGGATGGCTCCATTAAATCCAAGATCCGAAAAGAGCAAAGGGCCCATGCAGGGGGTGACTCCGGATAATGACGGGTTATTTTCCTGTTAGGCTTCAAAACAAAGATCAGGGTCAAAAGAGGACTTTTCAAGATCGCCAAGAGGAGGGGTTGTTTAAAAAGTTTGATGCGTTGGAGGCCTTAGTTCATGAGGAGGGGATATCACCTGACATGCATGTGGATGCTCCCCCTATTACTACTCATAATCCTAAGCCTATGGTTGTCATGTCTTTGGTTCTTGGCCCTATGGAGGCTTCTAGGGAAGTGAAGGATTCTTTGGTTCCCTCCCCTGAAGTTGGGCTTGGGGACCCTTGTGTGTTGGCTAGTACCTCTTTGGTCTCTGTTGCTGTTGGTGCTTTCCCTACTAGAGGTTTAGGTTCTGGCGATCCTAGAAAGAGTAAAGCTTCAACTTCTTCCCCTATTCTGGGTGTGCAACAAAAGCCTCTAAAAAAGAGTGCTCCTGATAAGGCCCAAAAGGTGGGTAGGAAGAAGGATCGAGAGAAAGTTAAGTTGGTTGGTGAGACGTTGGTTGAATCTAGGTCGGTGAAGACATTGGATACTCACTTCTCTCACCCTTCGCGATGATTGTACTATCATGGAATGTGAGGGGTATGAATAGCATCCCTAGACAAAAGGCTATTTGAAACTTAGTCTGTGCTCATTCTTCGGATTTGGTTTTTATCTAGGAGACAAAGTTATATGTGGACAGTATGTTGCAGAGTGCATCTAAGATTTGGAATAGATGTTTATGTCAGTGTGTGGGTGTGTAGGGGAGCTCTGGAGGTCTTGCTTTCTTCTAGGATCCTCAGCGAATCTCTCTTGTTTGATGGTTCTCTAGCATATTCTCCATTTCTCTTGTTGCAATTAATTTGGAGATGGGGAAGAGAGTCTTCCTTTCTAATATTTATGCTCCGACTGATGTTCCTGGTAAGATTATTTTGTGGTCTCATATCAATTTTATGAGATCCTTGAATCCCTTCCTTCCCATTATTATGGCAGGTGACTTCAATGCAATTGCCTCTCTCGAGGAGAAAAGGGGAGTGCCTCATTTGGATCTCTCCTCTTATCTTCTTAGGGAGAATTTGGCTTGGATTCGAATGGTGGATATTAAACCTTTGAATGGAATGTTTACCTAGAATCACAGGAGGATTGGGGATGAAGCCATTTTTGAAAGATTAGACAAGTTTCTTGTTTCCAGTTTTTGGGTTGGTGGCATGTGGTTGTCAAGCTCTAAAATTTTAGATTGGCGGGGATCAGACCATTGGCCAATTAAATTATCTACCTGTCTAGTTGGTGGTTCTAGGAAACAAACTTTTAGATTTCAGCTTATGTGGCTCAGGGAGGAGAGTCTTCTTGACCTGATTTCTAGATGGTGGACTGAAGGACGACCAGCTTTTGGTACGGCTATGTACTCCTTTGTAAAGAGGCTTCAATATGTGAACTATAAATTAAAACATTGGAATAAGTATTATTTTGGCAATGTGTTCCAATTTAAAAGGGTTGCTCTAGAGCGCTTGGATTCTATTACCAGACAGATTCGGGATCAGGGTCTTGATGCGGATTTGAGCAAGTTAGAGGATAGTGTGGTAAAATACCTTGAGGATTGGGAGCTTTGGGAGGAAATATTTTGGAAACGGAAGGCTCATGTTGACTGGCTTCAGGAAGGGGATAGGAATACTTATTTCTTTCATAACTCGGTGAAGGCTTGAAGACAAGGGAACATTATTTCTTCTCTTCGCTCTCCTAAGGGTTCTATTCTCTCTCCCTCTTTGGAGATCTCTAGGGAGGCAGTTCGCTTTTTCTCAGGTCTCTTCTCTGAAGATACCCAACCTACTTGTGAGGATGAAACTTCCATCCTCGCTTGTATTCCTCCGTTGGTGACTATGGATATGAATGCCTCTCTTCTTAAGCCTATTTCTTTGAAGGATTTGGAGGAGGTGGTGTTTCAATTGAAAAAAGGGAAGGCTCCTGGTCCAAACAGGTTTCCGATAGATTTTTATCAGGGTTTTTGGGAAGTGATCAACCCTAATCTATTGGAGGTTGTGCAGGAGTCTTTAAGGAATAATCAAATGTTGTGGGCCATGAATGCCATGTTCCTCGGTCTTATCCCAAAATGTGAGGGTGTTGACTCCCTAGATCTTTTTTGACCAATTGCTTTGTGTAATGTGGTGTATAAGATCATTACAAAGCTAATTGTTGAACGTCTAAATCCATGGCTAGATAAGCTAACCTCGAAAGAACAAGGGGGCTTCATTGAGGGGTAGACATATTTTGGATGGAATAGTTATGCAACTAAGACTACTCATTCCATGGCCTCTTCGAAGGAAAAGGCCATGTTTATAAAGTTAGACATGGCTAAGGAGTATGACAAAGTTAAATAGCATTTTTTGACTAAAATCCTAGGAGCCTTTGGATTCAGTAGGGAGTGGATTGATTGGGTCATGATTTGTGTGACGACTTCCTCCTTTTTTGTTCTCATAAATGGGGAGTCATCTGATCTGTTTGGTGCTTCTAGAGGTCTTCGATAGGGGGATCCCTTATCCCCGTATTTGTTCATTCTGATGGTTGAGGGCTTGGAAGGTTTATTAAGTCTCTAGTTATGGATGAGCTCATTCAAGGATGGAATTGGAGCAACTCTCTCCCTCTTCAAACACATCTTCAGTTTTTGGATGATTCGGCTTTGATGGGTATTGCTAAGGTGGCTAAAACAATTGCTTTTTGGTAAACATTGGATTGCTACTTGGCTACCTCAGGTCAGAGCATCAATGAAAGTAAGTTGTGCATTTATTTCTTTAATACCCCCATGCCTATCCAGTAGTGTATTTCCATAATTCTAAGGTTTAAGGTAGGGAAGCTACCATTTATCTACCTTGGTATCCCTCTGGATGTGTGCATGCTTCCTTGGCAATTTTGGCAGGATGTGATTGATAAATTTTGAGGGTTGGTTTTCCATTGAACCTATAGATGGGTATCTACAGCTGGTAGAGTTACTCTTTTGAAGTCAGTGGTGTAGGCCCTTCCTATATATAGGTGCTTTATGATGACTGCTCCCTGAAGTTTCATCAAAGCTTTTGAGGGGCTCCATAGATAGTTTCTTTGGTCGAGTAACCTCCTGGTGAGGAAATGGAGCTTAATTAAGTGGGAAGTTGTTTCTCAACCAAAGTAGGATGGTGGTCTAGGATTGTGCAGGGCGGAGTGGAATGGGAAAGCTTTGGCTGCTAAGCTATACTGGAGATGGTGTTCACACCAGCATCAGCCTTGGACCAGGATCCTTACCCTCAAGTACCTTGGAGAGGTGGATGGTGCTGAGGTTCCTTGATTTAGTCTCTCGGGGAAGGGCTCTATGATCTGGGATACTCTCAAGAGGGGTGTCACGCTGGTTAAACAAGGCCTATTCTAGATCTACAACAGAGGTTATGATGCTCTTTTTTGGCATGACACATGGGATGGTTTTTTTCCTATCCTCTCCTCCTACCCTCACTTGGGGGATTTATGTAGGATTTTTTAGTAGGCTGGTTGGAGCAGAGTGATTGATTTCAAATCCCCTCAGGCTTTGGGGCAGTCTATTGTCTTCCAGTGGAAGGATATGCAAGAGTGGCCCTAGGGTGGATCCTTGGAGGATAGAAGGGAGTTGGCCTCCATTTTGGTTGGCAGAGTCTGTTGTTCTCTTCTAAAGAGGGAAGTGTTGGCTTGGGGTCTAGGTCCTAAAGGGAAGTACATTGTTGCTTCGGGGTATCGGGTGTTGGATAGACAGGCCTTAGGCAGTGTTGATGCTCCTTGGTGGAAAAATATCTAGAATAAATTCCCGTGGCCAAAATACAATTTCTTTTCTTGGCTAGTGGTGTATAGCAGGTGCTTGACTTGGGATGACCTCTATAAACGGGGCTTCCAAGGTCCCTCGTTATGTTTCATTTTCCTAAAATATGTTGAGACTATTTCCCATCTTTTCTTTCAGTGCACCTTCACTAGGACCATTTGGGATTTTTGGTGGGGGGGCTGGAATTTGTAGTGCAGGCATTTGTCTTCTTTTGAAGAGTTCTAGCAAAACATTGGGCCCATTCTGGTGAAGACTTTTTTTTTGCACACAGCATGGCCTATTGGTCCCAATTTGATTATTTGGCATATTTGGTTGGAGCGCAATCGTAGGATCTTTTTGGATAAGAATTTGTTGGTTGGTCAAGTTTGGGCTCGTATTATGGGGGTCTTGCAGGAGACTTTATATGGTAAATGTGACATGTCAGTCTTTGTGGATCCTAGAGATACTGGAGTGATCCGTAATTTGGGGATTTCTATTGGTGGTACTGGAAAGCCCAAGATTGGGCGTGGTAGGTAATCTAGAGGGAAGGTATTTAGGGGAGAGCATTGGATGCTTCCTCCCTCTAGAGTCTTGAATATCAACACAGATGGGTCTACAAGAGGTAATCCTAGGCACGTGGACATTGGTGGAGTGGGAAAAGATAGTTCTGGGGTGGTTGTGTTCTTCTTTTCAAAGTATAGGGGGCAACACTCTAATAACCTTATGGAGGCCTTGACCATTCTACTGGTTTTAAGGAGGGCTTATGCACTTGGCTAGAAAAATATTATCTGTGAGCCAGATTCCCAGGTGGTCGTGGACTTGATAAATAAATGATAGTTTGATGATGTTAGTTGGAAGCTTGCAGTGGTGGCTAAGCAAATTATCAGTCTTGGAGATATGTTGGATTCTATCACCTTTTCTCATATCCCTCAAGAATGGAATAAGGTGGTTGATGGGTTGGCCAAATGGGCTTCTGAGAAGAATGAGACTTGGTTGGTGGATGATTGGGATAGTTTATCAGAGGATCTTGCTTAGGATTTGGAGGGGGGTTGGGTTACTAGGATATGAGATGTTGTATGAACACTTCTTGATCTCTTGTTGGATGTTTCTTGGCCCTTTTGGGCTTCTTCCTGCTTTTGCTTTGTACTGTTCTAGTTGATTAATAAAGTTTTTACCCTGTTTTATTTAATATATATATATATATATATATATCTAGTGCATGGATATTTTTTATTATTATTTTTTGAATTACTACCAACAAAAATATAAACCTATATTATTTATAATGTATTTCTCCTAGATATATATCAAATTATTTTTCCTTTTTATTGAAATGAGAACATATATGTGGAGTGCAGTGTATTTAAAAAATTTCTAACAATGTTAGTTTTCTTATGTCTTGAATAGAGATCATTTTTTTTTGCAATGGACCTACATTCATTATAAAATTCAAAAAATATAATAATTATAATTTTTGTAAAGTTAACACTAAAGGCTACATATTTACAAATGATATTTCCAAATCACTTATTTGATCCTCCAAAAGGGGAAGTGAAATTATTTGTTGTCAACATTTTGATAGGTGCAAAGAAGACTCCATCAAGGGCTTAATTTAATCTTGGAAGGTTCTATCTAATCCTCTTCAATCAAACCCTCTTAGATGGAACCTCTCTATGCTTAAATTATTAGTTTTTTTTTCTAAAAAATATGTGATTTTGAGAAAAAATCTAGAAGTCCCATAAGTGAGACTCATTATTGTGCAACCAACCAAATGCAAACTAGATTCTATTAGCAAATGCAGATTTTAGACTTTATATTGTTCCATATGGGCATATAGGTATCTTGAATCACTAACAATGAGGCTCATATCAAAAGTAGGATATTTTTTCATTTTAAATGTATGAAGGAATAGGGCTTTCATTTGTCATTGTTAATTTCCATTACAGTTTGATTTCTCTTATTGACTTATGTGGGTTTATATGAACATTTATTTTTTTTAAGTTACTCAACCCATAGTTTCTTTTGGCTGCCCCCTTGACCCCTATTGATTTAACTTTAAACACTACCCAACCATCAATAATGAATCAAGATCAGGGTCAACAAAAGCTTCCAACATCACCACAAACATCATGGACATAAAATAAAATATTGAGGATAGCTCAGTAAACAAAAAAAGCTCATAAAAAGCAGTAGGCAAAACATCCCTCAAAGATAAAATTCCATAAAACACCAAGCACCAAGGGACCTCAAGACACACGAGGAGAACCCCATAGCATAAAAATATATGATATTAAGGGTATGATCCTTTGGTTGTTGGATCTACAGGAAAGAATCCCCACCATTTCACCAAAGGCTCTCCCCTTAACACCAAGGTCAAACAGTCCCAATTATTGAAACAATAGGGAAAGACCCCGTGAGTTATGGCAGTGTGTTGCAAAGAATACTTGGAATAATTTTGATAGCTCCTATGAACAACCCTATTAGGATAGAGAGACTATGAGGTAAAACTCATAAAATCAAGGTATTTTAAGTTTCAACAACACATAAGACAAAATTTGAGAATCTAAGAAAGCCTATTAACTAAGGAAGTTAATAATTAATTAGGTGCTCAAAAATTACAATTTTCTAATCCAAATTCCTTCTACAAGCTCTCAAAATAATAATAGACGATGAATTTGTGTTGCAATGGGATATACATGATCTTAAAAAGCCTTAAGAAGTTTGAACAACTAAGAAATCAAAGAGAAAATAGAAACTATAATGCCACAACACATGTTTTTTAGTGCCTAGCATAATTTTAAAACCACCCTAACATTTTAAAAATTACCTTCACACTATAAAAACTACTCCAATAATTTCAAAACTACCACCACATCTTTTGATATTTTTTGTCCTCCAACTTTTGTAGATGAACTCAGAATTATGTGTTATTTTTAAACTATATAATTTTTAAAGAGGAATCCTAATATGCATTAATTTTTAGAGTTTTATGCATTGTGAACTATTTTTGGACCTACAACACAAAGTGTCCTCTCTTTTTCTTGGACTTTTGAACAAAGCCAAATCTTATGGATAAATGATGATTAGGATTATCTTAATTGAAAAAGTGTTGTGTCACATAAGATTGTGTTATAAACCACTCTATGATATTTTAGTAATGTATTTTTTTTACAACTTTCTCATTTGTTATGATTTACTGGTATGTTGATATTATTCACAATGTTGTGGAGTTAGTATATATTCAAACCTATATTTGTAATAATGACAATAAATACTTAGTTAATGTCATTATATATTTTAAAAAATTACAACGAATGTGAATGTGAAATGCACGTACAAAAGAATGAGAGAAAGAAAGTGAAGTGAAATAGTATCAAATAATATTTAATTTTAATTTTTTGATGGTATGTGTATTGGTTTGGGCTGAAAGTAAATAACTTACATGTTGTTCTTTATCTGGAGCATATGAAACACGAAATAAATAAAAAGTGATAGTGATTAAGCTCTTCTAGTTCTAATGAATTGCACCTATGAGTTGGGGACCATAGCAATAGTTGTTTTCTTGGAACTTGTGTGCTAGACTTCACCAATAATTTGGTGACCATAACAAAGTTGTTATCTTGAACTTGTTATGTCAAAGTCAAAAGTACAAGAGTAGATCTCTTGCCACCTTCACACAATGACAACCATAATTATTACAAAAGGAGATGCTAGTCATGTTAAATAGTGACCTAATGGTGCATGACTAAAACTCATGGCATATGTGAGATTTTATTTCCTTAGAGAACATTAAGAAGCAATTATGAATAAGAATAGGTGGATCACTACTTAAAGAGAGCACATATAGTTTTTGTCTTAATTTGTTGAAAGAGTTAGACTATACTTTTTTATATTAGTTAATCATATATACATTTTGTAATTGGCAATTATATGTCATGTTTGAAACAATAAAAAAATAGTTAGTTATACGTATACCTAAAATTTAATTATATCAAGAGAAAACTTTCATTTAACTTTGAAAAAAAATATGACAAAATTAAGAGAATCTCAATTTTCTAATGCTTTTCATATGATGTAACATCCCAAAATGATCTCATGTCAATAATTAATGGTCATCATCTACTCCTCATCCATTTGTGCTAGCAATCCAATTGGCTATTCTATTAGTTTTATGGGACAACAAATAAAATACTTTACGAGAAGTTGTTACTCTTCTTGATCTACTTGTGAAAAATAGAAAGATTACCTCCACTTCTAAATTTGTAATTTGTGATTCCTCTCTAATAAGGTCTCAATTATCAAAACTTTTGATAATAGAACCAATAAAATTTAATGTTAAAAATATTCCCAAAATTTTTAATAATGAAATCAAATAATTACATAATATTTTAGCTTCTAACTAATAAGAACTCATATTCTCTCTCACAAGAACTACAAGATATCAACCTACTAATTTTAAGAAAAATATTCAAATAAAATTAATTCAAAATATCACTCATTATATAAGAATGGGGATTTAAAATCTATAAATTTCATTTATTTCATCTAAAATATAAATATATTTTGAATTCATAAATTTAGTTCAATAAATAAAAGAAATAAATATATATTTGTAAAATTATGAAAAAAATAGAATAGACACAATATTTCATTACCAATGTCATCTTAATGCATGTGTTATCTGTAACATTAATGTGTTTTGTTCTATTTCTCGATGTTAACAATAATATGACTTTAATATTATACTTTGGCTAATACTTTTACTCTTGTTAGTATTCCTTATGTATTGTTCAAATGTCATTATCTCTTATTTTTTAACTTGTGACTAAGCTCAAAGTGAATGGAACCTTTCCAAAACACTCAAGTGCAAGCAAGGATATTTTGATTTTTTAGTACCCACTTAGAACTTATTGTTTGTTTCACACTACTTTATCCTTATGCTACTATTTATTAGATATCTAGATCCATTATAACCAAACCTTGGAACTTATTATACTTTTATCACACTATCATTATATTATTATTTATTTATTTATACACTAAGGTCCACAATAACCACCAACATGTATTTTAATCATTTTTGTTCACTATTAACAAAGCCATGCAAAATGCACCTCAATTTTTTATTTCATGGAATAGTTTAAGCGGTTTCCCAAAAAGAATATTCTAAAATTTAGATGTAGGCATACAAGAAAGCACTCGATTGCATCAATATGATGCTTAGATATCATTTTTGTCAATACATGATGTATTGCAATAGGTGCCCTAGCTCAATTATTGTGAAACAAAAGAAATTTCTTTAAAAAGATGGGCCTAATGTACTACATGTTACTAGAGGTTTTTTTTAGGTTTTTAATTAAATGGTGAATAGTTGAAATTGGGATCATCATTTTTGTCAGATGACAAGTTATAAAAGGGATTGAATCATCTATTTTTATAAGATTTAATTTAATGTTGGTTAAATTTTTTGAGTATTGTTTCTTAGAGTTTTAGATCATTTTTTTTCTCATAATAAATTATGTGTGATTGGAACCTAATAATCATTATTTTAAAATATAATTATAAATTTTAATCATATTTGTTTATTTTTATTTTTATTTTTTTAATAATTTAAGGTGTCTTTTCATCTCAACCCAACGCCTTGAGTGGTCTATCCCGAGATCAACTCAAAGGTGCACTCTTGGAATGGGGCGATTTGAGGCATCATTAGGGATGCACAAAACTGCCCGCTAAGCTAGATGCATCAAATAAAGATTGGGCCTCAAAGTCGAACCGAACAAACCCAAGACTCAAGCCAGCTCTACTACTCGTGTGGGAAATTTTAATCATATTTGTTATTAATATTATGTTCTTGCTTATTTTTGGGGTCATATTACCATTTCTAATAAATTCTTGCTCACTTTTCATACTATCTTTGCTTTGAAATTAACATTTGTCAAGATTTGTCACTTATAAATTGTATATAGATAGATTTTCAAGTGTTTTTTCTTTATTATCATGGCCTCTAAAACCCAAGGTATAAAAAGCCTCATATCTAATGATTACAAAGAATACAAGTAGTGTTGAGTTCATGTACTACTTAATATTTTTTTTAAGTTTGTATAAATAAGAATTTGAGATCTTGCTTTCAAGTTATGATAGGTATCTCTTTACTTAATGATTGCAATGACTCTTCTATTTGATAAAATAAACTTGATACAACTATGATCTTAGCATTTATGCTCTTAGTCTTGGTGAAAACACAATAGTGTGTCTCAATTGTTGGTCTAAGTGGGACATTCAAATCAACATTTTTTGATTTGTGTCAATTATAGGAAACAAATAGTAAGAATTTTGGATGATGTGAACTAATGAATTAAATAATTTCCTGTGTAGATTCAAGCTATCATTTTTTAAAAATTTAAAGAGTTATTTTTATTATTTGTTATTTTTCTATTTTTTTTATTAAGTGACATTATTCATAACTTGTAAAGGGCTACCTGCTGAGATTTCACTTAAATCTTCTAAGGGTTCTTGGGTCCAATCTTTGGACTATGAAGGAGTCCCCTTCCATTGTCGAAGATGTTTTAAAACTGGTAATGTTGCTGCACAATGTGGATTAGAGAAGAAAGCAATAACGGCTACATGGCGGAAAGGTGTCTCTCAACAGCATTACACGGTTGAGAAGAAACCTGAGCAAAATAGGAGTTTTTCTAAGGTGGTTGCGATGGAATCATAGGGTCTTGGAGCATCCTCTCCGAATGTATCAAAAGTTGGGGTTGCTGATACTGAGAAAGATTATCTTGTTGAAACCCCAATTGAGTGTGTGGATGGGTCTCAGGCTGCCATTTCTAGTAGCCTTTCTAATAAGACATTGCCTGTTGGAAGACAAAATAATGAAATCTCTACGCCAGTGGTTACAGGAAATCTTCTTCAGGTTTGTAGTATGGAGGCGTGGCATGCTAAGGTTGTGCAAGTGGAAGAAGGTTGGATAACGGTAAAGGGTAAGAAAGAAAAATTCTCTAAGCCTTCTTTTGACATGACTCTCCGCTCTCACAAGAGTAGTTTGAAATGTAAATCTTGATGTGTCTTGTTTGGGGTTTTTTTTTGGGATGGCTGCAGGTTGTTCTTTTTGCAGCTCTTTCTTTGGTTGTAAAGGGTTTTGGGTCCCTTTAAAACCTGTTTTTCATCTAATCAAAAACATGTAACTTTCACTACAAATGAAAAATTGAAGTTAGATCATTGACTTCAATATCTAGTCCATAGATATTTTTTATTACTAATTTTTGAATTACTACCAACAAAAATATAAACCTATATTATTTATAACGTATTTCTCCTAGCATATATATCAAATTATTTTTCTTTTTTATTGAAATGAGAACATATATGTGGAGTGCAGTGTATTTAAAAAAAATCTAACAATGTTATTTTTCTTATGTCTTGAATAGAGATCATTTTTTTTTTGCAATGGACCTACATTCATTACAAAATTCAAAAAATATAATATATACTATAATTTTTGTAAAGTTAACACTAAAGGCTACATACTTATAAATGATATTTTCAAATCACTTATTTGATCCTCCAAAAGGTGAAGCGAAATTATTTGTTGTCAATATTTTGATAGGTGCAAAGAAGACACCATCAAGGGTTTAATTTAATCTTGGAAGGTTCTATCTAATCCTCTTCAATCAAAGCCTCTTAGATGGAACCTCTCTATGCTTAAATTATTAAGTTTTTTTCTAAAAAATATATGATTTTGAGAAAAAATCTAGATGTCCCATAAGTGAGACTCATTATTGTGCAACCAACCAAATGCAAACTAGATTCTATTAGCAAATGCAAATGTTAGACTTTATACTGATCCATATGGTCCTATAGCTATCTTGAATCACTAACAATAAGGCTCATATCAAAAGTAGGATATTTTTGCATTTTAAATGTATGAAGGAATAGGGCTTTCATTTGTCATTGTTAATTTCTATATAACTTGATATCTCTAATTGACTTATGTCAGTTTATATGAACATTCATTTTTTTAAAATTACTCAAGCCATAGTTTCTTTTGGCTACCCCCTTGACCTACATTGATGGCTATCACCTTTAGGTCACCACCTTAGCATTACAAAAATAAAAATAAAAATATGGGAGTAATTGTGCCAACCAACTATACCAATTTAAAAGGAATGATTCACTATAGTAATTGATTTCCTTAGCTAGTATTATCTAGGATTCACCATCATTTTTTTTTAAAGTCTAGTAATGTACATAAATTCACTAGAATCTTATTTTGTTTTTAAAAGAAATATTAGCCATAAAATTAATACACTTACGTAGGATTTTCATTTATCATTGTTAGAGGCAATTGCTACTCTAGTTATTTTAGAATACAACAAAGATAAACAATTATAGACAATCACTCATATTTAAGGATTTTTCCACCTCCAAAACTTTAGTAAATCCATTAACATTTGAATGTTGCCTCAATATTTTACAAAATATGTGTCACTCATGATAACAATAAAAAATAGCATATAACAAATGTAGGGATATCATCTTGAACAAAGTGACTTCCCTTTGTGTTTAAAAGAGGTTACTCCCACATATGATTGAAGTTTTATATTTTTGTATACAAGAGAATCTTAAAAGGATTAGAAGAATAAAAAGAAAATAATAATTCAAAAAAGATACATTAAGTCAATGGAATATCTAGAAGAATAACTAAATATCACATAAAAGAAAAAATAATCAAACAAAAAACTTCTCCACAATAATAGCCAAGAGATAAATTATTTACATTAAAACAACTCAAATTTCAAAAACCACAAAATTTCCCCAAATAAAAAGCTCCATGTTTCAATCCCTACCATCACAAAATATAAAAATGAAATTCAATATATAATTAAAATTCATTTAACAAATTACAAAGCAAATTAATTTTTTTAAAAATAATACACATATTCATAAGCAACATTTAATTCCATCATGTTAGAAACTATATTACATCAAAATTAATGTAAAAATTTAAAAAATTACATAATAAAAAAGGAAAAAGATCTAGTATTTGGACACTAACTTCCAAACCCTAACTATTCTTAAATAGGCTTTAACTTCTAAGGAGCAATGAATGAATAATTACTCTCTTAAACTTCTTTTGAAACCTAAAACAATCAAAAATTTTTATTTTGGCTACTTTAAATTGGTGGTGAGTATTGTATAAATTTTGGTGTACATTTTTCTTCAATCACAAACTTAATTATAAGTTACAATTTTCATATGCTTGTCTTTGGTCTATAAATAAAAATTATTTGTAAACTTTAATAACTTATTAATTTTAAAATATATTTTTTCAATGATTGTTGCTCCTATCAATGATATTCAATCATGTCCTATTAAAAACTCTAATGTTGTGAAATAGTTGATCTCTAGAGGGTTTGGTAGTGGGAACTTGTTGTTGCTCTTACTACTTCTATCCATTTGAAGGATGTTGCTTCTATGTAGATAGCTTCTTTGATAGTAATGGTTTCTTCCTCTCAGAAGTGCTCTTGTGAGGCTACAAGGTTTTGTTTGGGTGCTTTTCCCTTCTTGATTGTGAGGTGTCTGCAACAACAACTTCCACTCTTATTCATCCAGAGCATGTTAACTATTCTAGTCTAAATTCTTTTGGAACAATAGTAAGGATATGAATTTTAAACCTATTTCCAAGGGATTGTATATGGTTAACAAGTTTGAGAAGATCTCTCCACATATTATGTGTGTATAATAACACCATTCCAAGATAGGTTTGCCTTACAGGTTTCATCATTTTTAGCCTAGCTTTCTTGATATTCATGCTTGGGTGTCTAAAAATTAGAATCCCTACTTGTCAAAAGTTGTAGTTACTACCCATGCTAAGTTATTGTATGTGAAATAAGAGGTTATAGAGCCTATCCTTAAGGAGGATCCATGGTTTTGCAAGAAGTTTATTCTCTTTGTGAAGCCTTGTTATTTGACTTTTAATCCTCTTGCTAGATTTTTCTAGATGATGTCAATCTTGGTTAGGTTGTTGAGCCTCCTCTATATTTTTAACCTTGTTTTTTATTTGGAGAATGTTGGAAATATTTTTGGTAATTTTATTTCTTGTAGAAATGAATGACCCAGATATTAAGTCTTACTGTCTAATTATTGTGTTCATTATCATCTTATTTTCTACTCTATTTTTGCCACCTCACATATGTGATGTAATTGGTCATACAAACTATAGAAAAGCTATATTTATGAAAGGTTGTAGCTATCTACCTATGTGTTAAGGAATTTTTCATTATAATTTGTGAAATGAAGATATGGAGCTTATTTTTAAGGAGGAGCCTTGATTTGTGGGGAAGGTTATTCTTTTTGTAAAGCCTTGCTATCTAAGCTTTAATCCTCTTATTGAATCCCTCTTAATGATGTTAGTTTGGGTTAGGTTGTTAAACCTTCTTTGAATTTTTGTATTGCATTTTGTTTAAAGGTTATTGGAAATACTTTTAGTAATTTTATTTCCATCTCTCCAACTACTTAATCACCACCTTTGTTTGGCTTCATCCTATTATGGATTTTAAAGGGGCCTTTTAGAAGAAATTCGACTCAAAGTGGAAAACTAAATTTGAAAATAAGAGTAGGACTTTGAGAAGATAGAGCTTTTAATTGACCAAAAAAAAGTGGCCTTGGCCATATGCGGCATTCACTTGTAAAAGATTGAAACATAAGATTCTTGGTCAAGCTTCCTAGTCGAAGAATGTTGAGTCTTGCACCAGGTAGTTTTTATGGTTTCCAAGGTGGGGTTTCTTATGTGTCATATTCGACTTCCTTGACGAGGCTCATGTGGTTGTCTCCCCTCCATCTTATTTATCTTTTATGTTTGTCGAGCATGTGTGCCCCCAACTTCCAACCTCTCTAAATGAGGGGGGTCATCAATTTCTTTGAGCGGCTAGAAATTTGTGAATTTAATGCCCATTATTGAGGCCTTGGATGAGGGTGATTGGACTAGTGTATCCTATAAGAAATATTCTTCAAATAAGTAGGCTACCTCACAAGTTGTTCTGAGATCTCGTAAGAAGGTTGATTTGGTTGATCCTTGTGTGATAGATAGTTTTCTTTTAGTTGTTTGTGGGGTTGCATTAAGACAACATGAGAAATACTATTGAATTATATTATTGCAGTCTTTATTATCATTTATCAAGAGTCAAATCTCCATTAAACCCCTCAATTATCTAATCACAAAATAATTATTAATTTTACAAAATAATTAAATAAATGTTATTATGTTTAAAGACAAATATAAATTAAAGTGAACCCTTTTAATAACACAAAATACATAATAAGACTTTCCTAAACACAGTTCATCAATTTAACATGATGATAGGGCCATTGGACCATTTAACAATTCATGAAGGACACCCATTGAAATAAAATGGAGTTCAATGTCCTATTCATTAGATGAGGACTAAAAAATATTATACACCATGAAGTCACCTTATTGTCATTTTAAATCACATGCCGCTCCTAAAAGGAGATCCCATGAAGATGACTTAATCATCACAATGAATGAAAAAATATTTTTTAAGAAAGACATATATAATTAAGCCATATATCCAGGCATCTCTAGATGCTTGATTTTGAAAAATTAAACTCCAAAATTATAAATGACCTCCTATTAATGTTAATCTATTCATAAAATTTCTAAATAACGTCGATCGACCCTCAGTATAAGACAAGACCGTTGTTGTAGGAATCTAAAAGATCCTGAATTCAAACATCCACAATATTAAAAAAAAAATCTAAATAACAATAAACCCTATCTGAAAACTGGGTCACATACTTAGACTATAAATTAACCTTAAGAATCTCTCAAAATAATAAAAGGACTAGAAGCACCTATATGGCCTTAACACTATGAAACACGATGAAAGAACAAGTGCTCTCTATGAATATTTGTCTATTATTTGTGCCTCAAAGTAAATCCAAAACCATTTCATCATATAGCTTGTAAAGAGAGAATTACAGCACTTCAATGGAGCAAAAGTTATAACAAAAAGGGCACAAGAGGCTAACATGAAAAAGCTTGCTAGGCATAGAAAAGCAGGAGTCTTGATTGAATTGGTGAAAAAGTGCATGCCATTAGCACTCCAACAAAGTTCAGAGGAAAAAAGCAAATACAGTGTGTGCTTTAAGCCTCTTGGAAGAGGACAAATGGGCAAGCAAGTTGTGCCTGCTGCACTTTTTCTTATAAGATCACAGTTTAAGAGGATTAGGCATTGTGCAGGGCACACAAAACACCCAGTGCATACTTTTCTCTTTCAATTTGGACACTGGTAAAAGGGTCAGATGGGTGCACCTCGTATGCTTTGGCACTTTTTGAAACAGTACAAAGGAATATCGGAAAGGCACACACAGAGAATAAATGCAGTCTGGTTGCACATGGGGCATGCCAAATGTACTGTACACAGTTTGGATCTTTTTAGGAATGGCCAAGGTCTTCCAAGTGCAAGGGACCGCAGGGTTATGTAGGGACAAGTCAGAGAATTCACACACAAGTGGGCACCTAGCAGATCTCCATTTGAAGACACTTTTATCTTGAATGTTCTGTCTTACATGACAAAATAATTGTGCCTTGTGAATTTTTCAAAGGGTACCATTTGTTCTATGATCCTTGGTGTTTGCTCCCTGCTCCTGAATAACAATCTCTTTCCCATTAACATGAGTCTTGGTACTCTTCCTTAGTATAACGATCATTATATATTGTGTTGGATAGTAAACATAAAGATTTCAATGTGCAATGTCCCTAATGTCGAGTATGTTTGGTATGCTTAATTCCTGCAAACCCTTATTTTTCTCAATCTTCCTCACTCGCTATACATGATTTGAGTGCAGATTCGTTAGTAATATCATATATGCACTCAATTTCACTCTAACACATGCAACATAGTACTTGTGCATCCATGTGCAACATTGTCCACAAATGTGTACAATTCTCACACATCACTATGCAGCACTATTCATGTGTACCTTGTGGCCTAGCACATGGCTACACATGTTAGTGTTTAGCGAAACCGTACATCTGTGACACATGAGCATTCATATGCAAACACCATTTGGTGCCCTCTATGTCATGAAATATGATCATCCAATTGGCACCATATACATCTAACACATGACATCTACACCACATCCTTATCATACAACTAGCACGAGATGGGTTTGACATTTGTCTTCACTCCATCCACATAATCAATGCACAATACATGTGTGGGTGGAAGAATAAAGTCATATCTTGAAGAAACACACATGCTTATACTGAGAGGGGGGGTGAATCAGTATAAGAACAACTTTTTCAATTTATAATTTTGACAATCGTAAGCAATACTCTACTAAACATTATTTATTTATGCCTTTGACATTAGTGACAAGTTAATCCAACATATCTCACTTGTGTGCATTTGGAAAGAATGAGTTTTGCAAGGTTAAAAAGATGGAACACCTTCAAATAAAGGTTTATGTTCATTTCAAGGTCTTGATCATGCCACGTGTCAATAACGTTTGATCAATGTTGCTTTTTAAAACATAAAAAACAGCTAATTTAAGTCGGTGGGCCCACTTTATTTAGCATTTTGTGGATATTCAAATGGAAAGCAATGGTGTCTTTGACTAAATGTAGGGAAAATCATTAAATTTGGCCAAGCAAGTGATTTCAAATCCCCATTGTGTCCTATTTTAGTTGATTTCCCTTATTTTTACATTGTTTTTCCATGTTCATTGACATAGATATGCAAGTTTTTGGCTTTCATTGTATATACATTTCTAAATTTGAATACAAACCTAGAAACCCTAACAATTTTCAATCTCAAAATAGGCAAAGAACTAAATGGGAATTGACATGGGTATGTAAATTTCAATCTTTGTTTCCAAGTAGGTAGAAAACTAGATAGTATGCAAATTTCATGCTTTGAAGCTCAAAATGGGAAGAAAACTAAATGAGGGTTGGGATGGGTGTCCAAAAGTAGTAAAGAGAACATCTATTTGGGATCTCAAAGCCTCTCTTCATTAGATTTTCCTTGGTAAGTGTTAGATTATGCACAACTATCCATCAAAAGAAGTTAATTTTAGCAATTGTCTTAGAGTTTCAAATAGTCTTCCAATTACCTTCAACTCTAGAAAGATCAAGAAGTATAAGGTAACTAGTTGAGATTCATAATGCCCAAGAGGATGGGGGGACCAAATAACCTCATCTTCCCACATTCAAACAACAAACTAAAATAAATTAAGAGGGTCCTAGATTTCAAAAATAATAGCATCCAACCCTCCACCAGCTACAAAATAGTTCTAAATTTGATAAGACTTAAACCCACTCTCATCTCTAACAATGTATCCTTCCAAGAAGGTCCCAAGCATATTTGTCAAAGCTAGTTTTAGTTGTTGGAATTTCTAATGAAAAGAAAGAGGACATTGATCCAACCAAATATCATCCCAAAAATTAATTTTATTTCTCATTCCCACTTTCCATTGTATTCCTTTGTGCAAAGGTTCACTGGTCTTTAACATATTATTACAAATGATGGAACCCTTAGGAAGTTCGGCCAAATTTATAAACATTATAGTATTCCTTTCTTTAAGGTATTTGGCCTTCATTAAGCCCCAACTCACCTTTGCAATGAGTGCCTTGTTTACCACCAAAATCTTCTTTAGACCCGATCAACCATTAACTTTTGGCTTGCAAACCAAATCTTAATTCACCAAAGCGAGCTATTTTTTTCTCTTTCATACTTTTCTAAAGAAACTTTTTTAATATTTGTTCAATCCTCTCTCCCATATACTTCAGAATATTAAAAAAGGACAAAAAAATAGATTGGGATACTATGCAAAGAGACCTTCAAAACTTTACCCTTCCATCATATAATGTTTTTTATGAATGTGTTTGAAACCCCCATTCCAATAGGTCAGATTAAATTTTTAATTGAGAGTAAGGCCCATGTAAGTTGTAAGCAGATTTGATATCACATAGCCAAGAATATCAACAACAAAAAAAATTGCAAAGAGATATTTGTAATAAAGAAATATAAAGTACTCTTCTCATAATGAATATGATATCTAGAAATAGTAACATATCTATTGAACGTATCATTATGTATTCTTGTTTCAATCAATGAGGACTTGCCGAATAGGAGGGTATCATCAATAAATTGTTGGTGAGACAAATGTTTGATCATTGTGGCTAATTTAACCTCTTGCAAAGAATGGTTTGAGATCAAGATAGAAATATTTTGCACAACACTTTTGCAACCATTATGTAAAGGTAAGGGGAAATAGGACCTTCATGTCTAATTTGTTTTCCGCTATCAAAAAACTATTTAGAGTGCCATTAGTAATAATAATAAAAAAATGGGATAAACACACAGTCTTTGAATCATCTCTATAATTTTACCTTAAAATTCAAACTTCCTCAAAATAACAAACAAGAATTTCCATGATACCTTATCATAAGCCTTTGAAATATCCAACTTTAGAGCCATACCCTTTTTCCTATTTTTTCAAGAGAGTGAAAGACCTCATGAGTAGTTATAGTTGCATCCAAAATTTATATTCAGGGACAAACTCTTTGTGATTTTATGATATAAGTTTGTAAAGATACAACCAAATACAAAACACCATAATTTTAGAAAGAACGTTGTATATAATGTTATAAAGACTAGTCGAGAAGTAATCTTTTGTGGAAATTGTATCATCTTTTTGGGAATGAGTACAATGAACATACTATTCAACTGTTTTCAAAATTTACCCATAATGAAAATTTCTTTAGTTGTAGTTGTAACATCTTTCCCAATAATATCCCAATATTCTTGAAAAAAGATAGAAAAAAACCATTTAATCCAGAGGCTTTAAAGGCACCAAAAGAAAAGCAACAGCTTTAACCTCCTCTTAGACACCTTCTTTGACATAGCATCATTATTCTCCTGAGATAAAATGGTAGGAATTACATCTAGAAATTGATTACAATCATCTTCTAGTTTAGATTGAAAAAAAATAAAAAAAAATTCCGATTTCCTTTTCCAAAGAGATCAATGAACCATCTTCAGCTTAAAAATAGAAAATAGCATTTGTCTAAAAATTGACTAATACAAGAATTTCATATTCCTATCCCCTTCTGTCAACCACTAAATTTTAATTTTTACTTCCAAAATATTCCATACAAGAAGTATAAACAATTTTACAAACTGTGATAATTTGTTCCTCATACACAAGACAAAATCATTGTTGTATTTAAATTGACTTTGTTCTAAGGGGAAAGCACACATCTCGCGAATAAATACATATCTATCAAAACAACGTAAATAAATGACCAAAAGCATGTGTCCTGGAAGGAATTCTTCAAAAAGAAATAACTGCACCTTTAAAAGATCCCACATGCATCCCAAGTAAGCAAAGGATATTACCAATTCTTTTAAAGGAGACCATATATCACCTTTCAAGGAGAAGCAAAAATGTTTGAACAAATAGGGGATAACTAAGAGCTGAGGAGTCCAAGAATTTCGTTCTCTTATCATAAATTCCAACACACCATCTTTGTAATTTTAAATAGTGACCACAAAGTGATGACCAAACAGCTATTCCAATGTTAGTTTTTTCTACCAGGATACAACCCATCCTGCATTTTTTGCTCAAAATTTGAACTCTTTTTTAAAAATCAAAACAACTTCCTTAGTACTTGAAGAACTTTAATACATCTGATGAAAATACTATGTTACCTATGCATGGCATACCAGTTATAAGGATACCAATTATAAGGATACAAAGGATGTTTATTTTGTGCAACAAAGATCTAGCAGAGTTGAAGGAGATAATAGTGTTTCTTCATCAATCTAAAGATTAAGAATGGAAACAAAAAGACCTTAGAAACCACAAGGAGGATCATTTGTGAATAGAGGCTCAATGCAACACTAGGGTTTACTAAGGAAAACACAAATGGGAAAGTGAGGTCATTAAGAGCAGGAACAACATATACCTATTTTTTGCACATTAGAAACTGAGTTTTGATGCAGAGACACCTTGAAGGTGAAATCCTCGTAAGCCAATGGAATAGTACACTTTATCTTTGTTAAGGGAAACAACTACTCTTCACAAATATCCTGAGTTATTAAATTAAATATAATTTAGTAACCTAAATTATAGAGTTGAAACATTAAATAGAAAATAGACAAACTGCAAAATTGTTTTGCGGTTCAAAATGAAGCTTTGTTATCGCAAATAGGGAAATGAACTTTTGTTCTGATATAGGGTAAAGTAGTGGTGTCCAATTGTGTAAAATATGCCCCTTGACCACTACAATTTATTTATTTTCAATTCAATTCACAATAACTATCAACTTAATCAACTAAGCATCTTACATCTAGATTAGAAGTGTTGATTTCAAAACTTCTTCATTCATTATGGTGGCGATAAATCAAAATCACTACTTATATGTTTACACTCCAAAAATTTAATCTTTTCTTGGTTTAGATCATCCTAGACCAGTTAAGCTTGTCGAGGAGTTCATTCTTGATGAAGCATTTTACCTATGCCTCCCCTCCACAAGAATCAAAGGCTTCATGTTTACTAAAGTTAAAGAGTTCATCCTCTTCTCTTTAATGAGATCAACGATCTCTTTTAAGATCCTGGTATTAGCATTTAAGCATAACACTTTCAAATTTAGTTCAATTACTATAGAATGATAACAAATTTTTCATCAAGTCTTGTTTCCATACCAAACATTACCAATCGTTAATGTACCAAACATACACCGATACATAGAGTCGCTATCATTACCCGCCAATCCCAAGATCCGCCTCTGACAACTATCTCAAGCATACATCACATATACACAAGGTGACTAGCTCATAACATCACAAGTACAACAGTGACTAGCTCATACGCACATCACAAGTACAATGATTGCTAGCTCATATGTACATCACAAATACAATAATGACTAGCTCATACGTATATCACAAGTACAATGGT
>VDFB02256132.1:214350605-214547970 GCA_007258455.2 Sequoia sempervirens | reverse complement strand
GATTAAATAAATCAATCCTTTATTTAATTAAATTTGAAATCACCTTCAATCCTTTTATTTAAATAAATCAAAATATTCAAGTCAAAGGGCTCAAAGCATCTAATCATCATTAAGCTAAGCTAATCCTGATTAACCTAACCTAACCACCCATCACATCCTCTAGCTTTTCCCACTTGCACCAATAAATCATTTTAATTTATTTATAAAATCATCATTTTCCCTCAACATGGCATCTTTGAGGAATATTCCCTCAAGTTTTAATTCAAAAGCAAGTTGAAATGTACATCCAACAAGGCATTTAATAGGTCTTACATGGCTCTTACATGTCCCTTTGCAAAGGACAAACTCAACATTTACTCTCAAATTCAAATTTGAAATCTCCCTCTCTTTGGCACATTGACCAAAATGTGCTCATTCCTCATCCTATCATATGATGACAAGTGGCCTCTTTTCATTGGCTTGTTTTTAGTCCCACATCCTCCATGTTTGGCATTCTTATCTCATTCTATTCTATAAATAAGGATCAACTCCATTGGTTTACTCCTCCACAATTCATGCAAAGTTACTCTCTTCTATTTGAGAGCTAATTTTTCCCATTCATCATCTTGATCATCAATATATCATCAACATAACTTGGAGCTTAGCAAACGATTGGGAAAGGGCTTCTTTCCATAGAAGCACCAATCCAATATGGGATAAATTTTTTACCATGTTTTTATATGTTGGCAATTAGCTATTCTTGTTCTATTTAGTTTTGCATATTTTATAATGGTTAAGTATCTCATAGGGATGTTGAATTTAATATGTTTCAAATAACTAACATGATATTATTATGTTAAGATTTAAAAATGTGGTAGATTTTCACCATTCACAAAACCTAACCCTGAATACATATTGAAACAATAACAATTCTTAAAATATATAGTATACATCAAGAAACATTGAATAACTTCCCAATATTTTTGGTCAATAAATTTGCTAGTTTATTTTCTCAATTGAAATATGGAAATCAAAAAGCCATTGACCGGTCTCTACCATAGAGAACGGCCCTTCTTATTTACAATTCAATTGGAGACATGAAAACAAAATCAGAAAGAAAAAAATGTTACGCAATCATTAAACAAAATGTATTCTTTTGATCTAAAAAGCAACCAATCATGTGATTCCACATCAGTTCTCAATAAAACATGTTGTGAATGCACAAGTATTGGTCTCACTTATTTTTTTGGGCCTTTTTGGACACCTTGACAAAAAGCATGTTGATGTGGCATCATATTTGATGATGTGACCCTGAAACCTTAGTTATAAGCAGGGGACTTGCGAAGTAACCTGCTACAAAAAATTGGGAATGATTTGAAATTTCCACGTAGGATAATTAGAAGTGAAGTTAGGGTGCACAACTAGTGGGTCCTCTCCCCTAATTTGTCAAAGCACATTTTTGTCTGATCTCACCAGCAGTACCGATGAGGACACCAATTTTCCCTATCTTCTCCATTGACAAGGCGAAATTGGAGAAAAATGTAGAGCTTTGTGACTCTGCTCTCAAATATGATCTTGTCTCCTTATCTATGATGAGTGCAGCATCCGACTGGAAGAGCCATCTCTACTAAATTCTAAATTTGAGAAATAATTGGTGTCAAAAGTATTAAAGCTGCCCAAATCCATCTCTACCCATTTAGTGGTGTCACCGGGCTTGCATTTCATCTTAAGCTGCACAGCATAGGTTTTGTCTAAGGTCAGGTCCATGTCTCCCTTTCCGCTGAAATTGTACAACCTGTTGTTAAACGAGTTGCAATGGATTGTGTCGATGGTGTGCCCACCTGCATTCTATTTTTTTCACTGTAGAGCATAAGAAAATATAAATTGTTGCATTGATTTCGATCGGATTCCAAACTGCCACTACATATGTAGCTTACAATTTATAGCAATGCATGTTAGGAAACTATTTCTACGCACCTGATAACACAACAAGATCTTTCACAGTCAGCTTGATATTGGTGAATATTGATTTAAGTTGGGAGAAGTTTTCGTTGGCAGGTGGAAGATTTGTGAAGGCGTCTGTGTCTCGGGCCACCATGATTTATGTGTAAACCTAAAATAATTCTCACATTGAAGCATCCTAAATTGCTTGAGATGAGTTTTGAACCATCGTGGGAATACTTTGAAGATGATGAAGAATTGAAATAAATTTTAGGAGTTTATGATAAACCATCTACTCTTCCTCAAAATAAAAAAGGTTACATGTGCTATGATAAGCACCAAACAAAACAATGGAGAAAAGGAAAGTAGTGAGATGGACATGAGTAAAAAAGAATACAACCCTAAATTTCCAAAACCAAGTGCACTTCCTCTAGGAGATACAATTGACATACCAATGGATATCAATGATAAGGAGAAAGTAATTAAGATAGGAAAGTGGCTTGATGATGAAGAACAAGAAGATCAGACAATTTTACTCAATGAATTTCTTGAACTTTTTGCTTGGAATTATTTGGATATGCTAGGAATCGATGCTAAGATAGTGACACACAACATAGTCCTTGCTAAAAATGCTAAACCAGTTAGACAAAATATATGAAAGATGAAACCTAAGATAGCCTTGCTAGTTAAGGGAGAGATTGAAAAAATCCTTGAGGTTGGTTTCATAAGACCTATAGATTATTCTCCTTGGATCTTGAACATTGTTGTAGTCACAAAACTCAATAATTGTATTAGGATGTGTACGGATTTTCGTGATTTGAATAAAGAATCTTTAAAATATGACTTTCCCCTTCCTAATATTGAAATGATATTAGACTCGACTGCGAGACATGCTTTGTTGTCATTCATGGATGAATTTTTTGGGTATAATCAAATTCTATCAACCCTCAAGATCAATACAAAATAGCATTTATAACTGTTTGGGGAACATTTTGTTGGTTCATGGTGTCTTTTGGACTCAAGAATGCAGGAGCAACATATCAATGAGCTATGACATTAATATTTCATGATTACATACATAAGATTTTGGAAGATTTTGTTGACGATATTCTAGCAAAATATTTAACTAGACAAGAAAATGTAAATATCCTCTGGAAGATCTTTGAGTGCATGTGAAAATACAACATGAGATTGAATCCGAAAAAGTGTGTCTTTGGTGTATATAGTGGAAAACTTTTAGGTTTTATCATATCTCGCAGAGGCATCGAGGTGGACACAAAGAAAATTGATGCAATGGTTAACATGCCACTCCTAGAAACATCTCTCAATTTTGCACCTTACAAGGAAGAATTAAAGCCATCCATCATTTTGTAGCATCTTTAGTGGATCAAACATTACCATTTACACATCTCCTTAAGAAAGATGTGCACTTTGATTGGAACGAGGATTGTAAACAGGATTTTGAGATTTTGAAGGATTATCTTGCTACTCCACCTATTTTACAACCCGTTATGCAAAACAAATCATTCATCATTTACACAGTAGCATCAACCCATGCTCTCACAACATTGTTGGCTCAACAAGATGAAAATAGTACAAATAGCATCATGTTTATTACATTAGCCAAACTTTGATTGATTATGAGAAATGATACACAATGATAGGAAAACAATATTTGGCCTTTGTATTTGCTACAAGTAAACTGAGACATTACTTACTAAATGTTGAAATACATGTGATGATGAAATTCGATCCTCTAAAACATTTTTTTAGTAAAATAGATTTATCAGAACGCTTAGCTAAATGGGTTATGTTGTTAACTGAGTTTAACCTTAAGTTTGTTTCACAAAGAGCAATCAAAGGACAAGCCTTAACTGACCACTTAGTGGATGCTCCCTCACCCTTGGAATTACCTAATGTAGAAACATTGCCTAATGAGAATGTGTGGACTATTCAGAAAAATGAAGACACATGGGAATTATACTTTGACGAATCTAAGTGTAGAACAGGCTCTGGTGCTGAAGTTATAATAGTCTTGCCTGCAAGGAAGCCTGTTCGCTTATCCTATCGATTAAACTTCCTATGCACCAACAACACGATGAAATATGAAGCATTAATTGTTGGTTTGCACACTATTTTAGCTTTGGGAGTTTGAAATATTAAAATATTTGGTGATTCACAATTAGTCATTAAGAAAATCAATGGGGCATATCAATTGAAGCATGACAAATTATTGAAATACAAGGATCTCACAATGAATTTGTTAGAGAAGTTTGAATCATCTACCATTGATAACATCCCACGACAAGATAATCAGCATGTAGATGTAATGGCAAGTGCGGCCTCTCTTATATCCCCTCAAGATCCTTCAAAGTATTTCAAATTTATTTTCCATACAATTATGAAACCATCAATCAAACCCAAAGCCGAAGAAGTATTATCAATAACTATGGAAAGCTCTAGTGAATGGTATACACCGATATTTAATTATTTAAAAGAAGGTAGCTTTCTTGAGTTGAAAACTAAGAATACTAGAGATTGTCTTCACAAACTCGCAAATAAGTATATAATTCTCACCAATGTGTTATATCGAAGATCCTTTAACGGTCTTTTACTTAGATGCCTGAGAGAATCTGAAATCCCCATAGCACTTGAAGAGGCTCATGCAGGTGCCTGTGGAGGTCATTTTGGAGGAAGATCATTAGTTCAAAAACTCGTTCTCATGGGATTCTACTGGAGACATATGGAAAAATACTGCTTTGAGTATGTTAAGAGATGTCACAAATGTCAAGAACATAGCAATATGATCCATGCTCCTACTTCTGAGCTTCGGGCCCAAATTCTTATTTGGTCGTTCTTAGTATGGGGACTGGATCTAATTAGAAAAATCTCACCATCTTCCTCCGTCGGACATACTTTTATAATCATCATGATAGATTATTTCACAAAATGGGTAGAAGATATTCCTCTTTGATCAACAACTATTGATGTGATATGTCGTTTCATATTGTAATACATTATTGCTCACTTTGGACTTCCTTCAATGTTAGTTTCCAATAATGGCACACCATTCAAGAATAATGATGTGAAGAACCTAGGAACATTTAACATCCAACATCACTTTTCAACACCTTACTACCCGCAATCTAATGGTCAAGTTGAATCAACTAATAAAACCCTAGAGCAAATCCTAAGGAAGACAGTAAACAAACACAATAAGGATTGGCGCACACAGTTGACCTATGCATTATGGGCTTACCATACTAGTATACGGAAATCGACCAGGATAACTCCTTATATGGTACTGAGGTGATTATACCCCTGGTGTTAGAAATCCTTATGTTAAGGATTGTTCTTCAAGGATTCATTGATGACAAAACTTATAAAGAACAACTATTGCATCAACTTGAGATGCTCGATGAACAATGCATTAACGCTCTTGAACATCTCCAAGCTTATGCTAGAAAATTGCAGCATAGTTACAACAATCATGTCATCCTTCGTGTATTCAACAAGGGTGATTTGGTGTTATTCAAAAATCAACATAACATTAATGTCGACCCAATTGAAAAAGGAAAATTCAGTCCTAATTGGTTATGACCTTATATAATTAATGAAAGTTATGGGTCTAGAGCATACACGTTAACAGAAATGGATGGTACACCTCTTAAAGAACCTATAAATGTCGTGCATTTGCATCGGTAGTACATCTAACCTTCTTGAATAGTGTGAATGATAAAGCAATGATGTTAGAGTTAGTAGATGATGTTTTATGTGCTCTCACATTGCTTCGTTCTTGACAAACAATTATTTGCATGTCTTGAATACTAAAGTAATTATTTAAATTAAATTTTAGATGGTTTCTTTAGATTTCATGCTATTCAAGATAATCTTGTGTGTTATGTTAGATTAGATCCTTATATGCATTTAATGTTCTTCAATTAGATCATAGGTGCATTTAATTTAATATAACATACTTAATCACAATGTTGCATCTAAAAAGAAACTAGAATCATTTTTAATTAGAGATCACATTAAACATGTTAAATCATGGAGACATTCATTAATTAGTCTTATAAAAATTATTTGATCAATCACATTGCCATTTAACATTTAACATGTAAACACAAGTAACAAAACATCAAATGATTATATATATATATATATATATATATCAAAGTTTTGTGTACAAGTCACCAATATATACAATGCTAATGAGGTCTGTGACAACTAGATCCCTCAGGATTTGGTGTTCACATCTATCTAGAGGTGGTACGTTAGGAGACGATGGTATGTGATCGTGATCACAAGCCGCCGAGTACATTCAGAGCATATTGTAAACCATGTACTTGTCCAAGGGCCTCCCACTAATCCTCAGCTAGATGGTCTCCCTCTACCTATAGTTTGGCTACCTCTAAATAAAGTCTCTCAACCTCTGTTGGGGCTCGAGATGACTAAGCATCCTCAATAGCCTCGATTCAGTGGGTGTGCCTCCTGACACTCTCATATGCTACCCACAGTTTGACATATGGCTCGAATAGCTCTGGATCTTGCTTCACGAAAGGTGGGGGCACATAGTCTATATCAGTAGCCTCCTCATAAACTAAGGGTGGTACTATCTTGGCAGCCACCTGACGATAGAGATCATGAAGGTCTCACACAACTCCTACAAGATAAAAATCATAAATATAATCAGTACACATTATGATATATATATATGAGCATAGAATTAAAGCATAAAGCATGGCAATAAATAAAATATCATCACCTAGCTCTATGGCTGGCTATGTGAAGAAATCCTCGTCGTGTGTAGGGGCATGGAGGATGTGCTAGCATCTCCATGACTATAGTTGTTGGTACCTACTACAGCTACTAACCATGATCTAGAGACACAAGTAGGAGCTAGCTCTCCCCACTCATGGCCCACTAGATCCTCATCTACTACCTCATCACCCTCAGTCATCAGCTGCTCCTCCTCATTCGCCTCCTACTGGCCATCATATTCAAGATATGTAGCCTCGTCATACTCCTCATCTATCACATCTGTGAATGTCTGTAGGCTTGAAGTGTGTCTCCTGAACTCTATCCTCCTCCTAGTCTTCGTGATCTAGGAGTGACTCAACATCACCTATCGGCTCATCCATCAGGAATACAAGAGCCATCTATGCTATTGACCACCACTCCTCATAGGCATCTATGGTATTGATGTCATCAACATCAGAGAATGAAGGCATATCATGATCCTCATCATCGAAGTCACTATAGATGACATCGTTAGTAGTGAACCATCTAGCATTGTCGAGCCTCCAAGCACTCTATGATGGTCTCCTAAAAAAGGGTCATGCCATGGGTGGTATCTAGACCTATCCAAACTATCACATGACGTGATCATAGTAGAAAGGTTGTACTATGTAATCATGTTTTCCTATCAAAAAAATTTCCATCTGTAATCTCCTTGTCTTACAAGTCTCATCTGACCATTGTGGTATAAGCTGGTAAGGTCTCCATATGATCTCCTCCCCATCTAGTCAGTTGAATCAAACTCTCCAAAAATTCAAGTCACCATACTACCATAGTCATCGTAGTGGATAGTTGAATGAGCGAGGATACCCTAGGGTTGATGCACATGGAAATCCTATCATCCTGGTGCACGTGATATGCTCTAGGAACCACACCCACAGTAGTGTACAATGTACCATACTATCGATCTCACGAAATGAAAATTTCCCAAGATCATAATATAGATACACAAGGATGTTGCACCCCTAAGTGTACACGGTCATGTGCTCTGCCATCCCCCAAATGATATGTACTAGTCCTCCCTCTAAATGTACTCCACAGCTATCAGGGATGAGTACTAGTGCTATAGTGAACATCATGTAATATGTGCAACAAATGGGGCCTGTGAATATAGTAGCATCACTAGATTGATATGTGGCTTCACGATACTATCATGAACTAGACCTCCAAGGAAATACTACATATTGTATTTCATCTCCTGAAATGATCGATCCACTAGAAAATGTACCCTCTCAACTCAAATCAGAACTTGGAGTATGTGATGGACATCCTCTAATGTGATGGTCATCTTGCTTATGGGAAGATGAAACATGCATGTGTTTGTATTCCACCGCTCTGCCAGTGCCATCAACATAGCATCATGTTACCTCATGGGGGGCATGAGGTACACCCAGTACAATCATGTGTTCTGCAATATCTTTGTATCCTCTATTGAAAGTGTGTGGGATAGGTCTCGGAGGTGACTAATCTGTCTACCACTAGGACATTGTCCTGAACGAGGAGGAATCTAACAAAAAGTAAAAATATGTCTATATAAGCATTCTAAACTCTTAAATCTATACATCAACAATCAAAAAAGTGTACTAAAGTTGTTCTAGTTTAATTTTCTAAAGGTCCTAGACACTTTAGATCCCTTTTGGGACACTTCGCGAAGAAACGAGATACTTTGCAAAAAAAGGGGACACTCTGCAAAAAAATGGATTCTTTGCAAAAAAATTCTCCAAGGCCCTAAATTAACCTAGAAATGCGTACAAAACATAAAATAAATGTGTATGGAAAAATCTCAGGCAAAAAAATCAACTCACCTAATAATGGTGCTCGTCGCAAGCTACCTGATCTCGTAGGACATCCAGTCTCGGAGGCGTGTAATCTCATCAACTCAGCATCTTCAATCACTCTTCACCAAATTCAAGCTATAAGAAGTCAAATGATTAAATAATTAGAAATGACTTCACTTTTTACTCTTATATAAGTTACAATTAGGGTTTTTACTATATTAGGGTTAAAAAGCAACTTTCACTCAAATCAACATAATGAGTGCTAGAGAGCTCCATTTTTTATCATGCCATTTGTTACGTTGGAATCATGATCCCACTCCCATCCTCATAAAATGTCTATCATCATGTGGTATGGTACCTGGAAATACCCTATATGATATGACTTAAGTTATTCAATGTGGTTAGACTACTACCTTGATTCCACCACCGTAAAGCAAGTGGAATCAAGGAGGGGCATACATCTACCCTCGAATTTGATTTCTAGAAGTTAGATAAGAGAATTTTTGGACAACTAATGAATTTTTGTTGCAGGATGAGGTTCCTAACATTGTGGTTTTACAAATAGCTACAGTGGTGGCTTCATTCTCCTGTATTGTGATTAAACTTATGTGTATCCTTTTATGAAATAGAGATTATTGTTGGAGTCCTTTAGCTTGCATATGCACATAGAGTCATATGGGTGCTAAAGTGGGGGCTAAATGTAGTGTAGAAAATTGTACACTCTTGAAAGTGATGCAATTTCACACTTAATTTGGACCTATTTTGGCACCCTTGCATTAAATACCCTTTAAAATCATCATTAATAGGCCCCCAAGACCCATTATATCAGATCTCAAGGCTTATTTCAGCTAAAACCCAAACAAAATCATCTGAAACATCAAAAATTCTGAAAACCCAAACCAAAAATCTATGGTCGGACTCATTCGCCACCTTGGGCGAATGAGTCCCCCTAGGTGGGACCCATATGCCAGAAGTGGCGAATGAGTTCCATTTGGCATCTTTTTAGGGTTTGAGTGGGAAAATTGCCTTATAATTCAAATTTTTGCTTGATGTCGGCCTTTGAGATCTAAATAACGGTAAATTAGGTGTTAATGCCTATATAAGCAAGCTTGTAATTCATTTTTTCATCTAAGCAAGCATTTTCAAGAGCAATCTCAAGATCCAAGTATTCAAAGTCTTTAAGCATTCTTTTACAAGAGCATTCAAGTTTCAAAAGCAAGCAAAGTTGAAGTCTTGGAGCAGCATTAAAGTGTTTTTGTAGGTCTTCAAGCTCACTTTCATTCAAGATCTAGAATTTTCAAGGGTTGATCATGGTTGTCTATGGTGAATCATGATGGATTCTGGGTTGGGAGATGCAACTAGCCATCAATCCAAGCCTAATAACTTGTTTCCTAAGTGATTCCTTCCTCTGTTATCACTCTACATTTAGCCTAAGGAAGGTACAAGCATTATTGAGGCTCATTTGGGTGATTAGAGATCTCTCAAAGTGAGTCATCCATTTTCATATTTTATTCATGCATCTCATTCTTACACATTAGAATAGAGTTGCATTGCATTTCAGATGTCCTAATCTTAGACACACTTAAGGTTAGGATTTACATTCCTTTTCACATGCATATTTCATTATTTATATCAAGGTTTAATTACCAAACTAGGGGTTTGACCGAGGAAAACCTCCCATAAGCAAATCAAGTCTATATTCTATTTTGTAGGTATTTTTATAGATTCGAATCCAAAAATCAATTTGGGAGAAAAGAGCGGGTGTTGAAGTGCAAATCTAGACTTTGAATTCCCAAAAAATTAGAATGGGATTGATTTCCCACATGTGGCGAATGAGTCCCACTATAGGTGTTTTTCAAGATTTTTGCACATTCAGATACCCTTTTTCCAGAAACCTATTCCTGTGCAAAAACCTTAATCTGGGACTGATTCACCAAGATTGGCATATGAGTCCCAATAGGCCAAAATTTTAGGATTTTTCAGTGTTTCAGAGCTTATTCCTACCTTTTTTTTAGATTTCAAGGTGCATACTTCTGAGATCTCACCTTTCTTTCTTTTTTACATACTTTTCTAAGTCATTAAGTCATTGCATCAAACTAGGTTTAGGCATTTCATCTTGCATTGTATTTTTCTTTCCAAGCCCTAGCATGGTGGTGAACCCCTCATTCATCTATATTCAGCACCTAGGACAGCCCTATTGCAAGATCTCTTTCTCCTTTGTATTGAGATCTCTAGGGTTATCCTTGAATGAAAGAGTGTGAAGATTGTTATCCTAGGTCTTAAACCCTATATTCCCATAACAATTTTCCCCCCTTCATGTATTTTTTCCTGTAAATATAAAAATTTAATTTATTTACACATATATCTTCTCCAATATTAGATCATGAAGAATTTCCATAGTCTTGCTTCCTTTAATCAACTACATGTGTGTGCATCCAAGTACCAATTTCAAGATGTTTAGAGATATAATTGTTGCCTATTTTTCACTACAAGCTCAAACAGGTAGAGCTGAATCAAATTCATCATTGATAGGTACATAAATTTTCATGTTTTGTTGATTAAAGTATTCATTGATCATCATAGAGATCAATTTACATCTAAATCATAGTTTTATTGTGCAAGTATTTAAAACAGAAAATTGAAAATTTGCATAGTAATGCCTTTTATTCATTTTGTAAAAAACACTGAATCTCACACAAGCTACGAGAGTAATTGAATTTGATTCTGAAAATAAAATGATGAATACACAATTCAAGACAAACTACATTACTAAACATAACATAAGCGTAAAGAAGAGGAGCAATTCATCATTTCCTATAATGATGAATCACTTTCATTGGTGTATTTAGTCGTCACGTCTCCAAGCTGCTGCAGCCTCGTTTCCTCACTTCATGAACCTGCAAAATTATAAAGGAATGGCATTAGAGTTATACTCTAAGCAATGATGAATTACATTCTGCCTTATGCCTATGCTACCAACAGGAATGTAATTTGCATCAAAACAAGCATTCATCATATGAGAGGCTGACAATTCAGAGAAACATAACTCAATGGAAGCTTTCAGCTTCTTTTATTTTGCTAACTTGTTTGTTTCAGTGTGCAAGAACAGGTTTATCATGTTCGAGATCATTTCATCAGATGTGTGGAGTAAAACGGGCTCCCACAAGGGTAGAGCCCAGAATATCATAAGGATACCTCTCATTCACATCATATATGAGAGTTATTTAATCAAAGAAATAAACAGTCATCATCTACGACTGTCATAAAGTAGTCTAATTCAGCTGGTGAAGACAATTTAAGCAATTATCTTTTGCTCATCAAGACAAATAGCAATTAAGTTGTTTCTTTCAATATCAAAGCAGCATAGTCCATTCATACATTCAAGAGACATAATAGATTAATCCATAACAGCATCATTATGCAAAGCAAGTCCACATCTACTCTTATTTCAAAAGGAGTTAACAAGGACTTGAAGTTTAAAAATATATGCTACAGGACTGTCATGTTGACAGTAAATGCATGGTGCACAAAGAAGGGACAGTCCTATGAATGATTACCATGGAGGTTTTTATTCTCTGAGAAATATGGAATTACTGTTAAAGCTGCTACTCCCTTTTAAAATTACTACAGCCTTGCATATGTTTGAAGTTTTTATGGATTGTGGTAATCATTCAACAATTTCATTCAGAAATTAGAAAGGCTTTGATAATATTGTTGTCAGGATGAAGCTTGAAGACTGTCATGCCAATAGAGGTATTTGGGAGAGATTGCCAAGAGTACAATTAAGTGAAGGCAAAGTCTTTATTTTGAACAAGTACAGATTTGTAATAGTATAGTCATGGAGAATGAGCAGCAACCATCATTAAATGAACAGCACATTGCCATACCTTAGAAGATACTCAAAAGATGTCAAGAGCATTATACAAGGAACAATGGAGTCATAATCTCAAAAAAACAGTCATGAATAGAATGCTGGTACAAAGCTGGTAAAAGTAAATGTTTTGAATTTTCAAAATCTCAAGGACAGTCACTTATTTTCAAAGATAAGTAACAAATGCATATTTCTAAAAAACAAAACATGACATTGACAGTCATTAGTGGAGCAGCCAGTTGTTTGAAACATGTGATGGACATAGAAGCTTCGCTTGAATCTACCAAATCACAAGGGAAACAAGGTTTTGATTTGCTTAATCGACATGGTATTACAGATTTTGAACCCAGTCCTCAATATATTATGGAATCTCAGTAGCAGAATGATTTGGCTGTTAAAACACCAGTTTAATGGTAGATAGACATGTGTCCAGAAAAATAGAAAAATTACAAGTGCTTGTGTTCTAGAACAGCAATCAAGACAGATAGAGTTCAGTGAAGACTTTGGAAAGAATAAAGGGAGATAGACAATGTTATAGTGCATGATGTATACTCCAGTTTCTTGCAAGTTAATGAACAAATTAGCAGTCTCATTTTAGTGCCATACAATATCAAACAATGAAGAGCAGTCATATGTTACCTATCATACAAATGACAGCCCAGGCCATAAGAGGAGATAGTGACAAAATGAGAATCACAGTCGTATAGCTTTCAAATATGCAGTGGACGTAGTTTTATGTCAAGGCAGATTCAATCATAAAAGAATGAAGTACAGCAATAACTCATTCATGTAAAGGTCACTTTTTTGTTACATAATATTTTGAAGCATTGAAAGAGAATATAAAACCTCATTTTTAATTGCTATCTTCTCATGAGATCTCATGCATACTATGATCTTGCACAAAATGAAGAAAACCTAGAAGAGAATGAAGACTGTGAGTGCCAGAAAAGCTTCAAGCAACATGAATGAGTACATACCCAGAAATATCTAATCATGGCTAAGTTCATTATAGTTGTTTTACACGGACTTATAAAGCTCACATACTTTTTGCAAAGATTTAAGAAGAGTTACAGCAAAAGAAGTATGGAATACCAAGTGTTCAGAAAACCCTACACCCATGGCAGACTCAGAATGCAATTTGAAGGTTTACGAAGCAAAACGCGAATACCCAAAAAAATCTTCATGGCGGCTAAGAAGCTGAAGGTTTTTTATGATTATTGAAAAGTGCAGTAATCAACAAGAGAGCTCTCATGGCGGCCATGTTTTACAGACCGAGGCCTAGTAAAGAAAGATTCAAAGCATACATAAATAGTTGAGAGTTATACATAGAGTCTATCTCATGGCGTTTGCTTTACAAATATAGTCAAAAAGCCATAATGATGATTAAATCCAGCTTACCTTTGTCTCAGAAAGGGGGTCGACCAAGCTTGAGCAGATATTCTAAAGAGATCATCAAGTTCGAGCTTCAAACTCCAGCTCTCATGGTTGCCAGGGCTATTATAAAGTGCAAAAAATCAATAGGAAAAAAGAATGATACAGAATTTATGAGAAATGTGTTACAACCGCACCTTAAGGCTCCAAAAAATGCATTTTAAATTCTTGAGAATGTCCAGATCTATGAACGTGAGCTTCATCTTACCTTTACAGCTCAGAATCTCTGAAGAGATCATCAAAATCGATAGAGAATGATGAGTTCGAGCTGAAACCTTACTCCATGGCGGCGGTCGACAGCTTCTTCATGAAGCTTCTCCAAAGTCAAAAAAAACATAATGATTTTTAGGGTTCCTTATTTATTTTTCTTCATGGTTCGTTGTTTTTCTTTTGACTATCTTTTGAGTGAAAAAATCATTTATGTTTTTATTCTCCGTGGCCATGACTTTTAAGTCAATGAGCCTAATGATGGTGTGGTCGACCTTTCTAATAAACACTTAGAGCTGAAGATGTGAAGTATATGCCATAGTGTTATTTCAATATTGTTGATGGGGTCGATTATAGTGTTATTTCAATAGTCTATGGTGGTTGGCTGATATTTATTTAAGTGAAGAATGCAAAATATATGTTAAGTATGACATATGGAGCTTGAAGGTCGTGAAGTGGAGAGACATAATTTCTAAGCTAGCTTTATTCTTTTCAAGTTGTTTGCATTAAATAATGTAAATGAATTAATTAAATGATGCATTATAAATCATTTAATTAATTCATCATCTTAAAATGCAAATAAAGATATTATGTAAAGCCGGATCACAATTTTACTTCAGTTACACATCAGACTCAACTGAAGACTTAGACATGAAGATGAAGTTCCAATATGCATGGGCGAATTGACAAGAACGAAAGAGTTTTGTGTGCTTTAGCCCACCTTTTCAAGGATTTCCAGTTCAGTTTGAGTTGCATGCGTTATGACTGCGAGTTCGAGACTGAGTTCACTCATTTTTGCATGAGTTTGAACCTTATTTTCAGGGATTTTTGCTTTTGCTCAGATTTCACCTTGGAGTTATCACTTTCTCACTGAAATTGACTTTCAGTGGCATGTTCATGCACTTTGAAGTGCATTCTCATTGTATATATTGAAAAAGTTTATCTTTTTCATTTTAGTTCTTGTTATTTATCCTTTGCATTCTGCAAAGTGAATGGTCATGTAACTCAGCTTCCAGATTAATACAGCAGTGTTTTTACAGGTTTATTTATGTCTTTTTGCAAAAATTCCTTCAAATTGCAGTGAAATCAAAGTTTGCCTTGTCATTTGGCTGTCTTTATGAATGATTGGATAAATTTTTATTGTGTTTAAATATCAGAACCTTTAAAATCTTTATCTCATTTATATTTACATGCATTCGAATAGTTAAAATCATAGGTCTAAGTTTGTGTGAGCGAATAATATCTTTCTTTGCTGAGAAAACCCTGTTTTCCTTCAAAGGTGATTTATTCAAGCCTTCCTTGGAATTAATTTTTGTGGTGAAACTGTCAAAATTGACTTGTTTGGATAGTTTTCTGAGGTTTATTGTGAATCAAAGTTGCAAATCTTTATCAATTAGGTGCATCACCTTCAATTTACAGTTTCCTGCATTTAGAAATAGTTCTTCTATCATTTTCCCAGTAAATTACCAGTTATTAATTTGAGAATCATATAGGAAGCCGGCCTAGAATCCAAAGGTTCAATCTCGTTATAGGTCACCCACAACCTAATTTTGATCCAATGTTTCAACAGATTGCTGAATTTAATTATTCAAGTGTTCAGGTGCAATCTGATTGACAACAATAACATTAGTACAATAGGATTGTACTTAAATATCTCACTATCCTAACACTTGATGATTTTTTTGTGCTTCAATCTATGTCCAATGCATTAAGACTTTATCAACTAAAATAGTTCCAAAAAAATAGTTTAACTTTTGGCAACCTATTTGTGTGTTACATGGAGCAACTTTCCCATACAAATATATTATGCTATATGTTTGATGTATATTCTTATTCTGTATACTATTTATTATCTTTCATATTTTACTTATTATTGATGTTCTTCCTAACAATATATTCTCCCACATCTCATTACTATGTACCTTTTGGATAACTCTAAGTAAAATTTTGTGAAGTGGATCATTTAACCCAAAGAATATTTTTTGAAAACTGGCATATATAACAATTTAAGATTTAATAATATAACCTACATGTACAATCATTGTTGCTATATAACCTATATGTACAATCATTGTTGCTATGTCCAAATGTGACCCCAACCCTCACCCTCACTCTTGTCAATATCTTTCCTTATATTAGGGAAAGTCCACTAGTGCTATTGAGTGTAATGGTCCAAATAAAATATGGAACATGGTACTAGTAGATTATTATTCAAGAATTATCTATTGTGTAGGTTTGTTAGCTCATTCTATCATATTTTTATATCTAACCTAGAACTAATGATCAAATATGGTCTATGATCAAATAAATGATCAAATAAGTAAGTGATGGTATGTGTATCTACATATTTCCTTTCATTAATCTCAATTTTTCAATTATTTATCATAGTCACTTATCATTTATTGTACTTTAGCTTTCCTTAAGCACCATCACTCAGTTAATTATTGCAATAAGTGATGAGCTTCAAGGGGCATATATATACAATATTTTTTTGATAATAATATTTCTCTAATGTAGGACTTTTTGATACATTAATCTTCCTAAACATATGTTGGAATTAGGGTGGGTCAACTTGTGATACTTTGTGAGCCATGTGTTATCATTTATTTTTATATTATATACCTTCATGTCATTACCATAGCATTCTCATATTAATAAATTCAACCTCTAAACTCTATGATTCTTCCTCTAGTCCTTTTTTCACAATATTGGCTTGTAGTTAAAAAATTAGCTCAACTAGTGCAATTTTACAATACTTTTATTTTAGAAAATGTTTAAGCTAATGAAGCTAGCTAAAACTAAGACTTGTCTTAAGGGTACACCTTGAACCATATTAAATTTTTCCCTGTTTGTTATATCTCAACAATAAGAACACATAGCATTCACTTTTCTTGCACAAATACATTTTCCTTAAGAACAAGATAATTTGGGTTAGAGGCTCTTACACTCGAGAAGATGAGTCAATTTACTAGGTTTAATAGGTTTTTGGAGTCCCTTGATTTCAATATACTTAAGTATTTTTTTGTCCATCTTGACTTCACTTGCAACCATATCTCATAAAATATTGTGATCCAATAAAGAGATTATTGTGTTAATATGGATAAAAGGTAACTATTCCTTACCCTAACCTCTTTGTTTTAGTACTTCAATTTATATTGAAAATTTGGTATGCTTCATGTATTAAATAACATAATAATATCCATAAATTTACTTCTATTTTCTTCCATGTCATCACTTATAGCCCTTGCTTACCACCTAATGGCATTATAGTCTCCTCAACTCTTGTTTACTAGCTAGTGACAACTCCTTTTATAGATAATTCTTGATTGTAGCTATATGCTTTTCTTTCAATTTTAAATTGTGTTGTGCATCTAGAATATTCTTCGTATTTAGAAGATCGTTATATTATAAAGACTTATTTTTATGAATAAATATCTATATTATCATTTATAAAATAGTGTTACACATCTTCACAAGAAAAAGATGGATGGAAATAGTCACACCCCTAAATTCTAAATCTAGAGCTACAACTTGGAGCATAAAATTAAAAAACAAAGCTACTAAATGGCGAGGAGGATTGCAGCCATCTAGTTTACCCCATACATCACCAATATCGTCTAGTATAAATCTAATAGGTTGTAAATATTATCATTATAAATTTATTAAAAATATATAAATTATATGTCCTAATAAAAATTTATTACATAAATGAATGACTAATTCATTAATTGTATTGAAAACTTGTATATTATATAATATATTACATTTGTCTAAAAATTATTGAATACTAAAAAGCCTGTAATACACATTGAAACATTAATAATTATTAAAATATATAGTATACATCAAGAAACATTGAATAACTTCCCAATGTTTTTGGTCAATAAATTTGCTAGCTTATTTTCTCAATTGAAATATGGAAATCAAAAACCATTGACCGGTCTCTACCACAGAGAACGACCCTTCTTATTTGCAATCCAATTGGAGACATGAAAACAAAACCGGAAAGAAGAAAAATGCTACGCAACCATTAGTTTGTCAAAGCACATTTTCGTCTGATCTCGCCAGCACTACCAGTGAGAACACCAATTTTCCCCATCTTCTCCATTGACAGGGCAAAATCGGAGAAAAATGTAGAGCCCTGCGACTCCGCTCTCAAGTATGATCTTGCCTCCTTATCTGTGGTGAGTGCAGCATCCGATTGGAAGAGCCCTCTCCGCTTTTCTAAATTTGAGAAATAATTGGTGTCAAAAGTATTAAAGCTGCCCGGATCCATCTCTACCCGACTAGTGGCGTCGCCAGGCTTGCATTTCATCTTAAGCTGCGCAGCATAGGCTTTGTCTAAGGCCGGGTCCATGTCTCCCTTTCCGCTGAAATTGTAAAGCCTGTTGTTAAACGAGCTGCAATGGGCTGTGCCGATGGTATGCCCGCCTGCATTGTGTTTTTTTTTAACTCCAGAACGTGAGAAAATATGAATTATTGTATTGATTTCGATCAGATTCAAAACTGCCACTTTGTATGTGGCTTACAATTTACAGCAATGCATGTCAGGAAACTATTTCTACGCACCTGATAACACAACAAGATCTTTCACGCTCAGCCCGATGTTGGCGAATATTGATTTAAGTCGGGAGAAGTTTCCGTTGGCAGGTGGAAGATTCGTTAAGGCGTCCGTGTCTCGGGACACCGTTCCATCTCTACGACCAGTTGGAACCTTCCAGAATGGTCCGCCCACCTGCTTATCAAGTCTACAGATATTAATATGGAGTGGGTATTTGATTGAACAAATTCATCTATGATGTGAATTCTTGTGTGCGTTGTCAAGCTCTTTTATCTTAGACAGTGAGTTTAATTTTGGAGTTAAAAAGATTGGGGAATTTTTTTCTCTTCAGACTATAAGACTATTAGATGTTAGAAAACAAATCCCTTACTCTATAAATGATCAGCATTTGTATTCTCCTAATCAAAGCCATTATGCCAATGAGAAATTTGGAATCTCTGAAGGGTAGTTAGTGCGATTGTCGTTTAAGAAAGGGACTATACAGTGGTGATGTTGAATTAACTCTTAGTTTTTTTAAATTGATCTTTTCATGTTGATTTAGAAGTTGATTAATATTGTACATTTTGGTATCATCTTTTTTAAGTTCGAATCAGAAGGTCAACCTCCTGTCCATATATATAACTCGTTTTAACAAGTTGGTCCTCAGTTATACAGGTAAGGCAGCTTATAATAGGGTAAGGTGGATCCCTACCTTTTGGTTTAAACAACATATTCTAAACTTTGATTTGTTTAAGTGACACATCTAAAATTGTATTAGCTTCTTTGATAGGATCCACCTATTAATGAAATTTCAAATGAGCCACCCAAACAAATTAAAACTTACAATATGATGTTTAAGCCTAATACTCAATACACCTCTTACCCACAACTGAAACGAATACACCTTGCCTCTCCAATATCCCCCACCTACCTCAACAATAATTCCCCCAAATAATGGTCGAGTCTCTTAGACAAGCCTGACCTTAACAGAAAATCTATATGTGTTATTAATGCTGTGGTACCATAATAGAGAGTATATACTCTACTAAATTTTACCTCCATGCATACAAAGTGAAATATGGGGCAGCTTCAAAGGTGACGGAAAAGAACAATATCATGTATCATATGAAAATGGTATCCAAAAGAAAGAGAATTCGATGAGAAACTACTTATAAACACGTATAAAGGCTTGACTATAACGCTTTGGTTGGAAGTTTTACCTTCTGAACAGCATCCCGAGCAACAAGGGCAAGAATATCAGTACACGAAACAACTCCCGGACATAATTTTTCTACTACAGCTTTGGCTTCGTCAATTATGTTGAATCCTCTCAAACTTAGATTTGGAAACGCCGCCTTCTCTGCGTTCTGTGATTTTGTTGAATTCAATAGCACCGACCCATCACAACCCTGAATTCATCAGTGCACCAACATTTGATCAGAAAATAGAAAAGTTCCAGTCTTTTTAATGTTCAAGTATCCATAGCAATAGCATGCCAAGCTTAAATGCTTTTCTGCAATGTTGTCTTACAAAAAAGGAATGCCCACTTAATACAAAAGCTTAAACAACCAATAGGTTGTGATTAATGGAAACTGGGTCTCCATGTAAACAGCCCATAAATTATGATCAACATACCCACTGTTTAAGCACAATTGAAGAATCATACAGCATACCTACCCGAACAAAACAATCATGAAAATGCATTCTGAGAAGAGGTGCAGCAATCGATGGAGCTTTCGATACGTGAGTTGTCACCACCTTTTCAACTGCAGAGTAAACGCCTGGACAACTTCCCTTATAAAAATTCAGCGAGAGTCCTCCAGCTTCCTCTGATAAAGAGATCCCAAATATTAAAACACTTGCAACTGAAATAAAAGCAGCCCTTACCACACTCATCGTCATTGTATTGCAAATCCTGTTTACGAAGAGTCATGCTTCTCCCCTCCCTTTATAACTCATAAACAGCAAGCATGTTGTGCAATAATTTGAACAGTCAAATGGGTACAGACAAAAAGAATCTAGAACAAAGTTTCAAACCAGAGTAGTTGAACATTTCTTTTAAAACTATGAAGTTTCAAGGCAGGACAACGCAACAATCAGATTGGCACAGCGTAACCACTAAATTATCGAGTCCAGTATTGTTTATATGAATGTGTCCCTACAGCAGACGGATTTGTGGTTACCTTCCATATTTTTTAATATTCAGTCATCCACCAACTCTCTCTTTTCCTATTCAATCCTGAAATTCCAAGAAACTCTGTATAAAACTTCAAAGATCCATTAAGCCACCTCACTTTGTAACGATTTGTTTGTCTGTGGCATTTTTTTAAGGCCAACGTTTGACCTCTGAGACGAGCACATCAACTGATGACGACACAGAGATAAGAATATTTTTGATTCCCTGCCATCACTGTGTCTTCTTATGAGCTAAACTCCTTCCATGAAATGAAGAACGGGTCAACTGCTAACATCTGTCAATACCATTTCGTTTTTCTATGCTTTATATCCACGTCTAAAAAGATTCTTTCTGTGCACATTGCATGATAATGCATTAGGTAGGTGGGAATTAGAGTATCATTTAGCCCTAGAGATTGATTCAGAATGATGATATCAAACGTAAAATTCTAATAACCTCTGATAAATAATCCACAATGAGGTTATAATGGTAGCTACTTTATAGAATTTAAGCTCGTGCCATGAACTTTAGGTGCAGGTATCTGCCTCTTTCCCAACTTATTTGTCTAAAATGGAATCTACAAAGTAGCCTTAAAAAATAAAATTTTCTATTAATTAAAAATATTTTATTGGTTACAAATGGAATCTATGCAAGGAAGAAAGCATCCTTTCAAAATCAAAGTGTAATAATTATTCATAGAGATATTACTTTTCTATGGAAACAAATTGGACATTTTGATATATATGTTTTGTAAATTTAAGCTCAAGGGAATTAAGGTTACTATTTTAAAATTATGATTTTTTAAATTATAAATTTATAGCCTATTAGAATTGTAAAATTATGAAATTGAACATTGAAAGTAAAGAAAGTAGATGGTATTTTTGTTAGGGTTTTTTTATCATAAATTTAGTTTATTGTATTATAGATTCTCAATTAATATATGATGGTTTTCATTTCTTACATTTAATGTATTGAGAGTGAGCATCATCTTCTTGTCTTTCTTTTTTATGACCACTATTAAATCACAATCAGGATTTATTGGTGGTTTGTGAATGCTAGAATTGGTGACTATGACCTTCAAGAAGACATACAAATACATCCCAAAGTTTTGCATGAGGTATTAATCCTCAACCAAAATATTTTTCCTTCATGTTTGCTACAAATGAATAAATTTGATAACGTTTGAAAATTAATGACTTTAATAGAATATTGTGTTGAACACATGTTTAATAGTTGGGTCTACTCAACATAACAACCTTATGGTGTTATACTTTGGATAATGTAAAACATGACAAAAACATATTTTTCCTTTAGATTTTCAATCCCTAAACATTATGCTACCATGTTTCATAAGGCATAACCTAGTTTGTGTTTTTCCTATGGAGCAAAGATTTTATGGTCTCCAATAAGGCTAAACTCAAATTTTATGTGTGAATTGACTTCCTTGGTATAACATTACCAATGTGAGATTTTATTTACCATCTTACTAAGCATCTACATCATTTCATCCATCATGAATAGAATAAGTTATATTCTCATTGCCCCTAAAAATGCATTTGCATTGATGTAAGACCATTTTGGAGATTTTAAGGAATTCATACATGTATTCATATAGGATATAAATATTTTATGTAGTAGGCGTACATATATTAGCTTTCCTAACACTTTCTTTTATTATCACTCTAGTGACCATAATATTTGTGATTGTCGACTCCTTGCCACAACAAAGCTAATAGCATACACTACAAAATCCAACTCAACCTATATAGATGATTAGACACTAGATCTCAACAAAAAATACTTGTCTCACAACCTCTTTCTGAGGCTATTAAGGTGAATATCATGACGAACTTTCTAAATAGAAATATTTTTACTATTGTAGTGTAGTAAAATATCATCCTTTACATTTTCACACTTAATTTGGGAATGATTAACATTAAAATGAACCTAATGTTGCCTTGATCTAGTGTTGTAATGTGTTTTACACATTCATATTAGGTTTAGGGCCCTTTTAAGCTAAATAGACCTAATTTTTCCTTAATTCAGTGTTGTAAAGTGTATTTATTTACACCTTCACATTAAGTTTAGGGCCATTTTGAACTAAATGGACCTAATCATGCCTTATTTAGGGTGTTGTAAAGTGTATCCTAACACTTTCACACTAATCTAGGGTTTTATTGATTGATTGGGCTTATTTGTGCTTTAATTGGCCTTATTTAGTATCTACAAGCCTTATTAATTTTTTTTTTTCGGAGATAATCCTGACACTTATCAAATGACCAACATAATTTAGTGTTTTAGGTCATATGTCCCAGATTTAGTGGTCTGGGACTCATACGCCACCTTGGGCATATGAGTCACACCTAGGTCTTGGGACCTAATAATGAAATTCACATTAAATAGGACCTATCTTGGAGTTTGTGGCCCAATTTTGGGCCATTGGGACTCATACACCACCTTGGGCATATGAGTCCCACTCTAATCAAGACCCATTTCAAATTCAATTCTTGGTGGGAATTTATCTTCCTAGATCTTATGTCAACTTATAGTGTTGTAATTTCAGGAAATTTGGCATAAATAAGTATAAATACAAGGTTATTTCATAATTTCAACACCTAAGCAATCTTATAATTTCATGAGCAATCAAGAGCGCTTTCACAAGAGTCTACAAGAGTTCACAAGAGCATTCAAGAGAATTTCTAAAGCATTCAAGGGAAGATTTCTTCATCATTTGTTGTAGCAATTCAAGATCCATTATCATGTCAAGATATAATGCATCAAGCATGTTGTTGAGCTAGTGTTGTGATGTAGTATTCAAGAACCAAGTCAAGCATTGTTTCATATCCAATTCATGATCAAAATCAACATTCTTCATGGCCACTTCATGTTAGATTGCAAATTTACATCTCAAGACATCATTCAAGGTATCATTGTTCATGTTTCATGTTCATATTTGATTTTTTCATCATAAGGTTTAATTACCTAAACGGGGTTTGACAAAGGCAAACCCCTATTTCCTAACAATCAACAAGTTTTTCTCTCTCTACAAGTGTCATTGCAGATCTAGGTGTTTTGGAGCTTGAAGAATCTTTGAAGACTAAGTTGCAATATTAAAAAAAGTTATCGCAGTTGTCTCCTTACTTGCAAGATCATGGAAAGTCACCTATAGGTTGCAAATCAGTGATTTAGAATCAGAGATTTGGCAAGAGACAAAATACAAGAAGTCATCAGAGAATATTAGATTTTTGGAGCAACCTTGATACTAGGACTAAATCACCACTTGCGGCGTATGAGTCCTAGTATACCTATTTTTATACTTTTTCTATAGATCCTGATTTAGTAGTTCTAGATTTTGGTTTCGGCTCGAAACCCTAAACTAGGACTAAAGCACCCCTACTGGCGTATGAGTCCTAGTGTGCATCAAAAAATAGTATTTATAGGATTTCAGTTCTTCATTCAAGCCTCTTTAGTTTCTAGGTGTTCCTTTGTGCTTTCTCAGTCTTTTATTCTATATTTCAATTTCATAATTTAGGTCATATAGTTAGGTTTTGCATATCTTTTACATGTCTTGTCTTTCCAAGCCCTGGCTTGATGGTGAACCCCTATTTAGTTTTTAATCATACCCTAGGACACCTTATTGTAGATCCCTTTCCTTCATTCTATCCCTTGATTGAGATCTCTAAGGTATCCTTGAATGAAACTTGAAGAAAATTGGTCTAGGTCCCTAAAGACTAGTTTTTGTTCCACCTCCTTGATTATTTAAATATAAGAGTAGATGAATCAAAAAGCTGGATGAGGAGCTCTGCATGGGTAATGGTGTTGGCTCGCGACCTGTAACTGGTCGCGGGTTGCATGTTGAATCTCCTCATTGCATGTTGTTTTTTCTTGGTTCGTTGGTGTTGATTGTTGCGTTCTATGTGGAGGTGGATTTGTTCTACTTTTCAGGGGTGGTGTTCTCATTTTCTTGGGGTTTTGGTTTTTTATTTTTTCAAGCTCGTTACTCCTATTGCATGTGTGTAGGGTGCAGCTGGGGTGTTTCTTCTTTCATTTATGGAGCTCGTTCTTTCTTGGTTCTCTTGGCGTAGCTTTGGTTTCCTGTTGCTTGATTTGGTTGGTATTCTTTAGCTGCTCTAGATTTTGGAGTTGAGGTGTGCTCAGCCCATGGGCTTTAGTTCTCTAGCTAGGATCTATTTGATCCTTTGTCTTTTTTCCTTCATTTTCTATGGATATTTTTAACAATAATTTGAATGTCGAAGGGCCTTCCTCAAAGGGGGGTTTTCCCATAATTAAAAAAGTGAATGGCTATTTGGATCATTTTCAGGATCACCCTATCCTGGTGATTCAGTTGGATTCCATTGCAGAGGATGTCGCTTACTTGAGCAATCACACATTGATCTGTAAATTCATGGGTCTTCATCTTTCTTTGTCGGCTTTGGAATCTTGGACTCATCACATTTAGAATCTAGAGGGGCATATGGAGTTAATGATGGTTGCTAATAATTATTTTTTGGTTGTCTTTTCGTGCATGGTGGATATGAATAGGGATTTTGAAGGTGGTCCATATTTCTACAACCAAATTGGGCTCTCCATCAAACCTTGGCATGATGGTTTCAACTCTATTGAAGAACTCCCTATGAGGGTTCCAGTTTGGATTCGTCTACCTCAGCTTCCATTGGAATTTTGGAGAAGTGATATTTTGCATATGATAGTCCGACTGCTTGGAAAACTAGTTGGGCCTGCCCAACAAACTTTGGAAAAAAAGGTAATCTCTTATGCTCAAATTTGTGTTGAAGTTGATTTAAACAATCCTTTTCCTGATTCTATAGAAGTTTGTGTTGAATCCTCTTCCTAGATTCAACAACTCGATTATGAAACTCCCCCTTTTTGCTACCGTATTCATCATGAACATGGGAATTTGCAAAGGAGATTCCCTAGGATTAACTAGGCAGCTGCTACTACAAATGCTTCTTCTAAGACTATTCCTAAGAATGATAATGGAAAGGCTCCTATGGTGGAGGGGGCAATAGCTATGGAGGAATCTGTTCCCGTTAAGCCTCATAATAAGGGGAGGGGTCAAAATAGAACTCCCAAGGATATACAAAATGATGGGATCTTTAATCAGTTTGAAGCTTTGGATATGACTTGGTTCAGGAAGAGGGGATTCCAGTTGGGATTCCTTCTAGTACTGGCTCGTTGGAAGTGGCCTTGCAAAAGGATGAAGAAACTAGGAATCATGACCCAACTAGGGTGAACCTACAGGCCAGTCAGATGGAGGTCAGTCAGATGGAAATGGATGTTCCTCCCCAGCTACAGGATGCCTCCAATTGTGTTGGATCTTCTATTTCGAAGGATGATAGAGTTGTGGCAATTTCTTCTCCCTCATAGGTGAATGAATCTTTGGATTCAAGGAAAAATGGTGGGTGATGCAAGCTTTGCGTTTGCAACAAAAGGTCCTTAAAAAGGGGCCCTCGGAGAAATCTTTTAAGGTGGGTCGCAAGAAATACCTTGAGAAGCTTAAGTTGATGGGTGAGACTCTAGTGGAATCTGGATTGGTAAAAACCCTAGACTCTCATTTCTCTCATCCCCATAAATTATTTTTATTTCATGGAATGTAAAGGGTTTTGAATAGCACTCCTAGACAAAAGGATATTCGAGAGATGATTAGTTGTCATTCCCCTAATATTGTCTTCATTCAGAAAACTAAGTTATCAATGGATGGTATGTTGAATAGAGCTTATAGTGTTTGGACTCATGGGTTTTGTCAATGTGTTGGTGCTTTTGGTAGCTCTAGAGGTGTGGCTTGTTTATGGGATCCAAGAAAGGTTCTTCCTCTATGTTGTATCTTGAGTTGCTTTTCTATCTCTATGATTGCTACTAGTTTAGAGTCTAGTGAATCTTGTATTTTTACTAATGTTTATGCTCCCACTGATCTGATGGGTAATTCCCAACTCTAGATTCATCTTAGTTATGTCCGCTCTCTTATTCCTTAACATCCTTGGATTATGGTTGGAGATTTTAATGTTGTTTCTTATTTAGAGGAGAAGAGAGGGGGTATTGTCAAGCTTGACCCTACTACTCTTCTTCTTATTGACAACATGGCTATTTTGAATCTTATTGATGTTAAATCTAATTATAATGGCATTTTCACTTAGAACAATTGAAGGTGTGGTGATGCTGCTATTTTTTAGAGGCTTGATAGGTTTCTTATCTCCTATTTTTGGGTTGGGGGCATTTGGACTACTAGCTTTGAGATCCTGGATTGGAGAGGTTCAAATCATTGGTTGATTAAACTTCCAATTGTTCATTTCAGATCCTATAAGAACCCTTCTATCAAATTCCAACTCATGTGGTTATGTGATCTTTCTCTCCATTAGTTGATGATTGATTGGTAGCATAAGGGGAAACCCACCTATGGTACAGCTATGTATACCTCCATCAAGAGATTGCAATTTGTGAAATACAAACTCAAGAAGTGGAATATTCAATGTTTTTGGAATCTTCATCACAATAAGTTGGCAGCTTAGACTCATTTTAATTCTATCACCTGCCAGATTTGTGACCTTGGTCTCACAATTGAGTTGATTAGGGAAGAGGCTATGGCATCTAAGGCTCTTGAGGAATGGGAGCTAAGGAAGGAGATATTTTGGAAGCAAAAGTCCCAAATTGATTGGCTTCATGAGGGAAATAGAAATACTTCCTTCTTCCATCACTCTGTTACTACAAGAAGAAATAGTAATCTTATTAACTCTCTGGTTTCTTCTGAGGGAGTTCAACTGTCTTCTCAGGTAGAATTTTCCCAGGAGGCTTCTAATTTTTCTTCATCTCTTTTTACTGAGGACTCTCCCCCTACAAGTTTCAAGGAAAATTTTATTCTTTCTTGTATTCCTTTGGGTTTCTCATGAGATGAATAATGCTCTTTTATGGCCTATCCTTTTGTAGGAATTAGAGACTATTGTGTTTCAAATGAAAAAAGGTAAAGCCCCTAGCCCTAATGGTTTTCCTGTTAAATTTTTTCAAGTTTTTTGGTAGATTATCAAGGTGGATCTTTTATCCAGAGGTAGTTTAGGAATCTCAAAGACATAAAGAAATGTTGAAGGCCATGAACTCCACCTTTCTTGCTCTTATTTTGAAGAAGGAAGGTGCTTGTTCATTGGATTAGTTTTTCCCCATTTCCCTTTGTAATTTGGTTTATAAAATAATTACTAACATGATTGAAAAAAGGCTTAAGCCTTAGCTCAATTCTTTGGTCTCCAATGAGTAGGGGGAATTGTGGCAGGTAGAAAAATTTTAGATGGGGTCGTTATTGCTGTTGAGGATATTCATGCTATGGCAGTCTCTAAGGACAAGGCTATTTTTATCAAACTTGATATGGAAAAAGCTTATGATAGAGTCAAATGGGCCTTCTCACAAAAGGTTCTCTTAGCTTTTGGATTTGATAGAGAGTGGGTTGATTGGATCATGAGTTGTGTGACTTCTACTTCCTTTTCAGTGCTTATCAATGGGGAGCCTTCAGATCTATTTGGAGCTTCTAGGGGCCTTCAGAAAGGAGATCCTTTATCCCCAAATTTGTTCATCATTATGGATGAGGGGCTAGGGAGGTTTATTAAGTCTTATGTTGGTCAAGGATTGATTCAGGGGTGGTGTTGGGGTAACTCTTTGTCGCCTCTATCCCATCTCCAATTTGTTGATGATACTACTTTAATGGGTGTGGCCAAAATAAATGAAGCTGTGAATTTAAGGAAGGCTTTGGATACTTATTTGGCTGCCTCCAATAAAAATATTAAAGATAACATGTCCTCTATTTAATTTTCCAATACTCGTCATCTTATTCAGTCTAGGATTGCTCAGATTCTTTGATTTCAAATTGGAACTCTTCCTCTGGTTTATTTGGTGATTCCTCTTATAGTGGGTCCTCAGCCAAAAGATTTTTGGCAGGATGTCTTGGATAAATTTCATAGGAGGGTTAGTCATTGGACTCACAAGTGGCTCTCTTCAGTGGGTCATGTGGTTCTGCTCAAATCTGTGGTTCAATCTCTTCCTATTTACCAATGCTTTGTGTAGGTTGCTCCTGCTAGATTTGTTAGGGAGTTTGATTCCCTCGCTCATCAATTCCTTTGGGCAAGTAATCTTCTCAATTCAAAGTGGAGTTTAGTGAAGTGGTAATGTATTTGCAAGCCAAAATAGGAGGGTGGTCTTGGTCTCAAGTTTGCTAGTTTGATGGGCCAGGCTTTAGCTGCTAAGTTGTATTGGTGTTGGTGCACTTGTTAGGATCAGGATTGGGATAGAATTCTCAATTATAATTACCTTAGTGGGGTGAACTCTTCTAATGTTCCTCAATATCATCTCCAAGGGAAAGGGTCTATGATTTGGGATACTCTCAAAAAAGGGGCTAAGTTGATTAAGGAGGCTTTGCTTTGGATTTGCAATAAGGGCTCAGAATCACTCTTTTGGTATGATTCTTGGGATGGTTGTCCCTCTATTATATCTATGTTTCCTCATTTGCAACCTATTTGTGATAGCTTGATAGAAGCTGGTTGGTGTAAGGTGGAAGACTTAAAAACTATTCAGGCCCTAGGTCAGGTGGAGGTGTGGCATTGGAAGGATCCCCAAGAGTGGCCTCCAAGAGGCACTCAGGAGGAGAGGCATGAGCTTGCTAGAATTTTGGCTGGTAGAATGTGTAGTTCTCTTCAAGATAAGGATATTTTGGCTTGGGGTCCTTATCCAAAAGGTAGATTCTCTATCACCACTAGGTATATGGAGTTGGACAAATAGGTGTATGGAAAGGTTGGGGTCCCTTGGTGGAAGCAGGTGTGGAATAAGTTTTCTTGGCCTAAATGTAATTTCTTTTTGTGGTTGGTTGTTCAAAATAAATGTCTTACTTGGGAAAATTTGCGGAAAAGAGGCTTACAAGGTCCTTCCATCTGTATTTTGTGCAATAATAGTGAGGAGGGTACTTCACACCTTTTCTTTCAATGTCCTTATGCTAGGAGTATTTGGAATTTTTGGTGGGGGGTTTGGGGACATCTCTGTGTCCATTCCTCTGTTTTGATGGAGTTTTGGGAGAGCTTGGGGAGACCCCCTAATAAGATGGATTTTCTTCAGATTGCTTGGATTATTGGCCCCACCTTTATTATTTGGCACCTTTGTCTTGAGAGAAATAGAAGGATTTTCCAAGATGTGAAGTAGGAAGGGGATCTTTTATGGAGGAAGAGCTTCAGCAAGATTCGGAAGACTATTTTAGCTAGAAATGTGATCTATCAGTTACTATGGAACCAAGTGATCTATCCTTTGTGAGGAATCTACACTTGGAGGGTAGAGGGTTTGGTTTCTCTGCTATCAATGGCCCTCATCAGGTCAAGAAGAGGGTTCATCGAGAGGGTTGGTGGTGACCTCCCCCACAAGGGGTTTTGAAGATAAATATTGATGGATCTTCTAGGGGGAATATTGGACATGCTGGGATTGATGGTATTAGCAGAGACAATAATGGAGGTGTGGTGTTTTTCTTTTCTATTTATAAGGGTCACCATTCAAATAATCTCATAGAGGCTCTTGCTATTTTACATGTTGTTGAAAGAGGTTGTTCTCTGGGATGGAAGAGGATTATTTGTGAATCTAATTCATAGATTGTAGTTGATATGCTAAATGAGCAGAGATTTGATGGTGTTAACTGGAAACTAGTTATTGTGATCAAAGAGATTGTGAATTTATGTAATTCTTTGGAATTTGTTTCCTTTTTCTATATTCCTAGGGAATGGAATAGGGTGGTTGATCTTTTGGAAAAGTGGGCCTCTGAGCATGTGGAGAGGTGGATTATAGATGACTAGGGACATTTATCCCCATAGCTCTCATTGTCCCTCAAAAAGATAATCATGGAAGATCTTCATATGTAATTGGTTCCTTGGTTGGGTTCCTTTAGGGACTTTTGATGTGGGTTTGGTTGGTAGTTTTTGGTGGTTTTTTCTTGTTTCTCTATAATGTTTCTTTGTTTCAATAAAATTTTACCCCCTTTTCTTTTAAAGTTTGTGTTCCACCTCCCAAAAGGTGGAACACCTATTTTCTTCATTTCATTTTGGTGAACCCAGCCTTTAGAACACCTTATTTCTGATTTGGAGTGCATCATATTCCTAGATCTAGCTTTCATTAACTTTGCATTGGGTTTTGCATTAGTTGATTTGCATCTAGGGCTTCTAAATATTGCATTAGTGAAAGTACATATAGGCTGCATTTTTGCATCTTGCATCATTGAAATTCACTTGAAATTTGTAATTTCATTTAGTCTAGACATCATTCAAACCAAAAAACATAACAATCACTCAAAATTTTCTAAAATTAGTGCAAAAACCCTAATCTAGGACTCATACGCCCCTATGGGTGATTTAGTCCCAATACAGGTGTTTTTTCCTGATTTCTGGGTATTCTTTGTTGATTGTTTATCAACATTACACCCTTGAAAAACCCTTAATAGGACTCATACACCCCTCTAGGTGATTTAGTCCCAAATATCAGGTCTAAAACTACATTTTATAGCATCAAAAACCTTGCTTCTATACTTCATAGGCTTGCTAATAACCTATAGTATTAGTCTAGAAAGTTTCAGGAACTTATGTTTTATGTATCTAGGTAAAATCATCCACCTAGTGTAGTCATTTTTAAAGCATTTCAAAAATAATTTCAGTATTAAATATTTTCATATATGTACCTGACTTTTTTTACATTTCAAAAGCATTGCATAATTTAAATAGCTTAATTTTCATGTTAGCGTGTTTTCTTTTAGCATTTAGTGTTCATAAAGTATTGCATGGCTTGTATGATTCTATTTTCCCTACTCATGGGCATAATATAGGAAAACAAATAAAACCTTTTACAAGCATGTTGGATACCTTCCTAGTATCTATCAGATTTGTAAGAATATCATAACACAAGAGGATGCAAGTGTAGACAATCATAACAATCATAATTTTGCTTCTCCTGATACCTCTCCTATTAGTGACAAAGGTATCTTGGTGAAAGAAGACACAATCATTGAGATTCTTGAGTGTCCCTCTTCTCCTCCCCTGTGGGAAGATATTAGGACACAAGAAGATGAGATGATTGAAACATTTCTTAACACCTCCCCTACTTGTGAGAATGTCTTCATGAAAGAGGATACAATCATGAACAATCATGAAAAATACATTTGTGAAGAGGATATGTTGGTATCAAGAGATCCAATGATTAAGAGTTATAGCATTATTTCTCTCCTTCCTAATGTCCCTAACATTTGGAAAGGTCTATTTTAACAAGAGGGTCCAATCATTGGTAAACACAAAAATCATAGTTGTCCTTCCCTTGATGCCTCCCCTATTTGTGATGAAGCTACTTTACAAAATGTAATCATGGAATGTGATGAACATCTTGAAAGCTCTCTTACTAGGGTAGATAGCATAGCACAAGAGAATGAGACCTTAGAAAATAAGGATGAAATCATGGACAACCCTAACAATCATATTTGGCCCTCTCCTAATATCTCTCCTAGTTGAGAAGAAGATATTTTGGTGTTAGAAGATCAAACCAATGATAGTCATGAGAATCCTCTTTGTCTCTCTTCCCCTAGAGAAAACATTTTTGAACAAAAGAATACCATCATTGATAAGCAATAAAATCCAACCATTGATAACTCCCTTACTTGCGATGAAGTCATTTTAGAAGAACCAACCTTTGAACATCTAGTTTGTAGCTCTCCTAAAAAATCTCCTACTATGGCAGATATCATGGTGGAAGAAAATGATAACATTGACACATGTCTTTCAAAAAATAGTGAGGTGGCTTCCTTATATGAAGATGATGAAGTGACATTAGACTCCCCTTCACTAAGTGATCATAAAATTAAGGACAAGAATTTTGATGTTATGCAAATTAGATATCCCTTGAAGCAATATCCCAAGCCTAAACTTATCATTTATCCACCCTCACAACAACCAAAAGTTCAAAATAAATTCATACCTATCTTAGAATCACCTAAAAGGAAACTTGATAATGATAATTTTTCATAACAATCAAGTTGAAACACCATTGATCACATATATAACAAAGTGTATACAATCAAGGCCGACCCTAGACCTGAAAGTTGTTTGCACGTCAAAAAAGAAAAAGAAAAGCATATTGAGGAAGTTACAAAGCTATTGGAAGATGATTGGAGCTCCTTTGATTTCATACCTACATTCATGGGTGAATACAAGATCATAAACAAGGAGCCTAAAAAGGGAAAATAGAAACCAGTAATGTCCATACAAAATTCAAAAGCATCCACTTCAATCACTTTAGGAGAAAAAGCAACATACACGACAAACTTTGATAAATTTGAACCACCAAATCCAAAAGAAATGAAACAGCTTTATGGAAGAGGTTATGAACTTATGAAACAACTTGGGTATAGTGGAAAAGGATTTGGCACTAGAGAACAAGGTGTCCATGTCCCTATCGAACCTAACATGCAAGAAATGACTAATGGTCTTGGCTATTTTCCTTTGAAAGAAACAAAAGCAACAAACAAACCTTCACTCACTATCAACCCTCTTACAAAGGATTCTTCTAAGACAACATTAACATTGGTCCATCCTAAATTGAAAGATACTACATGTGGGAATATCTCATTAAATATGCATCAATAACAATAGGTGTTTCTCCTTGTCATGCAATAGTTGTAGGATCATAGCATACTCACTATTGCATATTTTAAATTCATTGCAAATCATTTCCTTCTTGCAAGGAGTGGCATATCATCATCCATTCCTAGCTCACCCTTGTCCTGCACTAAGTGGGGGAAATGGATTAGGTAGAATTGTCCTCGTATGACATTTTTCATTGTCTCTTTTGGAAAGTTGACTACCTTCCATGTACATATATAAGACCAATCTTGGGATGTGGATGAAATGCCTTAATTTGGCTCACATGTGACATACTAAGTTTTGGTGGCAACCCCTTATTCATGATGTAGTTTCATTTGAGAACATATGACTTGGCATAGGGCTTTCTGAATAACCTCTCATGTATTTTTCTACTTTAAATCACAAGTGCTCACAACAATGGTCTTAGCAACCACTTTAAAGTGGGGGCATACATCGACACTCATGTTTCATTGTGCAATTTTCTTTCTTCTTGAGATGCATCATTTTCTTGGTCGTATCATTGGGTTTTATTTCCTCCAAGAGCATGATATTTCTTTGACTTTTCCTCTCTTGGAGACATTAGGCATGATGTTCCCTAAGAAGAAACCTTGTAACATGAACTAAGAAAAATCCCTTTGAACATACCTTACGCTATTGCCCATTTACAATATTTGTCATAAGGTCACCTTGCATAACACACTTTGCTTGCCCGTGGTGCTATCTTGTTTTTTCATGAGTTTCAAACATACGAAGCTTTGCTTGCCTCATGGAGCTCAAAGTTCATTGTTGTGTGGCACCTTATCAAAGTTATCAGGAGGTATGGATTTGGTATGGTTGTACATAAGGGACCCAAACTTAGGCATGACTTTCACATAGCCACTTTCTTGTCTATGTGAGCACATATCAGTCACATGCATATGTGTCTCACTGGGGGCTTACCTAGTGGGCAGCCTGAGATTCCACTAGCCATTGTGAGCATGTATTTGGTTTTTAGAGTGGACATCGTGTTCCACTTGTAAGCCACCATTTTTGGATACTCACCCAGCCGATAGCCTGAAGTTTCATTGCCTTAGAGTGAGCATGCATTTTTGGACAAATAGCTTAGATTAGAGTGGTCGAAGATTGATCCACATTTTCTTTCTTTTTCTTCCATATTTATGTCTTTGACATTGCATGTTTGTGTACCTTGATGTTGCATATCATGTGTGTCCTTTTGTGCCTATGTTGGTTTGATGTAGGATCTTGGATCCTAGGGGCTTGACCACCCCCTTGATCTTTGACATTTTATACCATCTACATTAGTACACTTGGACCCTCCTGAACGTCTGCTTTAGTGTGAGTTTGAAGCAAGTTCCTCCTCTCACTAAAGTGGAAGCTAAATGTAGTGTAGAAAAATGTCGTCATTTACATTTTCACTCTTAATTTGGGAATGATTAACATTAAAATGAACCTAATGTTGCCTTGATGTAGTGTTGTAATGTGTTTCACACATTCACATTAGTTTTAGGGCCCTTTTAAGCTAAATAGACCTAATTTTTCCTTAATTTAGTGTTGTAAAGTGCATTTATTTACACCTTCATATTAAGTTTAGGGCCCTTTTGAACTAAATGGACCTAATCGTGCCTTATTTAGGGTGTTGTAAAGTGTATCCTAACACTTTCACACTAATCTAGGGTTTTATTAATTGATTAGGATTATTTATGCTTTAGTTGGCCTTATTTTGCATCCACAAACCTTATCAAATACATTTTTCCAAAGATAATCCTGACACAAGTTATCAAATGACCAATCATAATTCAGTGTTTTAGGTCATGTGTCCCATATTTAGTGGTCTAGAACTCATACGCCACCTTGGGAGTATAAGTCCCACCTAGGTCTTGGGACCTAATTTTGAATTTCACATTAAACAAGACCTATCTTGGAGTTTGTGCCCTAGTTTTGAGTCACTAGGACTCATATGCCACTGTGGGTATATGATTCCCACTCTAATCAGGACCCATTTTAAATTCAATTTTTGGTGGGATTTTATCTTCCTAGATCTGATGTCGGCTTGTAGTGTTGTAATTTCGGGAAATTCGACATAAAGAAGTATAAATACAAGGTTATTTCATCATTTCAACACCTAAGCAATACTAGAATTTTATGAGCAATCAAGAGCACTTTAAAAAGATTCTACAAGAGTTCACAAGAGCATTCAAGAGCATTTCTAAAGCATTCAAGGGTAGATTTCTTCATCATATGTTACAGCAATTCAAGATCCATTATCATGTCAAGGCATAATGCATCAAGCATGTTGTTGAGCTAGTGTTGTGATGTAGTATTCAAGATTCAAGTCAAGCATTGTTTTATAATCAATTCAATATCAAAATATACATTCTTCATGGCCACTTCATGTTAGATTATAGATTTACATCTCAAGACATCATTCAAGGTATCATTGTTCATGTTTCATATTTAATGTTTCATGTTCATATTTGATTGTTTCATCATAAGGTTTAATTGCCTAAATGGGGTTTGACCAAGGAAAACCCCCATTTCCTAACAATCAACAAGTTTTTCTCTCTCTCTCCATGTGTGATTGCAGATAAGTGTTTTGGAGCTTGAAGGATCTTTGAAGACTAAGTTGCAAGATTGAAGAAAGTTGTTGGAGTTGTCTCCTTACTTGCAAAATCACAAAAAGTCACCTACAAGTTGCAAATCAATGATTCGGACTCAGAGATTTGGAAGGAGAGAAGCTACAAGAATTCATTGGAGGATATCAAAGTTTTGGAGCAACCCTGATGTTGGGACTAAATCCCCACTTGTGGCGTATAAGTCTCAGTATACCTATTTTAAGACTTTTTTTGTAGATCCTGATTCAGCAAATCCAAATTATGATTTCGGCTTGAAACCATAAACTAGGACTAAATCGCCCCTAATAGCATATGAGTCCTAGTGTGCATCAAAAATAGTATTTCCAAGATTTTAGGTCTTCATTCAAGCCTCTTCAATTTCCAGGTGCACCTCGGTGCTTTCTTAGTCTTTTATTATGTATTTTAGTTTCATAATTTAGGTCATATAGTTAGGTTTTGCATATCTTTTACATTTATTATCTTTCCAAGCCCTAGCTTGGTGGTGAAGCCCTCTTTAGTCTCTAATCACACCCTAGGACACCTTATTACAGATCTATTTCCTTCATTCTATCCCTTGATTGAGATCTCTAAGGTATCCTTGAATGAAACTTGAAGAAAAATGGTCTAGGTCCCTACACACTAGTTTGTGTTCCACCTCCCAAAAGGTGGAACACCAATTTTCTTTGTTTCAACTATTACTTTCTTATCCATTTACCACTTCTAGAGGAAGGGGAAGTTGTGAAACTGAAGAATCAATTATTACAAATCAATGATTTTTAAATAATAACAAAAAAAATTATTATCTAATAGTTATATATCTCTTAATTTGTTAGAGGAAATAAATATACACCTTAATGTTATCATCTCATGATTGTTTACTCATTAAATGTTTATGGCCTAACTATCCCTACTCATAAATGTATGGATACGATTAGTTAGTATTTTTTAAGGAATAAACCTTGGACACATCCACAAAAAATTCATATTTTTAAATTTCAACTTTAGAAAGTGAATGATATCATATATCCAAGTTCCTTTTCACATATTTCCAAATATAATGTCGGATGATCTATCACAATATTATCTCTGAATTTTGTTTATCTATATACTAATGTAGATATTTCTCAATAGTTCATCTCTACTTAAAAATCCTCACTAATTTCTACTATTTTTTTTACAACAAAAATAAATAAAATCCACTTTTTGCATGTTCAAAAAAATTGAAACAAATATAAAAATATAAGAAAATGATTAAACACACAAGATACCTTGGAGAAACATAGGAAAATAAGAAAAAATCTAGTGAGACTAAACAAACAACTCTTGATTCCAATATATCTCTTCATAAATTTATTTTAGACGGATGTCATCATTAAAACAAGCTCCTCATGTCATCAACTATGCTAGAACACCTACAATAATGTTTGCAACCTCAAATCCCACCTCCAAAATCAAAATCCTTACAAAGTAAATATATGATGAGGTTCGAAATTGAGATCTAGCCTTTCCACAAGGTGTGGAAAAAAACATATTTAAACCTCACATGTCTCTAATAATGATAAAATATGTTTGCCACACTTGGAAGGGAAAACAAGGCATAAAATACCTTCATCTTCTACTACTCAATTAATTTTAATTTTTTTTTAAATAATCTATATGTGCTAGTCACAAAACCATCAAAGTAGTTGGATAACCACTATGATGACTTGAAAACCACAATTTAAAAAATTAACAATCTTTTTTTTTAGAAAAAATTAACAATCTTTTTTTTTAGAAAAAATTAACAATCTTTTTTTTTAGAAAAAATTAATAATCTTTTTTTTAGAAAAAATTAACAATCTTTTTTTTTAGAAAAAATTAACAATCTTTTTTTTTAGAAAAAATTAACTTGAAACTATTAGTTTCTATTTAAATCTTGCTTGCTTCCTTTTCCTACACTCTTGTATTTTTCCCTCCTTTAATATCTAGCTCTAAAACCAATGATAAGTGATCTCCTATATGAAAGAAAGTCCTTAGACAAAATCCTAACTAAAATAAAAATAAACAAATCTTTGGTCATACTCCTTTGATCTATTTGATTGACCACGCCTTTCTATTAGGGATGTTTTTTTTATCCATGATATCAAAGACTCAATAAGTGAGGAATTTTTTTCCATATGTTGGAAATAGGATGCCATTTAATTGCAATCCTAAACATTATTTATTTCATGTATCTCCTAAGTCCTTGGAAAGTGTTCTCAAACACTAGGATTAGAAATAGAATAATTTTGAATGAAATAATCATGTCAATTGACATTTGTAATTAATTCTAAATGATAGGAGCATGTGAGGGCATCCAATATGAGTTCCTAAATAATAGGAGCACATGGGGCGCCCACATGGAAGGTGGAACCCACCTTGAGTTAAGTTAACTGTTTGGAGTAAAAGATAACACTTTTGTAATGCATGTAAAGATCCTAGAAGTTAGGGATTAATGTTTACATGCATGAAGTTTAGTTAAGTTCAGTTCAATTTAGTTTAGTTCAATTCATTTATGGTTTAGTTATCTTCAGTTGCATGTAGTTAGTTTCAGTTGAATGCTAGTTGACTTCAATTGACTTGGAATGCATGACTAATGACTTGAGTTGCATGACAGATAACAGGTGACTACTTTCAGTTAACAGGGGATGATCATTCTTGCATGAATGGTGGAGAGATATGTTTTAGTTAACAGAGAATGACTTGGACCCACCTTGGGAACCCAACTTGGCTTCTTGGAGTTAACACTTTTGCATTATAAGATATTTCAGAAGGATGAGTTAAGTGGGCCCATTCTTGGGAGCCTACTTTGAGGATAAGCTTTGAAGATATCTTTGGAATAAAGGTTGAGTTATGACTTCAGTTTGGGATGCCCAAATGGATGAAGGAGTTGATTTGACATTGTTCTTCATGGTAGAACTCTACTTGCAAGAGATAGGCGTAGGTTTTTGGTGATAAGCTTTGAACTTTGTAATTGTAACTCTTTGGAGTTTACAAGGTTGATTATTGCCTATTTATCTCAAGCAAGTTGAAGAGAATTCGTATCAGTTTTTATTGCAGGTTGTGAAGAAGATTTGTTGAAGGAATAAGAAGCATCTCAAGCAGGGATTGGAATTATTGTAATCTTATTTTGAGATTAAATAATACATTGATTCTTGGTGAAGTTTTTTCCCGAAAGGGTTTCTCCACGGTATATGTTGTGTATCTTCTAATATCATGTCTAATTCTTCGACAACCTTTTGTCTTCATTCTACAAAGGATAAAGTGAATTAATCAGATAATCACCCACAAAGAATCTGTAACAAAGAATACATATTTAGATCAGCAATCATAAAGTTTTACAGAGTATTAAGCTACATAAACACTTCAATTTTCAACACCATATTCCTCCTTTGGGTACCATTTTTTCCTCCTTGAAATCTGGTCTCTCAACCTAATCAACCAAGTGTCATGAACCACGCTTTAGTTCTATCTAAGAATCGCATTACTCCTCAATTCTTCTTATGTATTTGGAGAAATATCATCAACTATAGGTAGCAAAAATTACTCCTCATTTAGCATCATTGGCTAAAAGAGGCCTATGTTATCTACATTCATTACTAAGTGAATATTAATGTAAGTTGGTAAATTAGGGGAAATTATATTTTTTCCAACATGTTCCAAAATCATATGTGGACCCTAATGGAAAAGCTTAATATTATTTCATTTTTCTTTAATTCTCTTCTTACCCAATTATAGCCATAATATCTCTCCACCTTGAACCTTTTTTCTCAATATGTGTGTTAATCAAGATATTTTTTTTATTTTTTGAGTCTCCTTCAATTTCTCTTGCACATGGAGATATATTTTCTAAATATTCTTATCAAATTTCTAGCCCTATGGACCTCTAATTACACATCCTCTTTGTTAATACATGAGTATACTAAACAACATCTAAAGGACTAAGATTTAGATATCCAAAACATGTCTCAAATGGTGAAAATTTTGTTGAAGCATGAATTACCTAGTTCTAAGAATGATATATGTAAGCCAACTTCTTATCACAAGTCTTTGTATGCCCCTAATTATATTATCTTAGTAGGTGTACTAATTTCTAGTTAATACATTTATTTTCCCATCAATTTCATAATACAATGTGGTTGATCTCTTCAACTAGGTTTTCGCTATCCATCTTTTCCCATAATGCACACCAAACTCCCCAAAAAATATGAATCCATGTCTAAAATAATACTTTCTTACAAACCGAGTTCATTGCATAGTGTGTTGGTTAAGTGGTGGTATTGTTGTTGTGGCCACCAAGGTTAAAGTCTATGTTTGGCTATTGTGATCATAGGCACTATGCCTTCATTGATCCAATGTGCTCACAAACTTGACCCACATTCCCATATTTGTGGTATATCTAGTTCATAGCTCCAAGATAATAAAAAAAAAAGTGCTTACGAACCAAAAAAAATACTTTCTTACAAACCAAAATATATCCAAACATGAGTGAAAATGACTTACTTTTACCTAGTCATCCAATATCTTCTTGTGTGGAAAAGGAACACAGATTTAGCAAAAATGATCCACCACTATGAAGAGATAATCATGCCTTCTCTTGGACATAGTTAAACCTCCCACAAAATCTATGAAGATGCTTTTGTATGGATGGGAAGGAACTAGAAATGACTTATATAATTTGCAACTTATGACTATTATGTTTGCTTATACTAGATAACTTGCACCCTCTTATAAATTTGGGGACATCAATTTATATATACGACCAATATGCATATCGTTGAAGGTTAAATATATGGTTTTTGTAACCCTAAAATTTCTATTTCGCTTGGATGTGTGATCTTCCCTCAAAAAATAACATCTTCTCTCTCAACACCCACAACTTGCGCTCAATTTAAAAAATAAACCATCTTGCTAGTGAAAATCTAGATTTGACACAAATTCAGCACCCCGAGCAATGAGAGAAAAAATATTAGCATGAAAAAAAATTAAACATAATTTTTCTATCATATATTTGACTACATAAATTACATCAAATCCTCTCAAACTTCAACTTAAAATTGCCATCCTCTACATTCTATGATTTTGTTGAATTCGTTAGCACTAACCCATCATAGCCTTGAATTCATAAACACGCCAATGTTTGATTAAAAAAAAACAAAACAAAACATTTTCAATCTTTTTAATTAGCTGTATACATACTCATAGCATGCCCAGCTTAAATGTCTAAGCATATTCACAATGTAGAAAGTGTGCCAACAGCAAAGTAGTTCAAAATGTAACAATGCAATTATTTATATTTAATTTATATTTACAAACTATACACAATCGCACATTGTTTAAAAAAAATTGAATATTCATACATTGTGGTCAACTCATTGATTGTTTATTGAAGACCTGGTTCATCATGCAAACTTCACACAAATTGTAATTAACATATCAGCTATTTAAACATGATGGCCTTCTTATTTATTTTGAGCCACCATAACAACTCAGATTGAACGAATGAATACGGTTAACCACTAAATTATCGAGCTGGGTATTGTTTATATGGATTTATAGTTAGCCTTTCATATTCTTTACCAACCACAGTCTCTCTTTCACTATTCAATCTCTAAAGATTCGTCAATGACATCATCTGTAAAGATTTGTTTGTCTGTAGCATTTTTTTAAGGCCAACATTAAGATGAGAATATTTTCATTTCTCTGTCAAGGTTGTGTCTTCTTGTGAGCTAAACTCCTTACCTGAGATGAAGAACGGGCCAACTGCTAAGAATTGTTCAACTATTCATCTGTCGTCTTATCTTTATGATTTTCTATGCTTTATATTCACATGTAAGAAGATTGTTTCTATGCAATTAGTACATCATATGGAATTGAAGATTGTTTCTATGCAATTAGTACATCATATGGAATTCATTAGGTGGGAATTACAGGGTATCATTTAGGCGTAGAGATTGATTCAGATTGATGATATCAAACGTAAAATGCTAATAACCTCTGATAGAAATCCACAATGAGGTTATAGTGGTAGCTACTTTATAGAATTTAAGCTCGTGCCATGAACTTTAGGTGCAGGTATCTGCCTCTTTCCCAACTTATTTGTCAAAAATGGAATCTACAAAGTAGCCATAAAAAATAAATTTTATTATTAACAAAAAAATAGTTATTTATTGGTTACGAATGGAATCTATGCAAGGAAGAAAGCATCCTTTCAAAATCAATCTGTATTAATTATTTATAGAGATGCTTTTTTTTTTTAAACAAATTGGACATTTTGATATATATGTTGATATTTTAGGTTTCATAGATTTATAGTTTTGTGAATTTAAGTTTAAGGGAATAAAGGTTGCTATTGTAAAATTGAGATTATTTAAATTATAAATTTATAAAGTTAGAATTGTAAAATTATGAAATTAGACATGGAAAGTAAAGAAAGTAGATGATGTTTTTGTTAGGGTTTTTAATCATAAAATTTAGTTTATTGTGTTATAGATTAGATTGATCAATATATGATGGTTTTCATTTCTTATATTTAATGTATATTTAATATATTGAGAGTGAACATCATCTTCTTGTCTATCTTTTTAATGACCACTATTAAATCACAACCAGAATTTATTGGTGCTTTGCGAATGCTATAATTGGTGACTATGACCCCCAAGAAGGCATAAAAATACATCCCAAAGTTTTACAAGAGGTATTAATCCTCAACCAAAATATTTTTCCTCCATGTTATGCTAGAAATGAATAGATTTGATAACATTTAAAAATTAAAGACTTTAATAGAATATTGTGTTGAATACATGTTTAATAGTTGGGTCTACTCAACATAAAAACCTTATGGTGTAATACTTGAGGTAATGTAAAACATGACAAAACATCTTTTTTCCTCTAGATTTTCAAGCCCTAAACACTATGCTACCTTGTTTCATAAGGCACAAGCTAGTTGTGTTTTTCCTACAAAGCAAAGACTTTATGGTCTTCAATAAGTTTAAGCTCAAATTTTATGTGTGAATTAACTTCCTTGGTTTAACATAATTACTTATGTGGAATTTTGTTGGCCGTCTTATTAAGCACCTACATCATTTCACCCATTATGAATATAATAAGTTACAATCTTACTAACCCAAAAAATGCATTTGCATTGAAGTAAGACCTTTTTGGAGATTTTAAGGAATCCATACATGTATTTAGGTAGGATATAAATATTTTATGTAGTATGTGTACATATATTAGTTTTTCTAGCACTTTCTTTCAAATCCACTCTAATGTGCATAATGTTTGTGATTATCCACTCACCACTACAACTAAGCTAATGACATATCTACAAAATCAAACTCAACCAATATAGATGATTGGACCAGATTTACTAATAAAAAGTTTAAAACTAGTAGAACAAATGTGCAAACAAACTTATCAACTAGTCAACAGGGCTATAGGAGTGACCAAGCACTTTTCATTCCTTATAGATCCCAAGGTTTAATGAAACCCTTTATTTTCTAGCAACTAGTCAACAAGCCTATAGGAGTGATCGAGCACTGTTCATTCCTTATAGTTCCCAAAGTTTAATGAAATCCTTTATTTTCTAACACTTCTTGAATGATAAATATTGTCACTAAATAGCAAGAGAAAATAGTTGTTTCACAACCTATTTTCTAGGCTATCAAGGTTAATATTACAACTAAATTTCTAAATAGAAAATATTTTTACTATTTATTTCTTAGCACTTTAGCACTTCTAGTGGAAGGGGAGATGGTGAAACTGAAGAATCAATTATTACAAATCAAGTATTTTTAAATAATAATAAATTAAAAAAAGTCTTATTTCATAGCTATGTATCTCTTAATAGGTTAGAGGAAGAAAATACCTTGATGTTATCATCCCATGATTTTGTACTCATTGAATGTTTGTGGCCTAATTAACCCTACTCATAAATATATGGTTAAGCTTAATTAGAATTTTTAAGAAATAAATCTTTCATGTCCACGAGATTTAAGATTATTAAATTCATGAATGATATCATATATCCAAGTTCTCTTTCACACATGCCCAACCATGATGTTGGATGATCTAGGGTTACATAGTATTATCTCCAAATTTAGATGATCTAGAAAATAAAGTAGGTATTTCTCAATAGTTCATCTGCAAAAAGTTAAGATACAAACATGTTAAAAAAAACTAAAAAAAATATGAAACACGATAAAATGACTAAACACACAAGATACCTTATAGAAACCTGGGAAAACAAGAAAAAATCTAGTAAGACTAAACTAACAAATCTTTATTCCACTATATCAATTAATAAATACATTTTAGATAGAATACATCATCAAAATAAGTTCCTGATGCGATCAACTATGTTAGAACACCTACAATGATGTTTACAACTTGAAAACCCCACTCCATAACTAGAATAATTACAAAGTGAACATAAGATGAGGTTCCAAAGAGAGATAACCTTTCCGCAAGATGAGGAAAACAAAAATATAACCCTCACATGTCTCTAGTGATAATAAAAGATGTTTCCCACACTTAGAAGGTAAAAAAGGGCATAAAAATACCTTTGGCTTCTACTACTCAATTTCATCAAAAATATTATTAATCTATATGTGGTAAAACTGAAACCATCAACATAGTTGCATAGCGACTATGATGACCACAAAACCACAATGTATAAAATTAATAATCTTGAAATTATTGGTGGACTTTTTCAACACCACTACCTTAAGAAGGCATAAATTTTTATTTCCATTCAAATATTTATTTTTTCTTTTCCTACACTCATATATTGTCTTCCTTATGATTCACCAAATCACCCCAAGCCTTCAATTGACCTTCCAATTCACCCCAATCCTTCATTTCACCTCTAATTTTAAAACTAATGATAGGGTGATCTCCCATATAAAGGAAATTCCTTAGAGAGGATCCTCACTAAAATTAAAAATAAACAACCCTTTGGCCATAGTCCTTTGATCCATTTTATTGAAAGATTTATTGAAAGCACAAGAGGAGTTAACAACAATCTTATATGACAACAGATCAGTGATTGCATTATCACAGAATCATGTTTAATTCACAAAAGGAGCAAGCACATTGATACAAGATACCATTTCATGGGAGAGCTAGTGAATAATGGAGAAATTCATTTAAAATTTATAGATTCAAAGATGAGTTAGCAAACATTTTGACTAGGGCACCACCTAAAGAGAAATTTAAGTATATACGATAAAATATGGGTATACTTGATGTTGAAGATGTGAGTGGAAGAAACTAAAGAGAAATGTTAGAATAAACTAATTTCTCCACTCTCCACATATGGAGTTAGCTAAAACTGAATTGCACATATTCTCTAGTTGTTAAAACTATTTTCCACATTTCCTAAAAATTTGTTAGACTAGTTTCCATTTCTCCTAATCTTCTCTCCATATCTTCTAAATATGCTATGTTATAGATTTCTATTTTTTTTATGTCTCCTAATTTTAGTTGAGATTGTTTGCATGAAATCCTCTATAAATACAAAGGTAATACATAAATTATATGTATCAATGAAATTTGTTTTTGTATGTTGTAGCATTCATATTACTTTCTTCTTTGCTTTCAAATTTGGTATCAAAGCAGGTTATTTAAACCACATTAGAATATTGTAGAAGTCTGAGGAGGAAGAGCTACTTAGAAGTAGAAAGTAGTTGGAAGAGGCCGATTTTACAACTATGAAGAAGCCCCAAAATTAAGTTTCTTCCAACTATCAAACAAAGCCAAGAAACGATTGCAAAGAAGAAGTTGATCCATAGAACTCAAAATGGAGACCATATCTGCTAAGGGAGATCTGTGATTGTTGTGTCCTTGAGCCATTGTCAATTGAGAGGCCATCAATTTTACAATTAGTTGTCAAAAAGTTTGAAGGAAGTCGCAATATTTTAGAGGGAAAAGTGGGAAGTTGCTACCAATTGGTGATTGAGAACCAAATTAGTTTGTAGACATGGCAACAAACAACAACATTTCTCAACCCCAAATCCCCATTTTCACTCCAGTGAGAACTATGATTTCTAGTCAATAAATATGAAAATGTTATTTTTCTCTCAAGATGTGTGGAACAGGGGCAGTCTCATGGGCATCAAAAAGAAGTCAATAGTGACACTTTCATTAGCTGAAGCAGAGTATATAGCAGCCACATCAGCAGCATGCAGTTTGGATGAGAAGAGTATTAATAAATTTGTTGCAAGCACAAAAGGAATCAACACTAATCTTATGTAACAACGAATCAGCAATTACATAATCAAAGAACCATGTTTAATTCACAAAAGGAGCGAACACATTGGAACACATTGATACAAGATACTGCGTTTCATAAACTAACTTATCAATAACAAAGAAATTCATTTGAAATTTTACAAACCGCAAACATTTTCACTAAGGTACTACCTAAGAAGAACTTTGAGTATCTACGACAAAATCTGAGTATAATTGATGCTGAAGCTATGAGTGGAAGAAATTAAGGAGGAATATTAGAATAAACTAATTTCTCCTCTCTCTACGTATGCAGTCAGTTAAAACTAAACTGCACATATTCTCTAGCCGTTAAACTGTTTTCCATGTTTTCCAAAAATATGTTAGACTAGCTTCCGCATCTCCTAATCTGCTCTCCACATCTTCTAAATCTGTTATGTTATAGACTAGTTAATCTCATGGACGTAATTAAAAATATTCATTCATTCATTCTCAATTAAAATTATAATTTGCGTGAAATCCTCTATAAATACAGAGGGAATGTAAATTGTATGTATCAATAAAATCTATTTATGTATGATGTAGCATTCACAATGTTTTCTTCTCTGCTTTCACACCTGAACAACTTCCATCATAAAAATTCAGCGAGAGTCCTACAGCTTCCTCTGATAAAGGGGTGCCAGATATTAAAACACATGCAAGTGAATAAAAGCATCTCTTATAACTACAGTAGTTGTTACTGGTATTTCAAATCCCGCCTACGAACAAGTCATACTTCTCCCTCCCTTTATAACTCATAAACAGCAAGGCATGTTATGCGATTCATTGAGCAGTTGAATAACTCTTTGGAAACTTGAAGTTCCAGAGTAGGACAGCGTAACAACTCAGATTGAACGAATGAATACGGTTAACCACTAAATTATCGAGTTGGGTATTGTTTATATGGATTTGTAGTTAGCCTTTCATATTCTTTACCAACCACAGTCTCTCTTTCACTATTCAATCTCCAAAGATTCATTAACGACATCATCTGTAAAGATTTGTTTGTCTGTAGTATTTTCTTAAGGCCAACGAGATGAGAATATTTTCATTTCTCTGTCATCGTTGTGTCTTCTTATGACTAAACTCCTTACCTGAGATGAAGAACGGGCCAACTGCTAAGAATTACTCAACTATTCATCTGTCGTCTTATATTTATGTTTTTCTATGCTTTATATCCATATGTAAGAAGATTATTTCCATGCAATTAGTACGTCACATGGAATTCATTGGATGGGAATTATAGATTATCATTAAGCCCTAGAGATTGGTTCGATTTGTTAATATTGAACGAAAATGCTAACAAACTTCTTGAAAATAATCCACATTGTTAAAGCAGATTCAAGTTTTAGTGGTAGCTGCTTCATAGAAATTTAAGCTCATGCTGTCAACTTTAGGTGCAGCTAATTGCCGCCTCCCCTTTTTTTTGTTTTTTTTCAAAATGGAATCAACACGAAGTAGCCTAAAGATCAAAATTTATTATTATTTTAAAAATGGTATTTATTTCTCACAAGAGGAATCTACTTAGTATTTCAAAATCAATGTGTAGTATTTATTTAGAGTGATTTTAAACACTTATGAGAGAAAAAATGTTATTTAGTATATTGTATTATATATTTGTCTATGAATTTTAGGTTTTGTAAAGCTCATACAAAGTTAAAGATTTATTGCTTTTAGAATTGATGTTTTCTAAGTTATGAGTTTAAAGTTAGAGATTACACAAATATAAAATAGACTTTTTAGTAAAGTAAGTATATACTATTTTTGTTAGGTTTTTTTATTATATGTATTTTATTTTGAATTTCTCATTAATATGTGATTGTTTTTATTCTTTATATTTAATGTGTATTTATTGTATTAAGAGTGACTATTGTCTTTTTTAGATAGTGTTTTCATTTAAATAATTCTAAAGTATGATCTATTAGAGCTTTATGAATACTAGAATTAATAACCATGGCCTTCAAAAAGGTATAGAAATACATCCTCAAAGATTTCCATGATGTATTGTCCCTTAACCAAAACATCATTTTACTCATTTTGGTAGAAATCACTAAAATTGATAATTTTTGAAAATTAAAATTTATACTTCATATTTCATTCTAGTCTTATTTCCTAAGGAGGTGCAAGAGTTGGGTTCACTCTATATAATAACCTTATGATGATATTCTTAAGGCATTATTGAGTATGATGGAAAAAAAAAAAAAGATTTTTAAAACATGAACATTATGTTGCCACATTTTATTAAGAACACCCTAGTTATGTTTTCCCTATTTATGGTCTCCATAAAGACCATAAAGTTTGATATTATTATTTGATGATTACCACTTTATTTATACAAAGAAAGAAGGAATCAGTTGCAAGGAGGAAGTGGCTGAAATAGTTTAATTGCATACACCTATCTGCTAGTTATACAATGTAATATGCTAATATTCCCCCCCTTATTACATTGTTCTTACAAATGTATCATCAAAACCTCAAACTTCACCTTGCCAAGGGACCCCCCCTTAAGGCTTACATAACAAAGCTTGTTGATTACATAAATATAAATTCATGAGATCTTTAGAAGAAACAAATCTTGAATCAAGTGGAACACCATCAAGCTGCCTCATAACCCTCGTAAAGGTGTAGATTCGAGCTAAATTCCCGAGTTCTTGGACTACCATTTTCTCAAACTCCCAAATCACTTGATTCCCAAATTATTCGACAACAAACCATATTGAGCTCTGTAAACATAGGGCTCCATCAAGTTGTCTCTTGACATTGGTAAGGGTATAATTCTCAATCACAGTTTCATAAACTCTCTAGACAACAATCCATATTGAGTTCAACACCAAATCCCAAACCTATCTCCAAAAATCAAACTTCACAATATATGTATTCTTAAAATCCATCAACATCAACAAAGAAAACAAGAAAGAAAGTAAAAAAGTTTCTCATGCAAAGCACCATCTCAAAGTGAGAAGCTAACTTGAGATGATGAAAGTTCCTTCATCCTTTGGTGCCATGAGCCTCCAATTGATAATCCATTACATAAATTTAAGTTTGGTTTGGATGCCTTGAAGGTTGTTTTCAATTTTCTTGCTAGTGTCTTGCTTTTGTAATGCGCCAAAAGAAACTGAATATTAGGATCATGAAATTTCTTAGTGTTCCCATGCTTGTAAAGATTTGCAGGAATAGTCACTATCATGATAATTTGAATACAAGATCGTCACATCCTTTGATGAAATCCATCTCATCATACATAGTGTCTCTATACTCCTTGTACATGTTATGATAGCTAATTCAACTCTAATAATAAAACCATATACCATAATTCTTGTACATATTATGATAGCTAATTCAACTCTAATAATAAAACCATATACCATAATTCTTGATTATTGTTGGATTTTTCTCAAAAAATCTCATTAATAGCAAGCATTTTTCTATTACTCTTCTTCACCTTCCATAGCTTCCTCAAAAATACCAAAACTTGGACTTAGTCCGAACATCATTTATAGCCCATAATTTCGTCTTATAGATCTTAATATTTTCATCAATTAGAGTTGGAAAAACCCACCCAACAACTTGATACTGATGAAACATGTACTTCACCATTGTTTCCTTTACGGAAACAGGTATGAATAGATGAGAGCAACACATAAAATTTAATCAGATTAAAGAGAAGTAAAATGTACACCTCCTTGTCCGACTAAAACCCTACAACACCATTCCTTTTGGATTATGTGTGGATTGGCAATTTTAATGTGGGTATCAACACTTAATCTAAAATATCCAACACAAGAAGCTCATGGATTCGAGAGACAGTGTAGACCATTGATCACCTTGAATTGCTTCTTCAGTTCACATCATCCAAGAATAATTATCGAGAAATAAGACAATCACAAATATTTTTTTGACAGAGCTCCAGTTACAATTAGTTTTCTTCAAAAACCATAAGATTAACATTAATCACTATATCTTATAAGTTGTTGCTTTGTTGATATGACAGAGTCCGCAAGGAGCTCGCCTTTAGAAACATTGATACTCACTGTAGATTTATAAACCTTCAAAATAATCTAAATCCTTGTGCAAAAAATCTCCACGCCTAGCAAGTACATTCATGTTCTTTATAACTCTATTTAGGAGTCATCAAAGAGAGCTTAAAAAACTTTCAAAGAAAGAAATGGTGGAAATACAACAGTTGCTACTAAAATATAAGACCAAAGAAAAAACTAGTGATTGTCATTGTTCTCTGGGCGATGTCGATCGGGAGAGGTTTAAATGTGCCCAAATATACAGTCGGTTAACAGAAAATCAGCATAATATTTATGCCCATATAGCATTTGAATTAAACACATTCTCCATTACATGTATACTGGCAATGCTCATCTTCAGGAATGAATCTACACGCTTCCACGCCTCCTATAATAGGATTATATGCAGAGTTCCACATGCCTCACATGGCACAAGCTCAATTAGACACTCTGATACGGCCTGGCTTAAACATCACACACTAAGCGCTGACCGCTTAGGTGGATGTCCCTTTTAACTCAACTCTGTCAGTCTGTTTAACCCAACCCTTTTTTCAGTTTCCGGTTCCGGCTGTAAAAAAAGTTTTCTGATGTGACGCGTGAGTTAGTTGGCTTTCGCTTCTGTACGGAGGTCTCAGAGAGTGGACTACCATTGGCGCAGAAATACCAATGTGGTCTGCTTTATTAGTTGCCATGTTCGTAAAAAAAGTGTTTGAAAGATGATGTTTTAAAAATATTTAAAATTAATATTTAAGATTTATTTAAAATCATAAGGTTGTATTTTAATCTTTAATTTGTTATTTAATATATATTATTTATATTTAATCTTTTTACATAAAAAAATTAATTAAAAATTGAAATTTTTATTTTAATTTAAAAAATATGAATATTTAGTATAAAAAAATATTGAAATCTTTTTTTTAAAATTATATTAAAATTAATTTAAATAGTAAAACTTGATATTTTAATATAAATTAATGTTTAAACTTTGATAAAAATAAAAGTTTATTTATATTTTTTAAATTTGATTATTGATAAATAAACAATTTAATAAGCAATGTTCAATTTTAAAATAAAATTTTAAATCTTGTGTATAAGATTTCTAGTAGATCTTTCAATTTTTTAAAAAATAATAATAATATGTAAGTATACTTTTTTGAAATAAAATATAATATTTTTTTTAATAATTTTTTTTATTTTAATAGTTGAATGTATTTAATTTTATTAAATTTTGTATTTTAATAACTAATTCATTCAAAATATTTTTAGTGTATTTAAAAATATTTATATTATACATAAAAAATCACATAACAAATAATGCATATTCTTCAAATTGTATTCATTGTATTTTGAATATCATTTTTCTAATTAATATTTTAATTATGTTAATATTCTAATCATATTAGTCATATACTAAATACTTTTCTTTATGCTATTTTGATTGATTAAATTAAATGTACAAAACACTTCTCTTAACATTATTAGTTCCTCCCATGGAATTATAGCCAAGGCCAAGACTATAACTAGTGACTAATATTGTATATTTGAGCAAATCAAAATTGATAATTTTATTTTCATTCATTATATTTATTTTTTTCTAATGCAAAATGTGTGATATTTAACTTTTATAATTTTCAAAATCATTTTTGTCAAATATCATTGACCAAAAAAACTAAGGCAATGAGAACAACTTTTGTGGAAGTGAACATAATCTCTCCCATTTAATGCATGATATTCTGAAGTACAATGATTATAGTAAAGTTAAAATAAATTTATTATAAAAAAAATTGAAATAAATGTAATCTTTTTTATTTTACAATTTTATTAGCTTTTGTTGAGGCAGTTTATCCTCATTTAATGTGTGATATTTGGAAGTACAATAATTATAGTAAAGTTAAAATAAATTTATTATAAAAACTTTTCAAAAGAAGTTACAAATAATGATATAAATAACTAAAATCTATATTGACTAAAAGATAACCTAAGTAAAATGCAAAGAAAGTATTGGATATAAAGTTAAAAACATTTACTTTTTATGAAACAAAAATATCATTCATATAACTCCTAAATTTGGTCAAAGTTAAAATTAAACTCATCAAATATTTTTTTAACATCTCACTTACAATGTAAAAGATAATTAAATAAATATAAACATTTATATATTTTCTCTTAGATAATTATTATAGTAAGTAGTTAGTGATTAATATTGTAAACTATCATTTAATGCATGATATTGAGAAGTATAATGATTATAGTAAAGTTAAAATAAATTTATTCCTAAAACTATAAATCCTTTATTAACTAAAAGATAACCTAAGTAAAATGCAAAGAAAGTATTAGATATAAAGTTTAGTAAAAAATCATATACTTTTTATGAAACCAAAATGCCATTCATAAAACTCCTAAATTTGGTGAAAGGTAAAATTAAACTCATTAAATATTTTTTTAACATATGGATTAGAGTGCAAAAGATAGTTAAATAAATATAGATATGTATATATTTTTATTTTTGGATTATTATTATAGTAAGTAATTAGTGGTTAATATTGTAAACTATCATTTAATGCATGATAGTCAAAAGTACAATGATTATAGTAAAGTTAAAATAAATTTATTATAAAAAAATTACAAATAACGATATGAATAATAAAAATATTTATTGACTAAAAGATGACCTAAGTAAAATGTAAAGAAAGTATTGGATATAAAGTTTTGTAAAAATTATTTACTTTTTATGAAAGAAAAATGTCATTCATAAAACTCCTAAATTTGGTAAAAGGTAAAATTAAACTCATCAAATATTTTTTAACATCTCACTTAGAGTGCAAAAGATAATTAAATAAATATAGAAATTTATATATTTTTATTTTTAGATTATTATTATACTAAGTAATTAGTGGTTAATATTGTATAGTTGACCCAATCAAAAATGACAATTTTATTTATTCATAATAAAAGGAATTCAAAAACATTACAAATAACGATATAAATAATAAAAATCTTTATTAACTAAAAGATAACCTAATAAAATGCCAAGAAAGTATTGGATATAAAGTTTTGTAGAAATCATTTATCTTTTATGAAACAATAATGTCATTCATAAAACTCCTAAATTTGGTGAAAGGTAAAATTAAACTCACCAAATATTTTTTAACATCTCACTTACAAAAGATAATTAAATAAATATAGGTCTACTTATTTTTAGATTATTATTATAGTAAGTAATTAGTGGTTAATATTGTATATTTGAGCCAATCAAAATTTATAATTTTATTATCATTAATTATAGAATTTTTCTAATGATAAAATGTGTGATATTTAACTGAGGCAATGAAGACGACTTTGGAGGTGAGCATAATATTTTTGTTTTATAATTTTATTGACTTTTGTTGTGGCAATTTATCAGCCACTTAATCCTTGATATTGGAAGTACAATGATTATAGCAAAGTTAAAAATAATTATTATAAAAACTTTTTAAAAATAGTTGCAAATAATGATCTAAATAAAAATCTTTATTGGCTAAAAAATAACTTAAATAAAATGCAAAGAAAGTATTGAATATTATAAAGTAGATTTAAAATATTTGTGTACTCACTAAAGAAAAACAAATTAAAAAAAAGCAATAAGGGACTTTCTTCCGTTACAAGCCTTATTCTATATATATCCTAGAGATCTTAAATTTGAGGCTTCTTTGAAGGTCAACTAGTTGGTGGTGTTCAAGAAGTGGAGGCTTTGTTTCCTCGTGAAAAGATTTCCATTTACTTTCATTTATAATTTTCCACAAATTTTTATTTTATCCAATTTGAATATTTTGAAATCAAACTATTTTAGCTTTTTGTTGACACATCTCTGATATATATTGCAAACGACTTACTCTTCTTTAATATTTTGGCACAAAATAAAGTGGACCATTATGTCTAGTGTGGCCAAATTTTGGCCAATAAAAAACTTGTCAAATTAGGGGCAATTGCAAGAAAAGGAAAAAAAATATTAAAATAATGTCTAAACCACCAAAAAATTTAGTAGGCATTTGCATTACATCACACAATATTTTATCTAGATGCAGTGTAACATTCTTCCTCCAGCTAATGAGATTTCATTGATAAGGATAATGCACAATTGTTGATATTATTTTGTCAATGGAATTGAACATAATAAGCAATCTTCTTATGTCCCCTCTTCGTGCATTAGAAGGTAATTTCATCTATAGAAATTAGCTGCCAAGCCCAATTCTTACTAGTTGAATCTGAAATGAATGTGTTGGAAAAGATAAATATCATTCAGCTATCCAAGATCTTTCTAAATTTGAGAATTCTTTCAATTTGGTTAACATTTTATGGTTAAAAGAGAGTCTTGAGATGTGAGAGATACTTCTTACATAGTTGCAAATCCAAGGCTTACAATAGTGTACTCTATCCCTAATTGGAGTGGGCTATGAAGATTTATCATATTTCAATTTTTCTTAGTTAGAATATCACTGATTTGGAATCACTTGTGCTACTTTGATTTCATAAATTTTTATCCGATAGGTCTTACTTTCAAGTTATAAGTTCATAGTTATTAAATCAATTAAAAAGCGAAGTCTTAGTTGTGTCCATTGCTTGGTGGAGAGGCTTATGGTCTACTTTCCTGAAATAGGATCTTGTGCTTCTCTTCAGTTCTTTGGATGAAATCTAGTCTCAAATATTCCCAAAGTAATTAGCAAGACATGAGTTGTTTCTACACATATATCTATTTTGCTAGATTTTGGAATTTGATGGAATTAGTTAGTTAAATGATAGCTAATCTATGCAGCCCTTGTCTCCCATTTATGTGAATATAGAAAAGTCCTAAAAGTGAACTCACTAATCTTTAAAAGACAAGAAAGGGTTTGGGACTGGTGATCTATAAAACTAACTCAAGAGAGCTAATTCACCGACTTGTGACTATTAGATTAGTTTTATTTGCAAAGTGTTCAATATGGTGCTTGAAAAAGTTGTTTTACCTCATATTATTCCACAATTATGTGCTTAAACAATTAACATAGACAAATAACATTGCACAAATCCAAAACAATGAACACCAAGATTGGAAACCTCTAGTAAGGAAATGAGGACTTATAGCTTCTACTGAGCTCAAATATGCAAAGATACGATGGTGTTGGGGTTCATGAATAAGAAACAATATATGAATTTCATTGAGAACACAATCTTCATCCCTCCTACATTGTTGTGTGCTCTTTGCTTTGTTATTCTTTTTCTAATGAACAACTAGTGGGATTAATGGATCACATAGATGTTATGAATTTAATAAGTTTTGTTCATGAGTTAAAACCATGGATTTTAAGTTGAAGTAGTTTACCAATTTTTTCTAGAGATCCTTTATCCTTTTGTATTTATTGCTTTCATAACAAAGCGATATTGCACAAAACATATGAAAATTTTCTTACATATGCTCCTTTTGTTGAAATATTTTATCTTGCATTTTTCAAACATAAGAACAATGGCTTCACAACTGGAAGGAAAAAACTATTGCACTGGATTCAGGCAAGTACAAATTCTACTTTTTCAATTTTTGGCTATATGATAAATTGTGTTAGCATTCTAAAAATCATGTACCATATACTTAGAAAATCGCAACACATGCAATATATCTAACAAGCAAATTTCATTTTGTATAATAAAACATACTCTATATCTTATTACTTAAACACAACTACTTAAATTAATACAAATCAAAGAACAAAACTAACCTCACAACATTTGACAAGAACTTCACAATCACGACCTTGTTTAAATCAATCAAATGGAATACACACAAGATTTTGTTGATGTTATTTAGGTTAATTGATTTTTATTCCAATGTAAAAATATTTAAATATTTAATATTGAAATATTATAGTCTTCTAAAAAATTGTTTCTATTAATTTAATTTGAATATTAAAATGTTGATATGTTTAATATAAATTAATATTGTAAATTTTGATAAAATTATTTTTTAATTTCTAAATTTTTAATTTGAATAATAATAAATCAAGATATTTGATTAAAAAAATATTAACTTCTTAAAATAAAATATAAATTATTATATTTTTAATATGAAAGAATAATAAATGTTGGATAAAAATATTTTTAATTATGAATTAATAAGTGAATGCATTTGAAAAGATATATTTTAAATATATGAAGGTAAAAAAAATATTAGATATAAAAAATTACATAACAAATAGTTCATGCTTTCTATAAGATAAAGACAACATAATGGAGAAAATTAGATGCCCCCAATATAAAAGGGTGTCTCTAGAATCATGATAGGACAATATAGTGAACACAAAATATGGAGGAAGAATGATGTCTCACAATATAATAGAATGACATGGAATTGGAGACACAATATGACTACATAAGTTATAAAAAATAAGCATGAGCACATAATTGTAATCTACGAATGAGGTAAATTGATAAGGCTCGTAACTAAAATATAGTGATATAGATCTAAGCATGGTACACCATCATAGGTATTAGCATCAAGTAATCAAAGTAGAATATAAGTATTACGAGGGATGGGATCATGAGTATATAGGCATAAAAGTATAAAAAATATCATGATAAAATCAAGCATGGATGCATAACAATTAGAAAAGAAGGAAACAAGAAAAACATAGAAACAAATGTGGCAAAGACCAAAAAGTAAGGATAAGATGTGCAAGGGCAATAAAGACAATGCAAACACTTAGAATTATGGCAAGTAAAAAGAAAAGTGTTGTGTGTACATTTGATTTAATCAACCTAAAGAACATAAAGAAAAGTCTTTTGTATATGACTAACATCATTAGAAAGTAATTTTTTTATCAAAACTAAATATTAATTTCATAAGAATATTAATATAATTAATATATTAACAAGAAAAATATATTCATAATACAATGAATACAATTTGAAGAACATAAATTATTTATTATATAATTTTTTTGTATATAATAAATTTTTAATCATAATATATTTAAAATAACCATTTTAAAATATATTAAGAATTTTTTAATGTATTCAATTATTAAAAGACAAAATTTGATGAAAATTAAACTTGTATTTTATTTAAAAGTTTTATATTCTTTAATATTAGAAAAGTTTAAAATTTAAAGATTTACATGAAATCTTGTACATAAGATTTAAATTTTTGTTCTAAAAAAATAACATTGTTTATCAAATTATTTAATCAAATTATAAATTATAAATAATTTTTTATGAAAATTTATAAATATTAAAATTTAAAGATTTCAATTAATTTAATATAAACAACATTTTAAGAAATTTAATATTTTTATATTAAAATATTCATATATTTTTACATTAAAATATTTTTTTATTTTTAATAAATTTTAATAATATTTTAATATTTTAAATATTTGTACACATTAAAAAATTATAATTAAATATTTAAATTTTTATAAAAAAATAAAATAAAAATAATATGTATTAAATAAAAAACTAAAACTAAAATATAACCTTTATCATTTTAAATAAATGCTAAGTTTATATATTTAAATGTTTTAAAACATCCTCTACATTAATATTTCTCCAACACCAACAATAATTTATTTTATAAAAAAAAAATTATATTTTATTTCAAAAAATTATACTTTCATATGAATTACTTTTTTTTTTTAATTGGAAGATTTACTAGAAATCTCATACATAAGATTTAAAATTTTATTTTAAAATTGAACATTGTTTATCAAATTGTTTATTTATCAATAATCAAATTTTAAAAATATAAATAAAATTTTATTTTTATCAAAGTTTAAACATTAATTTATATTAAAATATCAAGTTTCAATATTTAAATTAATTTTAATATAATTTTAAAAAAAAGATTTCATGATTTTTTATACTAAATATTCATATTTTTTAAATTAAAAAAATAAATTTTTATATAAAGAAATAAAATAAAAATAATATATATTAAATAACAAATTAAAGATTAAAACACAACCTTACAATTTTAGATAAATCCTAAGTATAAATTTTAAATATTTTAAAACATCATCTTAACAAACACTTTTTTGCGAACATCGCAACTAATAAACTAGACCTAAATTGATATTTCTCCATAAAAATGCAGCGCGAATGGGTCCGTACAGAAGCGAAAGCCAACTAACTCACGCGTCACATCAGAAAACTTTTTTTACAGCCGGAACCGGAAACTGAAAAAAGGGTTGGGTTAAACAGACTGACAGAGTTGAGTTAAAAGGAACATCCACCTAAGCGGTCAGCGCTTAGTGTGTGATGTTTAAGCCAGGCCCTCTGATACCAAATGAAGACCATAAAGTTTGACATTATTATTTGATGATTACCACTGCATAATTTATATAAAGGAAGAAGGAAGTCTGTTACAAGGAGGAAGCAGTTGAAATAGTTTAACTGCATACACCTGCCTACTAGTTAAACAAATGTAATATGCTAACACTCCAATAAGGCTAAACTCAAACGTTATGTGTGAATTGAGTTCCTTGCTTTACCAATACCTATGTGGGATTTTCTTACCATCTTATTACAACTCTACATCATTATTTTTATCATGAATAGAATAATTTGTCTACTCTAACTATCCCTAAAAATGTATCTGTGTTGAAGTATATCTTTTTGAAGATTATGCAATTAGTTAGGATATAAACTTTTTTGGTGTGTGTCACATAATAACTTTTCCAACACCTTCTTTTTTACCATTATAATAAAATTAATATTTATTATTATCTAGTCATGGTCACTACTAGTTTTATCCCAAATCCAATGGCATACATGCATTTAACTCCAACTTAGACAATATAGGTGATTAGACCACTTTTATTTATAAAATATCCAATTAATAGAATATAGGTGATCGTAAAAAATGTAACTATTTAAGAAGCCTCTAGGTGTAGCCAAGGTATTATTTGGGCCTTCTAGTTGTCAGGATAACAAAGGTAAACAACTAGAATATGAATATAAAATTAAGTGTGCAAATTTAAAATTAATTGTGAGTATTTGTGAAATACCATTCAATTAATTGTTCTTAATTATATAACATCGTTAATATATTTATGAATTTTAAATTAAAAAATAATAAATTAGCAAACTACATGAGAATAAAAAATTATACAATTATCTTTATCTTCTAAATTTGGTAAGTGGGTGCAGCAGGTTGATTATGAAGACTCTCTAATTATTGTCTTTCTTGTGGTAAAGTGGGTCATGCCTCCTTTACTTGCTCGAACGAGAAGAAACAACACACTGTTTGGAAGAAAAAGGAAAAGGTGACTAATGATGTGGAAGACTCCACTATATGTCAAGAGATTTAGAATGATGTTGTTGGGGAACCTTCTAAGTTGGACCCCTTTGTTGATTCTTTGGACTTGGTTGATTCTAATGGTGGTTTTGTTTCATTCCCTTGTAACAAAAAGCTGAAAATATTGGTGGAGAGGAATCCCTATATTAAGATTCAGCAAAAATCTTTGGAACAATTATTTAAACCACCTTGACCTTGTTTTGTGGGGTGGTATCCCCTGCTGTGTTTCGCTGTGTCTTTTGTTATTTTTTGAATGTGCCTTTTGGTTGTCTCTTCTAGTGGTTATTCCTTGTCTTTTGGGCCTTATTGTTGTATCTTTATTGATGTAAAAGGGATCAAGGCCCTTTCAGAATCCCTGCTTATCTTATCAAAAACAAATTACACAAGATTTATGTGGAGAAATATTTTGGGAAAGAAAATCTACGAAGAAGAGAGACCAATTATATATTATCTTATTCAAACAAGATTACAAAGAAACACACTTCCTTCACTTCTTATTTATCTTCAATATCATCATACGGCTCCAATTTATAAGAATTTTTAAAGAAGAATACCACTAGCAGTTTCCAAAACAAGAGGTTCACAAACCATTATAAAACATGGCATTCAAAATCCCCTTGGAAAAAACAAACAACATATTTGGAATTCCCTCTAGAATGTGTAAATTTATTCATTTTGGCATCCCAAGTAACATCTTTTCCCTCCTTTCCAAGCACCTAACTTGAAAACATAATCAATTTTATTACAAGTAATTAATTATTGTTTCTAGTGGATCCCTTCATCCTTTATGAATGCATTTATAACTATAAGTGGAATATGATTACAAATTATTTTTTACCAACACTCTAGGAAATTAGTTTGAGTTATCCTATAATCAAAACAAATACATGAATACAATCTCTATAACCAAACTACTTCCTTAAATATATTAATAGCAATTATATACTCTATCTCAATGGTAGATAAAGAGATCATGTGCTACCTCTTACTCATCCAACTCATTGCAAGACCAAATAAAGTAAAAAAATAGCTACTAGTGGACTTCTAACTATTCAAATCATTGATCCAATCTATATCAACAAATCCAAGTTGCATGTCCAATTTCTTATCCACAATGTTAGTACCAGAATAAACCAAATAATAATAAAAATTACCACAAAATATCTAAGCACCCTCTTCACATAATTCAATCATCTCTAGACTAATATTAGAGATAAATTGCTCAATACTCCCACTACTTAAGCAATATATGGCCTTGTACAAAATATTTCATACATTAGGCTACTAATTACACTAGCATATGACATGTTAGAAACATCCTCAAAATTATCCTAACATTTAGGAAATGTATCTAAAGTAATCTCAATTCCAACTAATAAAGGAACTCTAGCTAGCTTATAGTCCTATATATTAAATCTCTACAAAATAGTATTTACATACTCTAAGAATACTAAAGCTTTATGTATTCATGATCCCTCCCAACTTCCATACCCAATGATGAGTCTAATTAATACCTAGTTTTCTCTTGTTTATTTCATATTTTTTAAATACTTTAAGTTGCTTGTTTCATATACATTCCTGAACTTATATACCCTTTATATCTTTTATGCCACCCAAACCAGACTTTGATGAGTGGAAACTTGATTATGATATGATGATGTTTGCATGGATGAATGTGTGAATTTGTATGAAATTCAATGTGAATCTATGTTTAATTCATGATTGTTAATGGTATGTATGTTTTAGATGGAACTAACTCCTTGCAGTTAGAAGCATTGCAACCCGCAGCAATTGCAAAACTCAACCTGCAGCCAAAGGATTCTAGGTCGATTGCAGGGGAGATTCTAAGAATGTTGGAAATGTGACAGTTGTAGAAATGATGGAAGGAATCATTGGAGTGGTCAATTGTGAGTCATCAGAGTATTCCATAAGATGATGGAGGAAAGAAGAATTTTGCGGTAATCAAGGAACTAGCATGATTGTTTGCACAGAGCACGTCTATGTCATGTCATTGAAGCAGAGTTGTAAACCTATTTGTCTATCTTTTTTAGATATCTAGTTTTAGTTGTAAAGACTTTATCTCTCTCTATTTTGAAGGAGAGTGGACATTTTCATTTAATTTATGTTTTCAATCCTTATGCAAATAAACCTCCTCCCAAACCTATATAGTTGGATTAGTGGTTGAGGAGTAGATCTAGTGGGAAGATATATTTTGATAGTTATAGTTTTGTTTCATAGATAATATCTTTGTTAGTTTTTTTTTATGTGTTCATGAATGAAGAAATTTGTGAAGATTCCTGTCAGATTGTAGAGTTCAATTATATGCAATAAAGATGTTCCAATTTATTGCTATGGTTAGTTGAATCAAGTAGCATATATTTGGTTTCTCTTGTGGGTACAACAGCTTGATATTTATATTTGGTTTCTCTTGTGGGTAGCAAGGTTCACTCAAGCTATTGTTCACCCACCTTAATTTCTATTGTTAATTTAGATGTTTATATTATTGCACATTTCAATTGATTTTTTAGTACATGCACATGAATGATACTTAGTCTCATGCTTTAAGTTTTGTAATGCATCATTGATTCATCCTTCAGAGTGAGTCAAGTAGTTAGAAGTAAGAATTAGAAGTGCTAGTGAAATTGTAGAGCTCAAGTTTAGTAGTTCATAGTTATAGTGTTAAGCCAAAGGTACCCACAACATCAGTAGCAGATTAAGTTATTTCCCTTGTTTTGTAATTTATCATGCTTTATTTTCCTTTCCAGTCTTTATTTTTTTCCTACACATACATGTAAACCACCTATACTTGATGATATAGGTCGTGTAGATTTTGTGAATGCACATATAATTTTAGCATCATCAAAAGCTTACAAAGCCTTGGTTGATAATTTAATGGAGTCTTTACAAGGGTTTAGTGGACTGTTTAGTTAGGAACCCTTCCCTTGAATTGTGTGTCTAACACCAAGTTGACAAGATATTAGTGAGGCCTTATATTTTTGGTTTCGTTGGTGGGGATGGTACTAACTTCATGATTCTCTTGTGTTATTTCAAGCTTTCATAGTTAGAATTTTGTCTTCAGCATTAGGGTAGTAAGGATTTAGTTATCAATACAAACATGATTTGCTAATAATGTGCAAGAGTCATTGATCCAAAGAGTCATGACTATTGTATGTCGAGGCGGTGAGACACTCTAGGAAGATTTATCCCCTCAACACACGAAGTTTAGAGGATACTAAAAAATTATTAAACACACAAGATACCTTGGAGAAACATAGGAAAATTAAAAAATCTAGTAAGACTAGATAAACAACTCTTGATTCCACTATATCTCTTCGTAAATTTATTTTAGATGGATGGAATCATTAAAACAAGCTCCACATGTCATCAACTATGCTAGAACACCATATAGATGGATCAACATCGAAGGTTGAAAATGGCGAGCAAGAGGACGAGGGCGTGGGCGAGCGGTAGTTTTGAATTTGGCGATGGCGAAAGAGCAGATAAGGACAACCCAGATGGTGGCTTCCTGGAGGTTGAGCAGCATGAGGAGACTACCTTTGTTGCCTAGTTCTACTAGCATGGTGGCATCGGTTCTGTTGGGGGAGGTTGGGTGGCTATGTTGCCTCCTTTCCTCTTTTCCTTGGGCGTGAACAGGAATAGGTGTGGAGCAGGAGCTTTGAAAACTGTTGAAGACGATGAGGTGGTTTTTGAAGTTGGGGAGGATGTTTGATCACCTACGTGTGGGATCTTCTTCCCTCTGGTGCCTTCTGGGTTGTGGTTGTGTTTGGATCTCGTGGCTTTTGGCCCTTTTCAGGTGTCACATGGCTTGTGGATGGCTATTTATGGGTGGATACTGTAGTTTTTTGGGTTGTGTCATGGCTGCTTGTGGTGGTCTATGGCTACTCTTGCTTGGAGTAGGGCCTCTTTTTTTGCAAGCGTGGGTTCCCTGAGGTTTGGAGCTACTTTGATTATTTTTCATTGCTTTGTTTTCCTCTTTTGGAGGGTTTCAGCTTCCTATTGGTAGTCCCTTGGGTCTACTTGTTTTTTTAAAGATTTCTATACTCTACTCTCCTTTTCTCTTGACTCTCTTGTTATGGGGGTCTGGTGTGATGCTTGTTGCTTCCTGGGTACTGCTTGGAGGACTTTGGTGGTGTGTGGTTGTGGAGGTTTTTGTGAGGTGGACTGGTTGGAGGACTGGCCTATTCTTGGTCCTATTCGGTGTAATGGGATGGCTTGGGGGTTTTATTTGTTGGCCTATTTTCTAACTGATTCCTTCTAGTCTTCCCTTAGCCCTTTTATGTTGTCCTTTTGGTGGTGTTGTGCTGGTTTTTTCTTGCCTTGGGTGTGTTGTGGGTTCTCCTGGTTTCCCTTTTTTGGACTAGTCTTGCTTCCCTTGGGTTGGCTCTATGGAGATTAGGCCTATCTCTAGCTCTAACCGACGTGTTAGGGAAGCTTGGGGGCTTTATGGTTTGTTTGTCTCTCAGTGTCCTTGTTTGGGTTCCCTTATCCCTTTTGTGCCCAGTTTGCTTCTATTATCCTTGGGCTTGGATCTATGCTCACTTTGGTTCTTTGGTGTGTAGATTATGGATTTTTTGCGGCTAGTTAGGTTATGCTTATGGTGGTATCTTTGGGCCCAGCTGTGTGCTTTGTTGGAATATTTTCCTGCTTCCTCCTACCTATACCTAATACTAGGGCTGCCTTGGGATGAGGTTTTTTCCCTCCCTTTTGATTTCACTTCCTAGTGTTGGGATCTATGGCTTGAGTCTTCTATTGAGGGGGAGATTGTTCCTTTTAAGGTGGATCCTTCTTCTTTTGACCTATGGAGTTGGTATCCATAGTGATGCTTGGTGGATCTTCTCTTTTATGTTGGCTCTTATTGAGGTGTTGCTTGTGTAAGGAGGAGAGTGGTGTTTTTGGAGGTTTTGGGTCTCATTTCATCCTCTCTGTTGGAGGTGAGCCCCCTCCTCTTGAGGTGGAGATGGACTTGGCATCCCTGGTGGGAAGGTGGTGTTGGGAGGCTACTATTAGCAGATTGGTGGGATGTTGTTGCAAAAAAGCTAATTGTATGGAGATGTTCTCTTCCCTTGCTCAACCTTGTTCTTCTCAAGTTGAGGTTGTGATTTTGGATGGGTTGTTTGCTCTGATTGGGAACTTTGGTTGCCCTTGTTTTATTGGTTCTAATGCGAATTGGAGTTGCATCAGTGATGTTTTTCTTGAGTAGATGGTTTGTTGTTTCCTGGCTAGCGCTGGTGGGTTCTTTATTCACTTATGGTTTCCTGGCCCTAGTTAAAATCTAGTTGTATTGGGATCTTGTCCCTCTCTTGTTATCTATTGCAACTTGTCTTGTCATGTCTTCTTATTAACTGTTACTGTTGTTTTGTTGCTAATTATTTGTGATTTATCTTTTATGTAGCTTGCCTTCCTTGGACAAGGTTACGGAGCCCTTCAAAACTGATTTTAATGGGTTTTGAGGCCCCATCAAAACCTACTTTACCTCTAATCAAAAACTATGCTAGAACAAATACAATAATGTTTACAACCTCAAAACCCACCTTCAAAATCAAAATCCTTGTACAAAGTAAACATAAAATAAGGTTCTAAAAAGAGATAGCCTTTCCATAAGGTGTAGAAAAAAACATATAAACCTCACATGTCTCTAATAATGATAAAAGATTTTTTCCACACTTGGAAGGGAAAAAAGGGCATAAAATATCTTCATCTTCTGCTACTCAATTAATTTATTTTTAAAAAAAAATTAATCTATATGTGGTAGTCACAAAACCATCGAGGTAGTTGGATAACCACTATGATGACTTGAAAACCACAATGTAAAAAAATAACAATCTTGTAACTATTGATTTCTTTTCAAATCTTGCTTGTTTCCTTTTCCTACACTCTTGTATTTTTCCTTTCTTTAATATCTAGCTCTAAAACCAATGATAAGTGATCTCCTATATGAAGGAAAGTCCTTAGAAAAAATCTTGACTAAAATAGAAATAAACAACTCTTTGGCCATACTCCTTTGATCCATTTTATGGATCACACCTTTATATTGGGGATAATTTTATTCTCCACAATATCAAATACTAATAAGTGAGGAAATTTCTTCCCATGTTCCTCCTTTGAGTACCATTTTGTCCTTGAAATTTTGTCTGTCAACCTAATCAACCAAGTGTCATGAACCATGCTTTAGTTCTAACTCTCCTTCTAAAGAATCACATTACTTTCCAATTCTTCTTATGTATTTTGAGAAATATCATCAACTATAGGTAGCAAAAATTATTCCTTCTCATTTAGCATCATTGGCTAAAAGAGGCCTATGTTATCTGTACATTCATCACTAAGTGAATATAAATGTAAGTTGGTAAATTAGGAAAAGAAAAAAAATTCCAACATATCCCAAAATCATGTGGACCATAATGGAAAGGCTTAATATTAGTTTATTTTCCTTTAATTCTCTTCTTACCCAAGTATAGCCATAGTATATCTCCCACCATGAGCCTTTTGCTCAATATGTTTGTTAATTATGATATTTCTTTTTCTTTTTTTTTAGTCTCCTTCAATTTCTCTTGCACATGGAGATGTATTTTCTAAATATTCTTATCGAATTTATAGCCCTATGGACCTCTAATTACACATCATCTTTCTTAATACATGATTATACTAAACAATATCTAAAGGAATGAGATTTAGATATCCAAAACATGTCTCAAATAGTGAAAATTTTGTTGAAGCATGAATTCTCTAGTTCTAAGAATGATATATGTAAGCCATCTTCTTATCACAAGTATTTGTATGCCCCTAATTATATTATTAGGTGTACCAATTTCTAGTTAATATATTTATTTTCCCATTAATTTGATAATACAATGTGGTTGATCTCTTCAACTAGGTATCCATATTTTCCCACAATGCGCACCAAACTCCACCAAAAATATGAATCCCTATCTAAAATAATACTTTCTTACAAACCAGGTTCATCGCATAGTGTGTTAGTTAAGTGGTGGCATTGTTTTTGTGGCCACCAAGGTTCAAGTCTATGTTGGTCTATTGTGATCGTAGGAACTATGCCTTCATTGATCCAATGTGCTCACAGGCTTGACCTACAATCCCATATTTATGGTTTATCTGGTTCATAGCTCCAGGATAATAATAATAATAAAAAAAAGTGCTTACGAACAAAAAAAAATACTTTCTTACATTCCAAAATATACCAAAACATGAGTGAAAAATAACTTACTTAAATACCTCATCCATTATCTTCTTGCATGGAAAAGGAGCACAAATTTAGTAAAAATGATCCACCACTATGAAGAGATAATCACACCTTCTCATGGGCATAGTTAAACCTCCTACAAATTCTATGAAGATGCTTTTCTATGAATGGGAAGGAACTAGAAATGACATATAATTGCAACTTATGACTATTATGCTTTCTTGCACTAAATAACTTGCACCCTAGATTATAAATTTGGAGACATCAATTTGTATATATGGCCAATATGCATACCGTTGAAGGTTAAATATATGGTTTTTGTAACCCTAAAATTTCTATTTCCCTCATATGTGTGATCTTCCCTAAAAAAATAACCTCTTCTCTCTCAACACCCACAACTTGCTCAATTTGAAAAATAAACCATCTTGTTGGTGAAAATCTAGATAAATAGCACAAATTCAGCACCCTAAGCAATGAGAGAAACAATATTAGCATTTTAAAAAAATGGACATAATTTTCTATCATATATTTGACTACATAAATTACATCAAAGGGTGATCCCACAAAGCTGGTTTACAATTTCTGGAAGATTCTGATTTTTGTTGAAATCACATATTTTTAGAAAATATAATGATTTAAGCCTTAAAAAATTTCATTTAAAGTATTCCAATTGAAAAGGGTTTGATCAAACTACCTTAGATCAAACCCCCTTGGATAGAACCCCGCTAGTTTTAAACCATACCTATAACAAAATCTCCTTTACACCTATCAAAATGCTGATAAAAAACCACTTTTGATTTACCTTTTGGGGGATCAAATGAATTCATTTAAAAAAAAAAATTGTAAGTATGTAGTCCTTATTATAAGCTTCCCAAAAATTATAATTTTAAATAAATTAATTTTATTATTATATTTATTTTTTATTTCTTGTGAATGTAGGTTTTTCATCGAAAATCAAGCTCTTTGTTCTGCACACATGGAAAATAGTAGATTATTAGGATTTTTTTTTGAAAAATATGAGTGCACCAGATATTTAAGTCCTTGATCCAACAAAATAAAATAAAATAATTTCAATACATACAAAAAAATTTACGCGTTATATGGTCGCGCTATGTATGAATTGTAATTGGTTTCACTTTGAAACTTGATTAAAGAAAAAAAATCAATAAAAAACTATCTAAGAAAGTGGAAGCACTAGTTATTGGAGTTACAAATCTAAATTTGAAAGGATTAGAATTTTATCCTTCACGGAAAAAAAGTTATGCATTATACAATGATCGTCACTTTTTTAAAATGTTGTTTTCTGAAAAAAACTAGTTTTTGAGGGAGATGGAAAAAGAAGTGCAATCTGATTCCAAAAATTTTGAAAAAAATATATTTAGAATCTACAGACAAAATTTCACGAAACTCTAGTTTGCATCATCTTCAAATTCCTCACGGTTTAGCCGCTATAGGTGCTCAAAAGTGAAGATTTAGTTAAAAAAATATATTTTAGTGTCCAGTTTGGCCAAAAATTGTAAACCACTATTGTGGGATCACCCCAAATCTTCTAAAACTTAAGCTTAAAATTTTCCTTCTCTACATTCTATGATTTTGTTGAATTCATTAACACTAACCCATCATAGCCTTGAATTCATAAACACACCAACATTTGATTAATAAAAATAAACAAAACGTTTTCAATCTTTTTAATGAAGTGTATACATACTCATAACATGCCCAACTTAAATTTCTAAGCATATTCAAGTGTGCCAACATCAAATTAGTTCAAAAGGTAACAATGCAATTATTTATATTTAATTTATATTTATAAACTATACACAATCACACATTGTTTAAAAAAAAATTGAATATTCATACATTGTGGTCAACTCATTGATTGTTTATTGAAGACATGGTTCATCATGCAATCTTCACATAAATTGTAATTAACATATCAACTATTTAAACATGATGTCCTTATTGCTTGTTTTGAGTCACCATACACCATAACAACTCAGATTGAATGAATGAATATGGTTAACCACTAAATTATCGAGTTGAGTATTGTTTATATGGATTTGTAGTTAGCTTTTCATATTCTTTCACTATTCAATCTCTAAATATTCATTAATGACATCATCTGTAAATATTTGTTTGTTTGTAGCATTTTTTTAATGCCAACAAGATGAGAATTTTTTCATTTCTCTATCATCGTTGTGTCTTCTTATGAGCTAAACTCCTCACCTAAGATGAAGAATGGGCCAACTGCTAAGAATTGTTCAACTATTCTTAATCCACATGTAAGAATATTTTTTCTACGCAATTATGTGGGAATTACAGAGTATCATTTAGACCTAGAGATTGATTCAATTTGTTAATTTATCATTGTATTGTATGTTTGTCTATGAATTTTTATAAAATTAGATCTTTTAGGTCAAGAAAGTATATATTGTCTTTGTTAGGTTTTTCTATTATATGAATTTTATTTTGAGTTTGTCATTAATATTTGAACCATAGATTTTAAGGTTGGTGGAATGTTATGTCTCTTTTGCTCAATTAGGGTCTTTCACCTAATGGAAAGAGATAGATCCCACACCAAAAATCTAGGTGGTTCACTCAAATAAGGGGATGTATGATGAAGTTAAGAGTAAATGCAATGATCTAAATGCAACTAGATGATGAAATTGATTGATTAAGTATGCAAAACCTAAGAAATGTAACTTGTTTGAAAACACATTGTGTTATGTAGAAATGGACTAGAAATGTGAACAAAACTGAACAAAAAAGGATGAAACTGAAAATGTGCACCTGAGATATGGATGGAGACTGGAAATGACTTATGGAATATTTTTGATGTTGATTTTTAGGCTTGGTAGGACTCATTCACCATTCTGGACGAATTACTTTTGATGGATATTTTGCCTTAGACAATGAAGAGAAGACTTAAACAACTTTGTAATGCAATATTCAATGATTTCTAAGCCTCCAAGATGCCTAAATCTGCAAACACACAAGATAAGAGAGAGAAATTTTGAATGTTAGGGCATGGGGTTTTCCTTGGTCAAACCCCTTTTTAGGTAATTAAACCAAAATGGAGAAATAATATAACCAAGCATGAAATAATAGAGTTATTACCTTGCCATGATGATTGATCTTGAAGTTCTACAGCAAAACATGAAGAATCTGCCCTTGAATGTCTTTGGAAGCTAACTTAATGACTTGCAATGATGAAACCCTAACTTGCTTGACTTGAGACGGAAGAATGATGGATGAATGAGTTGTGAATGAGTTATGAGATGAATGGGGGTTAGAATGGATGAAAAAACACTTATTTATACACACTTATGCACTAATAACCCAATAATACCTCATCACAGGCTGACATAAGGTATTTTTGAATAAAAACCCGAAACAAAATTTGAATTATTTTGAATTTGGAGCCAAGAGGGACTCATTCGCCACCCATGGTGAATGGGTCCCACTCTAGGCTTGTAAGTGGGTGTTGAGAATTAAGTCACATTTAATTTTGTTTATCAAGTTTGCATTCAAAAGTACACTTAATTATGACTTATGAGTGCATAAAGGGGCCAAATAAAGCATAAGAAAGGTGTAAATAGTGAAGATAAGCCTAGAAAAGTGTGAAATCTTGTTACAAGTCATTACAACACTTTAAAATAGGACTTGATAAGGAATAAAAAGGGAATATTTAGATGAATTATAATGAGAAGAGTCTCTAGAAAAGTGTAGAAATGTGTTACAACACTTCACAACACCTTCACAAGATATTAATAAATGCATTTTATTCAATTTGCAAGGGTCCAAGACCTATTTTGGACATGTAAAACACCTCACAACACTAAATAAAGGCCTCATTAAGTCCAATTTATCATCAATTATTCTCCAAATCAAGCAAGTTGCCTTTTTTCTACAGTACAATATGTGATTGGTTTTTATTTTTTATATTTTATGTGTATTTATCATATTAAGAGTGATCATAGGAGGTCAATTTAGCTATTAAATTTTTATTTGGCACAAATTTAGCACCTTAAGCAATGAGAGAAAATATTAGCACAAAAAATATTCTTGGGCATAATTTTTTTATCATATATATTTCGCTACATAAAATACATCAAATCCTCTCAAACTTAGGCTTAAAATTGTCATCTTCTCTACATTCTATGATTTTTTTGAATTCATTAACATTGACCCATCATAGCCTTGAATTCATCAAAACACCAAGGTTTGATAAAAAAAGGAAACCAAAAAAAATCAATCTTGTTAATGAAGTGTATCCATACTCATAATATACCCAGCTTAAAAGGCCCCCCTATTCTTGGATAATTCAATCTTAACTTTGATGGTTCAACTAAAGGTAATCTTGTTAATGAAATGTATCCATACTCATAATATACCCTAACAATTATATTTGGCCCTCTCCTAACATATCTCCTAGTTGTGAAGAAGATATTATGGTCTTAGAGGATCAAACCAATGAAAGTTGTGAGAATCCTATTCGTCTCTCTTCCTTTGGGGAAAACATTATCAATAAGAAAGAAAATTCAACCATTGATAATTCCATTACTTGTGATGAAGCCATTGAATGTCATGAACATCTAGTTTGTTGCTCTACTAAAAACTCTCCTACTAGGGAAGATATCATGGTGGAAGAAAATGATAACATTGACACATGTCTTTCAAACAATACTGATGTGGCTTCATTCAATGAAGATGATGAAGTGACATTAATTCCCCTTCACTAAGAAATCACAAAAATAAGGACAAAACTTTTGATGTTATGCACATTAGATATCCCTTGAAGCAATATCTCAAGCCTAAACTTATCATTTATCCACCCTCACAACAACCGCAAGTTCAAAATAAACCCATACCTATCTTAAAATCACCTAAAAGGCAACTTCATAATGATAATGTTTTGCGACAACCAACTTACAATACCATTTCAATCATATATATAACAAAGTGTATACAATCAAGGCTAACCCTGGACCTGAAAGTTGTTTGCATATCAAAAAAGCAAAAGAAAAGCATATTGAAGAAGTCACAAAGTTATTGGAAGATGCTTGGATTTCCTTTGATTCCATACCTACATTCATGGGTGAATACAAGATCATCCACAAAGAGTCTGAAAAGGGAAAAGAGAAACCAGTAATGTGAATACAAAATTCAAAAGCATCCACTTCAACCACTTTAGAAGAAAAGACAACACACACGACAAACTTTGATGAAGTTTAACAACCACCAAATCTGAAAGAAATGAAAAAGCTTTATGGAAGAGTTATGAACTTATGAAACAAATGGGGTATAGTGGAAAAGGATGTGGTGCTAGAGAAAAAGGTATCTATGTTCCTATAGAGCCTAACACACAAGAAAATGGCCTTGCCTATTGTCCTTTGAAAGAAACAAAATCAACAAACAAAACTTCACTCAATATCAACACTCTTACAAAGGATTCCTTAATGAAAGCCATAGATGGAAAATAATCTACCATCTAATGTGAAATACCTCATAATCACTATGGAAACTTCCCTCCAAATATGCTTGATTTAATTCCGGTCATAGCCTCCACACACTAGTTTCTTAAGCTTCGCCCTTTCATTTCCTTTGAAGAAATTGTCCAAAGCCAACTTGGTGGCTAACCTTTCCCTGTAAAATTTCCTACCCTTTGTAGATAATCTGGTAATCTCTACAATAAAGTCTTTTGTAATACTAATCTCCATTTTGAAGACTCTAAACACCCTATTGCTCCAGTCATTGACAAATTTGTGGGAAATTTGTGTGTCGAACCCATGAAGCTTCAACATGAAAGAGGTAACTCCACCCTTCTCTATAATTTCCAAGACTAAACCATTCTCTTTAAACTCTTCACAGGTAACAAGTTCCAATCTACACTTGTCACCCCCATGATTAGCAAGCCACAACTGAACGCAACTTTCTCCCTAAAATGAAACATAGGCAAATGAAAGAGAAAGTTTCAGATGCAAAGGATGAGGAAGACCCAAACACCCACAATCCTTGTAAATATGACAACATAAGGACTAAATATCATCATGGCCACAACAATCAGGATCTTTCCAAAAGCTTTGCCATAATAATCAAGACATAGTTGAAGCTTCACATGTCTTTTCACATTAATGAGGAAATTATGAAGCGATAAATAATCTTCTCTACATCCTAAAATGTCAGTCATCAAGTGATGTTTGATCATATTTAATAAGATTTTGGATCTCACTAGGAATGATGTCATGAGAACTGTCCCAACACATATGAGAGGACACCCCTAAATTGGCAAGACAATCAACTAAGCAATTAGCTTCACGAAAAGCATGTGACACATAAAATTCCTCAAAAGAATTCAATATGGAAATAGTGTCCTCAATAATATGCTCTATAGATCAAGAAGAAGCATGAACCCTTTTAAGACAATTAACAGTATTTAAAGAGTCGCCCTCCAAACAAATTTTTCTACCTCCCTTGTCCTGAGCGAGCTTTAGGCCATGATAGGTGGAAGTTAATTTATTGTTTGAAATAACTTAGATGAAAAAAATAATTAATTATAAATTTTATTTTAAAATATGGGTTTATTTAATTATTAGATATGTTATTCTACATTATATTATAGAAAAATTATTTAAATATTACATTTTAGTTATTTATAAAAATTGTTTGGTTTAGTTGAACTATTTTAGAGTTTGAAAATAAAAAGTACATGAATTTGAGTTGTTCATAAATTTTATTCTAACATCTAGGTTGGCCTAGCTTTTGGATATGTTATTGATAGTAATATAATAGAAAAAAAATTAAATATTATATTTCAATTTTATTTATGTAATGTTTAATGTGTTTCAGAAGTAAATTGTTTTATTTGAGTAGTTTCATACTTTAAAATTGTGGGTGAATGTGATTTATTCATAACTTTCATTTAATCATTTGGGTTGATCTACTTTTTAAATATGTTATTCTTAGTTATGCACTAGAAAAACCCCTTTAAATATTATTTTTCAATTTTATTTCTATAAATTTTTATGAGTAGCAAAAATGAATTGTTCTATTTGAGTAAATTAATAATTTGAAATAGTGGACAATTTTTTTTTGTTAAATAAAACTTAGTTTAAGGATCCAGGAACCAAAAAAAAGAAACACAACCAAGAGACTACCATAAACAGAGTGGCACAAAGCCAAATCAAGAAACTAAAAAAAACTCAGACTAAAAAGAACAACCACCAGGAACAAAATAAAAAATACCAAGCCCAAGCACAAACATCACCCGACAAGAGAAAGCCACCAAGAGGCTCATAGCCCCAAAAACTCAACCAGCATCAAGGGGATGAGATTGGATATCTTCCTGCAACATTTTGAAGATATAATAAGGAAAATATTGCCACCAAACTCTATCATTGATGACCTCCCTAACATGAATATTGACACCAAATTTAGTTGCCCAATCAATAACACTATTTCCATAATGCTTGATATGTGAAAAGCAAATAGCCTCAAAGTGCTTCTTTATTCCTATCACAACATTTAAAACCACCTCCAGCCGCTAGTTCTTTAAAGCTCAACCTTGCATAGCCTCGATTAGTAACTTTGAGTCACCCTCCACCCATAGTTTATTCCACCCTTTGTCTCTAGCAAGATTCAAGCCTTTCCACAATACCCAAGGCTCAGGCATGTTATTTGACACATAACCACAATTTGAACTACACAATCCAACTAATTGTCCCCTTTAGTCCCTAAAAGCACCTCCACTACTAGCCTCCCCAAGATAGCCCTTAGCAACGCCATCAAAATTGAGCTTGATCCACCCCTCCTTCGATGCCTCCCAGTAAGCCCACTCCTTAGTCCTACTCTTTACCATTCCACCTCCAAATAGTGGACAAATTTGATTTGTTCATAAATTTGATTTTATCATCTAGTTTGGTCTATTTTTTTTAGATATTATTCTTAGCCACATATTAGAATAACACTTTAAATATTACCTTTCAATTTTATGTTTTAAGTTTCTATGATTAATAAGGTTGATTATTTAGTTGAACAATCTTATAGTTTGAAGTACTAGACTGATAAGATTGAAATCATAAATTTCATTTTTATCATTTAGATTTATTTATTTCTTAAATATTTTATTCATAATCTCATAATAGAAAAACCCATTAAATATCATTATTCAATTTTATGTTTACAATATTATATAATTAAATTTAAGAGACCATTTTACTTAAACAATTCAATACTAGGTTGAAATGATAAATAAACTTGATTCGATCTTAGTTATTATTTTAACATTTAAATTATTTAATCTTTATTTTAATAAAAAAATTCCTCAACATTATATATGATAATTCATATAAATAAATAAATACATATACATCATATATTAGTAATTTAATATATATACATATATATGCAATATAATATAAAAATCACAAATAAATTTAATATGCTTTTTTTTGTATTTTATATAGTTTGAACAACAGAAAATTTACATCAGCATGAGAAAAAATAGCAGTACTACTGCAATTATCCCCCCCTTACAAAATCAAAAGTATCAATCCCCCTTACAAGTATACAAAAAAATAGATCATATACAACTGATTATCAAAATTACATCAACTTTAGTAATTCATGTGCTTTGTTTTCACCAATGACCAACCCTGTGAAACCATTCTGAAGGGAGATGATGTGTTGTCAAAGAGCCCCGACTTGTTACATGATCCCTGTTCTATCTATTCCCAGCAAGAGGCTGCTAGGCCATACCAACCTATGAATAGTGATGTTAGACCTACACAAACACAAAGAACAATCACACAATTAGTCCATTATGCAAGTTAAATCAACATTCCCCATGAAATTCATTTGAAATGCAAATAAACAAGAAATAAGTGAACACAATAAAGAAAGCTATTAAATGGACTATCTAATGCAAACAAACTCTCAATCCCATGGGGGAATTGGTGCCATTTTGATGTGGAAAATGGGCCTTTCCCAATCCCTTGTAAGCTTGAATGATGATTTGATGAAGATTTGATGCTTCCTTGGTGAAATTTATGCATAACCTAGCTATGAAAATGTGAAAATGGATGAACAATGGATGAGAAAATTCAAAATCTCAAGATAATGTCTTTGCATGAAGTTGTGGATCCAAAATCCAAATGAGAGACTCTTATTTATAGATGTGAAAGATGGAGGATGAGGCAGAATGGATGAATGTGGGACAAAATACCAACCAATAGCATGAAGCCACTTGTCAACATGTGAGTGGACAAAGGTGGAGCACATTTTGGTGAATGTGCAATTAAATGCAAATAGGTGGAATTTCAAAATGGATGAAATGACAAGTTTAGGGGGGATGTAAGAAGAGTTGCAAGAGCCTTTAATGCCATGTAAGAGCCTTAAATGCCAAGTTGGAGACATGTAAGAGACAATGAAAGAGGAGTTAATGCCATGTTGGAGGACAAGTCCCTTTTGGGGGAAGATTTCAAATTTGAAGCATATTCTATAAAGATGCCATTTTGAATGAAAATAGAAGAAATAATAAATCAAATAAATTTATTTATTGTGCAAGTTGCAAAAGCTAGAGGATTTGAGGATTAGATTTAGAGTTAATTGGGATCTAATTAAATTTAGATAGAGATTAGTTGACATGACATTTGATTTAGATTTTTGGATTTATTTAAATCAAATGGGAGGAAATTGATGTATTAGTAATTTAATTAAATAAATTTAATTTATTTAATTAAACGAAGAACATTTGAAGTTAATCAAAAAAAATTGATTTATTAAAGAGATGACTTTAGAGATTAATTAAATAAAATTGATTTATTTAATTACAAAGAAGAATATGATTTAATCAAATAGAATGATATATTTAATGAGATAAAGTTGATTTATCTAATTAGAAGGGGAAATATGATTTAATTAAATAAAGATTGATTTATTTAATTAAAAGAGGAAATATGATGAATTTTAATCAGATAAAGATTATTCGATTAAAATGGTTAGTAGAGAGATGCTTAAGGATGAATTGAAATTAGTGAATCTGGATTAGATGCATGTATATTTTATGTGTCTACACAACCAGCAAAAAGGATTCGAGCCACACCAACATCCATCATGCGTACAAAAAAGGGGGGGAGTCTTCCACCTTACTTTGTTGCATTCCCACTCTAAGCCATATTTTTCATCCTCAAGAGGGCCCCAACTGCTTCAATCTCATCTCTAGTGAAATCCTCAATACTAAGCATCGATGGCATGTCTTTATTCTGAATTTCTTTTATGATCTTTTCATTGAACTCCTTTTGGAAGGCCTCCAATGCACGAAGAAAAATCTATGTGGTATACTACCAGTTGTCACCAAAATTTGCCTCTCGCAAGTTGATTGTCATATTTCCTTCTTCAATGAACTGCATGAATTTTCTTTTAGACACCTTTACTGTCAATGAAACCTGCACAGCCACATTGTATAAGATGAGTCTTTTCCATGACTCGGTAAGTTTCCTCCTTGTCCCTTTAAAATTATCATCATTCCTCGATTTCCAGATTATCCACAAAATTTTAGTTGCAATGCAATTCCAAAAGAATACTAGTTCTTTTTGTTTTTTATTAAATTTAGAGAAAAGAATTTTGTTGGGGCTAGGTTTGTTATTGGCTTCCCAAATGTCCTACTTATGACAAAATAGATTCCAGATTTCTTTGGCATGAAGGCATTCAAAAAATGTGTATTGTAGATTCTGGCACCCTACATAGGCTGCAGACTTCAATATCATCTTATTTTAGTTTGTAAGGTAATCTTTGCATCATTAGAAGTCATCTGAATGTGGCCTTCTTTGGTTCAATTGTATTGGCCCGCAAACTCTTTAAAGTTCTCATCCATTCCTCCCTGGATAACCTAAGATTCTAGGTTATGTTTAGATGATCAAAGGTCATGTTTTTTTCTGGTAAGAGAGTTATAAACAGTCCTCACATCAAGTTTGGAGAGTTTGGTGTCTTCCCCCCATTTAAAATCTTTATACTATTCCACATTATAAACACAAGTGATAGGGGTATTGAGCTCACTGCAAGAATCCTTGATTACTGAGTAAGTCCTCTAATTAGTTTTTGGCAAGTCAAATTTTGTTTTGAGGAGATTCCAGTCCTTTAACTACCCATCTTCAAAAATTTGGGCAAAGGTTTTAATGCCCTTGGTAGCCCAACCCTTGGTCAAGCAACCTTGTAAGAGTATTAGAGGTTTACTGTTATGCATCAAGTTCCACCATATTAACCTATGAGAGAAAAAAGTACCACCTATAAATAATTTGGCATTGGAGATATGCACCTTGGTGTGCTCCCATGCTTTCCATATACTTCTAGACACCACTGACCCCCTGGGACAATTAGATATTAGCTGCTAATGAGATCACATAGGGGGAGATTCTTCTAGGCTCTAGCATGATTGGGGACAACCATCTGGAGGTTTCACCTCACCAAGATTTTCCAAGGTTCATCACTTTTCAAGGCTCTAAAGATCCATTTGGTTGCTAAAGCAATGCCCTACATTTTTAGATCCTTTAATCCCAACCCACCTTCAGCTTTTCTCACACAACACCATTCTCATTTCACTGCATGCTTCTTCCTCCTTCCCTTTCCATCTGACCATAAGAATCCCCTTATTTTCTTTTGTATTACATCAACTTGGTAGTTGCTAAAAATATAGATAGAGGTGAAGTACAAACTGTAGGAGGATAGTATTTTCTGACATACCTAAATTCTCCCTGCTAGGGACAAGTATTTCCTGTTCTATTTACCCAATTTTGCATCAATATTTCCTTAGATCTAGAACCACATCTCTCTGAGGTTGGGGTAGACCCCAAAGGGAATGCCAAGATACCTGACTTGTTTTTGTGGCCCACCCCATTGCACACCGAACCTAGAGAGCCAATTAGGAGGATTCTCCTTCCATCCCAGCATGATGAACTTGGAGAGGGAGATCTTGGCACCTAAGGTAGCACAAAAAATGTCCAGCTTCGCCATTAGGTTGGAAATGATAGATTCATTTAGTAGGGGGAAGAGGGTTGTGTCATCAGTAAACTGAATATTGATGAGTTCACTTTGATCCGGGAGTACTATTCCATTAACCTTCTGCGAAGTGTCATTAGTCATGAGTATATAGTGTAGAGCATCGGAGGCAATCACAAACAATGTCGGGGCCAAGGGGCACCCCTACCTGATTGATCTCTCCAGTATAAATTCCTTTGTTAGGGACCCATTGATGTCCACCTGGGCTACTGCATCCTTAAAGAGAGTGCCTACCATATGAAAAAAGCTTTTTCAGAACCCAAAATCCTCCAACATCATCCTAATGAAGGCCCACTCAACTCTTTCATACGCCTTTTAAAAATCTAACAACACCATTTCCACATCCTAGTTTAAAATTTTGGCCCATTCCATGGCTTCCCAGCTAGTAATTAGATTTTCAAGGATATATCTACCTTTAATGAACCCAGTTTGTGTGTTGTTAATGAACCTTGGCAAAATGTTAACAAGTCTTCTTGCTAACACCTTAGCAAGGATTTTGTATGACACGTTTAACAAAGTTATTGGCCTCCAGTTTCTAATCTACATTTGATCACCATCTTTGGGTAGCAGTTTAATGATTCCTTTGTTTGTCTCTCCCTAGAGTGCCTCTTTCCAAGGCCTCCTTATACACTAGGAATAGATCCTCCACCACCCAGTCACTAAAGACCTTGTAGAATTCAACCAGGATAACATCAGCCCCAAGGGTGTTATCATTTTTTAAGGCTTGGATTGCTTGTCTGATTTCCCCTTTTGATATATCCTTGCCCAATTATTTTGCTTCTTTTTCCCCTATCTTTTAGGGAATAATGGTCTTTATAGTCTCCCTAGCAGTGGAGAATCCCTCCTTATTGTTTTTTGAGGTGAAAATATTCTTATAGAAGCTAAAGAACTGCCTTTTTATGTCATCTTGCTCAGTGAATGAAGAGCCTTTAGAATGGATCTGTTTAATGCATTCGTTTACATTTTTCTCTTTTAGGCATCGAAAGAAGAACTTTGAGCCTTTGTCACCGCTTTCAAGCCAGTTTAATTTGGATCTTATTTTGAGCCCTTGGATCTTTAGGACCTATAGTCTTCTTAGGGAGTCCCTAACAGCACTATATTGGATCCCCAAGGCTTCATTTTCAGGTTCCTTTTGAAGGTTTGACTCAACTTGTAGTAGCTCTTCTTGGAGCAACCCTTCCTTCCTTCTCCTTTCAAGGGATTTTTTCTTACCAATTACTTGGAACAAATTTTTCCATCCTTTGGTGTTCAATTCCCACCTCTCAATGGCACTCAACCCTCTGTGCATCCATAAATTAATGTTTCTGAGAAACCTGATTACTACTACATAGTCACTATCATAGAGTAGTTTGGTGTTAAGGAGGAAACCCCCTTTTTATTATCACAATTTTGCCCCTTCTTTGTTGGAAAATGTGCCTCAATCTCATAGGCTAAATCCTCTGAGAAAGCATGGTCACTGTGACATTCATGGTGTATAGCCGACTAACAGTTCAGTAATCTTGTGTTTTGCTCATGTCACTGTGAATTTGCTTTTGTCTTGCCGAATGGACCTATCACTATGACTTGGTGCATTCGTTGTAACCCTTTGTAGAGTGGAAATGTCTCGGTGATAGAAGGGTTTGTTATCAGGTGCCTAGCGTGTTTCGGTGTGACCTATGGTGACTGGATTCATCGGTGTAACCTGTTTGCTTCGATATGAAGTCTTAGCGATGGAGGGTTGTCTCACCAATATGTTTTCTCCTGGAGTCATCAGGGTAACTCAAGTATGTCGGTATGTGGTCCTAGCGACAGGGAGATGTCTCACCGATTGTAGTCATCAAGGTGACTTGAACATTCAGGAAGATCTCTTAGCGACTGGGAGATGTCTGGCCGACTGTATACACTCGGAGTAGCTTAAGGGTCTCGATATGAAGTCTCAACGATGAAGGATTGTCTTGGTGACAATGTAACCCTCAGAGATATTGGGAAGACCCTTGGCCGAAAGGATTTTTTCGATATGATGTCTCATCGAATACCGAAAGTATCACCGACAACTTGTGGGGTCATCAGTTCGGTGTGACTCTTGGCGAGAAATGGTTTCGGGATATCATGGAAACCTCGATAAGAAGTCTTGCCGAAGGTTGATTCTCTCGCTGACAATGGAACACATCGGTATGACCTGAAGGCTTTGCTATGAAGTCTTGTTGATGGAAATTTGTCTCACCGACGGTGTGGGATGCGTTCGGCATGACTCCTGGCGAAAGGTGAGCTCGGGGTAACCTGGAGACTTTGGCGTGAAGTCTTGGCAACAGGTGTTGGTCTGGTCAACGGGGATGCAACTGAAGTCATCGGTGTAGCTCTCGGCACCCAGTGAAAGGTCTTGGCGAAGTCAAATGTCTTGCCAACTCAGCAAGACATGGGCGCTCGGTATGTAGTCTCAGCAAAAGACATAAGTCTTGCCGACTGGTGAATGCAGCGCTCGGGGTGACTTAAGACCTCGGTATAAGGTCTTGGCAAAGACGATAAGTCTCGCCAACTCTTGAATGTGTTCGATATGACTCCTGAGCTTGGTGTCTTAGCAAAGATGGAATGTTTGGCCAATAGGAGACTTCGGAGTAACATGGAGGCATCGGTATTATCTCTTGGCGAAGAGCGATTGTCTTGCCAATGGGAAACCTGATATCGGTATGACTTGAAGACTCGATGTGAACTCCTGGCAATAGCGATAGTCTCACTGATGTGCTTGTTGAGGTCAATGTAACTTGTAAGCTCGGTGGAACCTCTTGTCGATGGAGAGGACTCTTGGCGACAATGTGTAATCAGGTCTTGTGGCATCGGGGAGACACTTCTAGTGTCTCACCGACATGCGACACAAGTTGATCGTTGTTGACCGAGTGAAGACTGACTGACGTGGTGCACGTGGACCAATCAGAGGAAGCAAAATTCAAACGGTTGGCAGTTGGATTTTATGAACGGTCTAAAAGGAAAAATCTGCACATGAGTGGAAACATCTACGACGATAGGGATGCCGAGTTGGTAGATTGTTGAAGTGTGATCTTGAACCGATTCACAGAGATCCTGTTGAGAATGAATGCATATATGTATGCATTGGATGTTCTGTAGATAGTGTTGATCAGGTTGCCAAGCTGAGAAGCTGAAGAGGTGAGAGCCAGAGAGAGATTGATAGAGAAAGGCCGAGTGGCTGGCTGAAAGGCCGAAGCCATGAGGTCGAGGTAGATAGTGAGAGAGGCAGGGTTATGTTAGAATCTCTCATGAACATGAATGTCATGGTTGATCTCTCTGGGGGTGTTTGCTACCAGTTGTCTCCAGATGAACAAGATGTAATCTCTGAAAAGGCTAAGAGCCTGCAATTGTATTGTAACCGTTGTTGCTGAATAATACAATGGCTCGAACTTTGGAGAGTAGGGTTTTTTACCCAAAAGGGTTTTCCCCACGTAAAATATTTGTGTTCTATTTTTTGTAGTGTTTTTCATCTATGTTGTTGATTGCATTTAAATCTACATATGTTTCTCTCAGATGGATCAATGTAGGAAATAAATTGCGTATGTTCCGCATTTGGACATAGTTGTTTGTGTCTTTGAGGTAACCTAATCGAAATGAAAGTTACCGAAGGCACTTCTGTATGGAGCTTTCACTAGATGCGCTCCCAAGTTTCCTTACAAGTGGTATGAGAGCCTTCTTTTGGTTGTTGGTTCTGGATATTTCTCCTATGAAGATTTCTTAGCTTGATGGGCTAGAAGAAATCTGGAGGAATGGACTGATGGATTGATCCTTTGATGAGTGGAAGCCTTCTGGTATTCTGAGACAGCATGCAGCTTGAAGGATGGTCAAGATGGAAAAAGGAGTTGATCATGTTGTGATCTGTGTCTCCTAGCTGGTAGAGGTTTAACCTTGAAGTATGAGGTGGATTTCTCAGAGTGCTTATGCTAGGTGGTGGTTCCTGGTGTTGGAAGGCACTATTTCCTATTAACCTCGAATGCTTGAAGGCTATGAAGTTAATCATTAGATGATTTGAAATCTTCTAAAATAGCCTTTCTCTCTTTCTCGGATGCATGTACATGTTGGTGGTTTAGAGTTGACCTGAAAGGGGTTTGGATTCTCTTGAACTGATGTTTCCTTTCTAAGGATGTTTTGTACTTGCATGGCTCTGTGGTTTTACAGGTTTTACACGGTTAAGCAAAACTTGTGATCATGTGGAGTTGTTGTTAAGCTATTGTCTAGATATTGGCCCTTTGGGGTGTTGCTGGATGAGATAGTTGCAGGTCTGCATGCATGCTTGGTGCATGGCTTGAGGAGGTATGATTTCTTCTCTGCATGGGAGTGTTGGTACGTGATTTGTCACTCAGCATTCTTATGGTGGTACTTGAGGGTTCCTTGATTATGGTGCTCATTGTGGGCATGATTGGAAAATCAGATTTGGAGTGATCTCGTGTTTGAGTCATGTTGTCCATGTGGTTATTCTCTTTGATATCTCAGTGTTGCAGTTTCCAATGCAATGATGGGTTTGCACGTTTTTGTCGAATGGATCTACGGGTTGTGCAATGTTGTGGGATGTCTTTACCTACTTGTTTGCTATGAGACAACTCGAAAGTGGACTGTCTATATCCACGAGGTTGATTCATTGTTGGTACAAACTTGTTAGCTGGCCTTGTCTGTGGTCACTTGTGCATTGGTGTGATTTCTTTGAGATGAGAGGATGGATACTATTGAGTACCTGAATAGTTGGTTATGGGAACCTGTAGCAGGTGGTCATGATGCTTGGAGAGCTCAGATGTCACATTTTAGTGGGAGCTCTAGCAGTGACTGTGGGTTCATCACATGGTGGTGAATGGTCTTCTTTAGTGTTGCAGAAGGGTTCTTGCGCTTTTGCATGGACATTATTTGAAGATGTGCAACATCTTGGAACCATGGAAGATGCTTGGAGTCTTTGGCTAAGGTGTTGGTGGTGCTTGACAGGTGATGTTGTTTTTGAGTATATTTGCTTATGTCATGGTATACTCTTGCTTGTACACTGGAGTTTTGGCATTGTGCATTGTACTTGAGACAATGAAAAAGTCACCTGAAGCATGGGATCTCTTATGGGGATGTGTAGATCATGATGTCATGATAAGTTCCTGATTCAGCTGATTGGAACTTTGACAGTGGTCTGGAAATTCTTTGTGTATTGAGTGCTTTGATTACTTGCTTGATACTTCGTGTTAGTGCAGTAATGCAGTTGAAGTTTAGCATGAGATGATAAGGTGAAGTTGTTTTTCTCTTATGAGAGATGTGTTGCTGCTTGTTACTCTTGTTAAAGTTGTTCAGCAGAAAGTCCGAGAAGCCTTCACCTTGGTTGAACGTGAGTTCAATAAGAGACCTATGAGGAGATTGCTCTTGGATTAGTCATGATGACTTGTATATCTTGAAGGAGTATTCTCATTCCCACTCTTGGTCTTCTCAGCAGTTTATCTGAAAGCTATGTGGCCCATTATATTTTTCAGATGTGTTTTATTAAGTTTACTTTCATGATATGGATCTTGAATTACTGTTTAATGATTCTGGAAGATTCATAGTGGAAGTTGTACATTTTCTTTTATCTCCTTGTTACTAATGAGAATTGGTAGGAGATGATGTATGGGCTGATTTCCTAAAATGGGAAATGAACAAGCTTGATCTTCTTTGAGATGCTTACATCCATGTTGGTTTTATAAATAGTTTGATCTTGGTAATTGAACAGATGGATGTTGTTAAGGCTTTCTTTTGGGATATGAAGAAGATCATCCTTGACACAGCTGGCTGTTAGAAGTGTATGTAGGAGGATGTTCTACAAGAAGATGATGTGCAGAGTTTCTCTCTGTGGCCGTGAAGGTTTGTGGTGAGAGTTCTTGTGGCAAGTTGTTGCAGGTTGTGCATATCATTGTGGATATTTCCTTGGTACTACATGGTTACATTTTCTATGTGCTAAAATTGGTAGACTTGTTGATGCCTTTGATCTTTAAGATCTGAATTACTCTGGCAGTGGGAGTTCCTGTATGTGTCTTGTCTTCTTTGACTGGTTGACACTGGAACTTGTATTTGCTGCTAATGGATTAGCAGAAGTTTACTAATGTTGATACCTGTGAGGTATGTAAGATTGGATGGTATAGCACGAGTTGTGGGTGCCATTTTTAGCCATGTGGGTTATCAGTTGGATGGAAGTGCAGTCAGTCTAATTTTTGTTCTAACTGATGTTTAGTTTCTTGTTTCTGGATAATGACTTCACTGTTGTGTTTTGTTTGAAGCTTTGAAGTTGATATTGCTTTTGTATAGCGTTTTGAACACAGTGAAGTGGTAGCAGTATCTTGTTGGTTAGATTGTTGGGATCTTTTGCTTGTGTTCATTGGAATGGTGCTTATACACCTTGGCTTTGTATTCTTCTTCCACAGGTGGCATGTTGGAAGATGACAAGATTGTTGCCTGAAGGTGAACATCTTGGATGTTGGAGCTGATTTCTTGATAGAGCATGAGAGCATGTTGAGGTCTATGTGGTTTCCTGGATGGCTGTGATCAGTTGCTTTATTGGTCAGTGAGTTGCAGTTGGATGCCTGGTCTTTGTTGTAGATTGTCTTGTGGACTATTATCTGTTGAATCATGTTGATTGGGTGTCTTGAGTATTGTGGGGATTGAACTGGTGGAGCTAGTGTGATCTTAGTTCCTGGTTGCTTTGGAGGTGCCTGTGTGTCTTCGTCAAGTGGAAGATTGTTGGAAAATGTGCCTCAATCTCACAGGCTGAATCCTCTGAGAAAGCATGGTCGTTGTGACATTCATGGTGTCTGGCTGACTGATAGTTCAGTAATCTTGTGTTTTGCTCATGTCGCTATGACTTTGCTTCTGTCTTGTCGAATGGACCTATTGCTATGACTTGGTGCATTCACTATAACCCTTTGCAGAGTGGAAATGTCTTAGCGACAAAAGGGTTTGTTATCAAGTTCCTAGCGTATGTCGGTGTGACCTATGGCGACTAGAGTCATCGGTGTAACCTATTTGCTTCTATATGAAGTCTTAGCGATGGAGGGTTGTCTCACCGATATGTTTTCTCCCGGAGTCGTCGGGGTAACTCAATTGTGTCGGTATGTGGTCCTAGCGACAAGGAGATGTCTCGTCGATTGTAGTCATTAGGGTGACTTGAACATTCGGGAAGATCTCTTGGCGAATGGGAGATGTCTGGCAGACTTTATACACTCGGAGTAGCTTAAGGGTCTCGATATGAAGTCTCAGCGATGAAGGATTGTCTTGGCGACAATGTAACCCTCGGAGATATCGAGAAGACCCTTGGCCGAAAGGCTTGTTTCGATATGATGTCTCATCGAATATCGGAAGTCTCACCAATAGCTTGTGGGGTCATCGGTTGGGTGTGACTCTTAGTGAGAAGTGGTTTCGGGATATCATGGAAACCTCGGTAAGAAGTCTTGCCGAAGGTTGATTCTCGCGCTGATAGTGGAACACATCGGTATGACCTAAAGGCTTTTCTATGAAGTCTTGACGACGGGCATTTGTCTCACTGACGGTGTGGGATACGTTCGGCATTACTCCTGGCGAAAGGTGAGTTCGGGGTAACTTGGAGACTTCGGCATGAAGTCTTGGCAACAAGTGTTGGTCTCACCAATGGGGATGCAACTAAAGTCATCAATGTAGCTCTCAGTGCTCAGTGAAAGGTCTTGGCGAAGTCAAATGTCTTGCCGACTTGGCAAGACATGGGCACTCGGTATGTAATCTCGGCGAAAGACATAAGTCTTGCCAACTGGTGAATGCAGTGCTTGAGGTGACTTAAGACCTCAGTATAAGGTCTTGGTGAAGATGATAAGTCTCGCCGACTCTTGAATGTGTTCGGTATGACTCCTGATCTCGGTGTCTTAGCGAAGATGGAATGTCTAGCTGATAGGAGACTTCAGATTAACATGGAGGTATCAGTATTATCTCTTGGTGAAGAGCGATTGTCTTGCCAATGGGAAACCTGCTATCGGTATGACTCTTGGCGATTATTTGGGTTTCGGTATGACTTGAAGACTCGATGTGAACTCCTGGCGATAGTGATAGTCTCACCGATGTGCTTGCTAAGGTCGATGTAACTTGTAAGCTTGGTGGAACCTCTTGTCGATGGAGAGGACTCTTGGTGACAATGTGTAATCAGGTCTTGTGGCATCGGGGAGACACTTCTAGTGTCTCACCGACATGCGACACAAGTTAATTGTTGTTGACCGAGTGAAGATTGTCTAACATGGTGCACGTGGACCAATCAGAGGAAGCAAAATTCAAACGGTTGGCGGTTGGATTTTCTAAACGGTTTGAAAGGAAAAATCTGCACAGGAGTGGAAACATCTACAATGATAGGGATGTCGAGTTGGTAGATTGCTAAAGTGTGATCTTGAACCGATTCACAGAGATCCTGTTGAGAATGAATGCATATATGTATGCATTGGACGTTCTATAGATAGTGTTGATCAAGTTGCCAAGTCGAGAAGTTGAAGAGCTGAGAGCTAGAGAGAGATCAATAGAGAAAGGCCGAGTGGCTGGCTGAAAGGCCAGAGCCATGAGGTCGAGGTAGATAGTGAGAGAGGTAGGGTTATGCTAGAATCTCTCCTGAACATGAATGTCATGGTTGATCTCTCTGGGGGTGTTTGCTACCAATTGTATCCAGATGAACAAGATGTAATCTTTGAAAAGGCTAAGAGCCTGCAATTGTATTGTAACCGTTGTTGCTAAATAATACAATGGCTCGAACTTTGGAGAGTGGGGTTTTTTACCCGAAAGGATTTTCCCCACGTAAAATCTTTGTGTTATGTTTTCTGTAGTGTCTTTCATCTGTGTTGTTGATTGCTGTTGAATCTACATATGTTTCTCTCAAATGGATCAATGTAGGAAATAAACTGTGTTTGTTCCGCATTTGGACATAGTTGTCTGTGTCTTTGAGGTAAACTAATCGAAATGAAAGTTACCAAAGGCACTACTGTATGGAGTTTTCACTAGATGTGCTCCCAAATTTCCTTACATTCTTTAGGTGCAACCTTATTTTAACTGAGTGATGGTCAGAGAGGGTGAAAAAATGGACCTCCACCTTGCATCCATCTCTAAGTTCCTCGGGAATGAAATGATCCTTGTTGAAGTAGAAGCGATCTAGACAAAAGTATTATCCACCAATTTCCTTTTTTAGCATTACACCATGTATACTAGATGTTGGGGTAGTCTTTCTTCCCCACTTCAATGGGATCAATCAAGTTCAACTTGGATTTCATTTTTAGCTAGAAGAACTTCTTGTTAGCCTTCCAATCCATCTCCAGACCTCCATGTTTTTCCTCTTGGTTTTCAATCATGTTGAAGTCACCTCCAACAATCGAGGGCACATCACTAAGCTCACAGAGCCATTTCCACAGTTGAATTCTATCCCCATGATCATTTGGAGCATTAACTAAATAGACCCCGAATGAGCATTCTTCTTTCTACACTATGACCCAGACTGCCCAACTGCAGGGGGAAATTCCAGAGCCCGAGACAAAGCAGCTCCATTCACTGGAGAGGAGGATGGCAGCCCCCCCTACCTTTTTAATGTTGAGTGGTAAAGTGAGAGGATTCCCTCCAAATGAAATTGAGGCTATTTTCAAGGACAAAGCCCACTAACTTAAGTTCTTGCGGGAGCACAACATCTTTTTCCTTGCACTAGTTTAGGAACTTTCTAATTATTTGTTTTTTGTCGAAGGACTCTAGTCCCTTGATGTTCCAAGAGAGGCAGTTAAGTTTCATTATTCTCCAGTGTGTTGGGCGTCTCTTTATCTACTTTGAAGTTTTCAAAGCACTTAGGTACCTTAGACTCAACTTCCACCTTTTTAGCAACCAGGCTTTGTATAATCGTACTTCTCTTTTTCCTCTTTGTGTGGGGGAGAACCTTTAGGTTTCTCTTTCCTACTAGAATTACAGTATCTTTATCCTTCATAAACCTCCCTCTTGGCTTGTGGACCTAATTAGGTTTAGAGGTAGACTCCACCTCTGCGACATCTTTAGAGGCCAACACTTTTAAGGTTTTTGAAGCTACCCCTCCCACATGGGGGTTAGTGCTATTAGGGTTATCCTGAAAAGCATGAGGAGCATTTCCAGAGCCCAATTCTTTTAGGTCAAAGCTTGCAACAATTGTTTCCACACCAATGCTTGCATAACACTTGCCAACATCTAGCACTCTATCTTCAGCTAATGCACCATCGGTGCATTGAGTATAGGGGGTAAGAGGGTAGGTTTCTACATCCTTCCCTACTACTGTAGAACTCAAACCTGCATCCAGTACATCAGTGATGCATGACAAAGAGATGGAGAGCTGAGTGTTGGATTCAAAGTTATTGATAATCTCCTTGACCTTGGTAGGTTTATTTAGGCTATTTGGGGGCTCATCTTTGTTGTTTTCTTCCCTATACATTTGAAAGATCTTGAGAAAGTATGTTTGCTCTTCAGGTTCCTTCTTTCTTTGCATTTCATTATTTTTACTCCCATTTTTCAATCTTTCTAGTGCCAGTTGTTGGACGTTTTTCATGACTCCTTTATTACTGAGGGTTTCCCGGTTGTTCACACTAGTGTCATCCATAGACTTGGGGTTTAGAGTTTCAACTACTGGCTCAGCTGCTTGTGCACATTATGTGTCTGGGGAGGTCAAAGGGCCTTCATCTTCTGATTCTTCCTCAACCCCCCTACCCCCATCATCTTCAGTTTCCATATTATCATACTCACTTCATTCAAACGCCTCCAAGCTCCTATCAAAAAATTCAAAGAGATCACCTCCCATTAGGGATTCAGGAGGGTCTACGTTATCTTCCATATTGTGTTCAAAGGGGTCCTCCCTTATGAGGTTAGCATTAGGTTTGATTCGGGGGATGCCCCACACACCAACATTATTTTATGGCTCACCAACAAAGGTTTCAATATGGGGGTTTCTATTGGCCAAGTTAGCCAAGTTTGTCTAGGCTAAGGCTTCCTTATCATTTCGTAAGGTGTCGAAGGGGCCATTATTGCCTCTACCTTCCTCTGGGGATTTATTATTTCTAGAATCCATGTTTTCCTTGAAGCCAACATGACCTCTAGATATCATAGGGCATTTTCTCCTAACATGCTCGTCCCTGCGACATAGATAGCAGCCATTTAAACCCCCCAGAACTTCTAGGGCACACTCACCACCCGTTTCAAGTTTTAGCAACACAATGTCAAGAATATCCACACCCACTAGGATAGAAAATAAGGCTCTTACATCCGTGTGCAACAAAACTGATTTTGTATTGTTGAGCCTAAGCAATTTTCCATAGGGTTCGAAGAGTAAGAGAAGAAACTTTCATAATCGTGGTGGCACATTTTTTAGAACCACCCATCTAGGGCTCGAAACAGCTAGGATTTCTTCATTAATGGTGTCTGGTGACCAGGCCAAAGCCCTAAATATATTGTTTCCAATGGTCCAGAATTGTTTGCTAAGAGCTTTTTTTTGCATTTCATGTGTTTTAAAAAAGATAACAAAGAGCCCTTTTTGAATCATTTGACAATACAAAAATCGTAGACCCAATTTCTTGCCCCATACATCCTTTAGCCAAGAATCCATGTATTTTCTCACTGGAACCCTATTAATGTCCACGACAGCTAGGAAAATGCCAATGTTTTTTAGTTTTGAGCCTTCTTCATCTAAAGCTTTGTAGAGAATGGAGTTAGGGGAAAAAATGTCAATTTTAGAGGGCTCAAAGAAGCACTTACCTCATCCTTCCTCTCCATCGTCAATCCCACCGCCTGATTCCACCACAAAATTTTCCCCTTCTAGAAATGCAACCTTCTCTTTGGCCACAATATCCCAAAATGATTTTGATTGCTCGACCATAGGAACGGGCTGAGAATTAGTGTCGCCATCCGAGGGGTCTGAAACCCCATCCATCAACAAGACCTTGCAATCTCATGGCCATGCATGAGTGAAGGTAGAAGCCACTGCGGCAAGGACGCTGCCACCAACAACCAACGTGGAAGAGGGTTAGGCCTCCCCCGCCCACACGCACGAAACCCTCCTTCAGGTATAGATATAAGAAGACCCCTTGCAAAGCGATTTTCCTCTCCCCATTGAAATTATTTTCAAATTTAATATGCTTTATTAATTAGATATATAAAATATAAAAAAATAATATATAAAAAAATTTAAAATATAAAAGAATAATATATATATAATTTTAAAATATAAAAGAATAATATATATAATTATATTAATACTTAGTAATACAAATCTTATGTAATTATTTAATAAATTTATAATTTTCTTAAAGTATAATTGTAAAAGATTAATAATCATATAAACATATGTAATAAAATAATTAATGGTAAATTTAATGAGCATCTATTAGGATCATTATCTCACTATCCAAACCTAATCTTATAATACACAATACATTGAACGAGCAATCAGTTGAAATTACTATTGGAAATAACTCAAGTTTAACTTATTAAAGGATTAGTTATTATATGAACTTAAGAATCCCACAAATACTTTCATAGTAATATTACATTAATATTCAAGATTATTCTAATATAGTACCACTAAATAAATCTTGTATAAATGGATTTGATTTTGATAAGAAATTTTTTAATAGTTTTTAATGCTTAATACTCAAAACAAAGAATATTAGTGTAATTATAGTAAAGAGGTGTTTTAAAGTTTGAAAAATATTCCTTTAATATCATTCTAATATTATAGTAGGTTATTAAAGGATAAAATGACATATATATTAATACAAAAAAGAGATTTTCTTAATATTTATATGAAATGATTAGGAAAAGTAGTATTTACTCATGATTGTATAGTAAATGTGTTTCAACAATTAATTAGCCGATAGGCTATTTATTATGGGCATAGCCCACTAATTTTGTCTCACGCCTGGAAAATAATTCATTGGAAAAGAGTTTCACCGGGTGAAAATTTGAAAAATCGCGATTGAAAATTGCATGTCTTTCTAATCCTTATTTATGCAACAAACCACCCAAAATCTTGCCACAACTAGAACGACATTATGTTGTTGCTACAACAAAACATCGATATTCTCGGCACGACCGTGACCACCATTATGTTGTTTCCATTTGTATGCAATATAGGTGCAACAAAACTCACAAAAACACCACATAAAATGGAACACCATCAACCCTTAAACTGCCATATTTTTAGTTGTACTTCCATTTACTGTGAATAGATTAAGCAACATCTAAAGGGAGATAAGTTTCAGGTCATCTCATTTGGAAATATTCTGTCATGGTAGGGTTTCACCCATTATTCCTCATCAACATCGTTCACACCATGACACAATTTGACCAGAATCTTAAGGTAAATACTTCTTTCTTCTAATCCACCCATTTTAGGGTTTGCAGGTTATAATTAAAAAATAATTTGAGTGGAAAATTTCTAAGAAAATTGTGTGGATAGACATTTAGGGCCATTTTACATTTATGGAAGATCTTTTTGGATTAAATATGGATTGAGGAAGACTAATTGTCAAATATTATTTCATAATGTGCATGATTCTTCGAGGGTAGATTGTGTGGGTTCTCAAGGTCAGTAGGGTATTTTTACTTCTATTTTGCTTTTTATTTCATAAAAAATGGGCTCTTTATGTTTTGTTGGGTGGGTTCTCCTTTTTTTTGTGAGGATTCTTCCTTGGGCTTGTAGACATACCTGGGCCAAACCTGGGTGGGGATCTATAACCGGCCTGAACGGGTAACAAAGTGTTTTCTGAAGGAAAATGACAAATCATGAGCAGATTGTAGGCCTTTCTTTAGCTATTTTCCAATCAAATGCTTCAATTGTGACTAGAAAGTAGCTTTTAGCTCACTGATCTGGACTACAAGCACAATGTCAATAAGTCATTTTTCAGTCTTGAATTCATTATTGTATCATAATCAATATTTCCTTCCAAAAAATGACTTTCTTGTGATCTGAATGTGGCAATGGGTTGCAACATCCAAGAATAGCTCCAAAATAGGAAAGATGTTAGCAACAGTTTTATTTTTTTGTTGTGGGAAAATTAGTGGGGCCCTAAAAATGCAAAACAGGTCCTCCACGTTGCAATTTTGTCATTTCGGATTTATTGATTTTAATTGGGTTGTAGAAACACCAATTTTTTAGTTGATTGGTAAGATAGCTCTAGGAAAAACTTATGTTGAAAATTGATACATTTGCATTGTAATTTTCTAAATTTAATTTTAACATATAATTGGTCAGAAAGAGAGATTCCAGAGAGAATTGTGTAGAAAGCAGTCAAGTTTGAGCATAAATTCTTTAAACAAATTAGTAAAATAACTAATTGGAATCGGGGATTTAAAATTGTCTAGAAAATATTTTATAGTTATGTTTCAACTTTAAATTCACTCTTTGGGACATTTTTAGAATATTTCTTTCTAGTTAATATGAGTTGCCTCAACTCTATAACATAAATTTGAAATGTAATTGATTAGAAACAAGGCTTCTGTAGACAAATTATTCAATTGGTTGGAATCAATGTTTGAGATTGGTGGGCTCAACTTTCTTCTCTTTGTAGAATATAATTCTTCTATACACATCAAAAAATAGGGGTGTTGTCTTTTTGTTGGAAATATTTGACTTTTGTTATTTGCATTAGGCTATCTCTAGAATGTTGGTAAAAAAATATTGTAAGTACCTAATCACTCTCAGGAATCTATTTCTTATCCAGCTTGATGATTATTACAACAAGCAGTTCAATTCCAATCTTAAATCTAGCCTCTTAAACATTTATGATATTAATTAAATAGGCAATAATATTGAAATAGCAATGCATGAATCCAATCTCAATCTACTGCTTATAATACTACTAGATTGATATTTACAATTGCTAGCTAACTTTTGATGTTGACCACATAGGGACTTCTTTTAGTCTTCGCTAGGCTTATTCACCTACAGAACACCCAACGGGTGAAAAGATATCTAAGCAAAAGACACTTATATTGAGATATAGTTGTCCATGATTTATTCTATAATTAAATAATCATCATTTTTTGCCTAATCCCAAGACACAAAGAAAACCTCACCTGCATTATTGATGTTTGATACAAATGCATTCTGAAAATGGAAAATATATAATAGTCTCAAAAGCCTTGAATACTCAAAAAATGTAGATAACGGTGCCTAATTTAGATTTCAAGCAGAAAATTTCATCACATATCTTCTGGTACCATTGTTCCTAATTCATCCTTCATTGTTTCCTCCGGACATTTTGATAATTCCACTATAATTTCATCCTAACTATTTCTTTTTCCATGAATTTTGTCTATTTCCTTTGACTTTCTATTTGAGGGCATTATTGATTATGTTATCAACTTCATGACTCTTGCTTTGGAGTTTTTTTTTTTAATATCCACGCATCCCTCATCCCCTACTTCTAATGGACCTTTGTGTAATCACAGAATTCCAAGTTTTTTATTTTACTATGATCATAATGAATCAAACCCTAATCACTCTCAGCAATCTATTTCTTATCCAATTTGATCATTTTCAACAAGCAGTTAAATTTCAGTCTTAAATATAGCCTCTTAAACATTTATAATATCCAAGATCGCACTAAATGAATCTCTTGTATTTCCCAATGTATTTCATCTTTAGCCTTAGATGTTTTTCCCTATCATATTAAGCTAAGTATTATCAATGGAGTATGTTGCCATGCTCTACAATTTGTCATTAGAGGTTTTTGCAAACAATAGGCCTGCAGTACTTGCCATGCTATGCAATTTCTCAATCCCTTTTATGTAGATTGGTAATATGTAATATCAATCCAAGAGTTAACATATTGAGCATTTTTCTTTAATTAATTTAGTTTTGAAGCTTTTTTGCCTTAATTTGGTGGCCACTAGCAAATAATTTGAGGCTTTCAATTATTTTTGATATTTTATTGCATTTTTTCTTGAATTTGGCTATGTAGAACATTTGTTCCTCATAGGAACTATGAAGCATTTTTTGCCTTTATCATTTTTTGGCTTGTACATGTTTTCAATTTGGGTGCGCCCACACTCAATAAGAGTTATTAGAAAGGTGCACAATGCACCACATGGTGGTTGTGCAACTTTCATCTTTCGTCTTCCTTTCGGGGAGAGAGTTAGGGACATGTGTCAGCTCGTCGAAGATTTTCTAAGGAGCTATATTCATGAGCTCGAGAGTTTCCGCCTTTTTAACATGTCATCTCTTTGTTGTGGGTGGATTGCACTTCTTATGAAGCGATATCTTTTTGGATTTTGTCAAAGCTTGTTGGCCTTTTGAATCCTTTCTTGGTTTTCAAGATGGATACTTTGAGTCGGTGCTTTTGGGTGATGTGATCAGTCAACTGGACCTTTTTCCAAGCTATTTTTTCAAGGATTTCATCATTTATAGGCCTCTATCTTTGCTAAATATCTGAAAAGCATTAATGTCATAGCTGAGAATTGATGAACAAAGATCATTGTGACCTAACCAAGGATCTACGATCAAATCGTGTGCTATCAACTGTCAACCCTGGCAGTATTGATTTTTGTGTTGAGGTGATGTTTTCTTCTTTCTACAACTATATAAGGGAGGTGATGACACAATGAAGGGACATTGGATTCCAAGTTTCAATTTCCTTGGCCAAGGAAAAGTTTATTTAAGTTTTCTTAAGATATAGAACTATTTTCAGAAGTATAGTTGTAGAACTACTTATCTTTGGCATGTTATATCTTTTAAAGCTTAAACTATCATCAGATTGGCATCCAAACTTTGTTTTAAAGTTCATTTAATATTTGAAGCACGAACTATTAAGTAGAAATTGTTGAGACTGTGCATGTATGGCCTTTTTCAATCTTTCTTTCTTTATATTATTGTTATGAATGAAACATTTTGTCTTGCAAGCTGAATTTGAATAGTTTAAGTAGCTAATTTCCATGTTGTATGCTTGTATGGTAGAATAATAACTTGTGAAATTTTGATTATGTCATTGGACTTCTCTATTTTTCTAAAAGGTTATTGTTTTATTATATTATGTTGTATTAGGAGGGAGAGTTCATGTAATTTTTGAATGTTTTTCTATTACCCTTAGAAATCTTTATGTTTGATTGGACCTTAATGAACACTGCCTGTGGAAAGATTTGAAAGTCTACATTGTGCTTGTTGTTAGCCTTTGCTATTCGTTCTCTTTCCAACAATGAAGGGTTGTGGCATTCTATGTCTAATTATATCAATCATAGGAATGTTTGGGTTTGAAATGTTGTAAAAGCATTGGTGCATCGCCATTTTTACGTTTTATATTTACATTTTCTTCTACCCTTTTCTCCAAACCCCCAAAGAAGAGCCGACTTTTTATAAAAATCTCGGAGGTATTCAATGAGGCACAATCTGGTCCCCCACTCACTGAATTTCTCATAAGACTGTTAGAAAGGCACAAGCTATGATGATCAACAATTCTTTTTTCTGGAATGCCTGGTGTGACAAGAAGTTTTTCGAATGCCTAATTAGAAGTCAGAAATATTTCTAATCGGGATAAGGGAGGAAATTGGAAGTTTCATTCCCAAAGGCCAAACAAGAGAATCTTCAAGAGGTCACTTCCAGTACTCTCTATTACCTGCCTCAGTACCTAGAAGAAGAAGACTTATAGGTTCTATATCACCTGTAAGGAGCAATAGAGCAAGAAGTAAGAGCCCAATCTCCAGAGCCTTATCTACTCCACCTAGAGGCTCAAATTTCCAAATAAGAATACATGTTTACCCAATTCATAGGAATCTTTTCTCTCTAGATCGTGTACCCCCTTGCTCCTAGAAATTTTGTAACATGGGATAGTGGTAGTCCGTTGCGACCACCCACCCCCAGATGTATGGCCTGCCATACCCGCTAACACCCTCTTGAGGCTATTCCAAGATTCTCTGGAGAAGACTTCAAAACCCCTTTCGAACACCTACAAGATATAGCAGAAGCATGTAGGGTACATAACATATTAGAGGAGAACATTGCCTTGAGGTTGTTAGTTGTCTCTTTTAAAGGAAAGGCCCAAGATTGGTATCGATCTTTGGCCTCGGGCTCCATCATCTCCTGGGATCAGCTTGGAGAACAGTTGTTTGAATGCTTCTTAGAGAAAGGAGACTGCTCCTCATTGCTACAACAACTAATTACCATCAAGAGAGCTCTGCAAGAAACCACGAGTGACTTTAACACCAAATTTCACAAGACCTGGCAAAGGATTCTCATGACTACTCAACCCCAAGCCACGGTGGCGTTTGTGTTCTATATAAAGGATTTCAACCCAGACATCGCAGTTATGATAACCTCCATGGGAGGGGACACCTTTCCCAATGCATATGAGGTGGCGATGCGCACAGAGAATAGTCTAATTAACACCGTAAAACTTCTGCCTCGACCTCTGATGCTAGTATTTGCAAAAATCTCTGATCGCCCTCAGGAAGAAGCTACTTCAAGCACTTCCGCTACACAACTGACATCGGCCACTCCACAGTCTATGTATTTGTACCTCGCCACTCAAACAAGCACATCAGGCCCTTCCTTGATCATGGTAGAAATCATCGACATGAAGAATCCCATGCGGGCTTTCACTAACAAGTTGTTCATTATTAAGCGACAACAAGCAAAGCCTCCAAAGTAGACTATGCAGGCCTATAGCGGAGGAAATTCGTCTTATCAGCAGAATCCATACCAAGGATCCTCTAGAGGAATAAGTCAACAAACATCATCCTCAAACCAGATAATTTTGGTCACCATGCCGCTATAGACGGTCAAAGACAGCCCGAGTAAGGAGTTAATTATGGGCCATAACGATTTGGTGGAAGACAAGAATGTATGGTGATTTCCATGTAGCGATAGCCATATGCCCCAAAATTTCCCAAGAGGGAATATGCAACAGAGGATAGCAGAACAAAGAAGCAAGGGAATACCTCTAAATGCGGATGAATATGGGTCTTCTAAAATGGAAAATGCTCATTTCAAAGCACAAATGCAAGGAATGTCCTTGGAACAAGAATTGGATATTGTGCTTGACCAAGCTCTATTTTATTAGATGGAAGAAGAAGATGCAGCGTTCGCAAATGAAGCTCCAACGACTAGTGTCCCACAAGTGCAATCGGATTATAACACAAGATCCAAAAGGAGGCTCATAGGAGAATATGTGCAACAACCTCTGCCACGTCTTCTGCCACACCAACCACCCCCATAGGAAAAGTAGGCTTCATCACCCAACATCCAACCTTTTCTACAGCCACATAATCCACCTTTGGCAGAGAAGGAGGTGAATAAGACACCAAGCCTAGTCATGACTAAACACTTCCTTCCAAAGATGAGAGAAATACCAACGTACAAGCCTAAGACTCAATTGGTCAGGACGCTCAATGTAGTGGAACAACTAGAGAAGGGCCAGCTAATGTATCATTATGGGATGTTATATCCATTCCAAAACAAAAGACATTGCTTTGGGAAGCATTAAAGAAAGAAGAACAAATCCAACAAGCGGACACAACTCAGTCATGTAGCCAAAGCGAAGACAAAGAATATGTGTCACCCCCTCAAGTTCTAAAAGCAACAGCTTATGCGAATGATGTGAGCAATGCAAAAGAGAAAGAGATAAGCAAGCCAAATCCCACACCATTATTTTTAACACTGTTGGTGTGAATAATTGTCTTGTACCTAGCTTATTCATTCACTAGGTAAATTAGGGGACATATTCACATGGTTAAGTTTACTTAGGTAAAAGATTCTTTCTAGAAGGCTTAGTTGGCTTATCTAGAACTTATCTTATCTAGCTAGGATGCATCATTTCCTAGGTGATTAGGTTGTTGGTTGTCTCATGTCATAGGATCATGACATTTTTCAACATCATATTCATCCCTATCTCTCAACCTTGCCTACATAAGCAAGGCATCTCATGTACATTTGTATTCAAGCTAATATCAAGCAATTCAGCCATTAATCAATCTTGCATTGTGAACCAAGCTTTCTTGCCATTCTCTCTCTTATGGAAGTGGTTTTGGTCACAACTGATCTTGGGGGTGTTGAGGAGTCACCATCCACTCCTACATGGTATCAGAGCTCTCCAGGTGTTGCAGATTCCTTCCCAGATCCGAGGGTGATATTTTGGCTTGAATATTTTTGTTGGATGTAGATTGGGGTTTCAAGAACCTCACGGTTGAGTTCAGAAGCTTCCACAGACGAATTTTGACTGTAAATTCGCCTATATTGGGTAAAGTTGTTTTTGAGGCAAAAAAAAATTTGTTGTAGCAACCTTCTCTGCAGTACGATCTTTCCTATTTTCGCAAAAAATATTTTCGTAAAATATTTTTGCACATATTTCATTATAATTTTGGGGAAAATTTTATTCGGGCTCAAATATTTTGTAAATCGGGCAAATTTCTTTGTAAAAAAAATATTTCGGGGCCAAATTTATTAGTGGGACATATATTTTGTTGTCAGGATTTCATTAATTTTTGACTCCGTCGACGTCCATTGTATTGGATCTGTTGTTTGGCGTTCAGAAAATTCCATCAGCGGGTACCTTCTATTGTTGTCGGTGTACGCAGATTTGATCCCCGATTCCATTAATATTGACGGTCGTATAGCCATTGCCGTCCTATTCTTATGTAATCGGTTGGGTACACTGATATGTCGGCATCAAGGGTCAGACTTGGTCAGCGCTGTCATCGGCATACTCCATCCGCGGGTACTCAACATTTATCACAGGCTTATTACATCAGCCGTTTGTGTTAAAAAAAATCTCCATCGGTGGGGTTTAGTTCCTAACTGTCGGTCTCCATCGATTTGTACATCGTTCGTCACCGATCAATGGATTTGGGTGGTGGATATTCCCATCGGCATTTAAGTCGCTGCTGTGCTTGGTCGCTTCCATCGGCATAAAGATTCTCAGGGGGTACGTTCGGCTAGGATTTTTCAGCTCCACATTGCAAGTCCCATCAGTGGTTAGATATCATGTTGCTTCTTGCACTCATCCTAATGAAGCTTGGAATACTTTAGAGAGTCTCTTTGGTAAGCCAGATAAGATGAGGAAATTTAAGTTGGAGAATGAACTCATGGGTCTTAATCCTTCAGATTTTGACAATGTCCAAGACTTTTTCTCTAAGCTCAATTCTCTTAGATTGCAGTTATCTGATTGTGGGGTCACTAAAGAGGATGAACAGTTGATTCTTTCTATTCTTGCTAAGCTTGGTCCTGATTATTCAGTTTTTGTTTCTACCTTCTATGCTACAATGGATGCTCTTGGAACTGCATACAAAATGCCTTCTCTTGATGAATTTGCAGCTCAACTCACAAGGGAACAAGCAAAGTTGGTACACATGGGCACATTGAAGTCTTCTAGATCTCATGCTCTTGTTGCAAAGGAGACAAAGGATTCAAGTGGCAAAGGTAAGAAGCAGAACAAGGCACCCAAGTCTAATGAGCAAGGTAAAGATTCTCCTTCACATAGCACTCATGATTCCACATCCTCTTCTAAAGAGGAATCATCTAAAAAGAAGTCAAAATGTGCATATTGTAAAAGGTTAGGACATGATGCGCATAAATGTTATAATAAGAAGATTGATGAACTCACACACCTTCTTCAAAAGAATAACATTAAGTTGCCCTCATCAGTGTCTGCTACTTCTTCTTTTGCATCTCAATCGGCAACTCCATCATCATCATCTCAGTCACAGGACACAGGATCTACTTTTGGGCTACACAAGATGAAAGGACAAGCACTCTTGGCCTCTACAAGTCCTGCATCTCATAGATGGCTTCTTGATTCAGGAGCATCTCATCATATGGCATCTTCTATGGACATGTTCTCTTCTTTTGAGCCTTGTAATTCACCTCATATATTGATGGGTAACAATACATATATGAAGGTAAGTGGGAAGGGTTCTATTGATATGGGGGAAGGGAGCTTTAATGATGTACTTTGTGTTCCTTCCTTGTCCACTAATCTCCTTTCTATTTACCAAATTACTCATGGGGGTCAAGGTAAAACAGTTGAGTTCACTTCAGATAGGGTGTACATAAGGGACTTGGAGACTAGGGATATTGTTGCTATTGGGATGGTTGATCATTCATCTCGAGTATACTCCTTTTCACATTTTGCTTCTAAAGATGATAATGTTCCTTTGACTGTATCACACACTCCATTGAGTGTGAACCATGATAGTGAGGAGAAGTTTGGTCATCTACACCTTGGTATTCTTGAGACCAGTGTTGAGCTTCCTACTCCTCCACCTCCTGCTTCTTCAGCCATTGATGCTTCTATTCAGCAGGATGATCATAGTTTTGCATATCTTGCTTTGTGGGATGAGTATTTGACAGGGATTTCTAGCTTGTTCATAGAGTCTCATACTGCATATTTGGAGGACACACTTGAGGGTATTTATCTCCTCTTTGATGACAGTTTCAATACAACTGTTATCCCATCTTCTTTGTCTTTGGAGATTGACATTCATGAGTCTCCTCCATCACTTGATTTGTCATGTTTCTTGGTTCAGTTTGACCATGATTCTGATGTGGCTCATTCAAGCTTGGAGGATCTTCATCAATTTTCAGAGGCATACAGGTTGAGCATTCATGATTCCTCCTTTCAGTTGGACATGGAGTGGCTTCATCATCAACTTATGGATTTGTTTCTTCCTAAGGGAAGATGTGTTGCTTGCAGACATTGGGTCATCTTTTGTTTTCAGGCATTCTTCATCAGCATTGGAGCTTCTTCATCATGGGGGGGATATCTTATCTCTCTACTTTCCTCTTATGGGGAGGTATTTGATTGTATATACATGATGCATGTTGTCCATGGGGGGTATCATTGAGTCCTCCATACATCATGGTTGTTTTTTTTGTTTTCTCTCTTTTGGAGAGGAGTTTTGTCCCATAGGGTTTTCTCCTTTTCTCCGCTTGTGAGAGATTGCATCATTTGCATTGTGAATGGGTACCTAACATGGCCTAGTAGTCGGGACCCATAGTCGTAGTCTTTGCACAGTTTGCATAATAATCTTCTCCCTAAGTTGCACTTAAGGGGGGTGTTGGTGTGAATAATTGTCTTGTACCTAGCTTATTCATTCACTAGGTAAATTAGGGGACATATTCACATGGTTAAGTTTACTTAGGTAAAAGATTCTTTCTAGAAGGCTTAGTTGGCTTATCTAGAACTTATCTTATCTAGCTAGGATGCATCATTTCCTAGGTGATTAGGTTGTTGGTTGTCTCATGTCATAGGATCATGACATTTTTCAACATCATATTCATTCCTATCTCTCAACCTTGCCTATATAAGCAAGGCATCTCATGTACATTTGTATTCAAGCTAATATCAAGCAATTCAGCCATTAATCAATCTTGCATTGTGAAGCAAGCTTTCTTGCCATTCTCTCTCTTGTGGAAGTGGTTTTGGTCGCAACTGATCTTGGGGGTGTTGAGGAGTCACCATCCACTCCTACAAACACTTATAGTGGGAGATAAGATTTTGCATAATAATATGATTGATTCAGGGGCTAGCACAATTGTCATGCCAAAAAAAGTGGCAGATGCATTGAAACTTAAGTATGATCCCCTAGAAAAAAGAATCATGCAACTAGATGGGAAGAAGGTTCTAACCATCAGTCGAATAAAGGATCTATCTTTGACCCTCTTCTCATGTCCAAACCAAGTAGTCACACAAGAAGTGGTAGTGATAGACATTCCCCCAGTCTTCAGAATGTGTCTTTCAAGATATTTCATAGCAAAGCTTGGCAGATATTTGATGCTCAACTAGTCCCACCTAATATTGAGAACCAAGAACGGTAAGATGATTATATATGAATCTTTGCATCCTGAACACATTGCAGACAATGCAGTCTTGTGCTTTGAGGTGGCACATACTTCCATCTCTCAGCAAGAGAGATATTGTGTGGAAATTCTAGAAGACAAAGAAGATACAAGTGATCGGACTCCAGAAGAAGAGGTGTTACTCAACCAATTCATTGACTTCGACCCATTCGACAACTTCCATGCAACAGGGTTGGGCACCTATGTTATTTTTGACGATGACCGGGTCTTTCTAAAATTGATGAAGAATCAAGAGAAATGTGATGATTTGGGTGATAATCGTCTATGGACCCTATATTTTCATGGTGCTAAGTGCAAAGCTGGCTCTGGAGCCGGTGTCTGACTAGTGTCTCCGACAAGATCAAAAACCCTCAAAGCTTACCATTTTTAGTTCTCATGCTCCAACAACAATGCCAAATATGAAGCCTTGGTTCACGGGTTGATTCTTGCAAAGTAGATAGGCACGAGAAGAATACAAGCTTTCAAAGATTCAAATTTAGTGGTGAGCTAGGACCAGGGACAAGCAACTACAAAAAACACAAGGATGAGGTCTTCGAGTTTGGGATCTTATCGAGAGTTTTGAAGCCTTCAATATACAAGTTATCCCTCGGTCGCAAAATAGCGTTACTGACCGGATGGCTTCTGTCGGCTCACAATTTCAACCAGTTTCTGACTCGACACAGAAGAGTGTGGAGGGATTCATTGTCCAACCCTCAATTCTCGACAATGATAAGAATTGGCAAGTCTTTGATGATGACATCCAAATTTCTTCCTTCATACATAAATCAGGGACAACTTCTAAAGACCAAGAGCAAAATTTCTTGAGGAACAAGTCATCCAGTTGAAAGGGAACAAGCTGCCCCGAGGATTAATTTATCTTGAAAATCTTTTTGATTGTGAGGATGCAAGAAATGGCAGGAAAAGGTTTACCACTGATGTAAGGGATTACGAAGAGCTCAATGTCAGAAGTGGTAGGAAGTTGAAAGTCAAAAGGGAAGTGCCTCACAAGGACAAGAAAATACTGAAAGACCTATGCTTCAAATATGATGGGTTATTGCCTGAACCAATGATGATCTTAGAGGATATGACTCGGGCATAATTTAGCATACCATTGATTTGGCAGAAGGATCCAAATCTATATGATAGAAGCAAAGGTCAGTCAACCCGAAGGTCGAAGCATTGATCAAACAATAGCTCACCAAGTTGGTCGAATCAAAGAACATATACCCTATCAAACATTCTACATGGGTGTCCAATCTAGTTCCAGTTTGAAAGAAGAATGGCAATATTCGGCTTTGTGTCAATTTTTGGGACTTGAATAAGGCCTCGTTAAAAGACCATTACCCCTTGCCACTGATGGAGAAAAAATTTCAAACTGTGGTCGGATCTGAGATGTTCTCCTTGCTAGACAGTTTCTCAGGATATAACCAAGTCTATGTGAAGGAAGCCGACCAACACAAGACAACATTTACCACTAAGTGGGGAATGTTTGCATACTCAAAGATGTCATTTGGACTTTCTAATGTTGGTGCAACTTTTCAACGAGCAATAGATATTGCTTTCGAGGGATTGATCAATTTGATTATTCTCATATATCTAGATGACCTAACAATCTTTTCAAAATCAAAAGATGATCATTTCGATCATCTAGAGAAGGTTTTCCAGAAGTGCCAATAGTTCAGGATTTCTTTGAATCCCAAAAAATGTGTCTTCAAAGTACCTCAAGGTAAGCTCCTTGGCTTTGTAGTGTCGAAGGAGGGAATAGCAATAGACTCTGAAAGTGTCAGATCTATAATGGAATTACCTTTGCTGGTAAACCAAAAGGGATTGCAATCTTTTCTAGGGAAGATCAATTTTGTCAATAGATTCATATCAAATTTTGCAAGTATTGTGAGACCAATCACATTGATGCTTAAGAATAATCTTCTTTTAAAATGGACTTCGGAAGGCAAGGCAGCTTTCGAGCAGCTAAAGATGGCCTCTTTGAAGCCCTAGTGTTGGTCAACCTAGATTTTTCCAAAGACTTTCTACTCTATGTGTACAGTGGCCAACATAGCATAGCTTCAATACTCACCCAAAAGTGTAAAGAAGACAATGGAGAGCATCCTATCGCATTTCATTCAAGGACCCTGAAAGGTTACGAAGCTAGGTATAATTTTGTAGAAAAGCAAGCTTTTTCCATTGTCAAAAGTTTAAAGAAATTCTAACACCTAGTGTCAGCCAACAAGATCACTATTCTTGTAGCACATCCCAGTGTGTGGGAATATATCACAGAAGGAGAAATAACAAAAAAAGGGCAAATTGGATCACCAAGATCCTAGAATATGATGTGGACATTAGACCAACCAAGCTAGTTCAGGGAAGAGCTCTGTGTGAGTACATTGCATAGGAATCGAATCACGAAGCTAACAGGGAGACTGATCAAGTCTACTCAAATCAATTTGAGTCTGAAGAGTCTTGGGTGGCTTATCAGACATAGTATATGCAAAAGGGATACTATCTGACTAGCCTTCCACTTCATAAAAGGAGATACTACCAATTGCAAGGCACTAGGTATGTATTAATTAAAGGCATATTATTTAAGAGGAATTATGATGTTGTACTACTCTGATGTCTTGAAAAACTGCAGGTAGAAAGAGTTCTTAATGAATTCCATCACAGTTCGGAAGGTGGAAATTTATCCACCAAGACTACCACTTTAAAGATAATGCGAGTAGGATATTATTGGCCCTCCATGTTTTCTGAAGCACACCATCTGGTGCAAAAGTGTACCTAGTGTTAATATTTTGTTGGCAAAAAAAAGAATGTCTCTTTGCCCCTGAGCCCGATCGTAACTGAGGAACCCTTTGCTCAATAAGGTCTGGATTTTATTGGAATGATAAATCCTATTTCCAGTGTTAGACATAAGTGGATCCTCACAACGACTAACTACTTCACAAGGTGGATGAAGGCTATACACCTAAAGAGTGCCACAAAGGGGGAAATTGTCAATTTCCTTGAAGATCTAGTAGCCAAATTTGGCCCACCCAAGACCATAATATCTGACAACGCCTAAGTTTTTGTAGAGGAATTTTAAATTTTTCTAGTAGACACAGGATCTTCCTTAAGACTTCAATGAATTACTACCCACAAGGGAATGGGTTAGCAAAATCAACCAACAAAAACCTAATTAGGTTAATCAAGCACATTGGGTCAGAATGACAAAAATATTGGCACAAACATCTGTGAGCTACTTTGTGGGTGGACCGAATTACTCCCAAACAAATCCTAAGGACTTCCCCTTATGAATTGGTATATGGAAAAGAGGCAGTGCTACCTATCTCCATAGAGACTCATGCCTTACAACTATTGAAAGCTCTAGAAATTAAAGAAAGCAATGGAATGGAAGTACGGCTAGCAGAGCTCCTTTTAAGCTAGAAGAAGATAGAGAAAAATCCTACAACACCATGATAAACTGTCGACAAACAGTAAAGCGATGGTTTGACAAAAGACTTCTAACCCAAAATTCAAAGAAGGGAGATTAGTGCCAAAGTACAATGAGCGTACTGCAAAACCAGGGCAACACACAAAATTTGAAGCACTATGGAAGGGACCCTTCTAAATTAGCACGTGCAAGGAAAGGAATGCGTATGAACTTGAAGACATGGAAGGAAATGCTTTAGATATGCCGGTGAATGGTTTTTATCTAAAGTTATTCCATTAAAATATGCATTTCTTTAAAAAAATTAACAGATATGTACCATATGTAATTTTTTTGTAAATACGTTCTAATTTTGAGAATAAGCCATCCAAGAAAACATTAAAGAAATGAAAAATTGTATTATATTATATTCATCAAAAAAATTGCAATATAATGCAAGGCCCGAGGCTCATATTTAAACATAAAGCTCTCTTGAGCAGACCCAAAAGAGTAGCAAAGCAAAAAGGAAGTCAAAAAGGAGGAAACATGCAAAAACAGTAAAGTAAAGCCTCAAACCATTATTGATGAAGCAAAAAGGGCTCGTTATCGGGTTCTTCTTCTTCTTCTCATCTCACGGGTTGCAAAAAGGGGTTGAACACACAACACATGTGGGCTACCCACATTGTAGACCTAAGGTCTACTCGCCGCAACTCTGCACCAGGAAGTCGAAGTGCTTCCTCTAGGCAAGTCCCGGAACACGCTCCACATTGTACTCTCGTAGCAGAAAAGTAGCCACTGGTTGAGAAGAGCAACAATGTGTCTCAAGGTCCATGGTGTGGAATTCACAGAGGAAGGGAAACCAGGGTACATTTATCCCAAAGTCCACATGCCTATGAAGATCCATGGCGCTCAAGACACCAACGCCGGGAATAGCCACTTGCACTACCTCGCCAAGCCCTTCCATCGACGAAGTGTCAAACATCTAGTGGCACATCTCAATTATCATGGGCTTGGACACATTCAGGTCTAGCATCGAGGCCATGAAGTAGGAAAGGACGTTGCAGTTGCTTCAGAGCTAGTTTTCATCGTTAATGAAGTCTTGGCCAACCACCCACCTGAACGCGACCATGATGAGGTGGTCGCATTTCTTCACCAAGTGCTTAATTCGATTACTAGTGACCTCTCCCTAAAACAGTATCGTGGCCTCCGTGGGAGGATCCGAATGGGAGCACCTAAGCCAGCATACATTCTGATATGTAGCGAATTATGGCAAAATGGGAATCAACGGCAAGCTTGCTAAACTTAAGAGACTATATTTTTAAATGAATGTTGCAAAAGGTGGCATAGCTATATATAGAAAGGTGAGCCAGCTAACTCAGCCAATGAAAAGTCTATTTTTGGTCTGATGGCAATGGAAAATATCAAGGCAAAACAGAGAAGGGTAGATGAATCGTACGGAGAATCTGACAAAATGCCTTGAGAAATAAATTTGGGTGTTGGAGTAAATGCTCTTGTATGTCGATTGTTGACATGTGTCCTTTGTCATCATCAGCACCAGCCAGCTTACTAATGAGAAAAGACATGGATTAACATGCTAAAGCTCTAAAAAATTAATGGGCACATCTTTTCAAGAGTATCTTGCACCACCTCAACACGTTTCACATAGCGAAAAACACACTTTCCAATGTAATGAGTTTATTTGTTAAAAAGATGGTGAGGAGAATGTACTAATTCCATTCTCGCGTCATTTTTGGCATTCCCAAGGGATACAAATCTCCAATCCACACGTATCACCTCGGTGGCAACATTTAATGGACCAGCGGTAATGGTGTAGCTTTAACTGCATGTACAAGTAAGAGAATTAATAATACTCAAAAGTAGATTTCTCCAAAGAAGTGAAAGGAAAGTGGTTATTATCGCTAAAGAAGCTCTCTGCAACTTCCTTGTACAACCATGGCTGAAGCATCAACCTCTATAGGAAAGTTGTAGTTTCAAACAAAAGGCCTAGTTACGCCAATATTTTTGGGCGCAACTCTTTCGCGAACGCCCCAACATTAGAGGAGCAACAATTTGACCACTATAAGAAGGTGCTACATGATAAATGCATCTCAAGAGAAGCGGTGCAAGACCTCACCGACAATGTTTTTGACCCTAAGTTGTCAGCTAACCCTAAAAGCCTTAGGGAAGGTGTGTTTCAGAGAATGCTGGAGCATGAACCGTCAGAAAGTTTTATGTTTTGGCTCTAGAATAGTGGCCTGCCATAGTTTATGCTATATATTGTACATCTGTGCCCAGAGTTGGTTAATGTGCATGTGCAAAAAAAATTAACAAAAGGACAAAATCCATTGAGGTTCGTGGGGTTAAAGTGACCATTTATGCCAAGGCCATATGGGATTTGTTGTGTATCCCTACCACCTGGGGTGCTGAACTTTTTGACGAAGAGAAGATGGATGCCCTTGGGGAGGACATGACCAGGAAAAAAAAAATTATGGGGACAAGACAAAGGAAAGGTTGGATAGAGGTCTTCTTCTCTTTCCTCTTTCACACAAGAAATTTTCAAGGACACACAGTCTGTGTTCTCAATGTTCGCCTGGGTTTTCGGCCTCGACAATGATGAAGAGGTCAAACCCTTCTAGTTTGGCCTAGCTTTCTCACTAAAAGGGAAAGAAGTCAGAGTTACTATGATTTTTCCAAAGTAATAGCTGGGAACCTAAAGGAACAACTGAAGAATTGTGGTAATGAGTCTAAATTCAGGTATTCTTTTGTCTTGGCTCATTTTCTTTTGCATCAGAATTTTGAGTGGTTAGGGAGGAATGTACTAGTGTCTAGACTAGATGAAAGGGGTTTTCTTCAGCTAGTTTTTCTATGGACCCATGTGCTTTCAAAGACAAGGGATTATTACCAGTTTGCAAATAACTTTCTAAGGATAGTGCTCCAAGATTTGTTGCCTCGCCTCATTGGCCATTTCTCTCAAGAGGTCATTGAATGGATAGAAGATCCGATGACTCCACTAGATTATTTCCTGGGCAAGGATTTCAAAATTATCAAACTCCATGGTTTTCCCTGGGAGCCTTTCTGACTTCCCAAATTTATAACAGACAGGGTCTTTGCGTTGGAGGCATACTGCTAGGTAACCATTGTTGACAGGATTTATGGTGCCAGAAGGAACAAAACAAAGGTTTATTCGCTTCCCCTTATAATTGCTAAGATTTAGGTAATACTAACTAAGCGGAAGGTCGAGGATGAGATCACAAATTTATTGACAGCCTTAGGCCTGGTCCTCATTTGCGACAAGTGGAATTACAACCTAAATGAGGTTTATAGTTTGAAACATGAGATTCGGGGATACTTCGAGAGGAGGAGGAATCCAACTCGAGAAAGTGCAGAGATATACATTGATCTGGCCCGCATCTCATTCTAGTGGCCAAGATGGTTAAGTTTCTATGAGCCACAAGCAAAATATCAAGGGAACCTCCTGATGGACAAATCCCTCAACACGCAGTTGAAGCGTAGGGGATGGTCAGAAAGGAAAAAGGAAGACTTCTGGAGATTTCGACAGGAGATGAGATGCCAAGGTTCCCTGTTTGGTAACTTTCATCCACTTGATGATGAATTCAAGGACATATATGATAAAGAGATTGATTCTGACAACAATAACCTAGAGACGATCCATGAAATCAATGAGGAACAAGTTTCACCTCAGGCTGCCCAACCTCAGGAATCTGACAGTCGAAGAGACTCGAGGCGAAGGGATTCACAAGCTTCGTCCTCTTCTAGTACTCGAAGTAAAGGGAAAAGAACCCAACGGTCTCTGAGGGAGTCCGCTGCTGCCACTGAAGGCCAAGTTTCAAAAGGATCAGATGCTCGAGGATCGAGATGTACCAGTTTTAGTCATGCAAAGAGGAGGGTCCAGGACCTAGGTGCCCTTGACATACCGGTCTGACAAGAAGAAGAGAAATCTACCCTACAAGATGTTTCAACCACTACTGTTTAGGTAAGTTTCGCTCCCCCTCTTCTTCTTATTTTTGCATCTTTGGTCAAACCTCAACCTCCTCTCATGGAAAGGAATTATTCGTCCTCAGACCCTGAGTTGGTCATCTTAAATGCACCCCCTGCTATTTTTAATGAACCTGTTGAAACTACCCTGTGCGTCGAAGGAGCGTCATCCACTGCAGTCGTTGTTGTCTCTTTAATTGCCGTATCAAGAGCCCCCATCGAAATAGCTGAAACCACTGTTGTACCTATCACTCCCATCCCATCTACTTCTAGGAAGGAACCTCTCCATCAACTTGTTTCTATGTTCACCCCTACTGGTTTTTCCCCTGCTCAATTTGGTGTCCCACCCTTTCCCATGATAACGTTGCCTTTTGTGTCCCCTCATGCTCACACATTCGAATTTTCCCCTTCCATCATCCTTTTCGGGTTGCCTCCTGGTGCTTCCATTACAACATAGAGAGTCAACATCCCTCAGACTCTTCAGGGTCATTTTGATGCTACCAAGTAGGCCCGATAGGCCAAAAAGCAAAAAATATTGTTGAAGAATGCCAAGATACCCGCTACCAAGAATATTGAAGCTTGCTTCAACGAAGAGCAGAACTCTCTGCTTATTACTATCATGAAGTCACTTATTTCCAAGCCTGAAGGGAAAATGCAAATGGAGGATTATGAAATTCATGTCGTAGGCCTAGATTTGAATGAAACTCTCCCACGCGACAAAGTGGTCTTAGCCAAAGCTACTTAGAAGGTGGTGTATGTTGACTACGAGAGACTAGACAAGAAATTGAAGAAGCACAAGGTAGAGTTGGGAAATGTAAAGGAAATAGTAAGCAAATTGTAGAATGAGATCCAAGCCAGAGAAGCTGAAGTAACCCATATAAGGAAAATCCAAGGCCAACAAGGAGACGCGTCTAAGTTGCTTGCAAAAGCTCGGAGCAAATAGGTTCAACTTTGTGCTGAAATTGAAAATTTGAGAAGAGAGCTGAGTGATGCCCGATCCTGAACTTTCGACAATCTTCGGAAGGTCCAAGTAGAAGCAGAAAATTCAAAGCAAGAAGTCAGAAGGTTGAGCTTAGAATTGACAAATGTCCTTTAGGAGAGAAGTCAAATGGAGGAAAATGCAAGAGCAAGAGAAGCTCAATTCAACCAAGAGCTAGCTATTGCACGAGGATCTGGAGCCCTCCCAATAATGAAGAAGTTGATATCCATGCATTGGGAGTAGATCGCAGCTGGTGTTGTCATTCTTGGCCTGCTTTATAATTCTTAAGAGATGTTCAGGAATTGAATGCCAAGGTTAGCTCGATGGTTGATCACTTTATGCAAAAATGTTCACTTAGATTGGCGAAATCCCACAGCTTTATTTCTAAGTTGTGCATCGCCATTGACAAGGTGCTAGTAATAGCAGGGATTCCTGATCAGCGGGTCACTTCCATCAAAGCTAATGAGATCATCAACTATCATGAGGTTGCGACAAAGTGTAAAGAGTGCCAGACGGTACTGAATAAGCGAGTCGTCAAGATCAAGAAGGACTTCAATGTCTTGTTTACTTACATGCTGCCTCCTTTCCTTTCACCAAATGAAGATGTGTTGATAGTTGAGTAGGTCATGGATGTAATCCAACATAAGATCCAGACCTCTGCAGAACTCCTGGGTTTGAGTACAACGCCCTTGGCTGATGATTTCAAGCATGAGATTTATCCTCTCTCAACTCTATTATCACCTAGGAGCAGTTTCTTCCAGATGGGGATTTGTCTCTTTTAAAGAGGTTTTTGAGTTGAAACAAGCATACAAACAAATCCAAACTCTCATTCTACCAACTGATGCAGATTAGGAGGCGCAACACTCTACTTTTTTTAAACTCTAAGAATAACCAGAGGCCTAGGTTCGTGCCTCTACAAGTGAAGACCCCCAGTGATTCATTAGAACTGTGAAGCATTTTTTGCCTTTATCATTTTTTGACTTGTACATGTTTTCAATTTCAGATGCGCCCGCACTCAATAAGAGTTATCGGAATGGTGTGCAATGCACCACATGGTGGCTATACAGCTTTCATCTTTTGTCTTCCTTTTAGGAGAGAGTTTGAGACACATGTCAACTCGTCAGAGATTTTTCTAAGGAGCTATATTCATGAGCTTGAGAGTTTCCACCTTTTTGACATGTCATCTCTTTGCTACGGGCAGATTGCGCTTCTTATGAAGCGATATCTTTTGGGAGTTTTTCAAAGCTTGCTGGCCTTTTTCCTTTCTTGGTTTTCGAGATGGATACTTTGAGTCGGTGCTTTTGGGTGTGATCAGTCAACTGGACCTTTTTCCAAGCTATTTTTTCTAGGATTTGATTGTTTACACACCTCTATCTTTGCTAAATATCTAAAAATTATTAATGCAGCAACTGAGAATTGATGAGTAAAGATCGTTGTGACCTAACCAAGGATGTACGATCAAACCGTGTGCTATCAACTATCAACACCTGGCAATATTGATTTTTGTGTTGAGGTGACATTTTCTTCTTTCTGCAGCTATATAAGGGAGGTGACGACACAATGAAGGGTTGGATTCCAAGTTTCAATTTCCTTGGCTAAGGAAAGTTTTCTTTTTCTTAGGATATAGAACTATTTTCAGAAGTATAATTGCATAATTGCTTATCTTTGGCATGTTATATCTTTTACGGCTTAAACTAGCATCGGATTGGCATTCGACCTTTGTTTTAAAGTTCATTTAATATTTGAAGCACGAACTATTAAGGATAAAATGTTGAGACTGTGCATGTATGGCCTTTTTCAAGCTTTCTTTCTTTATATTATCGTTCTAAATGAAACATTGTCTTGCAAGCTGAATTTAAATAGTTTAAGTAGCTAATTTGCATGTTGTATGCTCGTATGGTAGAATAATAACTTGTGAAAACTGGATTATGTCATTGGACTTCTGTGTTTTTATGAAAGGTTGTTGTTTTATTATATTATGTTGTATTAGGAGGGAGAGTTCATGTAATTTCTTAATGCTTTTTTGTTACCCTTAGAAATTCTATGTTTTATCGGACTTTAATGAACACTACCTATGGAAAGATTTGAAAGTTTGCACTGTGCTTGTCGTTAGCCTTTGTTATTTGTTCTCTTTCCAATAATGAAGGGTTGTGGCGTTATGTGTCTAATCATATCAATCATAGGAATGGTTGGGTTTGAAATGTTGTAAAAGCATTGGAACATCGCCATTTTTATGTTTTATATTTACATTTCCTTCTACCCTTTTCTCCAAACCCCCAAAGAAGAGCCGACTTTCTATAAAAATCCCGAAGGTATTCAGTGAGGCACAATGTGGTCCCCCACTCATTGAATTTCCCATAAGATTGTTGGAGAGGCGCAAGCTTGGATGATACACAATAACATGGAAAATGTGAACAATTAGTATGAAAATTACCATTTTACAATGAGATATGTATAGTTGCAGGAGTTTATCCCACTTTATGAGGATCTTGCATTTTTTATGTGAATATGGTTATGTAGTACTTTTTGTTCATAGATGTATTATAACAAATATGAACATTATGCTTAAAAATTACACAGTTCAACACAAAAACAATTAACAAACTTTATATCAAAATAGATATGTTTGCACAAAATTGTCGAAAAACACAAATGGTATGAAGGAAAAAGACACCCTGCAATTATTTTATGTATATAAATATGTTTGCAAGAGTTTATTTATCATTTTTTGCAGTGTATTATTCATGTTGAATGTTATTTATTTTTATATAATCCCCTATATAGTGTGAAGGTTTTCAATTAAGTACACTTTTGGCTCAAATACACTTAACCAAGGGGTTTCCTCTACAATTTGGCCCCCATAGTGTGCTACAACATTTGCAAAACCTTCAATAACTATTGTGCTTCATGACTCTATTCCTTGTAGGTTTTCCAAGCTCTTTAATTTTTTGCATTCATTGGATATTCAATCTTGATTATAGATGATTTTTGTGTTGGCACTTTGCATGTTGTAGTAGTGTCCACAAGTATTAATTGCAACTAACACGCTACTTCTTTACAAATTTTGTGTGCAAGATTTGATTGAACCTAATTATATTCATGTTGCCTCAACAAACAATGCATCTTTTCCAAAAGATTCTTGATTTAAATACCAAATTATATCAATATTATGTTCCATTTGTTTTCTTTCAAAATAGTCAGATATCAATGCATGAACTGATAGATCTTGGAATCTGATTAAAAGAACCAATAACAAAATGATTGCTAGGGAAGAAGGTCTCAAGTATCAAAATTTGAAAATTTTAACCAAAACTTTATTTTGGTTAGGCATTGACTTTATTGTGAGCAACATCAATGGATGAAAGCCACAATCAAGTGCAATTTTTAAAAAACTTTGTGACAACCCCTACTTCAACAAACTTGTTGGAGGAAGTCATCAAATCAACGCAACCAACATCTCAACATTTGATCACCCAAACACTCCTACATGTCCCAAGTCAAAAGGATTTTTTTTGGAGGCCCCATTATAATCCAATTTAATCACATCTTTTGTGAGACACCATTGTAACATTAATTCCTTCTATCTGCCACTTCAATAAGGGCCTAAGTCTAAAGCACTTGTTAATGTGATTGATGTGATTGAGGTTATATCTAAGATTGTTGCTAAAGTAGCTTGGTGTTCTTTAATGGTTTTTTTTTTTCTTAGCTTATATGTTTCAAGGGAAAGATGAACGAAGTGTTGCACAAATGAATTTTTTCTTTACCTTATTGACCTTGAGGTTATGCTCACATGGTAAGTATTTAGGATCACATATTAATAGCACAGGGCTTAAAGCATATGTTATGTTAATTCGTAAATAATTGGTCTTTAGTTAGAAAGGAAAGTAGTAAATACCTACGTCAAAATGAACTATTATCTTTCCAATGAGAAGTGAAGAAGATTTTTTTTTTCATTTTGTTCGCTACAAACTCTTTCCTTAGTTCTTTATAGTTGCCCAAGTACTCCTTTTTCAATTTGACTGAATACATTGAATTTTCAGACAGAAGAATGGGAAAAATATTAGAGGAGCCTCTCTATAGGGGGAATCATGGCATAGAAATAGGCTTGAATTTGCATGTGAAACTCATTCCCACCTTGACTGGTTTGCTTGTTGTAGCACTCAAAACAAAGGAAGCTCTCTTGGATGAGGGATATGGGTTGGAGTGAGGTACAACCAAAATTTCCTTCCCAACATCAATTGTTTCCTACCAACCTCCCCTATGTCAAACAGTGATGAAGAAACCAAGGTCATTCTTGCAATACCAGCCATTCAACCCAAGATTATTTTAGTAGAAGTGAAAGGTTCCTATTACACTCAATAAGAAATATTATGGTGAATGCAGTGGGATGGAAGCAATCCAATTCTGAGCATTGTAATGATATGGGTTTACTCCATCTAGATGGATAGAATTGTAGCAACCAATAAAATGGCGGCAAAGAAAATATAAAAACTAAGGAATATTTTTATTTATTGGCTGTGAAGACAAGAACTCTAAGGCCTTTACATTTTATAGAATTTCTTTTCAAATATTGGCTCCATTTCTAAGCAAGCATCTAAATGAAGCCAATCCAACTTTTGCATAGAAGTGAACATGATTCATCAAAAGCCATATCATGATTTAAGACTATAGTTCAAGTCTTTAAAGTCATAGTTATAAAGTATTTAAAGACTTAGAACTAAAGCTTAAAACTAAGCTTCAACCTACCCGATTTTCATGAACTACCGAGGGACATTATTTAGATGAATCAACTCTCCAAGATACATGATATTATGATAAAAATCTACCTACTTCTATGGACTCACATATTTAGCATACAAAAGAACTTTGAATCAATTTGCACTATTTGTAGAGTTTGTACATGTAATCAGAGCTTGAAAAGATTTTTTTTTTAAAGTATGTTGTCTCAACTTTTACATTATATTGATATTAAATTAGAATAAGAATGAATTTTGTGAATATTAAATGACCCAAAATCATACCTAATATTTGAGATCACTATCCATAAAATTCATGCTAGTTGGGATTATTTACATGTTCCAAAAATTGAGAACTAGATGATAGGATACAATCAGATATATATGTAAAAATTTATATGGACATGTGTTCTATAAACATCCATGGGATGTTAAAGATGAAAGAAAGTTCATATAGGGTAGTTATAAATGTCATCAAAACTAAGCTCAAACTTCCATCTTTTCTGTCTAAATCGGACAGCTTAAGATCACTCAAAATAATGGATGGCATGTATGAGAAAGTGATGTAAGCAAATATATAGATCACCTTATATATTTCTGTGAGAAATAAACTTATTGCATATATTTGAAAGAATAAATTCAAAGTTCAAAACTAATTCAAACAATTATTGGCATGCAGGTAGATAATTGCTACACAAAAAAAAAAAAAAAAAAGTAGGTTTGCTCTTCTTGTCCAAAATATATTTTCAAAGGTTAATTTAATGGTGGGCACGAACTGCGGCTCAACCTCGATTAGAATCCAGGTAAGCAATGCCAAAATCAAGCTATTTTTGATATTCCTTTTTAGTTTTGTAAGTATGTTTAAAAATCAACACAAATTTTTTGAAAAAAAACTTTACACAACATTTCAAATAAACAAGTGTTTTAGCAACTCCACAAAATCTCAAACTGGCTTCACTATTATTCATTATGCTATTGATGTAAGTGAATATTGCCTCCATCCCTTACAATTTGATTTCGCTCTATGTTTTTCTATAATTTCATTTAAATATGTGTTTAAAGACCTTAGATTCATCATTTGGCAGGTATGCAACCATATATGAGCAAAATGGGTGTTTTGGAACATGTCATGGACATACATCAAGAATAAGGTACTATGTCCACACATTTTTGAAGAAAACCAATAGAAGAAGAAGTTCTAGATTCTCATTTTATTCTATACAAATTTGGATCAGATTGGAGGATTGGAGCAACCAATTAAAAGAGTTGGATGTTGGTCAACAATATATTGTGGAGGATTTCCTTTTGTATCTTTCTCTTTTTCAAGTTGTTTTTCTCAGCTTCAAATGACAGGTCCATTGTACTTCTTTAAAAAAAATTGTACCCTTTACTTTTCAATTTACTAAATCATCTTTTTCCAATAAAAAAATATATGATAGCTTCTTTCACTAGTATTCAATGTGGGACCAAACCTTGCATGGGATGAACATTATTTATATATGTAAAGAAATGAACAATAAATTATTTATTTTGAATTGGGATATATTTATTTCTTTTTTATTATAAGTATAATTTATTATTTATAAATTTGTTTGAAAAAATAATGCAAGTCAACTAACATACATAATTGTTGTCGACTCATTATACTTTAACTTCAAATTAATCTATTAATTGTTATCATATCTCATAATTTGAAAATAAAAAATTTAGACTACTAATAGTAGGCAATAATTCAATATTAAAAAAAATTAAACAAGACAAAAATTAAGTGAGTAAAAGCGTTATGGGTCTTTGTTAAATTGGAATATCATCTCAAATTCTAATTTATTAGAAAATACAGAAGAAGAAAAAAAATAACATTCCCATTTCATATATATTTATCTTAAATAAATTGTCTTTCTTTTCAAATATTACATCTAATATTCACAAAAGGTTACTTTATGTTGAAGGTTGTAGACATGTGAAATTAGCATCGTGCACTCAATTCATATTCATTTGATCATCAAATAAATCAAATTCACATTCATCCATTCATCAGGTAAATCAAATTCATTAAATTCAATCTCCTAAGGTCATCCATTTAAATTAAATAAATCAACTTTGTTTAATTTAAGTCTCACATCACCCTTTTAATTAAATAAACCAAACTTTATTTAATTAAATCCCAAATTCATATTCCATCCCTTTTGATTTAAATAAAATCAAAGTATTTAAGTCAAATGGTTCAAAAGCATCTAACATCATCTTAACTAATCTAATCTTGATTAATCTAATGATGATTAATCTAATCCAATCACCCATCACATCCTTTAGTTTTTCCCACTTGCACCAATAAAGCATTTTAATTCATTTATTAAAATCATCATTTTCCCTCAACAAAGCATCTTTGGAAGAATATTCCTCAAGTTTGAATTTGAAAGCAAGTTGACTTGTCCCTTCCAACATGGCAATAACTTCCCTCTTACATGTCCCCCACTTGGCATTGAAGTCACTTTTTCTCCCTCCAACAAGCCAAATTTGAATTTGAAAAATGCCAACCAATCTCATTTATTGGCACATTGACCAAAAGTTGCACATCCCTCAACCATTCACAAGGTGACAAGTCGCTCCATCTCATTGGCTAAAACATTATCCCGCATTGCTCTCTTTTGAGCACTCTTTCAACTTGAGAGTCTATAAATGGAAGCTTCATTCTTCAACAAATCCTCCACAATCCTCATGCAAAGTTACTCTCTTCAATTGAGAGCTAATTTTGTCCATTGCATCCTCATCATTGGCATTATCAAGGGTTGGGAAAGGGCTTCTTTCCACATCAAAGAAGCACCAATCCACTATGGGATAGATATGTATCTTGCTTTTATGTTGTCAATTAATTTGTGTTGTTATCTTGTTTATGAAGGCATGATGCATTATTTCATAGGAGCATTTAGTAAGTTTGCATGAACTAACCTTCTTTATGGAGTTTAGAATGTTTGCAAATTTATGGGTGCTTCAAAGGCAGCAAACCTTCTCCTAAAAAAAAGATAGCCATCATTTATTTATATTCCACACTATATTAAAGAAAATGATTATAATTTTATTTTTAATTTTGTGACTAATAATATGAAAAATCTAAAACAAAGAGAAGGTAGATTGATAGAATCATTTTAGGGAGTTTATAAGAAATTGTAATTTGTTTAATGGTAAACTAGCTATCCATTTAATGGTAAAAGCCCCCAAAATCTCACTTATCATGTAAAAGTTAGATATACATTATTTTTCAAACTAGATGGAAACATTCTATTTCCATTTGCAACGTTTAAAAATTATTTGATGCCATCATTCTTTCTTCAATTGCATTTAATACATAATTTTTTTAAGAAAAAAATCTAGATTTATCTAACTTAATTTCATTCCTTATGACCATTTTCTAAAGACTTATGACCATTTTGAAATTTATCTATTCATAATTATTCTTAAAGAGAAAAACTTTCAATAATTTTTGAAGCTTCGACACAAAACTATAATTGGGTTACAACCTCCTGTCAATGGAGAGATGACTAGATCGGATCTAAAGGTACCCACTTCCACTTCCACCCACTAGAGGGAAATTGCACTTGATCAACAAAGAGTTGGGAACACGCTTCAAGCAACATATAACTCAAAAAATGTATTTTAATTTGACTAAAACAAATATAAAAAATAATCGGCGTAATCATTGCACCTCATTATGGTGCAAGTGTTGATATTACTTCTTGGAAACCTTACTCAAAATATAAGATTAAGATTGTGAATAGAGGTAATTGAATAATAGTTGTAATAAAGATGTGTTGCTTGAGATTAATCTACTAATGATAAAGAATGGAATAAGATCATAACAGATGTGATCAATTGATGAAATTTTAAAAGGTTGGAAATGTTATGTCATTGGATATATATATATATATATATATATATATATATATATATATATATATATATATATATATATATATATATATATATATATTTATTAGAAGAATATTATATTTATGAATTTTAGTTGGTTTTTGTATTGTGTTGGCCCTATTTAAGTCTTGACCCAAAAATACAATGTGTTATAGATAATTATGTATACTTCGATATATTTATTACCCTTTACGGAGAGACATATCAACTATAATTAATGAATGAACCACCATCATTGAAAGATTATAGGTATAATTGAAAAGGTAATCTTGATGTATGTTAAAATAATAATAGTTATTGATGTTATTCTAGAACCTAATTAGTTCAAGTGAAGAAATATGGTAATATTAACTCATTTACTTGAAATATTTTAGGGGTAGGTTTAATACTTGTAAGAAACAATAGATCACATTTATAACTTCTTGCACATCACTTTCTATATATGATAGGATTACATAGTTTTGTTTGATGCATATTGTCTAGTTCCATCTATGTTCGATCAATTGATGCAAGAAATGCATGCATACAACTCAACAAACCAATGGGTCCCTTGTTAAGCAATTCACTAACCTATATATACTACATTTAATTTATCAACTAGGGAATCATAATTTCTTGGATGATGTTGGCATTGTATGTGCAACTTCTAAGCTTGTCCTAATCAATTATGTATAGTAGAGTTAACAAAATCAGCTTAATTGAAAACTACTTTATTTAGAGAAAACCTAATTGAATAATAATCGCTATAGGTAAAATCTCCTAAGAGAATAGTGATTAATAAATCAACTATGTTGCAACTACTTAAAGTAATTGTGATAACGATTAATTACTACTTCAATCATTCACTTCAACTTTAAATTATGAAATATAACAATAATTTATTTTATTGTTAGGAATAACCTAAACTACAAGGAGCATTGTGGTTACCTCAAGTGGCCTTGCTTGAGTTGCTACAATTACCACAATATCCCTCTTAAATATTAGCTCAAAATTTAATGGAAAAGACTATATCTATCTTTATTTCAAATTGAATAAATATACTAAGAACAAAGTATCGAATTGATGGGAAAAGTACTTATATCCAAATCTACTAACACAAGAATACTAGATCCCCAACCTCTCACAAGATATAACATATATATAGGATCTGAAAAGTTTGATTATTCGTGGACTCAAAAAAACTTGAAAACAACACATCAACTCTCCCAAAAACATAGAAAGAGGACTCGGTCTTATTCTAAACGATAGTGGAATAACAAAGGTGAGAGTGTCAAAATCAAATTAAGAATTTGCATCATAAAGAAGATAGTTATAATTGAAAATGTGATCAACATGGCATGAATTATTTGTGAGCCATGACCATTGTTATTTAAATATCTTCTTTGCTCCACAACTATATTTATTTGATGACAACATAAAGCAAAAAGATAAAATGATCTATAAATAAATCATTTCCACGATCTTTGACCACTACCTCCATTAGCTATGGAAGACTGTATTTGTTGTAGGTGATCATCCCCTTGGTTGTGGGCTGACAAACTTCCTTTGTTATGGGTTGGAAAATCCTTTGCTACAGGTTGATAAATCCTTTGCTGCAAGGGTTAGTTTATTTTAAAGGCACCTCTTCATCAATTAATAACCATAATCAACATAAAACTCTATTTAACTTTCATAGAAATTCATAGATTCATACAATCATTCAACAATATAATATATATCATCCTTAATGCTTTAAGAATTTAAAATAAGTAGGAAGGTCTAGGTAATGTCTTTGAAACCATAAAAAATATCATGAAAAATATGGAGCTTAAACAAGGAAAAGAGGACAATTCCAAGACTCGTCATTCCTCCCAACTTAGCTTTTTTCTTGTCCATGAGCAATTCATGACCTCTAGTTATACTATAATGTAGTTTCTTTGTAGTCCATAGTGTCAGTGACTCCTCCCTGCTTTAGGTAGAACCCTTTTTGTACAGATATTCTCTCCCATTTGACTTGTTTTATTGTCCCTTATTCTCCCTTCTCATCTAATGAAAAATTGGGTAAAGGAGAAGGGGGATGAAATGTCAAAGGAAACTAAGTAATTTGGTATTGAAGGGAAGCCTTGATGTATTTATGTGCCCCTATGACTGATGCTAAGTAGTTAAAAATATAATGGAGCTCTTTCCTTTTCAATTCCTAAGTCATTTCATTCCATCTATCTTTAGAGTAATTGAATGCCTCTTTTCTTGTTCCAGCTGACAATTCTTTAACTATTTTATTGTCTTTTTTTGCTGCATTCCAAGATTTTATTTTCTACCCTAGGTTTTTCCACCAATTCAATCCATTCCTCAACTACCTCATTGGGGTTCTCTACTTCTACTCTAATATCGAGGGGAAGTGACTTCTCCCTTTCATGATAATGTTGTCGCCATAGGCATATTTGATGTTCAATATGAATGAATGAGGCTAATGCCTTTATCTGAACATCTCCCACAAAAATTAGTGGGTTTAAGATAGTATCATATGGAACAACCAGATTATGCAAATAAAATTCATATAGTTGATCTTGCATGTCTGGTGTAACTTCTTGATAAGCTTTTAAAAATAATGTTGTTGATGATAATGAAATAGGAAGATCACTAACTAACTAGATGAATTGAAAACATAAAATTTTCTTACAATAATAGGGCATGGACCATTTGGATGCCTATCTCATATGGATAGAAGTGCCTAAGTATGCAAATGAATCAACACTTGATAACTTAAAGAAAAATAGTAAGAAGAAAAAATTATGGTAATTTTGGGTATATGTTTTTGGTTGTTACAAAATCTAGGGATTTTAATCAAATATAATTCAAATAAATTAAATTAGGTGCAACCTATTTCAGATTCAAAATCAAATAATACTTTGAGTATGCCAACACTCAAGAAGTATAATTACTAATTCATTAAAATAACATAAAATATTCATTGAGGATGAGGATGAGGGAAAGGATAAAACAAAGCGAAGGCCAAAAGAAAACATAGTAGATTTAAATCCATTTTTTGGGTTTAAGGGAAATTCATATCTAGGAGGAAGATTGAAAATAACACATGAAAATTTCCATAAAGTGAATTCAACGATATCTTGAAAATCATTTGAACACAACTCAAGCCCATAATTTAAAATTAAGTCAAGAGATCTTAGCTAGGGAAATGACAACTAGGGCTTCAAATGCACATTTTTATTAAAGATGATGCACCTAACAATCTAAAACTAAAGAAAAAGGAACCTAGAACACCCAAGATAGAGAATATAAGGGAAATTGGGGTAAAACAAAACAAAGTAAATTGGGCAGAGGTTGACGAAGTTAATATTACAGTTCTATTATCTACAACTGAAATGTTTTATAAGTGTTATGCATGTGAGGTTATTTATTGCATAGATGAGTGTCAAGTGACATGCGAAGGATTGCAAGAGCATATATCATGGAACATAATGCCATAGGTGTATATGACACATATACTTACACATTAGCATGATATTATTGAAGCCTACATAAGGTTCCTTGAGGCTTGTGTGGCTACACTCTAATCAAGGAGAACAAAATGGTAACCTACCATATTAAAACTATAAAATTCAATTGAGATAATAATATATGCTATTAGTTGAATTCTATGATAAAAGGACAACTTACTCATAGATAAATGGGACAATGCATAAAGATATAATATTTTATCAATATGAGATTTTTCTTAATGAGTTATTTATTCAATATATTTACCACAAGTTAACACATGAGAAAAAATGTGATTCTTATCCCAAAATAAATAATTTCTTATGTTTAAGTATGATCTCTTATGTGGTATCATATGCCTACCCTAGTTTTATATTAGACTATGTACAATTAAAATTTAAGAGGACAACATTTTTTTCAAGGAGATCATACTTTTGTTTAGATTATAAATAGTGAAATTGAATTTTGATTAGAAGAAGTTAATGTAGATTCGACTTAAAATTATAAACCCTGCAACTTTTAATGCTCTCTAGCTATGCACCTTCTTATTCTTTCTTTGATCATTATTCTTATCATTGAATATATTTATTGATTGTATCTATGTTTTTTCACACTATATTATTTATGTTTAGTCTTCATTGTGAAATTTACTCCACCTTTTTATCAAAAGGACTAACATTTAACTTCTCCACATCAAGGGAGAATAGATAGTGTGGGCATGAAATTTTTTTCAATGTGAATGATTTAAACAATAAAAACCATAACACAAAGATCAAACAAACACTCAAATTAAGAATAAGAGTTAACAAAACATAATGAAAACATAGATGATTTCATCAAATTAACCCTCGTTGCACCATGAAATGGTGGTTGTGCTTATGAATGGTTGGATGCATACTCATGAATTTTGCAACATAATGTTTCTCAATGATAAAATGGGTGAGTGTGAGAGAGTGGTGAAATGTTGGATTATATAGATTTTGGGATTTTGGATGGAGGGTTAAGATTAAAAGTTGATGATCAAGGGTGGAGGATGATTGAGACATCTCACCTCATGTGGGATGGTGCCAAGTGGCACCATGAGGTGTGATGTAAAGAAGATGGTACCTTAGAGGTACTTTAAAAGTTTTACCATAAAGGCAAATATTGTCCTCACACTCCAAAGTGAGGGGAGTGAAAAGAATGAAGGAATTAAAATTCTTTTTGGATATTGTTGATGCCAAAAATTGGCAAGGTAATAGGCCTTTGTGGGAAACTCAGTTTATGGGGGACTTATTGCGCTAAACTGAGTGACCTCCGAATTTTTAAAGAAGTTGGCTTCTTTTGTAATTGGGGTTTTGGAATGGGAAATTGAAGCAGATATAAAAATAAAGAATCTAACTAAGGCGATGCACTAGAATTTAGATAAAAGACACGATAAACCTATCCTTTGGATATGATCTAAGGGCCTGCTTAGCAATTTACCATGTCTTAGAATAACAAAAATTAAGGATTGCAACATGAACAATTCATTCAATGACATAAAATAATAATCATACCCATTTACTAAAAATAAGAGTCGAAAGACGTGATCTAAACCAATAAACTTGCATTCAAATTATAGAAGTACGACATATAAACCATTCAAACAATAATGACACAGTATAAAGTTTATCAATATCATAAGAAACAAAGAGGCCGAACAATGGCACAGTCTGTGAGTTCTTGCAATAATCTAAACAATAAAGATCCTATAATTTTAAAACTAGTGAAGCTTGAAAAGCATGTAGCATGTAATCTTCAAACTCAAAACCTCCAACTTCTTGAACTCCTCTTTAGAATCAAAGAGCAATATTTATAGTGAGCCTTCCATCACCTAGTGAGCAACAACTAAAAATATTCAGAATCCTGAGCAATGATGTTGAGGCAATGATTTCCCTCAGTCGTTGTAACAGAAAAGATTTGAGACACAACATTTGGTCGCCCTTCATTCAGGTGCATCCCCTGCGAATGATGGCAATGGTCCCAACAAAGTCATGTGCAGAAAAGTGTCACCTCCTTGGATAGGAAATTAGAACACATGGTAGAATATCGCAACCTATGGTTTGCTTCATTCCTTTCACTGAAGAAGCTTGCGCTAAAGGGACACATGGCAGAATTTCACTGCCCGCAGCCAATTTACCCTTCCTTTGTTGAAAACTTGCATTGAGTTGGAACATAGCAATAATGTTTGATAGATGATGCCTGTGGGGTTCACTGAATCTTTTATGAATGGGATTTATGTGGAACGCGAGTGGGGATCGACGAGGAAGTGAAAGGAATCAATCAAAATAACCTGTGGTGAAGACACGTGGGAGCATATCGGGGGCCGATAGAAGAGCAAGGAGAAAAATCCTTCGGGGAGCGATGAGCGGAAACGTGGCAGAGGTCATGGTGATAATCAAAAGGGGGTCGATGAATTTATTTGAAGGCATGGTCTGGTACTTAGCCAAAAACAAAAACCCGAAGGGAGCATGGTGAATTTCATATTCACAGCTTATGGCGACTATTAGGGGCATTTCGCTTAGAGGAACAAGGAACCCAAAATTTTCTCTAGTTTGTAGACCAGAATGCCATCCATTGGTGACAAAATTAGAGCCTGGAAAGGGCTGCCTGTAGGGGCGGCCAGTCATCCTTAGATAGTCTTACTATATTACACAAATTCTCCTGTGCTCCGCCCAGGTCGAGCGTTTCTCTATATGACAATACCTAAGGTAAACCGGCCCCTGCCTCGCAATGGAAAAGTAGTTGTGCACATAACACCTTCAATGTATGTTGGTGTTAGGAGGATGGTTGAAACTCTAGAAAGCATTTGGGTCTTGCTCCTTTTCTTCAACTCTTTGTGCAATTTGCTCGGCTATGGCAATCGACCCATCTTCAAGAAACGAGGATAGCAAACCTAACTCACTCAGCTGTGAGAAATTTTTCGGCATGCCATCCATTATCTGGTTTAAAGTAGTTGTGGCCGCTTTAGTTCACTAGAAGGCCGAGTGGCAATGGATGAACTTGTTTGTCGTCTGGGCAACAATATCCCGATCTTCGATCCCTGCTTTGGCCAGGTCTTCATCAGAGACCGAATATAGCTTGCTCAACAAACTCTTTGCTTCTGGAACCTTCTCTGAGATGAACCGTGGGAATTGCTCAATTTTTTTGTGAACCTCTTGGCTCAATTTTGCTGCCTTTGAAATGAACCAAAGCATTGGCTGTAGTGTTAGGAAGAAGGTTTTAACCTTTTCCCAATAAGAAATATATAGTTGTCGAGCCAATGGGATGAGGTCCAGCTACGCGGAGGAAGCTTGGAGAGAGCTCTTTAGAGAGGTGATCTTTGCATCCTTTTAGTTAATAACCTCTATTAATTATGTACTCTTTTTTGCGGATGCCAGTTGCTCCCCGAAGCTACTTATCTCTTTATACTAGTTCTCCTCGGCTCGAGAGTGGTTCACCAATTTTGTGTCAAGAGAGGACTTTGTCTCTTGAAACTCCCTTTCTAACTAGGCCTTTTGGGCCTACAAGTCCATATGATTCTTTTCTAATTCCTGCTCATATAGAGCACGTTGAGTTGCTAACTCTTTATCCTTTTGCTACAGATTTTGCTCCGTCGAGGTCAATTGGCTTTGATATTTTTGGTTCCTCGCTCATAGCTCATTGAGCAGTGTGGGGTCAACGAACTAGGACTTATTAAGTTACTCTTGGAGTTTTCTCCACTCCAACTCTTCTACTCACACTTTCTCAGACAAGTGTGCAACCTCTGCTTCTAGTGATTTATCCTTCATTTCTAGAAAATTGACCCTTTCCCTCACAAGCCTTAGTTGCTCCTCCTTTTTCTTCAATTGACGGCCAGACTTTAGGAATTCAGTCATCACCACCCACTACGTTTCCTCCATTAGTTCTACCTTATCCTACAATCGGGCTACGACTAGATCAAGCCCCATGGCATACATGTGGTAATCACTCAGTAGCATCTTGCCCTATGGTTTGACAACATTCGAGTACATGGTGGCAAAATTCAGCGTTTGTTGCACTTCATTGTAAACTATATACACCTTAGACTCTTCCTCCTTTTTATCATCCTTCGCTTTTCGCTTTTGGATCCTGAGGGCTCACATTTGCTTTGTGGCTTCTCCCTAGGATATGAATTCAGATGGTGACTGAATTGGTCTACCAACAATAGGTGTATCGTGAGGTAGTGCAAAAGGGAATACAAGTGTAGAAGGCCCTTGCATTTTTTTGGTGGGAGATTGACAGTTTTCAGGGAGAAAAAGGGAACCTACCATAGTTTAGTTTGTGAACCGACGGAAGGGCTCATTAGTTGTTGCAGTGATGGGGTAGTCATAATCAAGTCTATTTGTTGGGCATACTGGGTCAGACCCGAGGTAGCAGAGGCAATAGGGGTGCCAATGGTGACCGAACTTTCAAAAAGAGAGGCAAGGAGAGATTGAGCAGTGATAACTAGTGTTAAGGTTCGCAGAGGCATTAAGATAGATGGCCCAGTTTTGGCAAATTGGGAGAAACCTACCGCAAACATTATAGTAGGTAGGGGTAGAGAAGGTAGGTCTGACACTCGTTGTAAGGGGTGTTGCAGAAATGGAAGAGGATACCAAAGATTGGGAAGTAAGAAAAGCGGAAGCGAAAACTACCTATTGACTGGATGATTGCGGTGGTTCACTCGTTGCTAGCTCTTTACTTACTTTGAGCTCCTAGCTCGATGTGAGCACTTAGCTTGTAGCGACTCCTTGTGATCCTTCTCCCATAATAGCTTACACATGTTATCGCTTAGCGGGCGAGGTGTCTCCCACTTCTATAGTCTTTGATTGTTGTTGCTGGAGCACTCTTGTTTTCGAGGCCTAGGTGAGTGTCTGCAAGGCTCGTGACATATTCAGTCACACATTTGAAGTGACATAAGTAGACTGCCCTGTAGACTTCCTCCTTTGTTGGGCAGAGGACACTAATGTCTCAAATTCCTCTTCCGCCTGCTCTTCTCCTTCATCGAGGCCATCGCCTTCGCTAGCGCTTGAGTTGAAAGTAGGGTGCTCATCATCCCAAAGCTCGTCAAATCGTTTATCCTCCTTTATGCTTTCATAAGGATCATCAAGCCATTTTGTTTCCTGGAAATATATCCAGAAGGCTCTGATCCTTTCATTAGTCTATTCCTCTTCATTTCTCAGCTTATTGTACAGAGTTTTTCCCATTTTGAGGTTCTCATCATAATCCACCACAAGGAAATAGAACCTATGCCATGGAGGCATGTTGTCTTCTGTGGGGATATGAATCAGGTCAACTAATAATTCATCTTCATCCTCTAGTAGGCTGCACTTCCTCTCCCAGTAAGGTTGAGGGTTGTGAGTTACGTTGAGATGCTCATACGGTAAATCATTGAAAGGGTTGTAATCCCACTTGTCACATATCATTACCAACTCTAAATGAGCCAACTTATCTTGCAATAACGGGTGTGTCTACTTCTTTTTCATGGCCATTGTCTTGAAACTTTGCAGACAGGTGAAGAATCCCTTCCTCTTGACATTTTTCCTGCTGCAGAAGGTAATATCAATAATGCACGCCTGTCAGAATAATTCAAAGGCCAACACTCAATTAGTCACACATGTTGGAAGGCAGAATGGTTCCCCAGTGAAGCCTCGCATTCAAATGAATGTAAGATCCACACCAAAAAACCAGTCACATTTGGAGGTGAAATTCTACATAAATTCTATTTGAGTCGAGGTGAGTCGATTAATACACTCCTCCCCTTGCAAATCTTGCAAAATCAAAGTCAAGAAATAATCCAAAAATGTGTAATAATCAAAAGTAGAAGAGAGGAGAGGGGTCCAAATAGAAACTGGTTTTTTCCTCTTCTTTTCGTCAAAGATAGATAGCTTTACCCACTTATCAAAAAAATTAGGGTTTTAATACAAAAACATATGAGAAAGATAAGAGACAAATCTGAACTTTCATTCAACTTGGTACTTGTTAATTTGCTCTATCATCTTCATTGAGAGGTGTAAACACGTAAAATATACCGATTGACATTGTGCATCTGATCCCGACTACTAACATCGTTTCATCCTAAATCATCCCTCGGTCTAACCATTTAATCAAATCTCCTTATCTGATTAAATTCATCAATATTCCTCTCTTAATTGAATAAATCATTTTATCTAATCAAGTCATTTCTTTGTTAATTAAATCAATCCATATGATCTAATTATCCCTATTTAATTAAATAATTTATTTATTTGATTAAATCTCTAAAGTCTATCCATTAAATTAAATAAATTAAAACCTTATTTGATTTAATCTAACACCATCTCTTTTAATTAAATAAATCAAAATCCTTATTTAATTAATCTCTCATCATATTCCTCTCTTATTTGATTTAAATAAATCCATAAATTTGAGTCAAATGAATCACATCATCTAACATCTCCTATTAAATTAATTAATCCTTGATTAATTTAATCTCATCTCATGTCCCATCCTCTAGATTTTGCAAGTTGCACATGAAAATAGATTTAATTCATTTATTAAATCTCCATTTTCCTCACAAGGCATCTTTTGGAATATTCTCTCAATTTGAATTCAAAAATTCCAAGTCAACATGTACATCCAACAAGGCAATAACTTCATCTTACATGTCCTTTGCCTTGAGCCAAGTGGCATTTATTGCAATTTCCATTCCCTCTTGCAAGTCATTTCAACAAATTTGAAATTCAAAAATATGCATTTATTGGCACAATCCCCAAATCTTGCACATCCTTCATCCATTCATAGATTGACAAGTGGCATAATGCCATTGGATGAATGTTAGTCCCACATTTCTCAAATTTAGACATTCATCCATCTTAAAATTCTATAAATAAAGAGCTCATATCCTCATTTGATCATCCACAAATTATGCAAAGTTATTATGCTAAAATATTTAGCCATTTCCATCCATCAATCTTGAGTTCTTAGCTAGGTTTTTGCAGATTTTGGCTTGGAGCTCTCGTTCTTCACCATCAAAGTGGATCAATCTCCATCAATATCATCAATCTTACATCATAGGAGTTGGGAAAGGGCCAATTTTCACATCAAATTGGCACTAATTCCCCCATGGGATCATGAGTTTTCTAGCTTAATTAGGATTTAATCTTTGTTTTGTCATTTTCATTGTGTTCTTCATTGTTTTCTTCCTAATTTGAGTTTTGTAAATGGATTTCATGGGGAATCCTTGTTCTTGCTTGCAATTAACTATCTAATGTGTTTATTCTTATTGTTTTGCAGGTACTAGGACTGGGGTTCGCACAAGATGAATTCTGCAAAATCATACCAGAAGTAAGATTTTTGCCTACGGAATTGGAAAGTCGAGCCCAATTGAAAAGACTATACCTCTTGGTCAGTGTCCAGACTGAAAGCAAATGCCATCATTGAAAAGGCATCTTGCATGTCTTCCTTGAAAGCGTCATCTGACGCATGAATTTTTGGTGGCTTCCCTTGTTTTGCTTCAATCCTTTGGGTTTCTTCGTTATAAAATTCCAGAGCCTTATCTCTAGTGCTTCATATATGATCTCCCTATCTAGAAGTAAATGTCTCCACTTCCATCCCTCTTTGCATAGGGTTTGGAATGCATAGCATATTCCATATGGCAACTAAGTTGATGTTAGCTGACAGAGTATGGCCCTCAATAGTGCTGGTACTTGGATTGAAACACTTAATGGCCACATCGACCAATTCTAGGCAGTAGTGCACAGATGGGACCATATATTGAGGAAACCCGCTGAACCATACTTTTTCTGCAGACGACAGCGCCCTTCTGGACACCTTCATTCTTTCGCAGGTCACTTCCCTTAATCCTTTAGGGTTATTTGCAAGAAAGGGATCATGAACATTATCCTAATCTTCCTTAACTAAGCTCTGGTCTCTGTAGTTTTTGGGCTTGTCGAGTTGCCTTGTGTTTTCCCATTTTGGCTTGTCAGGAATACCCGATGTAGCATAAGAAATATTCTCAAAGACATTAATGGTTGGTGTTCCTCGCAGAGCTTTAGCTAAGCATTGCGTCGTTACTTGCCTAACTTCTTGGCTTGAACCTTCTACCATTGTTAATTTGCGGGAAGCTTTTTGCTTTAGCTTGAATTTTTCTGCAACTTTACTTCGGCTCTGGTTGTGCGTTAGGAATTTATTTTTCTTTAGGCAGTGTATTTGAAAAGACCTTTTGAGTGCCTAAAATTTTTGCATGCAATACTTAGCTATTTTCTCTCAAGGTGGTAGATGAGAGTCACCTTTTTTGCATTTAATGCAGCATGTATCGCCAACCCTTAGCTTGTCCGAGATGAATTACTTGCCATTTTGATGTGACAAGAATTCATAATTTCAATTAGCAACCATATTGTACAGCACAATTTTCTTGGAACTTGAGCCGACGCTTTGCAAGTAGCCTAAGCATTCGTATGCGTTAACAATTAATATCCTAAAAGGAATGATTAGGCCAAAGATGTGCTCAACATTTGAAAAGATATGAGCTCTGCCTTGGAATAAGTAAAATACCTAGAGAACGACACCTCAGTCTTTGGCCATGCATAACACCGCCGATTACTGCCACCAGCTTAGGCTAATTAATTAGCCCTTATTAGTTTTGCACGCAACAAACCGTACTCAACAGACGCAACTGGGTGGGAAATTCGAGCAGGCCTAGGCACACCTTTCAAGTTGTTACTTGATTAACATCACATTTATGGCAAACAGATTACCATGCCTTTTCTCACTTTTTCTATAAATAAGCATCTAAGCAGTAGCAAAATCACACTTAGTGATTTGAGCAGAATTGGTATTAGGTAATTGGTTTAGCAGTTTATCATTTGTAGTTATGTAGCATTCTCATAGGCTAGACTTAGGTGCTTTGCAGGGATAGTTTTAAGGTATTCACAGAGAGTCCAACAAGATGAACACCCCAATTAGGCTAGTGTCACATAAGTCTCAGACTGCCTTCTTAGGTAAGATTTCTACCAGGCGCTTAAAGAGGATGACGAAGAACAAGCACTCACTGTCCATCATAGACATAAAATAGGTCTTGGGACAGGACTGCCTTGAGTATGAGGACATATATAGAGTTAACACTGACATGTGCTCACACTTTGTCGCCTCCATGCTAGATATAGGAATTCCCAAGCCTTTCATCTTGCGTCTAGTGAAGGAAAATTTCCCCAAGAAGTACTTGAACGACCATGGGGAGTTCGTTGCAAACGCTGCACATGGTGGGGGAATTATGACTACGAGCAACCTCTAGAGGTTCATAAAAGAGGATGCGGTTGTGTTGTGGTTGTTGTTTCTGAGTGGCTTTCGCCTCTAGTTGCAAGATGAGCACCGCAAGAGAGTTACTCGAGCCTGTCACTTCTTTTTCCATCTCTATAATGCGGTGCAGTTCTACAACATCGATTGGTACACGAACTTCAAGAACTTGGTGTTCCCTCTGCCTATTTTTGCTCCATTTGATGATGTTATTGCTGCTAATAATGCCCTTGTAGATGAGGATATTGTGGACATTGTCGTTGATGCGTTCGTTGCTACTGCCCATGCCATGAACTGAAGACTCGTGTTTTTGTTTTTGCTTTCTAAAAATCTCATAGTGATTAGTCCTTTTTTTGTATACATGTCTGAAAAAGGCTTTCGTAAAATAAATAAAAGAAGCAAAATAGACTTATATAATTTTGGAAGTGTTGCCTATGAGCCATTTTGAAAATGTAAATATTAAAGCATATATAATGAAAATATATCTTTTATATAATCATCTCGTTACCTTCTTTTGGATTCTGCAACTGGGTCATCTTTTCTTTTTAGCGTGTATGTATGAATTCTACATGTGGGTGTTTAATCTTTCTATTTTGTTAAGCTATGAGTTTATTTCCCTTACTCTTTGCAATAATGTGTCACTTGTTCTTTTCCACCTCAAACCATAAAATAAATAAAAAGACCGACCAACAAAACAAAATGGAAAGAAGGGAAAAGTGTTATAAACATATTTACATGGGTATGGTAAGCAAGCTTAATTGAATAATTTCAAGTGAATTCTGTTGATCGGAATTCCTAGTGCTTCATTTTCCATAGTTTCTAACTCATATGCATTGTGCTCTTTGCATTGAATTATTCTGAACAGGCCCTCCCAAAGGCTATCAAACTTCTCGTGTTGACCCGACTTCGCGACCCTTTTGTTAAATTTTAGCACTAAGTCTCCGCACTTTAGACCTTGGTCAAACGATTTCTTGTCAAACCACCTTTTAACCACTTGTTGGTGGTTAGTCATGGCTGTTAGGGACTTTTCCCTTTTTTCTTGTACTTCTAGCAACTCTGCTAACTGCACCTCCATTTCATCATTTTGCTCCACCTCGAGATATTTTAGCAATTTCAGTGCTAGAATCTCCATAGAGATAGGCAATAACGCCTTCATTCCATAAACTAGCTCATATGGTGAAGTCTTGAGGACTTTCTTTGGAGTTATGTGGTCCGCCCAAAGTGCTGCTCGGAGGTTTTTGTGCCACTCCCTTTGGTATTCTGACCCAATTCTTTTGAGGAGTCAGACCATATTCTTGTTTGTTGATTTGGCTAAGTCATTCCCCCGTGGGTAGTAATTTGATAATGTTTTAAGGAATATATCATGTGTAAGTGCAAATTGACTTACCTTGGAGCTTGGGAAAGCTTTAGCATTGTCGAAGATGATAGTTTTGGGTAGGCCAAATCTTATCACCAGTTCCTCCAGGAAATCCACTATCTCTACCTTTGTCGCATTCTTTAGTGGCACAGCTTCAATCCATCTCATGAAGTAGTCTGTGGCCATTAAGATCCATTTATGTCCTCTAATAAAGGCTAGATTGATCATTCTGATGAAGTCTAAACCCCACCGCGTGAATGGCTCATCAACCACTATTGTATTAAGAGGCATTGCATAATTCTTTCTTCTTCCAGCAAAGAATTGACATTCCTTGCAAGTTTTCACCAAGGAGTAGGAATCATTGAACAGCGTCGGCCAAAAGTACCCCGCACACATGATTTTGATAGCGGTTGTCTTTGTGAAGAAATGCCCGCCCATGGAACTATTGTGGCAATTGTTGAGGATCCTTTTTGTTTGTTCTGTGGTAACACATCGCAACAAAATGTCATTAAAATTTCTCTTGAAAAGGATGCCTTCAATGAGCGTGAATCCACTATTTTGCAGTGAGTAGAACCTCCTCTTCTGAGAAGGAAGGCCCAATGGATATTTTCCTATATGCATAAATCTTATTCTATCTGCTAGCCAACAACCTTCAGACTTTGGATCGTTCATTAGGACTAGTTTCGACTGCTCTTCTTCGGTGGCCATTTTTTCATCATGCACAAGATATTCGCATAGTCCTCTTCTCCGAACAAAATTTGTAGGCTTGACCTCAATGTCATACTCGAGGATCTTGGTGATCCAATTAGCTCTTTTCTCAATGATTTCTCCTTCCATGATGTATTCACGCACACTAGAATGTGCAACATAGACAATCACCTTATTGCAAGAGATTAGGTGTCAGAACTTCTTGAGTCCCTTAACTATGGCAAATGCCTGCCTCTCTACAAAGTTGTAGTTTGTTTCATATTCCTTCAGGGTCCGGGAGTGAAATGCTATCGGATGTTCTCCCTTGCCCTCATCATATTTCTGAGTTAAGACAGTAGCAATGCTTGATTTGCTACTAAATACATACATTATGAAGTCCTTTAATAAGTCTGGGTTGACTAGAATAGGAGTGGAAGAGATAGAATCCTTGACTTTCTCAAAGGCTTCTCTGGCTTCTTTTGTCCATTTAAATGTTTGGTCCTTCTTTAGCATTAGGGTAATTGGCCTAATTATTCTTGCAAAATCATAAATAAATTTGCTAACGAAATTTACCTTCCCCAAGAAGGACTGAACGCCTTTCTTCTTGACTGGGAGAGGAAGCTCTTTGATTGCTTTCACCTGCTCAGGATCAATTGAAATTTCTTCTTTAGACACTACGTGCCCTAGTAGTTTGCCTTGCAGTACTCTGAAGACACATTTTTTTGGGTTCAGGGATATCCCGAGCTCTTGGCATTTCTTAAACACCATCTCCAGATGATCAAAATGATCATCCTTGGACTTGGAGAACATTGTCAAATCATCCAAATAGATTAGGATAATCTTGTTGATTAGTTCGCTGAAAGTGATATCCATTGCCTACTGGAAGGTAACTCTTGCATTTGAGAGGCCAAACGACGTCTTAGCGTATGCGAACATTCCCCACTTGGTAGTGAACATTGTCTTATGTTGATCCTCCTCTTTAACTCGGATATGATTGTAACCGAAGAAGCCATCTAACAAGGAAAACATCTCCAACCCTGCCACCGTTTGCAAGATTGACTCTATTGAAGGTAGCAGGTAATGATCTTTCAGGGATGCTCTGTTTAGGTCTTGAAAGTCCACACATAGGCGAATATCTCCATTTTTCTTTCAGACCAGGACCAAATTGGATACCCATGTGCTATGCTTGATTGAGAAGACAATCTGCAATTGGATTAGCTTTGTTAATTCTTGTGCCATTAGCGCTTCAATCTTGGGATTGATTGGCCTTTGTTTTTGGCAGACAGGATTTGCACCTTCCACCAACTCTATTGTGTGTTGAATGATATCGGGATCATATCCCCTGAGGTCACCGTATGACCAGGCCACCACTCCATATTTATCACAAAAGTCGATAAGCCTTTCTTTATCTTGCTGTGGGACATACTTCTCAACTTTGAGCTTTCTTCCATCTCTGACTTGAAGGTCCACATAGTCACCTTTGTCTGCTACAAACTTTCATTTGTCATTTCTTGCATCGTCACAATCAAAAAGGTTTTTGAGAGTGACCAATCCTTTTGGAAGCTTGTTGGATTTCAACTAGATGATCTATCCTTCATAGGCTTCGGCGATCTTCAGTTGGAGTTGGTCAACAAATTCTCCTGACTACTGGATGAACAAGGTAATGTGTTTATCACTATCAAACACTTGCCAGCTTTGGTCATTGTCTGGAATTTCTAGTCGAACTATTACTCGTACAAAGTGTTTGTTGTGAATGAGATCGGAGGCAGGATCAAACTGAGATCCGATTGATGCCATGTGATCCACATCTGTATTATGTTCTTGGGGCATCGTCTGAATGTTAAAGGCTTCAAATCCCTCAATCAGGTCCCAAACTCAGTATCTATAGGATCGCATGTGGACATTCTTAGCCGTAAAAATTCCTCAGACTTGATTGACTACTAGTTCAGAATCTCTGAACACCATTAGTTGCTTTATGTCCATCTGTTTCACAAGGTTGATACCTTGCACTAGTCCTTCGTATTCAGCTTCATTGTTCGAGCAGACGAACCAGAAGAGGAAAGACCTCAATGTCTTTTCATTATGTGGGGATATTAAACATATTCCGGCTCCTGTGCCATTCTTGCATCTTGCTCCGTCAAAGTGCAACATCCATAGTTCTAAGGCTTGACTATTTTTGGATTCTTTGACAACCTTCGGGAGCACTTGATCTTCATCGTAGATGACATAGGTGCCCAGCCTGGTAGCATGGTAGTTGTCGAAAGGGTCAGTATCTATATGTTCGCTCAAGAGAACATCTTCTTGATCATTCCGGTCTCCGGTCACTCTTTCATCTTCTAGTAGCTTAGCGCAATACATTTCTTGTTTGGTGATAGAGGTATATGCGGCTTCAAAATTAATCATGGCTTCATCAACTACATGTTCTGAATGTAAAGCTTCAGATTCTATCTTCATCTTTGCCCCATGCTTGGTTCTAAGGATCAAATGCAACCAATCCAGGGACAAATATCCACCCACTTTTGAAGTAAATTCTCGAGATAGGCAAAGGTGGAACATGGGGGGAACATCTATGATCATAGTGTCTTGTGGCACTCTGATACTAAGGCAAGCAAATAAGGTCAAGGGGAGTGCTTTGATGACGCCTACGGTTTCAACTTTGTTTCCATCAAGCTACATCACTCCTCTTTTTAAGGGTTCATAACTGAGTCCTAAAGCTTCAACTATTTGCTTAGGAATAACTGTGGTGCTAGCACCAGAATCAATCATGGCATTGTGTAATAATTTCTCCCTTATAATGATAGTTAAGAAGAAGGGTTGAGGCTTCAACTTATCTCTTACTTTAATAGGGGATTATGTTGTGTTGTTTGTAAGAACATTGGCAGAAGATGGTTGATCAATAGCCCTTGCTTTGGGTAACTGCTCCATTGGCGTTGCACTTACATCTTCCCAGAGAACCTTATGTAGTAGCGTCTTTTGTTCTGAGATGGCTAGAATATCCCACAAAGACACATCAGTGAATGATTTCTTCAATTGTTCCACCACATTGAATAGTGGTGGATTCGAAGGTTTCTACTCCTTTGCTCTTGTTATAACAATTTCCCTTTGTGGCTGATATTGTGGCAACACTGTGAAGGTACTAGGTGTCTGGTTAGAAGCACTTTTAGGTTGTGGACTGATTAATTGCGGGACAACTGGTTTGCCCGTAAATCTCCTCTTCGCGCGAGTGTTGTAGTTAAATTGTACTTGCGATGTTTTAGATGTAGATGTATCATTGGAAAACATTGCTTCTTCTTCTTCCATCCATGAGAAGAGTTTGTGGTCGGGAGCGATGTCTACTTCTTGCTCTAATGACATCCCTTGCATTTGTGCGGTGAGCACCGAATTGTCCATTTGTGAAGAGGTATACACATAGCTTCCAGGGTCTAACGTTGTGGATTGGCTGCACTACTCTGCCACCTTTTGTTGTAGGTTGTCACACAAACAGTTTTGGGGCATGTGTGAATTGCTGCAAGGGAAGCACCAAGGGTTGGTGTCATCCACTAAATTGTTTTGTCCCGCAGTCAGCTCTCTGCTTGAACTTAGGTTGGCGCTTTGCAGCATAGAGGGTACTGGTACTATTTGATTTGTTGTTTGCGCCTGTAGATTTGTGTGAGTGCCTCCTTGGAACTAGTTTTGTTGGTAAGAGGACCTTCCGCCTTGATAATCCTAGTAGGTAGGCTTCAGAGGTACGACCTGGTTGCGCTTAATAATGGTTATCTCATTGACAATAGTCTGCAACATTTCCTTGAACTCACTTATTTCCTCCTTTGAAGAGCCAGATGTAGAGGCAACATTTTGCAAAGCACTCAGATACGTGTACATGGATTGAGGAGGAGCCGGTGCGCTGGTAGAAGGCATCTCCCGAGTAGAAATTGATATCTCGAGTAATATAGGAATAATGGGTCGAGGCAGAAATTTCCTGGCGTCTATCAAATTATTTTCCGCTTTAACAGTGATGCTATATGTGCCTGATAGCGTGGTTCCGCCAAGAGATTAGATCATCATTGAAATGTCAAGATTGATAGACTTCAAATAGAACATGAATGCCAGATCGAGTGGCAAGCAGTTATCAACTTGAATCCTTTGCCAACTTGTATAGAATCAAGCATTGAAGTCAGGCATGGCTTCATGTGGGGCTTGTTTTATAATCGACAACTAATAATATAACGATGATCGATCTACTTCATTCGAAAATATTTAATAGAAAGGCTCCTTGAGTTCATCCCAGGTACTGATAGTGTTTTCTTGCAATGTGTGGTACCAATCCAGTGCCTTTCCCCTGAAAGAGGCGACAAGCAGCCTTAACACCACATTTTGGGTTGTAACCCCATGTACCAGACATATGTCTACAACATCTTGCAAATGTTTGGATGGTGTTTTTGAGCCATCTTCGATGAATTTAGGTATAGCCTTTAGGGTAGAAACTGGGATAGCGGCCCAAACGGAAGGCGCTATTGGTGCAACAAGAGGGCTTCTGATGTCCCATGCCACATAATTTCTATTAGCGGCAAACAACATGGCTAGCGAAAAGGGAGGATGAAGCGGAACATTCACTAATTGGGTCACGGGTTGTACTGTCCCTAATGGTGGTACTAATAAACCAGGATTATTTGTTGTTTGAGACCTAGTAATAGGTCGATGACTCATACACCCTTCTGAAAATTGGCTTCATTTAAGCTCAGTCCCACTGGGCGTGCTAGGAAAAAGAAAAACTATTGATGCCAAAAATTGGCAAGGTAACAACCCTTTGTGGGAAACTCAATTTATGGGGGACTTATTGCACTAAACTGAGTGACCTCCGAATTTTTAAAAAAGTCGGCTTCTTCTGTAATTGGGGTTTTGGAATGGGAAATAGAAGCAGCTATAAAAAAAAGAATCTAACTAAGGCGATGTGTTAGAATTTAGATAAAAGGCATGATAAACCTATCTTTTGGATATGATCTAAGGGCCCACTTAACAATTTACCATGTCTTAAAATAACAAAAATTAAGGATTGCAACATGAACAACTCGTTTAATGACATAAAATAATAATCATACCCATTTACTGAAAATAAGAGTCGAAAGACATGATCTAAATCGACAAACTTGCATTCAAATTATAGAAGTATGACACATAAACCATTCAAACAATAATGACACAGTATAAAGTTTATCAATAGCATAAGAAACAGAGAAGCCAAACAATGGCACAATCTGTGAGTTTTTGTAATAATCTAAACAATAAAAGGCCTGATCTCTCCAAAAACCCTGTAATTCTAAAACTAATGAAGCTTGAAAAACATGTAGCATGTAATCTTTGAACTCAGAACCTCCAACTTCTTGAGCTCCTCTTTAGAAACAAAGATTCATATTTATAGTGAGCCTTCCACTGCCTGGCGAGCAACAACTGAAAAGATTCAAAATATTGAGAAATGATGTTGAGACAATGATTTCCCTCAGTCGTTGTAACAGAAAAGATTCGAGACACAACATTTGGTCGCCCTCCATTCAGGTGCATCCCTTGCGAATGATGGCAGTGGTCCCAGCAAAGTCCTGTGTAGACAAGTGTCGCCTCCCTGGATAGGTAGTTAGAACACGTGGCAAAATATCACAGCCTATGGTTTGCTTCATTCCTTTCATTGAAGAAGCTTGCATTGAAGGGACACATGGCAGAATTTTGCTGCCCGTGGCCGATTTACCTTTCCTTTGTTGAAAACTTCCGCTGAGCTGACACGTAGCAATAACTTTTGATAGACGTCGCTTGTGGGGTCTGCCGAATCTTTTACGAATGAGAGCTACATGGCATGTGAGCGGGGACCGACAAGGAAGTGAAAGGAAGTAATCAAAATAACCCGCGGTGAAGACACGTGGGGCATATTGGGGGTCGATAGAAAAGTAAGGGGAAAAATCCTTCGGGGAGCAATGAGCGGACACGTGGCAGAGGCTGTGGTGACAATCAAAAGGGGATCGATGAATTTATTTGAAGGCATGGGTTGGTGCTTAGCCAAAAACCAAAACCCGAAGGGAGCATGGTGAATTTCGTATTCACAAATACTTTTGGAAGAAAGACCCATGTGTCTAAGGACATGGGATCTTTTCCAAAAGGATAAAATTGATGAGAGGAAGGAAAAGGTTAGTGAGGGAAGATTTGACGACCACACTTAATCAAAGATTAAGTGTGTGCACATTATTAGGGGGTAGATTAGGTAAGTGGTTATGATTAAAATTGGAGGGAAAGTGTGAGTTGGAGGATGTGACATGAGGTGAGAGAAAAATATAAATTAAATTGTTGAATTTAGTTCCTATTTAGAGGAAAAAGGGGTTTAAATAAATAGATAATTTATTTAGTTTGAGAAAAGGGATAAGAGATGGAGGTAAATAATTAAAGCTAATTATTTACTCTAGGGTAGGGTTTAGGGATAATGGAAGAAACAAAGTAGGATGAAGGTTGAGATAATTGAATATTAATTAAATAATAGGGTATTATTTAATTAATATATAGAGTAAGAAATTAATTGAATTAGGGGTAATTTGACCAAATGTGATCATTTTTAGGTGTCTATAGATAGAATTTAGTAATTATCTGAATAATAATTACTTTAAAATTTTATTAATTACAAGCTTTGGATAAAATTTATTAGACGGTTGTATAGTTTAACATCTTTTATTTTAATAAATAATTTATTTATTTTTGATGTTAACATCTACTAAATGTATTTATATGTTTTGTGAGATACTTTATGATTATTTTAATATACATAATAAATGATATCTAAAACAATGACTTAATATATATACAAACTAAGCTTACATAAAGTTCAAAGATTGATTGTGGAAGCTTCAAATAATTAACACACATTATATGTATACAAAGATGAAGTCGATGGCGAAGAGTGGGAGAGGGATTTTGAATTCATCGCGTGATTCTAGTGATGGAGGCTCTGAATATGAGGATGAGGATGATGCATTTCGATAGTGGGGGGTTTGGATGCCCCAACCAACTGTGGTGGCTTTTGGTCTAGTTCTTTTTTGGCAGTCTCCTGGTTTTGCGGGAATGTCTAATTTGTTTAGGGCTCGACTTGAGGTTACTCGAAATCTAATATTGGTGGCTCTTCCTTTGAGTTTCCTTCAGAGGATTTATGACCTTTCTTGGACGCCGCTCAAGGGTTTTGGTGCAAGTTGTGAAGTTTCTCCAGCTTAGGTGATGGTGGTTCTTCTTTTTTGCTGCTTTGAGGACTTGGCCTATCTTGGACACGTTGGTGCTGTGACCAAAGGCTTGGATCTAATGTACCTTTTGTTTGAGCTTGTCCTTAGCAAAGGTGGCTTGATCGCGTGCCTTTTCGTTTCTCCTATGAAGATTTGCAGTCCCATGATATGTATTTTGCTGCATCTCCTCTTTGAGTTTGACGGTCCTATTGGGGCTTGCGGGTTTTTTGTGCTGAGTCTGTCCCTTAATGGGTTCTGCTTCTTGCCTATTTTCTCCTTAGTCTTTGCTCTATTATGGCATTCTTTTGTGGGTTGCAATGTTTTGTTTGCGTTTTTGTTGGTGGTTGTTGTTTAGAGGTCAATGGTGGACTCTTTGGCTAGGTTTTTGGTTGTATCCTCTTTGTATCTTGCTACTTACTTGAATGGTGAAGGTAGGGCGAATGTCAATCATCTTTGTATGTGTTCTCCTTGGAGCCCTCACGATTTTTTGCACTTATCTTCCCTCCCTTGTGCCTACTTTGCTACTTTGTTAGGGCAATGTGCTTCTATTTTCAGGTTGCTCTGTGTGGTCCTTTTCTTGCTCTTGCCTTTGGTTGTTTTTGTCTAGTTTATGGACTCTAGTCTTGTGAGAGTTTATGATATTTTATTGCTCTGTATTTTGTTATTCGAGGTGGGTGTTTTGTGCTCTGGTTCTTCCTTCAAGGTGATGACTGCCCTTTTGACTTTGGTCACCATGGTTTGGGGTTTGTTTAAGGAGGTGGTTGTGTTGGCTTCAAATGGTGTTGTTTCTAAAGCTACTTTGGACATGCTATTGGTCCTCATGGATGTTGTGGACTCCCTCATTTCAAGAATCTCTTCTTTCTTGTTTGTGGTCTTCAATGGGTTGCCGATGTTCTTCATGAATGCTGAGAAATGGTTGAACCTGGTTTTTAAGGATGCCTTTATGGTCCTCTATGATGCTTGGGATGCTCCTCTTTTGTTGGGGTTTCATTCCATATTCAACTTGATGGCTCTGAGGTTGTTGGGGAGTGCTTTCTCTTTGGTAGTTGCTGAACAACCTCTTATTGCTTCTATATTGTACCTGATGCTCATGTTGCCATGGGATGAGGTGTGTTTTCTTACTACTAGAGTGTTGACTTCCTAGTGGGTTTTACAGTTGGAGTTTCCTATGGAGGTGGAGATTGCTCTTGTCGAGGTGGAGCCCTCTCCTATAGAGGTGGAGAGGGCTACAATGGGTTGTTCCCTTTCTGTTTGTCGGTTCCTTTTGAGGTGGAGCATGTTTGTGTAGGAGATGGGTGGCTCTTGTAGTTTTGATCCTCACTTCATCCTCTCTTTTAGAGGGGAGCTCGCTCTTGTTGAGGTAGAGTTTGAGATGGTGTTTGGGCAGACTGTTGCTTTAAGCTAACGTTGGATCCTCAGTGCTTTGTCTTGCTCGTTGACTCCCAATTAGTGGTAAGGAGTCTAGTTGTCTTGGATCTGTGATTATTCAAGAGATATTGTTTTAATGATGTTGTTGTTTGGAAGTTGCTACTTCATGGAGGCCTTGATGGTCAGGTTGTCTTGGCCACCTGGGGGGTGGTCGTTGTTAAAGGTTGTCATTCTTACAACCTAATGGGTGGCTTGTAGGCCTATTTTGTTGGTAGTGCTCTTAATTCAGGCCCAGAGCTGGTGTTCCGTTCGAGGGGCTGGTGTTCTTCAAGTGTTGTTGTTTGGGTGGTTCTGCTTTTAGGATATGCTTTCTCCTATAAAGGTGGAAAGGCTCTCCTATGATGGGGGCTCTCTACCCCATCAGTGCTAATGTTGTTTCTGGTTTTGAAAAGGTTGCTCTAAGTAACAGGTTTGATGTGGGATGGTTCTTTGCTTGTATGAGTTGGAAGAATAGTTTGTCTTATCCACCCTTGGGGTGGTTGTTGTTTCAGGCTTTGGTTATGTCTACTAGGAGGGTGGCCTGCTGGCCTAGTTTGTTGACTATAAGGTCCGTTCCAAAAATTGAAGATGGCTCTACTTGGAGGGAGTTTGTGCCTCAAATTGGTGAAAATTGGGTGTTTTTTGCTTTGGTCAAATAAGTGCTTTGAAACTTTCGGTGCTTAGGAGTATTGTCTCAGACTTCTATTTCTTGATAGCTTTGTTATGGTTTCATACCTGCTGGACTTTGGTTAATCTCATAAATGGTCTGCATACCATTTTGGGGATTAATATGGGTATTCTATTTTTGATTATGCTGTCTGTTAATGGTTTTGTGGTTGCAAGTTTGGTTTATTGGCCTGTGTGCCTTTTAGGCCTGGTGGTGGCTGGTGTTGTTTTCTCAGTTTGTTTCTCTGTTAGCTATTTTGATTTTGTACAACGGGATTAGGGCCCTTCCCTTGCTTAACTAATAAAAAACACACATTATATGTCTCCTATGATAAAAATACATAAAATAATTTATATAAAATATTATATTAAAGGTTAATTACAAAACCCTTATAACTAGGTCCAGTGGCATTATATGGTTAGCAAGTTAACGAGATATATTTCTTATTTTACATTTTATTCTAAGAATCTTGCAAATTATATTTCAACTTCATTCTCTATATTTTTCAAAATTTATAAATATGAAGTGCATTGTTTTTGATAAGATAAGCAACATTTACAGGGCGCCGTACCCTTTACACAAAGAGCCTGAAGGGTCAAAAAGGAGAAAGCAGACCAGTGGAAGAACCGCAGAAACACCACAGACAAACATCCCACCTGGTACGAAACACCGGGGGAAAAGAACACTTAGAACAACAAGCAGTCCTAAGTAAAAAACATAGGAACATCAAAGGCTTTTAGCCAAGAAACTAACACCCAAAACATAGGACCTAGGGCCCAAATAACCTCCTGGATCAACCAGGCCACAAACCACCTGCAACAGCTGAACTACAGTAGACCTCCTACTCAGATAAGGCAAACCTGAGTCCAACAGAAACCAACCCATTCTTGTACCCCAAAACAACAAGCCCAAATGACCGCGAGAGACAACCAGTCCACAAACCACCTACAGTAGACGAACTGTAGCAACACTTCTAGAAACACAAGTTGTTGTAGAGGAACCATCATTAAAATGCACCAACCAACCATACACCAACCCCAAAACCTCCTCTAACAGATGGGGCTCCCCTCTATAGGAGAGGAAGAAGTGGGAACCAACACTACTGAAGAAACCTCCCTCAAGAGCAAGCACACACCACCTCAATAGGGACCTACCAAGAAAGGAAGCACTTCCCACCATCTCTACAACCACCAACTCCACCTCAATAGGAGATGGCTGGGCACCATATTCACCTCTATAGAATACAACAAAAGTAGATCATGGTAGCAAGAACGAACTCCAGCAGCACAAACAACCACCTCAGGTCCCAAGGCATCCATCCTGAAGGAGCACAAAGAAGGACAACAACAACTTCCCGGTCAACCACATAATGAGTCCACAACACTTAAATACCATCAAGTATTTCCTCATAAAAAGCACCATCCGCCATTGTTAATCAAGTCAAGTTTAAGATAATAATTATTTTTTTATAATGAAAAATGATGTTTTACAAAGCTTATATATTTTTATCTTGAACAATAATAGTTCAAATAGTCTTTTAAGATTCAAAATATCCATTCAAATAAAAAATTAGATTGCATTTATGCTTTATTCTTTTGTATGCAACATTAGGTTGATTATTGATGGTTAAAAAATAAAAGATCTTTTCATGCCTAAATATTATATCTTTCACCTATCATGTATTAGTCAAGGTTACATATTTGACATGTAATATAATGTTTTTCATTAAGAAAGATGCATGTTTTTGGCTTTCTTTCCTATTTGTAAATTCTAGTACCACCAACTTTCTAACATTCTTCCATGTCCATCACAATAACCATGCTCAATTCAACTATACTAAGTAAATACTCATCATCATACAAAACAACCATTACACAACTTGGTATAACACATTATACTATATTCATCATTAATAAGAGTACATTATAGATAATAGCAATTTGTTAATACACATTCCTTACCATGTCATCTCATCCATATTCTTAGGCTTACATCTAAACACCAATTGACACTATTCTCCCTTAGCCCAATACTAACTAATCTCCATTGCTAAATACACCCAATCTAACATTTATCTTAGAAACTTGTTGATAATCTTGTTCCCTTGATCCATTCCCTATTCGTCCTCACATATCATGGGGTTTGTAAGAGTTTGAGGTGGCGAGGATTTTTCCACCAATATGTGAAAATCATTTCCACGTGCCACTTGTTTATCCTTTGTCTCCATTTGGTCATATTTTTGTGATCTTTGTACATGAGGTCTTAAGTGGCTTCCAACTACCACTCATTACCTCATTACAATATGCAATACCCATGAATTAACTCTTATTTTTGTTGTGAAGTGATTCTATTTTGTATGTCTGATTGTAAATTTGTGATGATTAGTTCTCTTGTTCATTAGAGAATGCATTTTGTTGATCTTTATGACCTAGTATATTTTTGGTGCCAACAAATGTAGCTCTTGGAAGACCCTTCATTGTCTTAGAAGGCTATATTAAGCTAAGGGCATAATCTTATCCTTTGCTTTTCTTGAAGATCATTGAATCTTTTTATAATTAATGTTTCAAGATTATTTACATCTGCATAGCTAGCAACATTGTGCTTTCTTTTATATGACTCCCAACTTTTTATGTAATTACAATTATGGAAACAAGTAGTTAATTGCATAAAACTATTCTTTACACATTAACTATGTACAATTGTTGACCTAGATTTCTAAAACACCACAAATTAATGTTTACAACATTGTTTAATTAAAAGGTTCCTAAAATTAAAAGATTTGAGAACTTCTAATACATTTAGAAACTGTTTTACCACACAACCTATGTTTATAACTTTTACATCTAATAAAATATACATTTTAGTAAATTCTATTTAAATAGCTCCTAGTAAATTTTAATTTTTAAAAAGAAAAATGAATAAGGTGTATACTACGTTTTATTAATAAAAAAGATAATGATATACTATAAAGGAAAAAATGGTGGATGGTAGAAAGACACACTCTAAGAGTATAAGTGAGACCAAGTCCAAACATTCATATTACACTTTCTGTCATTCATTTTTTTTACCATTACTATATGATTAAAAATAAAACTCTAAAATCAAACAATAGTCACAAACTAAAGGGTTGTAGTTTAATTTGGTTGAGCATAATTGTTGAGGGTGATGACATGTTTTTTGATTACGCCATCCACTAAGATTCAAAATCCTTAAAGACATGATATAAAAGATGAGATTGAGATCATGTCCGAAAACTTTAAGATACCTATCAATCCTTGACTCTTAATAAAAGAAATATAAACATAAACTTGTATTTATGCAACCAAAAAAAAAAAAAAAACTTGTAAATGGTATAAAGCCCTCCATTAAAAAGAAAAAAAAAGGCCAAACATCTTTGGATGTGCCGGGATTAAATACATTAAAATCTCTACATTATTAGGTTATGAAAAAAATTGCGCACAAAAAAGTTGTGAGGCAATTCCTTCTCAGGTTGCGGGCTGACTTTTATACATTTTTATCTTTGTAATCTTGCCAAACAAATTTATTTTTGCGGGCGACGGCTTTTGTTTATCAGTTTGCTTAAATCTTAATCCCAATGGCAGTTGCAGGCATCTGCTAGTCTTCCAAATCCCTAGGAAAAGGGTTTTACCCTGCTGATCTGTGGGCGTGCAAATTTTTTCAAGTTTGTGAGGTAATGCCATTCAACTTTCATTCTTATTCGAGTGTTTTGCAGTCGAACCTTACACACGGCTCTAGTACACTAATAACCAGAAAAGAATGATTAAACAAAAGCACATAATAATTTTTCAAGCATATGTTAAGGTTCAATGGTTTCTTGGTCATTATTTGCTGTGCTCGAGAGAGATTAACTTCTGCCGGGGTTTGGGTTGTTGTTGTGTGTTCTTAGTAACAATTTTAGTCACGCTTGTATTCACACTAATTATTTTTTTTGTTTTCTTTTGGGTCTCTGCTAAGCTAGACGCTAATTTGGCATATAAGAACCCCCTTTGCAAGCGCCGAAGGGAATTTTAATCCCATTGTTCTGGTATAAATTTCTTTGTGTTTACTTTATAAATTGTTCAAATTTTGTATCAATAAGTTTCGATCTTATGACAAAGCTTCAGAGAAAATTTAACCGCGTCAGTCTACCTTCACTAGTAGTACTAGTATTAATGTCTTAATAAGTACAATGTAGAAAGCAATCTGTACAACATTCCTTTGATTTCAAAAGCCAGATCTGTCTTTTAGTCAGAAATAATAAAGAGTATGAGTTACTAATTGTATCTGAAGATTTAGTCTTTGAAGTTAGGGAAATAAACTTAGGTTTCTCGGTGGTTGGCAGTTCATGAAACTTCAGCTGCAGCCGTTTCAGAAATTTCTCCTTTGTTAACTTGTTCATGATTTTTTGATGTTTAGCTGATGAGGCCCAAGGCTTCAGGCTTAATTGCAAATCCACACTTATTAGCTACCCAAGCTCCAACAAGGGATGTGCACTGGTCCAGGAGATGTCCATGTGATCTAGATGGTCTATACATTACCTTACCTTGAGGGTGTAGGTAGATTGGCAAGGCCCATTTTACGTTTGATATTTGGTCATGAAGTTGGAACCTGATGGGCACAATTTGATATTCAACGCCTCTGTGTGTGAGTGTAATGTTCTCTTCTACCCCCACGGAGCTTGCGTATGCCAAATATGTTTGTTCGCTAGGGTGGGGCTAAAAAGTTAGCTTTATGTTTTTTTTAAGCTTGAAATAAAAGAAACAAAGTAACTGCAGTCTTAACATAATTAGAAGGGCTATATACAAATGTTGTTTATATTTTAACAAGTGCAGGGCCTTGCTTGTTCGGTAATGTTAGACCAGAGCTCTTTAGAAACTTTTTTGATCGTAATGATTAAATAATGAGTGCCTGCAAAGTTCCATTGGCACTTTGCCTCATGTTGGACACTTAATTGCTTGAAGAACCTTGAATTACTTTTGAGATACATCATTTCTGATTAGTCAGGGTACTTGTTCTACATACATATTTCGAAAGTCTCATAAGGATCTGATTGCAAACTCTTCTGGTTGTTGGTAAAGCTTTGTGACATTAAACTCTCTTCTAGGGCTCCAACTCTATTTGCTGCTCCAGTGGGCCTAGTGCAATCTCTGATTGATATTGCTAGAATTTGTGTTTTTTTTTTGCTTTAAAATCAAATTCTACATAGCAAACACAATATTAGACAAATTGATAGTTTCTTTTATTTTTTTCATATCTCTTTGCTTTTATTAAACATGTATCCATTTGATCCTATGTTCCATGTCTTTTCGGGAATGGAACAATAGGAATACAGGGGATGTGTTTTGGGCATGGTAGCTTGGGGGCCTTTTTTCTGGGATGGCAGCATACACACACACACTTACACGTATAGGGATTTCCAAATTTCTACAAGTTTGACTATACACGATATCAAAATTAAAATAGTGACAGCAATAAAAATTCATGACAGTAGTATGGATCATTAAGACAGTGACAACAATAAATAAAAATTTAAAAATAATGACAGTAACAGCAGTAAAAGTAGTATAACAGCAATAAATATATCATGATCTATATTCATAACAAAGTTATATCCCTGACACTGACAGCAGTATGGCAACAATAAAAACGAAAATTAAACTTCTAATTTCAATATTCATTGTTCAAACTTAAAACTCAAAGTCTTGATAGACAGCAGCATAAAAAAATACAGTAGTGCTACTATATACAACTTTGCCTCATCTTGGCTATCAATATTAAATGAGTTCTTCTCATCTGGGTCACCCTGTGATTGAAGCTGTGGCTCATCTAATGGAATCCTGAACAATCACAGCTGCACCTTCTCCTTGTTAATCTGCCTAACATATTTAGGATCAACATCCCAATGTCTGGCTGGAGCTGTCCTACCAATGCTGAAGTTTTAAGGCACAATGAACTACAATCAGCTTCTTTGCTTGTCCAGAGGTAAGTTTGTTCCTCTTAATTGAGTGGATGAAGCTATAGGTGAACCAATTCGTCTCTGCTGAAGAGGAACTATAATTTTGTGAGAGTAGGGGAATGACAAATTGCTTTAACTCTGTTGTGTCCTTTTCATGAAGTTTCCACCATCCAATAGGATTTTTGGTGAAATAGTCACCTTATTCATTCTATCCTCTATTTTGTTGAATGTAGGACCCTAAAGATCAAAAAATTGAAGCCATTGCTCTGGATTCCTTGAAGTATGGTTACATTCTCAACTCTATACATCTTGTGCAGGGTCTTTATAAACTTTCCATTACCTCATCATCCTTAGAAGGAGCAACATAACCAGGTCTAGCTGCATACCCCTTTGGATTACCAGCATAGGCAACCATATGAAGAGGGATGTTCATTGTGTTCCACCACTTTGTGACTATAGGCTTGATATGCTTCTTATGGAAATGTAATCTAGAATCCTTGTCACAAGTTGCTTGCCTTATTTCTTACAAATCTCTATAAGGCTAGGAGAGATTGTATCCACATATTTGATTGTCATGTCCCCTTTGCCCAGGGGGGAAATATTAATATTTTTAATTTAATAAAAGTGTTTTTTAAACACTAAGTTAATAATATAAACATGTATCAATAAAAATAATATTAATACTATTAATATAATAAATATAAATTTAAAATTTGAATTTTGGTGGGCTGTTTGGGTTCTTGTGGCCTATTCTGAAATGTGTATTTAATCAGGTTTTTGCACCTCATTTGAACCATCTAGTTTTTTTTTTTTTATGGTGAAATCAATTATTGTAGCTGTGAAGAATCACTGGGATGAAAACCCCTGTGACCATTGGCAGGTAGACGAAAACCTATCTGTTTGTGTGAGCAAATTCCATCTCTTCAAGGAGTTTGCAAGAGTTTAACTCAAAAATTCCATTCCAGGTGTGGTGAATATGATAGATGCAACAGGAAGACAAATCGCCTGAGCAACATGGTTTCTTTTTGTGGAACTGCTGAAGCTCACAGGCGAAACAATCAAGTGAAGACTGGGAGCCTGCAACTAAGTCTGTAGGGTTTACCATCAGCAAATTGTGACTCAGATCCGATCCTACCTTGTTAATCAGTTTCCAGCAATCCTTGGTGGCATCAAATATCCAGAATTGCAGAAGCGACTGTGAATTAACTATTACAGAAGTGACTTCCATTGAAAAATCAGTTGAAATTTGAGATTAGAGGGTTTGTACTTGCGCTGAAGCAATCCAAAAGGCCAGAGCCATATACAGATCCAACATATCACTTAACCTGCCACTTAGGACACATTTGTGATAGCAAGTCTAAAACACCATTCCCTTCTAAGTTCAGGTCTCTGGACTTAGCTCTATTTTGATTAGGGCAAATCTTATGGGTACTCAAATTCTAACCATCATCCAAGCGCACCACAGATTTCATTCAAAACACAGAACACACTGGGTTAGAGGGATAGGCCCTGGTCCAGGAGTGTTCCTGCAATCAAATTGAAGGATCAGATTGGATAATTACAGTTCCAGCTTACTCTTAGTGAGTCATATTTACAGATTTGAAATTGTATTAATTTCCAGCTTGTTGTCTGCTGATTTGTAAACTGCTTCAAACACTCAGATCTGCATATTTTAATATCCAGATTGCTCTAAGTCTGTGTATTTCTAAATCAATGCAATTTGGGTTTCGTGTATTAGACTGAAGTTAGAGTTCCTTGAAAGCAAATCCATACAGTGACCCGTTTGGGATCACAATGGACTGATAACAGTTACAAGTTTCTTCTATTACTGCTATATGGTGAAGTGATTTGAATTATTGATGGTCGTTGAGTCAATTTGATTGTTATGTAAGCTCTGTATGAACAGAAATTTATCAAACATTATACAATGACAGCAGATAAGAAATCACCTTAATTTCTGCCCTAGGTTTTGCACTGAAAACTGTCTCAAATTCTGCCCTAGGGTTCTTACATTGATTATCCCCATGACTGAGGATATGAAAGAGCAAATATATTTACAAGCAACATTGAAAAAATTAAAAACATTAACAATATTAATTTTTAAATAGAAAATAAAAACAAAGTACTAATATATTAAATATAAATTTCTCACTTGACAGTGGACCACCAAACATCATCAAGCACCCTTCGTCTCACCTTATTCCCTTCTTCTGTCTTTGATTAAGCCCACTTTTACCACTCTCCACAAACCACCATGGATTGTAGAGCATCTTGCATCTCCAACGTGTTCTCTAACAAAATAAAATAGCTAGCATATCTAGCATCGTTTAGTTTAAGGATTTTTTTTTTTTTGAAAAATATTGGAATTTTGTAAATGATATGTGGTGGTTGCACATGAACATTTGTTTGTCTTTAGCTTTAGTCATTGATGTCTTCACCCAACCTATTTTTCAATGTCTTTCAAAGCATTTATACAACATGGAGTCCCAAAAAAATGTTTGTAAGGACTCTAAACCATCAAACCAACTTACTTACAAACATGAGCTAAATTTGTCACATTTTGCACAACATTAGAAGACCGACCTCCTGTGTGGCCTTTCTCAAAAGGCCAAACTGACAATCAATATCCTTACATTTTTCAGAGTAGTCAATAGCTCTAAGAAGTATGAATCAGAAAGCCAATTTCAAATATCAGTCCACCCATTCACAACAATGGAACAACCACTCCTAACCCATGTTTGTCTCCTCTTCTCCATCAATATGTTCACCTTTGAATATTTTGTCAAGGGGGTAGGCAATCTATGTTCTGTAGTTGGTACATAAGAGGGTCCAATTGTAGTTGTATTTATTAACATCTCTTTGAAATAAAGAGACCTTGCCACATGAAATGGGATGGCATGGCCATAAAAAAATTTGGCCATTAAATCATCGACATCCTCATGCTATTGCTAATTCAACAACCTTGCCACTGCATTTTGGCCACCTGTAATAGAAGCGACCAACCAACTTTGCCATTTCAATGTGTTGTTTGAACAATATATCCTCACAAACTCTAATCCTATGTCCACTCTTACCTAATAAATGGTTTCCAAACCTATTATAGCTCCCATGAACATCAATTTTACAAATATTGCACAACCAATGCTTGTTGCTCCTTGCATTTTTAACCTTATTATTGCTCAAAATTGTGACAAATTTCAGCAAGGGCTTTTTGGAGTTGAAAGGGCCTTTTGCAAATCTTTGAAGAGAGAGTGAAGGGCATGCAAAATGGTTTGTTGGTGTTGCAACAGCACTTGTGTTTGGATTTTTGGAGTTGAAAGGGCCTTTTGCAAATCTTTGAAGAGAGAGTGAAGGGCATGCAAAATGGTTTGTTGATGTTGCAACAGCACTTGTGTTTGGATTTTTAGAAAAAATGGGAACCCCCATCACTTCTTTCAACTTCCCTTTTGGCTTTACTTCTTTATTATCTGTCTCATTGTCATCAGTACAACTCATTTTTATTGTCAAAGATTAAAGATCTAAGAAATGTTTCACAAGCTGCTAGTGCTATAGAATTATGGTTTTGTGTGAGTGCATACTGAGACAACATAAGCAAACTCCCTAAGTTTTATGAAAAAAAAAGTATAATCAACTGTAGCAGTGTAGAGCCTACCCTAATGGATAGAAATTTCTTGTGATTTGCAGTCCCTTCCTTCCTCTTCAAAAACATCGCTATTGAGAATGAGAAAATAAAAAAATTGAAACCTCATTGGTGGTAAACACAAAAGAATACAAATGTTAATTTTTGCTTTTCAAGCATCTTAGAGTTGGATATGGGGTGTGCGAGGGCTTGTGGGGATCCCCATGCCCCTTTTAATGTTTAATTTTTATTTATTTTTCCATATATTGAAGGACTTTTTTTAGACATGCAAATTTGCCCTTTTCTGTTTAGGATGCCTGGACATCCTTGGGATGGTCAACGGACATCTCAGATGTCCCTAGTTGTCCTTGGAATGTGTAGATGTCCCCTGCTGTATAGCAGACGATTCCTTCCATTTTGAGCCATTTTGGGGAAAAATTGGGGAGACTAGGGGACATCGCTTATTGTCTTGCTGTCTTAGAAACATGATGTGGGATAGAAATGCTAGTTGCAGAACATAGATTTTGTTATTGTTTCCACTAGTTTTAACACAAGACAAAGAACAAATAAAATTATATATCAGCTTTCTGCTTTGGCCTTACAATATATTTGAGCAGAACTTGTCCAAATTGATACACTATCAACACATATAACATTTTCTATTCTAAGTATAGTGAAACAAACAATGTTTTGTGAAATAATTAAATGATTTAGCATTATCTTTTTGTGAGATTTTACTATGTGGGAGTATCTTTGCTACTCAAGTCATCACCACAATGACTATTTTCCAGGATTAGTCATTTCTCTAGGACCTTGTAACTTATGATGTGCATTGGCTAATAATCACAAGACAAGGGGGTTCACAAAGCACACAAGCACCTTGAAGCATTTGTTAGCACAGGGGAGGAATGCTAAATATAATTCACTGCTGTGAGTTTCTTTCCCTCTAGCCTCTACCCCCACTGGCAAAGGTTTTGGGTGAGGGCTTTCTCACAATCATTACCGATGTGGAATTAACAATTCAACATTTATATTGTATTTAATGTGTCATATTCCAAAGTGTAGTATTTAATATTAAATTTTTGTGGGATTTTGATTATGTGGGAGTTGAAGTCATGAACATGATGACCTTTATAGTCATTTCTCTATGACCCTTTAAACTCATGATGTGCATTAGTTAATAATCACAATACAACGTGATCCACAAAGTATGCTAGCAATTGTAAGCATTTTTTAGTATTGGGGAGGAATGGTGAATATAATTAAATGATTATTTTGGTTTCCAAACTTATGAAGACTGAATTGCCAGAAAAATTTCAGTGTTGACACTATCCTGTTGAAATGTAGAGAACAGTGATCACTGTATAGATCTTTAGTTGATGGTTGTACTCTATCATAAAAGGCTACTACCATTCTAGTGAATCTTTGATCTTTCTGATTTTTATATATACATTTAGCTTTTTATTATAAGTTATGCATATGGATAACTGTAGTTTTTCTCTGCAATTGTTAGTGCCTTACATTTTGCATTTTCACCCCTCTTTAAAAATTTATTCATTGCCAAAGCTTTCTAGATCATTATTTATTATTGTGGAACTCTGTTTCTAGCTGATCTAGAATGAATATTGAAATCTATGACCCATTAAAATCATGATGTGGATTAGTTAATAATCACAACACAATGAGATCCACAAAGCACACTAGCAACTCTAAGCATTTTTTTAGTATCGGGGAGGAATGGTGAATACAATTAAGTGATTATTTTGGTTTCCAAACTTATGAAGACTGAATTGCCAAAAAATTTCAGTGTTGATACTATACTGTTGAAATGTAGAGAGCAGTGATCACTGTATAAATCTTTAGTTGATGGTTATACTCCATCATAAAAGGCTACTACCATGCTAGTGCATTTTTCTGATTTTTAAAATTTACTTTTAGCGTTCTATTATAAGGTATGCATATGGATAACTGTAATTTTTCTCTGCAATTGTTACTTATATTTTGCATTTTCATCCCTCTTTAAAAATGTATTCATTGCTGAAGCTTTCTTGTTCATTGTTTGTTTTGTGGAACTCAGTTTCTAGCTCATTTAAAGTGAATATTGAAATCTATGACCCTTTAAACTCATGATGTGCATTAGTTAATAAACAATACAACGTTACCCACAAAGCACACTAGCAACTCTAAGCATATTTTAGTATTGGGGAGGAATGGGGAATATAATTAAATGATTATTTTGGTTTCCAAACATACGAAGACTGAATTGCGAGAAAAATTTCAGTGTTGATACCATCATATTGAAATGTGGAGAACAGTGATCATTGTATAAATCTTTACTTGATGGTTGTACTATTCATAAAAGTCTACTACTGTTCTATTGCATCTTGCTGATTTTTAAATTTACTTTTAGCTTTTTATTATAAGTTATGCATAGGGATATCTGTAGTTTTTCTCTGCAATTGTTAGTGCCTTTTATTTTGCATTTTTACCCCTCTTTAAAAATGTTTTCATTGCTGAAGCTTTCTAGTTCATTGTTTTTTTTTTGTGGAACTCTATTTCTAGCTGATTTAAAATGTATTAATTGTCATTTTAGCATGTTCCAGGTTACTGGGCAGAAAATGGATTGGACATTGTACCACCAGTCTATGAGATTCTAGTTGAGCAGATCAAAATATTTCATTTGCTTGGTGATTCTATAGAAGGATTTGACAATGGCTACAAAGGTTGAGCAGACATCACTTCTTGAAAGACACCATAACCAATCTACAGCATCACCTGCCACAACACAAGTAGCAGCAGCAAATAGTCCAAAAATTTCTATGCGGGCTGTAAAAGCAGGAGTTAGTTTTGTTATTCCTAAAAATAAGTTGTCAGGAGCTCTTGTTCCAGTAGTTCGTGGTGGTGGTAAAGCTGAAAAGAATGATTCTAAGAAGGATGAGGAGGTCAAACAGCCCCCTAGGAAAACAAAGTGGGGCATTGATTTGACACAAGATGCTGCTGTAAGAAGAGGAAGGGCACTGGCCTATCAGGTGGCAAATTACACTATAAATTCATTGATTATGTTTTAGAATGTTGCCGGTGATTAATATTTTACTTTAGACACATTACCGCCACAATGGGAGTATATGGTGATTGAAATTTAAAATGCATTAAGTGATTATCCAAGTTCTGTGTTAAATGGTTCAATATGTAAAATAAAGTTTTGGTTGTGTTCTTCATGCATTTGTTCTATTTTGTAATACCATTTTTTTAAAATTCTAAATATCCTTATTACCATTGATATTTTGCCCCTTCTCGCGAGCCATAAAAGGAAAAAAAACTCTCCTCCAGGCTACATCCAACTTAATTTCTCTAGTGGGCCATAAAATATAGTATTTCCCTGTGATTTTCTCACATGGAAGCCTTCCCATTCCAGGTGGCATTAAGTGATATTACTGCCTGTGTGGTGGTACAAATTTTGAGCAGACTCGTGTGGAGCAAATAGCTGCACAGCTGGAGTTAGGCAATTTGGAGATTCACCCTGATGAAGCTACAAGATCACCATCTCCTCCGCCAATATATGATAAATCTGGGCAACAAACAAACACTAGAGAGGTGAACAAAATTATTTATAAACATAAACCTGAATATCACAAGGTTGTTTAACTTAACATGATTGGTTCCAATATGCTACCTATTTACTGTTTGGTCTGAAATAAATGCAGGCAAGGAAGCGGGAGCAGTTGGACTTGGAAAGACGGGAAGCTATTGGTGATTGTAAATTATATTTTGTTCTCAAATTTTTTGTATTTTGTAAAATATTATGCCAATTGTGGCATTGTAAATTAATATTGTGTGGCTTTTGTAGGTGAATGCCTGCGCTTGAATCCTAATTATAAACCTCCAGCGGGTTACATTCCTGTTAGCAAAGAGGCAAAGATTTCCATTCCAGTAAGTTATATGCAACACTTTTACACAAAATTGTCACAATATTTCAAAATTAGTAGTTTTGTAAAACCTTGTCAAGCAATGGCAAATCTTGTTGGCAGTTGCAAATGGTTAAGAATGCCTGGAGATTTTTTATGACACATTTGTAGAGAAAAATAAATGGTTCAGATCAGGTAGGGGGTAATATTGAAGTAAAAATTATCTTTAAAAAGCCTTATTGGGATGGTGATGTAATTTTTGTTTTGCTTTCCTGGTTATGAGTACATGCACCTTTGATTGGAAATTCATGTAACTGGTTTTTGGTCTTCCATAAATGATGCAGTATGATGAGGTTTTAAACCCTTTTTGTTTTGTTTATGCCTTCGTTTATCCAGCTATTCTGGACTTTATTCTGGATGCCATTAGTGTGCAATTATTTATGTTAACCTATGTTTCTGGTTCACTCAGGATTTTGGCTAGATCTGGGTTTGGTTTGTTTCTGTTCTGGGTCCATGGTCTGGTTAGCTATGAGTACAGACAGGGTACAGCCAGTTGGCCCTGGGTTCAACTGGCATCTCCTTGGGCAAACCCGCAGCAGACCCCGGGTTCCTTTTTTTTGGGTGCTTTTTTAAGGATGAATCCTCATTCGTACGTCCCCTTATTCCAGACTTCATTTCTGGTAAACATAATCTAATATAAATTTATAATATAATGCAAGTTGACAAGCAGCTCCACCATATCTTAAATGGAGGTTTCCATTGTTCGAGTCATACACCCTTCCCCTTCAGTTTTGCCTTGCAAGTACTCTCTAGGTGTTGGAAGAATTACTCTCTGTACTTTCTGATCTGCAGTTATTGCTAGCATTAAAAGGACAATTTGCCACTTTTTTTGTTGGTTTGCTATAGTTTTTGCCATTTGTTTTACTGGTGGCATATTGTTACTGATTACCATCCTCATAGCTGGACCATAGAACAGGCTCACATTCTACCCTGAGAAGACCTCTTTGCCCAATTTCATTTATGAAACAACAGTCTGAAAATCTCCATAGAATTAGAGATATATTTTCAATCTCAATATAGAGGGAGGCCTCTGTTATGACGCCCTCGAAGTGTGCTTATTATAGAAGAAAAGAAGAGGAGGAAATTGCATGCAGTAAATTGCCTAAGTTTTGCCAAGGTTGCAAGAATACCATGCTACTTGAAAGACACCTGGCCAAACAATATAATAATCGAGCCCAGCAAATACGCAATTTCCAAGCATCAACTAAACAGAATGTATATTAAGACAACAGAATTATGATCGATAGGAATAATAGATTTGCAAATTAATAATGAATGCTCCTGGGAGCAACTCTGTAAGTAGTTCTGAGAAACAGAGAGTTACATCTTTGGACTCATGGATGGGCCTGATCGAATGATACCACAGTCGTATTCAGAACTTGAGAGGACGACTTCTGGATAAGCGATTAGCTTCGCCCTTAGCAGTGGCGTTGCCCGTCGAGTAACAAATGCAAGGATGTCGCACCTTGAATTCTCCCAAGCGCCATTGAGTTGAGCTTGAATCATCTAATCGATCAATATTTGGGATTGGATGCTTGATGCTCCGTCCTCAGTCCATGCTGGCGCATTCAGCCGATGATCATTCAAATTAAATGTTCGATGCTCCACGCTGGCACACTGATGACTATACTGCCGTTGACTCTTAAGTCGTGGTCTTCTAATTGTGTTTGGTAGGATGGCTAGAGCCGGAGGCTCGGCCAAGATTTAAACTAATGATCGCCGCCCAAGATAGTTGAACTCTTGTAAGCCACGAAACAAATTCAGTGAAGAGTGTGAGATGGAAAGGAGGTAAACACGGATAGCAGGGGGAGCGACTACGTCCTCACCCTAAAGTCGCGAACAGGAGACTACGTCCCTGCCATAGTGTACTTAGCTCAGAAACCTAAATCCGCTATGATCTCCAGCCATGGGGACACTGAATATAAATACTAGAGCAACATGCTGACTTGCAAGAGGTCGGGCAGAGGAATAAGAAAATAAACTCAAATTCAAATATTAAAATTGGCACCAAACTCCAATTGAGTCAGCCACATGGATCCTAAATTATTTATTAATATTTATTATTAATCAAAATAGTGTTGATAAACACTCTTCACACAGCCATGTCGGCTGTGCTCAATTAGGGACATTATAGTCCCCCCCTCCAGACTGTAGCTTGCCCTCAAGCAATCGTAGATTAGGATGCTTGAAAATCTCCATGCCCTCCCACGTTACATCCTTAGTGGGCAGATTCTTCCATTTCACCAAGTATTCTAGGATGATCTTGTTCCTCAACTTTTTCTCCCGAACATCCAACACTGTGTCCGGTTCAAGTATGAGTTTTCCTTCGTCATCAAGTGGTGGTAACTCCATTGATGGTGTGATTTGCTGTCCCAAGGCCCTTTTCAAGCACAATACGTGAAATATGTTATGAATTTTGCTTCCTTGAGGCAACTCGAGCTCATATGCAACCTCCCCAATCCTCCTTGTGATCTTGAATGGGCCATAGAACCTGGGTTTTAATTTTTCCTCTCCATTTCCCTTGAGGGATGACTGTCGGTAGGGCTGCAACCTCAAATACACCATGTCATTAGCCTCAAAAACCCTCTCAGACCTTCGTTGATCGGTGTATAATTTTTGTTGATTTTGGGCACGTTGCAGATTTTCTTTCAAAGAATTCATGATGTCAACATTCTGCTGTACCATGTCTCTAGCGCTCGGTACTCTACAGTCTGCAAGAATCAGATTCATGGAGGAGGTAGTCTCATAACCATAGAGTGCTTTGAAAGGAGATGGACATATGATGTGTGGTGTTGTAGCAAAACTCTGCTGGATGTAGCCATTTTACCCAAGTTGATTGCTGCCCCGTTACATAGTTTCTCAAATATCTTTCAATCCATTTATTCACGATCTCCGTTTGTCCATCCGTTCGTGGGTGATAGCTAGTGCTGGGGGTTAACTCTATGTGAGTCAAACGGAAGAGCTCTTGCCAAAACACGCTGATAAACCTGCTATCCCAGTCACTCACAATGTTTCTTGGCAACCCATGGAATCTAATTTTTTTTCTAAAAAACAGATCTGCAACTTGAGGAGCCTTAAATTCTGAAGTAATGGCATAGAAATGAGCATATTCAGTGAGCCTATCCACCACAACATAAATACAATCTTTACCTTGCACCCTCGGAAGTCCAGTGATGAAATCCATTGATATGCTTTCCCATGATCCGGGATAGGTAGGGGCTGCAACAAACCAGCTGGTAACACATTTTCTGTTTTATTTTGTTGGCACACCAAACATTCTCTCACATGTTGCAAAATATCATTTTTCAGCCCCTTCCATGAGAAACGTTCCCTTGCTTGTATGTCTTATAGAATTCGGGATGGCCAACAAGAGGAGTGTCATGGCAAGCTCTCACAATCCTATCCTTGATCTTGGAGTGGGGCACAAGATACACCTGATTTTTGTAGAGGATGAGATCTTCAACCACCTTGTACCTATCATCACTTACTTTTCCTTCCAAAATATCATTAACAAATGAATCTCTAGCATGCTCAGCTATAATGCCCACCCTCCAATCAGCAGATATATTAGTCATAGCACAAAGATAAGGCTTCCTAGAGAGTGCATCCGCTACCACATTGTTCTTGCCCTTCACATATTCAATATCAAAATCATAGGCTTGAAGTTTGCTTACCCATTTCTGCTTTCTATCATTCAAATCACGCTGATTGAGGAAGTACTTCAAGTTGTTATGGTCTGTCTTCACCACAAATTTCCCACAAATCAAGTACTGTCTAAACTTTGCAAGGGCATGCATGATAGCCAACATCTCCTTATCATAGATGGAGAAAACCTTATTTGAATTTGTGGTTTTCCTGCTTTCATATGCTATGGGATGCTTATTTTGCATCAATACCGCTCCAACACCTTCTCCTGAAGCATCACACTCAAGTACAAAAGGAGATGAGAAATTTGGAATAGCCAAAACTGGACATGAGCTCATTACATCCTCGAGTTTGCCAAATGCTGGCTATGCTGTGGGACTCCAAGAGAAAGCTCCTTTCTTAGTCAGATTAGTCAACGGTGCTGCAAGCTGAGAGAAACCCTTCACAAATCTTTTGTAGTAGCTGCAAAGGCCCACAAATCCTCTCAATTGTGTCAAGTTCTTGGGTCTAGCCCAATCCTAAATGGCCTTGATCTTCTCCTCATCAACACTAACCCATTGAGCGCTGATCTTATGGCCCAAGTACAGAATCTCAGTCGTCCCAAACTCACATTTTGACATCTTAGCATAAAACAAATTCTTCTCAAGAATGTCAAGCACCTCCTCTATATGCCTCAAATGATCTTCCCATGTCTTATTGTAGATCAAGATGTCATCAAAGAAAACCAACACAAATTTCCTCAACTGAAGAATGAATACCTGATTCATACAAGATTGGAATGTAGTGAGGGCATTGGTTAGCCCAAATGGCATCACCAAGAACTCATAATGCCCATAATGACACTTGAAAGTTGTCTTATGCACATCGTCATCCCTGGCTCTAATATGATGATATCCTGAACGTAGATCAATCTTGGAAAAGTACATTGCTCCATGTAGCTTATCTATCAATTCATTGACCCTGGGAATAGGGTAGCGGTTCTTGATTGTCTTCTTGTTGAGAGCTCTATAATCAATGCACATCCTGAGTGTCCCATCCTTCTTTTTGACCAACACCACCGATGAGGCAAAAGGACTCGAGCTTGGCTGTATGTGTCCCATATCCAACAGCTCCTTGATGGCCTTCTCAATCTCCTTGTACACTCTAGGATGCTGATACAGAGTAGTGATAACGGGTTTAGTGCCTTCTTCAAGCTCTATCACATGCTGAAATCCCTTATCTGGTGGCAATCCAGTTGGAATCTCACGAAACACCTTGCATTTTTTGTTCAAAATAGCCTGGATGTCAATGGGAAAGGTTCTTTCTTCTTTTGGTGAACTAGTATCTATGATCAAGCACTTTGCTGCACATGCTACTTCGTCTCTACGAAAAGATCGCTCCGTCCTTTTTGCTGAAACCACCATAGGACCATTCCTGGAGAGGCCCTTGAGGACAACCTCTTTGTCGTCATGCTTGAATTTCAGCTCCATGGTTTGTTAATTGGTGGTGTACTCCCCTAATGAATGAAGCCACTGAACTTGTAAAACCATGTCCGTGTCACCATAGAAATCATGCCTCATCTTGTGTCCTAAGATCAACTCCATTTGTTGAATCCGTCTTGTGCAAGAAAGGATATTTCCTCCAGTAGTTGCCACATCAAACCCTTCAAAGTCCTCTGCTTTCAAGCGCAACTTGGCAACTGTCTTTTTGTCAATGAAATTATGAGTAGCTCCGCTATCTATCAACATTGTCACTCTCTGTCCTTGAAGAACTCCTCGAACACAGAGAGAATGGTATCATGGTGCTCCTGAAAGTGTTGCAAGAGTACCTCCCGTGGGACCTCCTTCTATCACAACCTCTTGTTCTCCCTCATTAGTGACCTCCTCATAGCCCCCATCTTCGGTTTCTTCTTCATCATCGGAAACCACTTCAATGTAGTAAATGACCTCTCCCTCTTCATCTGTGATGGTCATTCCATTTTTCTTTGCAATGGTAGCACAAACCCTTCCGACGAAGTTCATTTCTTGACATTTCTGATCCATTCGGTCTTGGAGGAAAATTCTTAGGTGGAGGGTTCGCCTTAGAGAAAGGCTTTCTTGGCTGCCCTGCGGGTGTGCTCTTGGCAATAGGTTTGCTCTTCTTGGTGGAGTCTTCTAGACTCAAAGCCCTATGAATGGCTTCCTCTAGTGTTGTTGGCTCCAAAGCCCTCACCAAGCCACGAAAAGAATCTGATAGATCTTCAATGAAAAAGAACATGAGCCTCTTATCTGAAACATTAGGTACCATCACAACAAGCCTTTGAAATTCTGAAACATATTCATCCATGGTGCCCATCTGCTTTAGTCTTGTCAATTCTTGGAAGAACACTTTAGGAACTTCCCTGTCAAACATATCCATCAATTTTTGTGTGAAATAGGCATATGTCTTCACTAGTCCAAAGCGCCGAGTCACAATACCATGGTGCCACCATTCATGAGCCAAGTCCTCCAAGTGTAGTATGGCGATTTTGATAGCTTCATCTTCAGTCATGGGGCTAAGAGAAAAAATATGTGTTCAATTTCTGGACCCATGCATGCGCAGTCATCTTTCCCAAGCCATCAAAAGTTGGGAGTGAAAGCTTACTAACTTTGTTTTGAAGATCCTTGTTTATCCGTTGTAGACAAGGTCTCCCATCGCTTCCAAATGCCCTCCTAGCGATGTTGAATTGATCAAATGGAATGGCTGCCTGAGCTTCAGCATCTAACTTCATGTAGTCCTGGACAATGGAGCTGACACTGAGATGTTCTTCCTCATGTGCTGGGCAAGAACTTGGGTTGAGAAAGACTGTGAGACGATTCTTTTGATGTCCTGTTGTGCTCACCCCCTTCTGATTGTTCACGATTCCTTTCTTCGGTAGTGTTGGACCTTGATTTGTTGTTGTTCATAGCTGTGGTTAGGGATTGCATCATTTGCAACAGTGTTTGATTGGTCTGATCTTGTTTTTCCATGAAGGCTTTGAATTCATTGACTTGATCTTCCATCTTCTTCTTTCCTTTGCCTCCAATCCCTTTGCTGGTATTTTGACTGGTAGCTTCCAATTTCTTTCTCTCTCTTTCAATGGTCCTCAAATCTCGTTGGCTTAGTTGCATCAATCAACGGTCACCCACAGGCTGGCATAATCCAACGCTCTGATACCACTGACAGACACCTGGCCAAACAATATAATAATCGAGCCTAGCAAATACACAATTTCCAAGCATCAACTAAACAAAATGTATTTTCTGACAACAAAATTATGATCGATAGGAATAATAGATTTGCAAATTAATAACGAATGCTCCTAGGAGCATCGCTGTAAGTATTTCTGAGAAACAAAGAGAGTTACATCTGCGGACTCATGGATGGGCCCGATCGACTGATACCATAGTCGTATTCAGAACCTGAGAGGACAACTTCTGGATAAGCGATTAGCTCCGCCCTTAGCAGTGGCGTCACCCCTCTAGTAACAAATGCAATGATGTTCCACCTTGAATTCTCCCAAGTGCCGTTGAGTTGAGCTTGAATCATCTAATCAATCAATTTTTGGGATTGGATGCTTGATACTCCGTCCTCAGTCCATGTTGGCGCATTCAACTGATGATCATTCAAATTAATTATTTGATGCTCCACGCTAGCGCACTGATGTCTATACTGCCGTTGACTCTTAAGCTGTGGTCTTCTAATCGTGTCTGGGCAGGATGGCCATAGCCGGAGGCTTGGCCAAGATTTAAACTGATGATCACTGCCCAAGATAGTTGAACTCCTATAAGCCACGAAACAAATTCAGTGAAGAGTGCGAGATGGAAAGGAGGTAAACATAGATAGCAGGGGGAGCGACTACGTCCTCACCCTGAAGTCGCGCACAGGAGACTACGTCCCTGCCACAACGGACTTAGCTCAGAAGCCCAAATCCGTGATGATCTCCAGCCATGGGGACACTGAATATAAATACTAGAGCAACACGCCGACTTGCAAGAGGCTGGCCAGAGGAATAAGAAAATAAACTCAAATTCAAATATTAAAATTGGCACCAAACTCCAAGTGAGTCGGCCACATGGATCCTAAATTATTTATTAATATTTATTATTAATCAAAATAGTGTTGATAAACACTCTTCACACAGCCATGTCGGCTCTGCTCAATTAGGCACATTACACTACTGCATCTGCTTTTGCAACTGTCTTTTAATCTCTTAGAGGCCTTTCTTCCAATTTACCTGTGGCTTACATTATCTTTGTGGTCCTGCTAGTTTGCTTCTGGCTGCATCTTTAAATGTCAATTATGATGATAATGCTCTTTATGAAGACCTAGATGATTGCTGATTTTATTATTTTAATTTTAATATTGAACAGTGATTATCTCTCACGACTTTTGAGTTTGATGAATTGACATTGAATTAGTATTTTTATAGCTGTTTTGTTTGTTACAAAGAAGCAGAAATTGTAAAAAATGCGTGATGAGTCAGCAAAATTGTGAAACCCCATTGTTGACGATTTTTTGCCAGGGAAAATTGCGGCCAACGTTCGTTGACCTATAAATCCTGTTAAAACTGCATTAAAATCGTGCTGAAATAAGGTTAAAATTGTGTCTAGATCGCATGGAGTGATTTTTAGTGATTTTCAATGGTTTAATATCATTTTCATGATTTCTTTTTGGCCGTTAGGGCCCTGGCTTGGCATGATGGTTTGTATATGTAATGTATTTTGTTTTCTTCTTTAACCAAGGTAACCTTCAGCATTTGAATTTCTACTTTGATTGTATAACTTTAAAAAGGGGTAAATGTGCATATCACTCATCACTGTAGCACTTGAATAAGTAGATTTAGATGAAAGCAAGTTCCTGAGACAGTGCAATTATAAACTAGTAATTATTATAACAATTGGACTGTTGATAAAATAGTTCAGTATCATCGCTGCCAAATTCATTTATGGTTTCATCAACTCCGAATTTTCTATTTGTAGGTTAAGTGTGTCAGGGTTTTAGAATCTTAAATATTTCTGATATTCTAATTGAGAGCCATAATGGTTTTATTTTATTAATATTATATAATTATTAATTAAAAAATGAATAAAAATTTGACAACAATCAAATCTAAGTGTGAAAGTCAAGCATTTTTTGGAAAGGTTTGGATGAGTCTTGAAGCTTGGTTAAAAGCAGTCAAATTATGAAATATAGCAATGCCCCATGAAGGTTTGTGTGGTTTCAAAGCCCTTAATTTGGGCTTGGTGGTGGGGGCTCCACCCATTGATCGCACCTTGTATCGCGATAGGGAGCGCGCTCGGTGCGTGCCCTTGGACCCCACAAGGGGCATTGCTCCTCGACCCCGCCGGGGTGTCGCCCCCAAACCCCCACAATGGGTGCTGCCCCTTGACCCTGTTGTGGGTGCTGCCCCCAGCTGCTCCTTGACCCTGTTGGGGGCGCTGTCTCTTGACTCCGTTGGAGGCATTGCCTCCTAGATCTTGTGAGGAGCATTACACCTCGACCATGCGAGGTGCTGCCACACTCTCATTTTTTTCTCTCTCTACATCTCTATGCTATCAGAATGCTTATAAATAAAAAATTAGTAGGTTTCTTTTTTCTTTTTCTTATGTGTCTTTTGATAATCTGACTTTTTCCGTATTTTTTGAAAAAATCTTATACTTTGGTTTGCCTATTTTTCTCCCAGAAGATTTTTGCTGCTATGGTTTGTTATATGCATATTATGTGGTTATCTGAATTTAATTCCTGGTTTTAGGTTAAAATATGTATGTACTTTTGTTCTTTATATGTTTTTTGTATGGATGTACTAAAAATGTACCCAACTCCAAGTTTTTGCCATACCACCATAGTGGTGTAGGTAACCCCCAATTTTGAACCTGAACTGGTAACTTAGATGTTAACAAAATAGGTATTTTAAGGAAAATAATGGAAGTGTTTTTCCTTTTTTTTGTCATTGAAAATGCAGTATGTGTTGTATTCTATTACAAATGTAGTACATAAAATAAAATAGGAAGCCACAAGCATGTTGTCAACAGAAGAGGTTGCAAGGCTGATGAAGATGACATAATGATCTAGTCTTTAATCATTGAATGATTGGAGGTTGGCTAATATACTATGCTGGATTATTGCCATGTTCACTCAGTGTTATGGGCTTGGATTTCCTTTTCTTTTTAGGAGCAGGGTTGTAGGATCACCATTGAGGTATGTGCACTGCTGTACCTGACATAGGCATGGATGTGGAACTGCCTGTATGCAACATGGGTACTGTACCTGCCCATACCCCAAAAATGGGCAAGTGTGCTGCACTGATATGTTTGTATATGTCATTGTCACCTATGCCGTAAATGTCATAGATAGTTATTAATTAAATAAAAAAATGTGAAATGGGCTGCAATTGTAAACTCCCAATGTTGAAAACCCTAAAACATTTATAAATACTAAGCACAACTGCTTCCTAAAAAATGAAAGAAAAAGTTTCTAAGTGGAGCAGCAGGATTTCGTGAGGGGTTTCTGAGTTAAGCTTGCTGACTTGCATTAACTTAATCCAAAATTTACCTTGTGTTGTTTCTTCTTAGTCCCTCCCTTCCCTTAGACACTCCATCAAGTAAACCCCTGCACTGTGCTGTTGAAATGCGTGCTTTTAAAAAAAATAGAAATACATTGGTTGGCAGTAACTTACCTTTAGCAATGCATTGCTGCCACATGATATATTTTATAAATTTTAAACCTATCGTGATTTTGAAAAGCTAAAAACTAAAATGTTCACTTTTAAAGAAATATTTATTAATTTTAAAATATGTTAGAAGCCTAGTTTAGGTTTAAATTTTTTGTTATTTTAAACTTTTCTTCAGATATGTGCATACAGCCATAGGAATAATGCATATTTGTAATTTTAATTAAAATTAATTTTATAATAATGATATATATTCAATGCACCCTTGGGGTGTATACCAATTGGTAAGTCGTTAATTGAATGTTGTTTGTGTGTTCAAACTTCAACAATACTGCTCAGAGTGGGGCTAGCCTATAAAGCATGGGTTGGTCCAATTACAGAAGATTTTGATGGCATCCCAACATATGAAAAAGGTGAAACATTAAAAAAAGAAAAAAGAAAAATTGTAGATATGACAATAGGATGGACTTTCTAGGAGGCAAGAGGAAATGCAAACTAGTTTTATGGCCACAATGGTGGGAATGGTACTGAAGGAAGCAAAAATATTTCAATCAAGGGTGATCATAGGAGCATGTAAAGATAATTGTTTAACAAAAGAGGAGGTTTTGGAGTGGATGAAAAAGGATAGGTAGTTGGAAGCAAAATATTTACTTTGCTGAAATATCATTTTGTAGTGTTACTACCTTCGAAGGATAAACAAGGATGGATCTTAGAAAAGTTGACATGGGTGTTTAAGAATTGGGATATTCAGGTGTTGCCATGGAAGGTAGAATACTCAGGCTCTCCTGTATTTTCTTTTTATGAAAATGTGTGGGTTCATTTGTATGGTTTATTGTTGGAATTTTGGAATGAAAAATGTTTGAAAACTATAGCAAGTGGTTTAGGTGAGTTACAGGAATTAGATCCAATAACCATAAAAAACAGTATTTGCTAGAATCAAAGTATGCAAGGATATGGATCTTCCTTTGCATAAGAGCATATGCTTAAGTATAGGAGATAAAGGCTATCTTGAGGAACTAGATCATTAAAGCATACCTTTCAAATACTATAAATGCCATAAGGTAGGTCATATAGAAAAAAAAAATGTTTTGCATATGGGAGACAGAAGGAACAATCTAGCTTGAATGTGAAGTGGCAAGTCAGAAACATCTGAGATGTGTAATTTTTTTCTTTTGTTGGCTTGGCATCATGACTGGTTCTTTTCAAAGGACCTTTAGCCTCCGATATGGCTTTCGTTTAAAGAGCATCATTTTGTGAGAGCAACAATTCAGCCTATTTTTCCCTGCAACACATCTAGGGTGTTTGAAAGGACAACTTGTATAAAGAGAATTTTTTTGAGAGAATGAAAAACAGAGGAAGGAGGTGGGAGGGGAAACCTTTTTTGAAATGGCAGAAGTTGGGCGAAAAGTTGGAAAACATTTGGAGAAAAGTTAAAACTATATTAGTAGTATTGTTGAAAAAGAAGAGGGGAAGAAAATCAGAAGCAAAAATATTAAAGGAAAAACAAAATGAAGAGATACAAACAAGTTCCCAAGTGACACTTGAGAGGATTTTCTAATTGGTTCATAGAGAAGGACAAGAGGTCCACCTCTGGAGCAATGAAGATCATATCATGGAATGTTATGGGCATTAATGCCCCTAACAAGCATTGCTTGTTCAGAAACCTTATTTTGGATAGGAATTCAGAAATTATTTTGATTCAAGAGACAAAATGTTTGAAGGGAGTTTTTGACAGTCTGTTAGCTAAAAACTAGTGGAGATGACAATGTGCTACAATTGCTTTTGAAGGAGTGTCCAGTGGCCTTGGGATTCTGTGGAATCCTTGCACTATTGTAGTTAATCTGCTAGATAATGGTAAGTGCTGGATGTGCTACTCTTTCTACTGTTTACAAGAAAATATTATAGGCTATATATTCAATGTTTATGGCACTAACTTGCCAACATAGAAGAAAAGGGTATGGGATGAAGTAAAAGTTAAGATCGAGTGTGGTGGATCAACCTTTTGAATTGTGATGAGATTTCAATGCTATTGTAGATTTAGAGGATAAATTTAGAGGTACCCATGTGGTTACTAAATCTTCTAAGGATTTCAATGAGTTAGTTCAAGAATGCAATTTGTTTGTTCTATATCCAAATTCCAGTTTGTTTACATGGAATAATAGGAGAAAAGGTTTCAATTATATAGACAAAAGATTGGATTGTTTTCTAGTGTCATTTGAATGGATAATAAGGGAACAATGGTCTTCTTCTATGGTTCTTTTAATGGCAGGTTGTAATGTCCTTTTTAGATTATAGTAGGCATTGGGCCCCACTCACCTATTTTGTGAAAACGTGCAATGGTGAATGGATGTTTGTGTACTATATGTATGTGTTTTGTATTGTTTACTTTTGAATAAAAGGAAAAGTCCTATATTTTAGGCACCTTCCTACTTTTTAGGAAGTTGAAGCGAATTTTGAGTTGCCCTAGTGATCTCCTTTGATGTGTTCTATTGTACCTTGGTTTCTGTTTGGTGTAATCTGTAGTCATATTAGAGATTTTAATGGGTGATTATGATTAAATTATGGCTTTGAGAGTCTTAGTCCTATTTTCTAGGCTACATTTGAAGAGGATGGAAACTTTAGATTTTGGCATGCATGTAGTTGTTGGATTTGGTTTTGAGTCTTCTGATTTTGGTTTTCGACACTTTAGGTATTTGAGATGTCAATCTCAATTTATAATGTGATCTATTATTTCTAGACTTGGTGAATTTAATTCAATTTCATGTCATTTTGGATATGTTAGAATTTTGACATAAGACCGAAGGAAAGGTTGTAATGTTTAATGTAGTGACATTTAATATTAAAAGGAGTCATTTTTAATACCTTAAAGACTTATTTTCTAAGGTGGGAATTTCCATAGTAATTATTATCTTAATCTAGGGTTGGTGGTTAAGTGGATAAAAGTGGGTTTTTTTGGGAGAAAGTAGCACTTTTGCATTTTGAAATTAAAAACTATTCTATTCTTCTTGGGACAACTTTGTAATAGTAGAAGCTTACATACTTGAGGATGAAAATTTTTAGATCTCAAATTGGGTAGCTGTTTGGTTTTGGTTGTCAGAGTCATACAAAGTATGTAATTGTGCATTTAGAGGAATTCTAATTGGAATACTCGGATGTTTTGGCTTGGGAAAGTTTGTAAGTAGCCCGTTCTTTTGTAATAGATCTTCATCAACTACTAGATGCAAATAACAGGTGCATTCCTTTCACTGTGATTTTCCTTATATCGTATCCCATTAAAATAATAAAAAGACAAAAATATTGCTGTAAGAAATTTTATGTGTTGGAGATTCTGTTTATTGTTTTGGAATTTTACATGTCAATGTGTATTACAATGGTATCAAAGCCACAATTTGGCCAGCTTGAGGGTTATAAGGAGTGTTGGTTCTTGAATGTCACAGTGTGAAAGGGAAACAAGGTACATCAGTAGAGAGAACAAAGGGAATTTCGTCAAACCCACATTCCACCACAGGATATAGATAACCATGTGAAATGTCAGGTGAGGATAAAGAAGGGGCATTCTTTGAAACTATCGAGTCCTTGAAGGAGGGACAATAATAGCTTATTTACCATTTCACTTGAGCATTTCAAATTATGAGTTCTCTCAACATGACTATTTCTATTGTTGATGGTGATAGAGGGACATCTTCTACTTTAGGAGCAATTGGAGAACTAAGTAGGCATTTGGGAAGAGTATCTCATATGGTGGAGGGGTCTACCTCATGAGATTGCTACTTGAGAGACAATTGCTATCATGAATCATCCAACTTTATCTTGCTTGAGGGCACACAAATTTGGGAGGGGAGGACTTGTAATGTCCCTTTTTGGATGATAGTAGGCTATGGGGCCCCCACTCACCTATTTTGTGAAACATGTAGTAGTGAGTGGATGTTTGTGTGTAGGAGGAATAAGTATGAGTGACTAGTATATGCGTTTCTTATTGTTTTCTTAGTGAATAAAAGAGAAATTCCTATATTTTAGAGATTTTCCTACTTTTTAGGAGATCTGACCAAGTTTTGAGTGGCCCTGATGATCTCCCTAGATGTGTTCTATTCGACCTTCCTAGATATGTTCTAATCTACTTTGGCTTTCATGGGGTGTAATCTGAGAGATATCAAAGATTTTAATGGGCAATTATGATTAAATTATGGCTTTGAGAGGTATAGTCTTATTTTCTAGGCTACATTTGAGGAGGATGGATGCTTTGGATTGTGGCATGCATATATTTGTTGGATTTAGCTTTGAGTCTTCTGATTTGGGTTTCGGATACTTTAGGGATCTGAGATGTCAATCTCAATTTATGATGTGATCTTTGTTAAAAGGTCTGGTATTTCTAAACTTAAGTGAATTTAATTCAATTTGATGTCATTTTGGATATGTCGGAATTTTTTCTTAAGACCCAAGTAAAGGCTTTGATGTCTAGTGTTATGACATTTGATATTAAAGGGCGCCACTTTTAATACATTAGACTTACTTTCTAAGGTTTGAGTTTCCAAAGAAATTACTATCTTAATATAGGTTGGCGGCTAAGTTCATAAAAATGGGTTTTTTTTGAGAGAAAACAACATCTTTGCATTTTGAAATAAAAGACTATTCTATTCTTCTTGGGGCAGCTTTGTAACAGTAGAAGCTTGCAAATTTGAGAATGAAAACCTTCAGATCTCAAATTTAGAGGGTGTAGCTCTTTGATTTTGGTGGGCAGTTTCATAGAGAGTTTGTATTTGTGCATTCATAGGGATTCTTCATCATTCAGTAGATGCAAATACTAGGTGCATTCCTTTCAGTTTATGGTACTGTTTATATTTGTCTGATTATCCTTGTCTTGTATCCCATTGAAATAACAAAAATTGCAAAAAAATATTGCTGTTTAGAAATTCTATGTGTTGGAAATTTTGTTTATTGTTTTGGAATTTGCATGTTAGTGTGAATCTTTTAGATAGGCTCTGGTCACTTCCCAATTTGGATGGAGGTAGAAGATGAGGAGAGAAATATAAGTTACAACTTCAGATTTGAGTTCATGTGGTTGGAGCAACTTGATTTTGTATGAGTGTGGTAGAATGGTGGAATGAATGCAGGATTAGTCACAGATTAGTCACAAATCTGAGACAAATCTGAGACTTATAGATTGTATCAAAAGAACAAAATGCTAAAAAACAAGTTGAAAAGACGGAATATTGAAGTTTTTGAGAACATACTTATGGAAAATGAAAGGTAAGTAAAGCTTTGGAAGGAAATGCTGCAAGAATTCAAGTGGAAGGTCTGAAGGATGAATATTTGGATAAAGAAAATGAGCTTTTACTTCAGCAAAAGGCAATTCTGAAAAAAGATGAGATATATTGGAAACAAAAATCAAGGGATGAATAAAATATGGTGAATGAAGTACAAAATATTTACATGCAATATCTTATGCAAAGAAGATAGCTAAAATGATTACAATTCTAAATCATCAGAATGGTAATTGCCTGTCAACTCTAGAAGAAATAAGAAATGAGGCTATTGATTTTTCTAAATTGTGTTGATTGAAGAAGAAAATCTGTCTAATGTGGACTTCACAATTCTCGATAATATCCCTAAGATCATTCAAGTATCTGAAAATGAAGATTTGTTGGCTCCTTTTTCATTGGAGGAAGTTCAAGCAGCGGTCATGGTGCTGAAAAAGGATAGTGCTCTGGGGCTTGATGGTCTCCTGTCAGGTTTATTTCAAGCTTTTTGTGACATTATGGGGTACGAGATAATTGAAGCCTTGAATGAATCCAAAATGAAAGAATGTATTCTCAAAGAATTCAAATTTATTTGTTTAGCAATCATTCTTAAAATGACCAATGCCTCTTCTTTTGCGAATTACAGGTCAATAGTGCTTTGTAATATGCTGAATAAAATATTATCCAAGGTGATGGCATCCAAGATGAAGCCTTTGATGAAGAAATTAATATCTCAAGAACAAGTGGGATTTGTAGTAGGCGGATAGATTTTGGATTATGTAATTGTCTCATATGAACTGTTGCACTATATGCAGTGATTGGATGAACTTGCTATGGTAATTAAGCTGGATATTGCCAAAGTATATGACCAGTTGAGATGGTCTTTTATGAAGGATGTATTTTTAGCCTTTGGTTTTCGCAGGAAGTGGATTAATTGGGTGCTGAATTGTGTGATAAAGTATAGTTAGTTCTGGTTAATAGAATTCCTACTGGTTTCTTCAGCCGTACAAGGGATATCAGGCAAGTGATTTTGTCCCCTTATTTATTTATTACTATGGATGATGCTTGAGGGGAAATATGAAAAATGGCTTGTGAACCCAAAAGGATAAAAGGTTTAAAATGTACACCAAGGGCAAAGGCCATAGCTCATCTTCAATTTGGTGTGTTGATGAAACCAATGGTCATGATGAAAAATTCATATTATTTTTGGTGTGTTGAAATACTTGTGCATTCTTTTCTGATTATTCTCTAAAGAAGTTTTGCACTGAGAAATTTGTAACAGCTGGTCATATCTGCAGAAGGTTGTAGATTAAGTTATGTGCAACTTGTTCCTGGTAAGTGACAACTAAGCAAATATTCTTTTCTCTTCAATGCCATCCCATAAAAAGTTCCTTTAAATGGATTTTAGACTGACCAAAATTTCCTAGGACTTGAAATGCTCTACCAGCAAGAGTAAGCCATTTACCTTTTCAAGGGATAATTTGGACTATACTTTGTCAAATGATTTGGTGTTACATTTGCCTAGATGCTCTTTCACTGATTAAAGGCACACCCATGTATGAAATCAGAAGGATTTTGAAATCATGATTTCAAATCCAAATATTTCCATAATATGGGATTGTTGATTTTCATTTACATTCAAGAATTAATTTCTAGATCTCAAAGCGTTGACCCTTTGGCTAGCAGCCTGTTCATATTTTGACAGCATATTGTATAGCTTTCTTGCCTCCTCTAGACTGGGCTCTCATTCCAATAGAGCGCCACATTCAAACTCTAGGTGAGAGACTGCATTAAAATTAGAGGTCACCTAAATGATCCTAGCCTTCCTACAGCTCTGACGAGTGCCTCAATGAGAATGATAAAGAGATAGGAGGATATCTGATGTCCTTGTCTCAGCCATTGAGAAGAACCGAAAAAACCAGCAGGTGTTCATGTATCTCCATTATTCTGAAAATCCAAACTTTTTGTGACTTTGATCAAGAACTACCACTTTACTCTATCACAGGCTTAATTCATTCCCAGCTTCACTGACATACTTATCTCTTTTTATGTTTCATTGAGTGGAGTCTTATGGACTATTACAACAGTCTAGGATTTGTTTGTCTGCCACAAAGCCCCTTGCTATTTGGAATAATAGTCCTCATTAGTTTGCCCTTTAGTCTGTTTATCGACACTATGCTTAAAAATTTAAATATTTATAAATTGGGTTTTACAAAGCAATGGGCCTGTATGGCTTGAAATATTCAACATCATCATATTTTGGGAATGACCACTAATAATGTGGTATTCCGTTGTTATAGCATCAATATCTAATTTCTAAAATCATTCACTGCTTCAATTACTTTTTTGGGTACAATACGCCAATACCTTTGGAAGAATTCAGCCTGAAAACCATCTTAATTCTGTACCTGTTTCTTCTTATGATTGTAGAGAGATGAAAGAAGTTAAGCTAAGTTGCTGGTTTTGGTATGGGGACAGGTATGGGTTTGATGCTCGAGTACACCGGTATGACGTTATGTTTTTCCCTTGGGTATGGATATGGGTTTGTGTATATATATATAAATCTTCATATTGCTTTTCATTGAGAGCAAACATTTGGTTTGATTTCATTTGAACAACAATGAGTTACAATGCCATTTCTACTAGCCATGTCATATGTAGAAGCTGCCTCATCTAAAGAGATTTTTGGCAAGTTGTGCAACAGTAATGCCCAAGTTTGCACACTTAAGAGTTAAGATCTATATTCTTAATCGCCCCCTCATTGTAATCAAGTTTCTTATGTGACAAGAGATCCCAATAACTAGTGGAGGTCTGGGAGTGGAGATTGCAACGGGGTTGAGGGGTAGTGCCCCTTACGGGGGTCTGGGGGTAACACCTCCAACAGGGTAGAGGGGCAGTGCCCTTGGCACATTCCCTGTTGCGATACAAAGTGTGGTCAAGGGGCAGAGCCCTTGTCAGCAAGCTCAAATTAAGGCCATTGACACCACACAAAACTTTCATGGTGCATGCAATTATTAAAATTTTATCACTTAAAGAGTGAAATTAGGTATTTGACACTTTTTTGTTTATAAAAACTTTTATTTATTTTTTAAATTTTTTTTAATTATTCTTTCAGGCAGCTCTTGGATTCCCTAGGTTCACTTGGATCTGCTCCAGGTTTGCCTAGGGCCTGCCCTGGATACCCTGGGTTCTTGGGGCGGACCTTGGGCAAACCCTGGGCTGTCTTGGACCTGGACCTGCCCCTGGCCCCGAACTGGACCCATACATTAAATTCCCTTACCCTGGAAGCTTCCATCATTCCTTTTTTCTTTTCCTCATGGTTTGGATCAGGCTTGGTCTTGAACTCAAATTTGAAGGGGATCCCATGAAAACCTTATGGTCTAGTGTTTTCATCTGCAATTAGACTTGCTGGCCAGTGATCAGAACCTGTGAAGGGAATCACTTAATAGGTGATGTCTTTTTCAGTCACTCAGCACTTAGCAGAAACCAAACCTGGTATTTCAAGAATCAGACTGCCCCCCCGTTTCCTTTTGTTCAGAGAAATGGTTGTTTCTTTGGTTCTACTTCTACATCTAGTAGGACTGGTCTTTGGTGGAATTCCTAGAAATGGTTGTTTCTTTGGTTCTACCTGTGAAGGGAATCACTTAATAGGTGATGTTTTTTTCAGTCACTCAGCACTTAGCAGAAACCAAACCTGGTATTTCAAGAATCAGACTGCCCCCCCATTTCCTTTTGTTCAGAGAAATGGTTGTTTCTTTGGTTCTACATCTAGTAGGACTGGTCTTTGGTGGAATTCCTAGATTGAAAGGTTTGGAATTTCGAGAGGCTTATCTTTTTTTTCACTTATTAGACACTTTCAGGTTTAAAGTCACCTTTGACTAACCAGACATGATCATTGTGCCTCCTTCAAAACCTTTCTCAACTTGCCCAGCATCCTTTTTGTTAAATGCCTATAGGTTCACAAATATCAGAAATTGTAAATATTAGATTTACTTTATCAGCTGCATTTGCCTTTGAGTGGCATTTGCTACAGGCACATATTAGGGTTTCGTCACAAAGCTCTTGTTGCCTGTTCTAGGGTTTTATAGCAGATGTTGACAAAGGGGATTTCTTTTGAAACTTGGGTGATGATACCTTCTGTAGAAAACTTCTATTTCTCCTTGTATTTACTAAAATCTCCACTGCTTCCTGGTTCTCCAAATCGATTCCACATTGTAATTTCTGATTATTTAGCTTGCAAAGTCCATAGTTAGAACCTTGCTGTTACTGGCTGTTGCATCAGAGAATTTTTCCTTCCCAAGAGAAACTCATGCTGCTTAACAAAATTTTGACCTAAATTCCTTGCTCCATTGATTCCAACTGCGTCACTGTTTTAGCCTAGTTTTTGGAACTCTGATCATCTCTTCAAACTTGTAATCAGCTTTCACTATTCTTGTTATTATCTAAAGTCTTAAAGCCTCATGATCTAGATAAGTGTTTTTGAGTGAGAGGACCTAATATTAGAGGATTAAGTGTAGGAAGTGCATATTTAATATCCATTGATATATTCAAGTTTGTTAGAATATACTGTAAGAAATTGATTCAAATCTTTCAACATACAACGAATCTTTTAAATGTATTGAAATGCTCTATAGTACTAGTAGAAAACAGGCACATATTGTCTTCTGCATACAAGTGAAATTGATTGGCTGCTGAATCAACTGCCAAGTGTGTTGCCTACGGCTTTGTAGGTGGGAGATATCATTAGCAGTGACAAAGAGATGTTTGCCCCAGCTGCAATTGGAATACTTCATGTCTATTTGTTTCATGCCATCTCTTCTTGATGGCAACTGATTGTGCCATAATGAACATTCTCTTTGATATGCTCGCTCAAGTGAGTGGTATATGGAATGACTAACATCAATTACAGTGTAGTATTTTCTCACATTCGATTTGAAGCATATTGATGTAATCACTATTTGAGGCTTTGCTTTGGAATAACATTGGCTTAAATTGCAAAAATATGACGAACTTAACTTAGGAGCTTTTCCTTGGTATAAACTGATTATCTTGGGATCATTGCAACTGGTTTATGTTGTAGTAGTCATGAGCAATGAGTTAGATTATTGCAATTTGCTATTATCTCAAGTTCCCCTTTTTAACATGGAATCGCTTTGCTATTTAGATTATAAGTATAACATGGCATGAGGAAATGCGTTTGAAATTGTCTTGTTGATGAAACTCATTATTCTTCTATAGTTTGTATTGTTTCAAATGAGGTGCACTGGCTTTGCTGCTATATTGTAATATGCTAAATAAGTTAAGACTTGGCATGAAAAGCTGCTAGACTTTGGCTGATGCTATTTTACAGCTACCCTGTATGGTATTTTGATTTTCTGGATCACAAACTCATCAGGTGAAGGAATCTCTTGGACAAAATTTTGTTGGCTTGATTTTAGGGCCCCAAGGCAACACCAAGAAAAGGCTAGAAGAAGTAAGTGCTGTTTCTAGTGTTTTCACAAAGCACGTGGTTCTTATGTTAATATTTGTTTGTGCATAATTGTATCTGAAATAATGGATAAGTGACATTTGAAAACATTTTATAATGCAATGCTTTTATTTCTGTTTATATGCTCTTAATATTTATTAAATAACTCTTGCTGAATCAGGAAACAGGAACAAAAATTACAATCAAGAGTGGAGCAGGGGATGCTAAGAAAGGAATGGAGGTATGTTTAATTGAATCAAATTCATCTGCATGCTGCTATTTTAATTACTATCTAAAAGAATCTATCAAAATTTTAACACTAATTGCATACCTCTGTGCCTTAAAAATGTCAGCATTGACTCTGCTTTGTTTCTGCTCCTTCAGCGTATTTATTCATTTTATAAATGAAATGGGACACACCATAAGTCAATAATAATGTTTTGATAATTTTAATTGATTGAGAGTATTTGTTGTTTTGTTAAATGTATGTCACTTCTTAATATATTGTCAATATTTCATTAAGCAAAGTGCATGTAAAGAATATTGAGCTTGGAATTGGTAGATAGATTGAAAAGGCATCAAATTTTATCTGTAATATAGCTTTGATGAAGCAATATCAAACATGCAGTATTTATTTTGTTATCACAGATAGAAAGTGCTGATTTGGATGGAAAGGAAGTTGGGAGCATAAATGAAGACTTGCATGTGCATATTTCAGCTGATACTTATGAAAAAGTTGATGCTGCTGTATCACTGCTTGAATTGCTAATGACTCCAGTTGATGTAAGTCTAATATTAAACTTAACACGGGTCCTGCATATAAGATATTTGGGATGGGAAGAGAACAAATATGCCATATCTTTGGGCAGGATTGGATCCCATTTGCTTTTGTGGATAGATTCCTTTTGCTGGTTATTTTATTAATGTTCTGGTCTGGCAGCGCCCATATCTGTCAAATACTTGCTGTGGTCATCTTGAAGATGGTTAAAATTTCTGTTAATGTTCCTTTGGATGCTGCAAATACTTTGTATTGTTCTTAAAGAGCATGAATAAATGCTCACTTTTCTGTGCAGGGAAATATTCCACCAGCTGGTTCAGACATTGCATCATCGTTTGGAGATAGTTCAAACACTCACAAGCAAGGTGCACAAGTGGCAAATGCAAGCCATTCTATGCTGAATGCTGATTTGGCCCAAAATTATGTGCAACCAACACCAATTCCTCTCCCTGGGCAGCAACCAATGCATCATGCGTGGCCATTGTCTGCCACAGGAGCTGCTAGCAATGTTGCATGGCAATCATCTGCATCTGTCACAGAAGCTCCACGTGGTCAGTTTTGGCCCCATCCAGGGCATTGGCAGTCAATGGGTGCAAACAACAATACAATGCAATCCCATTCTGGGCTATCTGGTGCACCAAACGCTGTTAGTTATGGTATGAATAATGCTAACATGTTCATTCCTCGAATGCCGCAACCAACTTATAATTCATTCCCTCCATTCCCAGTCTTTAGAGGAAGACCTCCTCCACCGGGTTTCAATCCGCATGCAACACCTTCAAATGTAAGGAACACGGTGTTTGGTCCTGTTCATAGGCCTCGACCACCATTCCCCGTTCAACAGCGTCCTTACATGGAAATGGCATCACAAAACCATTCAGCAGTAATGAATCCTGTAACTGGAGTATTTGGTAATCCACATCTGCAATCTCAATCTTCACAGGCTTTACATCATGCTGGAACAAATGCATCTCCATTGCCACCATCTTCAAACACAATAGCTGGAGGTGGATATGGTCCTCATGTAAGTCATGGAGGAGAGTCTGCTTCTGCACCACTGCCTGTTGCCCCGTTTTCATCTGTACCGCCTCGTGCAGTGCCATCTCATGTTCCTATTTCACAACCTTATGGGGTTCAACAACAACAAATGCAGCATTCACAACCACCTAGTTTACCAAGTCATGCAGGTTCCATTGCACATGGGGTTCAACAACAACAAATGCAGCATTCACAACCACCTAGTTTACCAAGTCATGCAGGTCCCATTGGACAAGTGAGTATGCAGGGATTATCTTCAGCAACATCTCAAGGAGCACCTGTTGTGACGCCACCATCGGCTATATCTCCTATGTTATCATCTCCTGGATTGTCACCTAGTGCACCCCAGGGATCACATGCTTCGGCTGTATCTGCAGTTGCATCTCCTGTATTTCGATCTCCTGGATTGTCACCAGCAGCACCTCGGGTGGTAAATTCTGCAATTCCATCTCCTATCTTGCCATCTCCTGGACTGCCTCCAGCAGCACCCCAGGCAGTACATCCTGCAGTTCCATCTCCTAGGTTGCCACCAACAGCACCGCAAAGAGCACAAATGACAGTCCCACATGTAGGCACCTCTGCTGTCGTACCATCTCCTGGATTGCCTCCGCCAACACCACGAGCAGTGCATGTTGCCTTACCACCCTTGCATGCTTCTCCAGTACAGTCCATTAGATTGTCTGTGCCGCAACCTCAATCAGCAGCTGTTGCAGTTCCTCCTGTAGTTCCATCTCCCATGCCTCCAATGGGTAACATGCTCCACACCCAACCACCAACAATGGATTTTATGTCACAAGGCTCTTCTGCAGGGTTAGCTTCAGTTGCATTACCAGTTATATCAACTGCACCGACACCAACATCATCTATTGCATCTGGAATGCTGCATAACACTGTGGCTACAATGCAGTCTAGTGTTATAAGCAGGCCTATGGTTCCAATGCCAATATCTGCTGGTATAGCATCTGTAAGTTCTCAAGGTTCAAGTGTGCCATCACCAGCTTCTCCCAACACCTGGCAACCTCAACATTTGCGTTCAGGAGATTTCACATTTCAACCTATTAGATCCCAGGCGCCTTCATCTCCATCTATTTGGCCTTCACCTTCTCAGCCTCCACTTGCTGATGTGCGCCCAAAAGATCATGTGCCCATCACAAGACCTGGATTTCAACCAGCTGTTCCAAAACTTCCTCATTCTGGTCAAATAAGAGTAAGTGCACCACTTCCTCCAACACCATCTACATCTGTTACTCCATCGGGGCCACCAATGCCTCCCCTTCCACCTCAAGCACCTTCATTCAGGCCTGCAGTTTCTGTTCCTTCTCTGCCACTTGGTAACCCATTGCAGCCCACTTTTTCAGTACCATCGAAAGTCTCTGTCTCTCAAACAACTGGCATTTCACCTCCAAAGCCTGGCTTCTTAAATGCATCACAGCAGATGCCTGCAAGACCTCCTGGGTTATTGTCCTCAGCAGCTATTCCATCCTTTGGTTCACCAGCAACACAAACCAACCCTCCCCTTCCACCACATCCAAGACCACAATCGGGCCCTGATGGCTTCCTCCCTTTTCCTCCAGGTCGTAATGTCCCCGACTTTCATCACCAAGGGGCTCATGCATCAAATGCTTTCCAAAACCTGTCCACATCTAATATTTCTGTTCGACCAACTGGTGCCCCAGCACCTAGGGCTCCTTTAGCTGCTATCCCTCGCAATGTTCCCAACCAGTTTGGAGGATCTGCTTTTGCACAACAACAGGGCAGCCCTGCAGTGTTTCCCAATATATCGACAGTGCCAGCAAATAATGTTAAACACAATCATATAAACAGTCCTCAGGTACAACTTCCATCCAGCCCTCAAGTAAGGTCAATTGTTCCTGGTCAAATGCACAACTTTGGATATGGAGGACAGGGTGGCAAGACATTGCCTGCAACAAGAGAAGTTGGTAGCAGTCAAAGTTATGACCCATTCTCTCCCACATCAATACCCGCTGAACAATTACCTCTACAAAATGAGCAGATGACGAGCACAGTTGAAGCACAAGACAAGCAAGAGACAGATGCAGAATATGAAAATCTAATGGAGTCGGTCGGTGTTAGGTAGTTCTGCTATTCAAGAAAGAAAATTTGCTGTGCTAAAATCTATGCTAAGATGTGCCTATGCAGGGTTGTCATGGCAGCAGCACTCAACAATTCCTTTAATCTCAGGACTTCTTTGACCAGTGTCTGATTGTGAAGAGCTGAACATCAGATTTGAGTAATTGGTGTTGTTTCCGGTGCATCTTATTTGATTTCCTAATTTTTTTTATGAAAGGAAATTCATTATACCTGATTGTCACATATTATGTGGAGGCTGAGGGCACACTGACTGAATACAATTTGGAATTAGTTTTTTAATCACAATAGTTCTCATAATTTCAACAGTGATAGTATCAACTTTAGGACACATGTTTCTCAATGTTAAACATATCCTTTGATTCCCTTCGGCTGAATTCTGTTTGTGCAATCAGCAATGTTTCTCTGCATTAATTCCTGAATCCTGTATTTTGACTTTGATAGGTGCCATCAACTGATGGCTGAGTTCTGTTTGTGCAATCAGCAATGTTTCTTTGCATTAATTCCTGAATTCTATATTTTGACTTTGATAGGTGCCATCAACTAAACCAGAAGCCACGGGATATTTTTGTTTGCCCAGCGTTAATAAATTGAATGTTGTGTATTCCATTTCAAAGAACTGTGAAGTAACTCTCAAGCTTAAGAATTGGTATATTTAAACATAATTTGAATAACTCCCATTTACTTCACCAAAAACACACCATGACTTTGGATTTTTAAGATCTAAAGCAACATCTACCTTTAATGCTATTGGTCAATAAATGCAAACTGAGCAGGATACACAGAATCAAATACTAAGGGCATACTTGTCATTAAATTAGTAAATGTCCATCATGTTATATGTTTGAGCAATGCATCCTGGTAAATGATATAGTACTTATTTATTTACTATGCAAGTGATTGCACTTTTATTTTCCTTTTCACAAATTTGTTATTGAAATTTAGTGAACTTTATTTAAATGTGTAAGTTGGACCATGCATGAAATTTGTGAAATTGTACAATGAGTTTGATTAGGAAGCAATGTTATCTTAATGTTTTCCAAAGTCATTTTCATTGATAACCACAATTGCACATGGAAGCATCTTGTTTTTCATTATCTCAACTCACATTTTTCATAGACTAGGAAATTCGGCCAGCCAGGAGCACGAGTTCTGGCAGAAAACCACAGGGATCTGTATGTTAATTTTTATGTTTCTGAGAGGCAATGGTGCGTGATATGATTTACTATATCCACCCGTTCTTCAGCGACAGACTATTTGATAATGCAAGCTGAGATGGTTGAGTGTCATTGTTGCTTTTTATCATGTTTTTAATTAGTTATGTACATGAAGTGATAGGCATGAGTCTCTTTAAATCAGGGGTGGGTAAATCTGTTTATCTCTGCACTTATTTGTTCAACAATATAATTAAGAGTTGTAACCTCAAGATGGCCATGAATTATTTGTAGTGGGTAATCATGTTTGTTACTGTGGAACTCAAAAATTGTTGCATTTAGATTGTGATTCTAAACTGCCCTGAATACAAAACACAGAATGAATGCAGTCTGAAATGATCTTGGTTTTATAATTTTATTGGAACTCATAAATAAACTGCTATGAGTACAGATCTCCGAAGTAAACTGCCATGTATACATAATCTGAAATAAACTGATATGTATACAAAACCTCTTTACGAGAATTTATTGGAATTCAATTTAAAAGGAACTGATCTGTGTTGGAGTTATACAGATACATGAGTTAGCCAGAAAGAGAGTCTATATCACCTTCATTGCAGTGGATAAATACAATATAAGATGCTAAAATGTTAGGAGAATATGGCGGACTGGCGGAGCCAGGAGTTAGTTGTGGAATTAGCTATGGTTTTGCCATCCTTGGCAAATGTAACGGTGTATCTGAACTGTTGCATTTAGTGAGCATAATCTTGAGCTAGTTAATGTTTGAATTTGTTGCCTAAACTTATTGCAAAATTTGTGACTTGCCCAATGAACAATTACAATTTCTTAAAGACAGATGCAGGAATACCATCTTGAATAGAGTGAGTTTCCTCTCCGTTTGAATGTAGTTCTTTTATATGATGGGTGTTTTGTATTATGAACGAATAAAAAAGTAACAAAAAGAAGAGGAAATAAAAAGAGAAACCCCAGGTAGGTTGATTATGCAGTCACTATGTCCAAGGTGATACACCTACATTTGTTCTGGAATTCCTTGTTGTTTGTTGGCGAGTCCCAAGTATTTTGCAAGGAATTGAGGTAAAAAGTTCAATCATTTACAGTTTTTTGCCAACTTTTTTGTGACATCTTTGAATTGAGAAAATTCATGCTCATATGGGGTCATTAGTTTCCATTTATGCCCCTCTCACGTCAACTGATATTAGTGCAAGTGCCTGGGCGTTTATGCACTCGATCCTGCTCCCAACTCCAGACTCAACGGACCTTTAATTGTCCACTTCTCTCCTCTCTCATTGAAAAGTGTGTCGTTGGGAGGGAATACACTCCATTTTGTTATTACTTTCGCTGCTAATTACTAAATGAATCTGCCAAAAACAAGGTTTAACCTTGCTGAAAACAAATTGAACCGCTACTCCAAATCTCTCAAACTCAAAAAGGAGATGAACCCTTTAAAGGCTTCACGACACACTTGAATAGTTGTTATTGAAGACAATTCCAATCTTCACTAGGTCAAGTCCTAATAATATCCTTTGCTCCTAAAAGACTTACATGATACTTAAAGTTGTTATTGAAGATAATTCCAAGCTTCACTAGGCCAAGTCAAAGCAATAATCTTTGGATCTCTAACACTGAATTGCATCCAGAAATCAGGTTTATCCTAGAGAGGAAACATAATACCAAACATAGAGGTCGAACAATAATGACTGATGGAGATAGAGGATGGCATGATACTTTCCTAGAAAGATGAAGATTGTAAAAAAATTCACCAATTGATTTCTTACGAAGAACCTGTCTTTTCAAACACCGTACCCCTCTTCCTCGACTAAAATGTTCTAGAAAGAATTTATCTAACACCCAATATTTTATCAATCTCACAATATTGAATGAAAAATCTTTTTGGTTGAAGAGCTTTTAAAATTGGACACAAAAGAAATTGTGCAAGCGTATTACATGCTGTTTGTTGACGGTGAAGAAGAAGATAATACCCAACTTTCCGAAGTTGACATTAGTGTTTTTCATAATAGTTTTTTTTTCGTTTCTATCACCTTGTAAGATGAACCTTGATGTATAAGATTTAATGACGATTCAAGCTACTCTTATTTCTTTTCGTTTGAACAGCTAGCCAATGTCGTTTCACAAAACAACTTTAAAGAATTTCAGTTTAAACAAGAATCTTAATCTCTCTTTTCGGAAGTTTTTCATGCAAAAGATGCTGGAGTAGATTGATATATGGGTTTGTAATTGAATGGTGGACACAAATAATTTCTCTCTAGGATTCGTTTGGATCTTAATATTGCCTTTACTCTTGTACCATTAGAACTCGCTATGATAACAACTTTTAGTGACCTGTATTTTCTCCTTAAACATTGTAATGGTGAAAATTACATAACTAGCAGTTTATCCCTCATTTTGGATACACTTTGACTAGTTTAACATTAGCCTTGACTATCCCATCTTTTCGAATCCTAGGAATTTGGATGCAACTTATAAATTACCCATTCACCAACTTGGTTTAAAATTGTAGTGTGAAATTGAACCCCCACTTTTAAATTGGGCATGTTCCATTGTCTTCTTATTAGCTGTTCCTTGTTGACTTGAGCATGAAATATTTCAAAATGTGTTATAGGGTGTTGTATAAAAGGACATAACCTAATTCATTTTTATATATTTAGGATTTGGGAAGCATTGAACAAAGCATTGGACAGTTACTACACACATCAAGATAGATCATTTGAAAAGCATTACATCAACGCCTATTGTAGTGACATATAATCATATTGCATGGTTGCATGTTGTCTTCAATCTTTTGTTCATGAGCAATTAAATTGTTCTATCTCAAGACTTGACTAAGGAGAACATGATATCTGTTTAGTAAGTTCCTCAAAGGTGTTTGTAGACATTGCCAATTCTTTACTACAATTCCAAATGCTTGAAGGTTAGGTGAACCAATTTTTAAATTGCAAGACTTGCCAGATCAATTTTGTTTATAGAGAGGTCAATTTGTCATATCCCTACAAAAGGACCATTGCCTGTGGATATTGGGCACTCAAGGAATAGGAACAATACAAAATAAAGTAATGAAAATAAATGAATAAGAAGAGGGGACAGGGAGACAAACATGTAGTGTAAGTATGGACGATTCTTATCTGCCATTAAGAAAGAATGGGCACAATTGAGCGAGGTGGCGTCCATGCCATTAATATGGTATGGCGACCCTTTTCTTGACATGGAGATGACAGGTGTGTGGAAAACTAGCGGACATGGTAGACTATAGACCACAACCTCGTTAAAAGAGGCATTTTGGACATAAAACATAGAGGAAGGCAGAGGAAGAGAAAGGGAAGGAGAAGTCGAACAAGAGAGTGGAGGGGCATGTTGAAGTCATTGTGACTACCTTGGCAGACATATATGCAAAAATATGGAGTAGGGAGAGGGTACGAAGGTGGAGTGAAATCTATAAAAAGCAAGGTGTTCTCAGGGAATACCATGATCGCAAGATATGCATAAAAATTAGATTTATTGAAAAGCTTTAGAAACTTTTGAGAAAATGTAGTCTATAGGTGTAAATCTAGAATCCACAATCCTTGATGCATCCTTTCTGCCTGTGTTGCCATGAGAGCTTGCGAATAGGTTTTGTCCGCCCATCAACGCGTGAGAAAGGAGGTAGCAGTAGCATTTATACGAAGGATTTTACAGAGATAGCTGCTCCATGGCAGAATTTATGGCGAGGTCTGTGATGGAGATGGCTATAAAAAAATAAACCTAGAAATGCTGCTTCTGTTCAATACTTGCAGTATCATGATTATTTAGTTAATAGATGTGACGGTTCAGTTTTTTTTCTGGATGAGATCCATTACATGGCTCAAGAGAAGAATGCACTATCTATTGTAAATTCATTGAGGACATATGATGTAATAGATGAAATGAAAGAGGCTCTGGAGAAAGCTTGCCAGAGTATCATCTCTTATGTTGATATTTTCATCATTGCAACAAGGGATGCTATAACTCTGAGTGGTGGTCCATTTTGGGAGGTATATTTGGTAAGAAAAGGCAGTCACATGCAAGTCAGGATGATTCAAACGATATAATGCCAAGCCCGAAAGCCAATGTTACAACTCTTGTCTAGCTTTTCAATATATTTGATCTATATGTAACTAGATTGGTTGCCCTTTCACTATATATACTTGTATATCATCTGAAAGGGTGGGAGCGAAGATGTATAAGAGGCTATAAATGTTGATCAATGGCAGAAGGAGAGGTGATAGTTTAGTTTACGGCCTCTTCCAACACCATCCCTAAAGATAAGTACATTCATCCATATTTTCTTTCCAAAATATAGTTACTTTTGAATTAGCTACTTAGCTGAAGGTAATTAAGTTAGGTCGATACTTACCTATTATTATTATTTTAAGGTCGGTCATTGATATTTTAGGTGTTTGGACCTGCACTCGCTAGTTGTATTTCTTTAAAAGCTTTTGAGGCCCTTGCAACAAACTATTCTAAACATACTCTGCAAACAAGGCATCCCACGAGACCTCTTTTTCTTGAGTCATGTTATTAAACAATCTGACACCATGTAAATTTCTTTGATTGTTGTATAATGATTCGATTGCGGAATCTCAACCTTGAGCTAACCATGTGATACTAAATGGTAGGATGTTTTTGATATAGGAAAAAACAAATTTTGAAGGGACCCGAAACCCTTTAACAAAAAAGAGCAAGGCTGCAGAAAAGACAGCAAGCAGTCAGCGAAAAAGACTAGCTCCAAAACAAGACCAATTAAGATTTACATTTAACATTTTTCTTGTGGGAGCGAAGAGTCATGTCAAAAGATGATCGAGAGGATTTATCTTTTTTGCCCTTAACTATGATCCAACCATCTTCCACTTGCGTCGCCTTACCGTGCCACGCCAGCTCGCTACTTTCATGAAGATGAAAGCCAACAACCAAAGTATTAGGGGTTACATCTTGATTCCTTTGCACAAATAAAGACTTTTCTGAAGAGCCACCAGATAGGGAAGCCGAAGCACATTCCCTTGAAATGGCAGCCGTTGACTCAATAGGGGTTGCCTTAGCGACCCCGCCATTTGAGACGACCGGAGGGGGTGTCCCAAGACCCAGAGATTCAGAAGCAGCCACCTCACGAACTTTAGGGGTTTCTACAAGACGTTCAGTTTCAGCAACCCCACCAGAAGAGACATCCGAAGGGGATACCTCATGAGCTTGTGATTCCGAGGCAACCACCTCAGAAAAGCTCCTATGTTGATCAACATTCTTCTCAACCGTATAATGCTGTTGAGAGACACCTTTCCACCAAGAAGCATTTTTCTCAAAACCACATTGTGCAGCAGCGTGACTTGTTTTAAAACATCTTCTACAGCGGAAGGGAATCCCTTCATAGTCCAAGTATTGTATCCAAGAACCCTTTGAAGTTTTAATTAAAATTTCAGCAAGCAGCCCTTTTGAAACATCCATTTCAACCAAAATTCGGGCAAAGGTGGAATGAAGTATGTCAGAAGTAGCAACATCTACCAACAAGAAATCACCTAGGGCATCACCCACTTCTTCCAAAAAGGGGTCAAACCATAAGTGGAGGGGAAGGTAAGGCAGCCGTACCCAAATTGGGATCTTGCTAAAAGTTTCAAAAGCAGGGTTGAAATCAGCATGCCAAGGCTTAATCATCAACATAAATTTATTCCCCCAGCTAAAAAAATTGTCACAAAGAATAATGTTTCTGTTTTGAGCATTGTCAAACTTAGCCACAAAAAACCCCTTAGCCATGGGGAAAATAATTTTTTTACCAAAGATTAGAGGCTGCCATTCGTTGGAAATCCAAGAATGCAGCTGAGGGAGATTGGGCCAAAATCCCTTGAATCGACAAATCACTCTAGTCTCGGAGAGCTCAGAAACGTTCTCCTCTATTTCCTCTTCTGTCTTCGCCTTCAGATCCATTGAAATAGCATTGGAGACAGGGACGAACCCTCCAATCGTTGCCCTCCCATTCCAGAGCCGCATAGTAGATTTGGCCGCAGCCATATGGTCGCCGCCCCTACAACGACCACCGCCAGGCCCCAAACTAGAAACTTTCATTGTAAGAGCTCCACCGCCATCATTCTGGGAGCCATTCTTGCCACAAACGCCTGTGCCAAAAACACCTTGCGACAGAGAAGCACGAGACGCCGCCTGCATAGGGTTTCCAAGAGAAGCTCGAGACACCATTTACTAAATGGTAGGATGTTATGTTCTTATGAATGCACTTTAAAGGTTAAATTGTTTATTTGAGTGCAACAAATTGTAATTACTTTATTTGTTCACAACACTATGTTTACTCCTTAATCTTAGTGATGAACCTTATCCTAGACGTCCTAGAGATAGCCACATATCTGGGCTAGGGGATTGTCTGTTTGAAATCTATACATTTCTAGTAAGGAAGAAGAAATCCTATATCATAGAATTGGTACAATTACATAGCTAACGATTCAAGTCACCTTGTTTAGTCAGGGATATTCATATACTAGTTCATTGTATGTTCAATTGAGATGTGAGAATGTTATTACGATGTATTAGAATGTGTGGGTTATTATACTTTAGAATTTACAATGTGTTGAGACATCATAGTATATAATTTGTAGTATAACAACTGGATATGTATATAGTGGCCTTGTCTTAAGGGAAGTATGTTAAACTCTATGCTAGCAATATTAGGATGTACCTACATTTTGATCATATGAAGTCACATATGGCTAACCATTAAGGTTATAATTATTATAAATGGAAAGTACAAACATTATCTAGACCATGAATTGGACTAATATAAGAGCATTCAGTTGCACCATAATGTAAATGAGATTAGAGGGCTGATAATATTATTATTTATATTATTGAATGTACATTTGATCTATCTAGACCATGATGTGATATTTATATTATTTATATTATTGTAAGTCACCTTGTTTAGTCAGGGATATTCATATACTAGTTCATTGTATGTTCAATTGAGATGTGAGAATGTTATTATGATGTATTAGAATGTGTGGGTTATTATACGTTAGAATTTACAATGTGTTGAGACATCTTAGTATATAATTTGTAGTATAACAACTGGATATGTATATAGTGGCCTTGTCTTAAGGGAAGTATGATAAACTCTATGCTAGCAATATTAGGATGTACCTACATTTTGATCATATGAAGTCACATATGGCTAACCATTAAGGTTATAATTATTATAAATGGAAAGTACAAACATTATCTAGATCATGAATTGGACTAATATAAGAGCATTCAGTTGCACCATAATGTAAATGAGATTAGAGGGTTGATAATATTATTATTTATATTATTGAATGTACATTTGATCTCAAGTATGACTCAAATAGTGATAATTTTTAAAGCAAGTATGTAATTATGGTCGTATGCAATTCAAGGTTCTAGAAGGATGTTCTTTACAATTATGATCCATGATTTTATAGAACCATATTTGGGTAGGAAACCCCACTTGGTCTTTTGTATAGGATTTTGACATAATCAATGCATATAACAATATTTTGATTACTTTATAGGGGCAAACACTCTTTACTAATGTCCTAATGTTAGATTGAGTTAGGATTGCCTAACAACATTGTACCTAGGTATGTTTGAATCTCCATGCTTAGAGATATATATCTTGGATAATAGTATTATCAACAAAACCTGACTAACCCTTATTCTCTTGTGTGAGAGAAGCTTAATATGTATAAACCCTTGGTGGGTTTGCATGAAATAATCAATGTTAGTTTAGTAAGGTTTACTTACTTCCCCTTGGGTAGAAAATTGTATTTACCTTATGCATTAATTAGATGAACAAATTTATGAGGAATTCAAGGAGTATGCTCCTTAAGAGAAACTTTGTGATGAGAACTGTGTGACTTTTCTCTCGTTTGGAAGTGGGTACGTAGGTAGTCCTTGGGCAAAGGATGCCTTTGTGACCTCAAGTTTGTAGGGGTAGGGTTTAGGAGGGATAACTTCAAGGTTTAAGGTTGTTGCTAACTTATTTGACCTTCCCTCTTTAGTAGGCTTCAATTTGAGGCTGAAATGGGTATTAATTAGATGATTATGAATGAGTTAAGGAAACTTGATAACTTGTATTTAATACATAGTATGCTTCTGAATGGTAAGCTGAATGGAGTGAATGGATTTGACTATTTTATATCAGAATTTGTTGAGAAGAGGCCATCTTGTGTTGGTTCAATGTGATTCTTATGTGTGTGAAATTCAACTTCAGACCTATAGGATTCTATGTAATAGGCTCCTGAATCACTTGATTGTGATATACTTATCTAGGTCCACTTGACTAATTTTTGTGAACTTTGTTACGTAAGTTTCGAGCTAGAGATGATCCAAATGTGAACCTCCAAGATATTTGAGCAATGTCACACTCATTGGACCATGTTAATGATCGATGCTTGGGCTATTGTTAAGGATTAGCCAACATTCACTTGGTTTACAAAGGTGAAGGATTGCTAAGGGCTACCTTGATTATGATACAAGAAAAATTGCATGGGTAGTTATCCTATCATGGGGGTAATAGTAATCAAAGCTAACCATTGTATCGAGATGGTTCATTGGTAGTTACCTATAGCATGGGGGTGATTGATGCCAAGTGTTACATAGGTTGTGAAAAAGATGGATGACAATTATATCAATAAGGTCTCAAGTGGTGTACGTCAAAAGCTACATTTTCTTGGGTGAATAGAATTGTTGCAGCACTAACTCATTTGACTGCAAAATCCGACGAAACTGTTCGACGGAATATGTATAATTTGATGTATCGTCGGGTGCTTGTAAAATTTGATATGTAATTTTTTAATTTTTTGAAAGTTTATCCCGACGTTCGTCGAAATTTCGACGAACCTGGGGTTTGTCGAAATGTAGGCTATCATTTTCATCAAATTTTTGACAAACATGAAAAATAGAAAAAAAAATTGTGGTGACATAAAAAAAAGTGAGTTCGCTGATTTATTGCGACAGTGTTTTGCTCTACTTGAGCGGTTTGTGGAGAACTAAGGATGATTTTCTTGGGAAAAATCAGAAAAAGTTCAAGAAGATATCGCTAGGTTGAGGGTAGTCATTGTCTTTTTGCAGAATTCAGTTGTGAAGTCAGATTTGTAGTTCCAGGTTTGAAAATCATATTTTAAAGCAACATCTCATCAAATTTCATTTTTAGAGGTTTAGGGTTTTGAGAATTTCATGTCCAGATTTGTTGTGTGGAATCACCATAAGATCACAACCAAGGAACAATTCTTGTGATTGTAATTATATGATCCATAACTCTATTGGTCATGTGGCACAATTCTGCTATAACAAATACAGGATGCATTCATGTGTGACCTAAGTTTAATGTGGCTATGTTGTGATAGAAATGGAGGCACTCACATAATGTAGTTAATTCAGGTTGTATAATGTAGGTGTCAATCATCATTGGGTGCATTCAGGTTGTCTCAAGTTTAACAGGTTAGGATGTAATTATAGCATGATCGAAGAGTGATTACCTCTTGCTACAATAAAGAGCCTATAACTTTGGTTGATATGCATAGTGGTTGTGTTATATCAATTATGTAGTGCATTCAAACACAACCCATGTTTAATGGGCTATTCTAGAGAGTGATCAAGATTTTCTAAACCTTATGAATGTTACTTGACATATATATTTGCATAATCTCAAATTCCTTCAGAGGCTTTTGAAGTATCAATGTATCCTATATAGGGTTTAGAATGATTTCTTTTAATTAAAAAAATAAATAAATGATGTATTTCCCTATAATTAGATAATGTGGAGATCTCCTAAATCTGCCCCAACACACTATCCTTTTTGGCACTGTATTCATTACTCCAGCTACTAGGTTTTTCATGTGACATCTTTAATATCTTCATGACCGTGGTTTTTAAATAGATCTCAGTCTTTGCTTTAATCCTTTTCATGGTAATCCTTGAGTTCCATAATCCACCTTCAATCTCTTCTAAGAATAATGTCTTAAGCTAGACTGCATAGTATGCATATAAAGCAAGTCCTTCATACCTTCCATTGTTCCAAACCACCACTCACTGCCTTGCTTAAAATGTTGCCTCCATAAGCACAATAGCATGTTTTTTAAATCATGGTTGCCAATGATTGACCATTAAGGTCACCACTTTCATCATGAAGATACAATGAGATTTTTGTCTTCAAACTCAAGGCATTATGCAAGATAACATTGTGAATTGTTTGTTGTGTACGATTTGATTTTCTTGCATTTCTTTGTTTTGCTAACTTCCTTTAAGATTGGGTATTGCACCCTTAATCTCACTCACTATCACTTGAAGATTCCTTTCATGAGCATCCTTCCATAAAATCAAACTATGCCCTATAGACTGCCTACTTACTATAGGGGACTCATTGTTTCATGGTATTGTAGTTCTTAAGATCCTTCAACCTTATTGACACTATTTCACAGTCCACAAGGTATTATTCACTATTCTCCCATCTTTGATGAGTCTCAAAACACTGCTCAAACATGCAATCCACCACCTCCATTATACATTAATGGTTAAGAAGAAACATTGAACCTATGATTACCACTGTTACTTCATTTGGACAGTCATTCCCTGATTTCATTTTCCTTGTCTAACACTACCAAAAGCATTTGAAAAACCCTTAAGGTCAGCAAGGGGGTAAGGAAACTCACTGTTAAAATCTCCACTTTACAATGCAAGGTTTGAGCTTTATTATCTTGTCACTGCTCAACCTCTTTTTGACTGTCACATCTCAAGTGACTGTATTCTTCTTACCGTAGATTGCATTTACAAATGTCACTAAGCTACATAGTGTGCTTGTTATTGGCTACAATCTTTAAATTGCAAGATTTTGTTATTACCTACAATGTCTCAATCTTTTTGGTATTGCAACCTCACTAATCCACTATAGTTATTGTTTATGTTTCTACGGAGGCCTAGGGTTTGTACCCTAATCATGCTCTTACCAATGCTTTATTGTTTTTATTAGGCTCTCTCAATGTTGAGGGCCCTAGGGATAAGCTCGCATAAAAGTGACACATTGCATCTTTAACTAAAAGGATAAATGCGTATTGATATTAGCAATGATGATTCTGACTCGTTGCTCCTTAGGAATGGGTCACTTGCTCTTACTAGCTCGCTACCTCCATTGTTGTAGGAATTTTGTGATCAAATTCAAGGAGTCTTAATGGTTGGTGAAATCATAGTAAAATCAGAATTTAATAAGTTTTGGAATTACATTTTAAAGTGTTTTTTGGGTCATTAACTCTGCACTATCTTCTCTTGCGTGGGTGGTTGCATGCCAAATTTTTGTGTAAAATATCTAACTATTAGATTTTGTTTACCCTCGGCCTAAGGAATGAAAATTATTGGAGTGAGTTTGATATTTTTTGAAGATCTAAATAGTCAAGCTTAGTAAAAAAAAATCATGTCGATAATATTAGTCCAAAAAAAAAATGAAGAGACACTAGATAGATTGTGGGCTAGATTGAAAAGAAAGGGTGATGGGAAATGTTATTGTCCTTGCAATAATTGCAAGGGCTTAAAGACGAGATGACTTTTAATCACAACAGCTGAGAAATATTGTAGGCAACATGGTCACATTGAAGGGGGCATGATTATCGCCCATTGGTAAGTTGTTCATTATATGTGTTTATATTGATTGAATTTGTAAATGTTTATATCATTTTAACATTTTATATATATATATAATCACTTGATCATGATCATGGTTTATTTGTGTCTATCATTATTATAAAGGTGAGGCGCCCTAGGGCAGATGATATGGATTATCACGGCCCGAAGAATGTGGTTTTGCAAGTGGATGAACATGGATCTGTGAATATCGAAGATGAAGTTAATGATCCTATGGAAAAAGATGATTATGCGCCAAAAAACACAGTTGAAGATGATGGTACAAATACATTGATCCATGAAACATTTAGTGGTAAAGCTGATCATGATGATCAGGATGACTTTGATGATGTTCATGATTTACCTGTACTTGAGAAAGCATACAAGCCCCTTTATGAAGGCTCCCAAACAACTCTTCTCTCTGCTGTATTGTTGTTGTTGTACTTGAAGGTTATGAATGGTTTATCAAACATAGCAATCTCACGGATGTTAAGGTATGTCATATATGTCATCTTTTTTCATCTATTTTAATTGTTGTTAATTCATCACTAGTAAATAAATGATGAAATATGTACCATTAATATTTTTATATTAACAAATTATTTTTTGTTGTAGATTGATTGGTGAATTTTTGTTTCCACCATCAAATATTTTACCTCGCTCATACTAAGATTTATCTACCATTATGAAAGATATCAGAATGGAGTATCGAGCAATAGATGCATGTCCCAATGATCATATTATATATCATAAACAACATGAATTTGCAACAAAATGCTCGGAATGTCATATAAGTAGATATCGAACATATCAAATAACAAAAAAGGTGCCTCGCAAGGTTCTTCGTTATATTCCCATTATTCCACGTATGCAACGATTATTTAAGTGTGAAAGCTTAGCGCAATTTATGGATTACCATGCACGAAATAGAAGTGGAGATGGAATTCTTCGAATGCCTGCGGATGGTTCTGCATTTAGGGACATGGAAGTAAAATGGCCACACTTTAAAGAAGAACCTGGTAATCTCAGGCTTTCATTGGGAGCAAACGGTGTCAATCCATTTGGAGAGCTGAGATCTATTTACTCAGTGTGGCCTGTTTTTGTTATCAACAATAACATTCCTCCATGGATGTCAATAAAGAGGGAGCACATAATGTTGTCACGATTGTTCCGGTGTATTTGTTTACATCAATTTTCTCTTTAACGTAGTAGCATCTCATTTGTCTTATTTTGTTGCATAACTTATATTTTTTCATTCAATAGTCATGTACATTAATTCTATATATATTGCAGAAATAGTTATAATAATTATGTAATGTTTATGTTCATTCAACTAGGTAAGTACCACAAGTTAAAGATATGAATGTATATATCGAGCCTTTTATCGACGAGTTACTAAAGTTATGGAATAGCGTCACTATGTATGACATCTCTAGACCAATAGGACAAAGACAATTTCAATTCCATGCAATGCTTGTATGGACAACTCATGATGCCCCAGGGCTAACACATTTTTGTGGTATGTTATAATGTTCGACTACACTTTAACAATATTTAATTTGATGAAGTAGATATCATGCATGTTTTTAAAATAATCTATTCATTATATATAATTATAAAAAATGACATATTTAATCCAATTATATATGATCTTGCAGGTCTTCAAACAAAGGGAAAATTTGCATGTCCAATTTGTGGTCCAAAGATGAAATCCTCGCCATTCAACAAGTTTAGGAAAGCGTGTGTTTGATGAGTATAGGCATTTCTTCCATAGAAATACTGGCACGAACTACTAAAAAACATCTTTCAATGGGAAAGAGGAGACTACATCAAAACCACTTAAGAATGACACATCAGCCTATGGAAGTTGGAATATAATAGAATTAATCACAAGGTTACATCGTGAACATCAAATTGTTTATCTATCATATATGATATGTTTTGAATTTATATTTTATATTGTGGGTTGTATATTTACTCTCATGTTGTAATCGGACAATGATTGTCGCTAGTTAATTTGTTTAACTTATATGCTTCATGAAGGTCGTCAAGGCATTAATGGCCGGCTTCCACATAGACTGAAAAGTTATCCTAGACAATTTAGTAGGCTGCCCTACTATGAGCAGCTACAAATTGTGCATTTGTTTGATACAATGCATATCGGAAAGAATATAAGAGAAACGTTATGGAAAATATTGGATGGAAGGTATGACAAAGAAAAAATTGTCAAAATTTGTAGTGACATTCACAAAGCCAATCATGCAATGAAAAATGTCAT
>VDFB02256132.1:214231175-214350505 GCA_007258455.2 Sequoia sempervirens | reverse complement strand
TCTTAGTCTTAATTTTTCTGAAGTGGATTTTTCCTCATCATATTTCTTGTTGCTCTCATCTAGCCTTTGCTTCAGTTCATTCACTGTAGTCTCATTCTGCTTATCCTCTTTTCTTGTTGATGTAGAGGTAGATTTTTTTATTCTTTTTTCTAATTCATTGCTCTTGTTATCTACTACTTTCCTCTTTGCTTTCTCATTTGCTAGGTATGCCTGTAACTTTTCAATTTGAGTCTACAACCTTTTTTTCTCTATATATTTCTTTAGCAATGATGTGTACACCAATTCATTGTTCTTCTTTGATACATTAATTTTGTCAGTATTTCTAAGTCCAGAAAAATCCAATTGAATATTGTTCAGCTGGAATTCAAATGGAGTCGTCTGATTTGTTGGTTTGTTTTAAACTATGGGAACAAGAATTGTGTACTCCATGATTTATTTACTTGTGTCAAATATGGGTAATACCATGGTTGTTGTAGGCTCTGAAGTTATAGCAGATGCACTCTCCATCAGTTGCTTCTTTTCTTTTTTATTCAATTCTGATTTCTTTTTAAACTCTTCAATGTAATCAAAACCTAGGGACGTAGGAACAATGGAATTCTTGAATGGTGAAGGAATAGGAGTACTTGTAGTTCCTAATTATGTCACAGCCAGACTAAATAGCATTGGGGGATTTCCTATAAATAAATCCTTTGTGGTGGACCCACTGGTAGTGTGACTTAGACCTATCAACATCCTTTGCCTCTTTTGTATTCCTTAATCACCTGGTGTTTTTGTGGTATATTTTTGTTTTCCTCTTGTGTGTAATTTGTTTTTGTAGCACATGTTGACCACTACTAGTACTACTACCCATACCATCGCCACCAAAGGAAATTCCAGTTTCACTAAGCCCTCCACCATGGGCATGTCCTAGTTGTGATTGTGTCTGGCCATGAGGATGAGGATTTGAAGCTCTAACAAATTGACCTGTATGCCCTAGGTCTACTTTTTCACCTCCAACCCCAAGGCCAAATTTTTCAACTAGTTTTCTATGCTCTACTTCTATTACCATCCAATGGCCTTGTCTTTGGGACCCCAAAGGACCACCTTCATAACCCATTTTTTCAACTATGGTTGCTCCTATAGTAAATGCTTCTTTTGTGGCCTCATTTAAACCAAGTTTGAAATTGACATGGCTTTCTTCTTCCCCATCATCATTATATTCATTGTCACTTTCTTTATCTTCTCATTCATTTGTATGCTCTATATTCCACAATTTTCTAAACTCGCGATCTTCATTATCTCCATACTCTACAAGAGCTCTTAGATCACCTATCTCCTTCCTCATAGACCAAAAGGCAGTAATTTTTTATCGTGACTAATTTTTTTCTGTAACTTCCTTCTCTAGAGAATATTGCATTTTGACTCTACTAGATGGTTTATGACTTATTCCATAAAAAAAATTATACCTCCTAATTGTCTTTCGATGCAATGCCATAACTTCTGCTAACAATTGTTCAAAAGAAATACCATTCTCAGCAGCACTTTTCTCCATTGCTATTTTGACCTCATCACAAGAATCCTTGTTTCTCAAGTTTTCAACCAAGCATTTACTTTGATGTTGAATTCTACTTCCAACATTCTTATTGAGCACAATGATTGATTTAATTGTGTCACATGGATCATACTTCCAATGACAAATAGCATCAAAATCAGAAAAAATCAAAAGATCATGTGCCACACTAAATGCTTTTCTCTCAAACGTGATCCCTCCACATGAAAAAGGTAAAGAAGGAAATAAGGTCTTCTTCCCTTGATTGTTAAAGTGTAGTTCATTAGTACTCTACATCTTCCTTACATATTCCAAAGCAAAAACCCTTTTTTTCACATGTATTGGAAGTTTGTGTGGTTGTACTTCTGATCCACAAAATCTTAGCACAGTATATTCTTCCATTAAGTACCAATCAGCCAATTGTATTTCTTTTCATAGTTGAATGCAGTTTCTACATGACATATAAATCTAGGCATTGGAGTATTTGTAATTGCTTGATGCAATGGAGCAAAAAATTGGTCTACAAAATGACTATAGCTCTTTCGAGAATCATGCATCCTTATCACAGTGGTCCATTCATATACTAGAGCCATTTTCTTTTCCTCAACATTACTATAGGGTTTAATCTGAAGCTTGTTGGTCTGAAACATTCCTCTAAATTTGAATAGAAAAAGATAGCACAAGTAGCTTGTGAACCTAAATGTCTTGGTGGAACCTCCTTTAATCATTAAAAATTGTTTATGCATGGATTCTACAATGTCCCCAATAAAATTATATTTGACATGTGAAACATGATAATGGATATTATATACCATTTCAAGGAGGCTTGCACTCATTTCCAAATTTCCATCCAATCTGAGGAAAAATGCTAGCATGGAAATAGTATCCTGAGCCCATGGTTTAAAAATATCCAAATCATAAGGAGGCTTATGATCACCTTTCAATTTGTTTCTATCCTGAACTATTCTATTGAAGAAGGAATTTTTCTCCTTTTCATCCACTGCTTCATAATCACTAGCAAGCTTTTCTAGGTCAATGTGGACATTTCCAAATTCTTCAGTTGTAAACCCCAAGGCCAACACTTTTCCAAGTTATTTTACATTAATGGATAACAATTCTTTGTTTTTATCTTTATTAACAATTGCTCTTTTGTTATCATCATAATTTAGGGCACAGACCATGATGAATTATGGGCAAGGGAAAACCTCATGTAACATCATGCGCCCTAATCCACTTACCCACAGTGCACTAATACTATTAACTTGCATTTTCTTTGAAGCCTTATTCTAAGATGAAAATCTAAGTTTTGGGGTACACCTACCATAGGTTTCAGGATCATAAATATCATGGTATTCATCAGTGAAACCTGGGGTTTTAAGAAATTTTGCATAATGTATTTTTTTATCCGACATTGCTCTAGAGGTACTGGTGGTAGACATGCTAATACAATCAACAATGTGAAATTTGTGAATTCTCTACTAGTCCTTAATTTTTCTTAATTCTTAAGCCTCGTAACCCTAAACCTAAACTTCAAAGTTTGACAAAATAAGATTTTAAGAAACATCAAACGATGAAACATAGCCGCAGGAATTCTTTAACTTACCCGGATTTTGAATTTCGATTCTTGAAGTTGAAACTAGGTTATTGGAATGGTTTTGTTGGAAGTCGAACTATGGAACCTAGAACAGGGTGGTGTACTGCAATGAGCAAACTAAAGACTGAAATCTCCCTATGTGTTAACCCTCTAACTTCAAAATAAAATCACTTAGCAATAGGAAGTGTTGTTTTTTTTAATATTAAAGTGAATGACACCAAAACATCTACGTGTTACTTCCAGACTACACAGTACACAATTAGTACATGGCTCCAGGCTGACAACATTTAAAACAAGCCATTTATGATTTACTCCTGCATTGACAACAAATTCTAAACTGTTGATCTTTGTTAATCTAACGGTTATAGGGTGATTTTGGAGGTTTAAGTTTGCAAGCCTAGCGCTTTATGCATTTCATTATAGAATGCAACTACAACCATACATCAAATGTTCATCGAATGGTTGAGTAATTTATGATATAAATAATAAACATGTGTTTTAAATTTGCTTTAAACTTTAATGCACTAGGATTGACATCAAGGCCAAGGAATTGGAAACTTAACATTGCAAAGGCCTTAATAAAATGAATTACAATGTCACATTAATAGTGCAACCATTAATAACACTTAACTTGCAAAGGAATTAATAAAATGAATTAAAATGTCACATTAATAGCACGACCATTTATTTTATTACAACTAAATTACAATTTGAAATTATTACATAGTACAAATACAAATGTAAGCGCAAGCGCCAAGCTTTTGTTGGACTGCTAGTGAAAACTTAAATGTGATACATGTTTCTCTGAAAATAAATGGCACTTGTAGGGTCAACCATGAGCTCTAAAAATAAACGCATGGGACTTGTCAGGTCAACCATGGGCTCTGAAAATAAATGCATGGGGAAAGGGGGGCCAATCCAACTAGGGAAATGGGAGTTGTGAAGATACAAAATGTACTTAGCCCCTTTCAGAACTAGACTCATGCAGAAGATGAGGGGTTGTAAAATTGCTCCCATGCAAAAGATGATCATTGAAAATAAATGCATGGGGCTTGCCTGGTAGGCCATGGTGTCTAAAAATAAATGCAAGGGGATTTCCTGGGCAACCATGCAGAAGATGAGGGGTAGTAAAATTTCTCCCATCTTCTACTTGCAGCTTCCATGCACTAGGATAGCACTTATCTCCATCAGAGCTCCTCATCTTGGTTCAAAACCTGTCTGAGAAGTCAGGTGAACGAAATCAACTTATTTCCAATTCCACCCATTCTGAACTTGAAGGAAATTGGTCTTTTACTATGTAACTACATAACTGGAGGTAGGAGAATTTAGAGTATCCCCAATAATATTGCATCATCTTCTTCCTGAATCCTTATTAAGTTATTAACCCTACAAAATGAAAACCCTTATGAAAATTCAATGAATGATTTTAGTTGTGCTCACTATCCTTATTTATGGGCCAAAAGTGCCACTGCCATCTTGGTCCCTTGTACACTACCTCCACCCTGATTGACAGTGTGGGGTTTTGGAACAGCGAGCTGAGCTACTACTGGGTCTTGTTGCCGGTTGCAAAGTGAAAGAATCAGCTTGATGGGTTCTTGTGCTCTTAAATACAACATTTGCAGGATTTAAATGTTTAGTACGTTGGCATTGAACTGCGTGACGGCTGCCGCAGGCTCAGGCGACCTGACTCATTGTCAAATTCAGCTGGTCATAATTTGTCCGGTGTCAAATTCTTTGGATTATTGGCGTCATCTGGATTCTATGGTACGTAAATGGGTTTCCAAATATAAACCTATCAGATGATAACTTTGGCTATTCATGGCATTAATAATCTAATTTGCGGTACGTAGCCGAGTGGGGTTTTGTGGTCAATGTAGAGATTGAAACCTTGATACATTGAAAAGGAGATTGGAATCTCATTTTACCTTAATCATTATCGGTATCCGCCTAAGCGAAGTCATAGTAAATTTAGCTCAGCCCTTGATCCGAGCCTTGTGTTGATAATTACTAATGTAGTTTAAAACCACAGTTTAACATTTTTTATATTGATCAAAAGAGATTCAAAGGTGGGCCGTGGCTGTTTAATTTCGTAGCCTGGCACTTAAAAGGCCAGATGCATAAAATTACCTGCTCATTGTGGCCAAAAATCCACTAACCGTGACAAAAAACTAGTCACAAAGTACATATTACAAGAACTATTATGTTGTACAATAAAATATAGACACATCACACGTCACACAATTCATTACTAAATTTTTTGTAACATTAGTTGAGGCCATCAACCAGTTATTTGAGTAGAATGTGAATTGAATTTAACAAACTAACAATAGAGAAGAAAAGTGAATCACCCAAAACCTTCCTCCAAAACTCCAGACTCTTTAATGATTCAATTTTTGTATCACATAGCAGACCTCATCTCATATTAACCAGGGCAAGATCCTGCACTGTAGAAGCATGCAATTCCACTTTCCTGAAAATTCCACCGGCGTGCGCTAACCCGCTTTCGGAATTTGTGGCCAACCGGTTTAAATCAACAAAGAAATCGGAAATTAAATGAAAGGTTACCGGTAACATGTTACAGCAGAAAATGTCTTCCGCAAATCTTTATCAAACAAATTTCCAGCAATTCGGACCGAGAAGCCGGAAGCTACCTCAAATATAGAGCAGGGTTGTTTCTAAATCCATTCCCTACCACACTATTGACCGTTATCCCAGCATCCTCAACCACAAAGGGGATTGCGGCCATTGCTTTGGTGCATATTGGTAAAATTTTGCAAAAGCTACGCCACCGAGAACGTTTGGGATGGGCATGGGGCTTTCCATGACTCATCGCGGGTTAAGGAATTTGGGGGCAGAACCGTCCGGTAAATGCGGTATGGTAGAGGCATGGGTGGGGCAGCCGGTTTGGCGGAACGGTGGCCATCAGGCCGCGCCGCTGATGATATGGAAATTAATATTATTCAACGCCAGATCAAAGGCTCAAGGTCGCCAAAATCGCTTCCGTCACCCATGAAACCGGAATGGAACCGAAGATATTTCCACCATACCTACCATCCTGAAATAAAGTTATTTTTAAAATGGAGACATCACTAGGTTGACGAGACTCAACCCTCGGGATTAAAGAGTTAAGATTTAAGGATTTTTCATAAAATATTTTGGTCTAACTTAGGCAATATTAAATGGTAAACAAGAGCACAATGACCGATAGACCTAAATAACTAATAAAATCTCAACCATTGATTTCTAAAAATCTAACAGTTCTAGTGTTATTCCAGAGGTTTCAATTCACAAGTCTAGTGCTTCAAGGATTTACTTCCAGAATGCAACTATAGCCATCCATTGAAAATTCATCGAGCGGTCCATCTTTTAAAACAAACTTTATGCATGTGCATGATTTAAAATGGGGACATCACTAGGTTGACGAGACTCGACCCTCAGGATTAAAGACTTAATATTTAAAGCATCATGCGTATTTTGGTCTAACTGGGAAATATTGATGGTGAAGCAAGGCACGTTGGCCAGACAGACCCTAAATAATTAATAAAAATCTCAACCATTGGTTTCACGTCTACTTGATTCCGGTGGTATTTAGGGGTTTCAATTCACAGAGTCTACAATTTGCTTCGAGTTTTGCTTTGGGAATGCAGCTGTAGTCATCCATCAAAAATTTCGGCCGAGCGGTCCTTTTAAAACAAACTTTATGCACGTGCATAATTTAAAATGGGGACATCACTAGGTTGATGAGACTCGACCCTCGGGATTAAAGAGTAAAGATTTAAGGATTTGTCAAAAAAAATTTGGTCTGAATTAGGAAATATTAAATGGTAAACAAGAGCACAATGACCAAAAAACCTAATTAATTAATAAAATCTCAACCATTGATTTCTAAAAATCTAACGGTTCTAGTGTTATTCCAGAGGTTTCAATTCAAAAATCTAGTGCTTCAAAGATTTACTTCCAGAATGCAACTATAGTCGTCCATCAAAAATCCATTGAACGGTCGTGGTTATATTGATTTTCCAATTATTTTTCTTATGCATTTGAAAATAGGTTTAATTTGCCAGTGGATATATTTTTTTGGTTTGAAAAAAAGTTTTAATTGCCAACAAAATTGTTTTTTCTATTTTGAAAATAGGTTTTCTAGGTTTGAAAATTGATTTTAATCACAAATGAAAATATTTTATCAGTTTAAAAAAAAATTCAATTTGCTAGGATTTTCCACAGAATTCTACCGATTAGAAAAGATTCGCCAATTGAGATTTTTTTCTTGAGAAATGAAAAAATTTGCCACTAAAATTAATATTTTTATCGGGAAGTATACAAGATTCGCCAGGATTTTACACCTTCACCGAGGGGGGGGTTTCTTAAAGTTTTCCCTGAGTGAAACATTGTCTCTCCATGGAAGAGTATCGAGTTTCATAATCAACAAGAAAATGACTAATATAATAGATTGCTCTTTTTTTACCTTCATCATCATATTGAGCCAACAAAGCTGCCAAGGCATAAGGTGATGCAGCGAGATAAAGTAGAAAGGGCATATCCTACATAGTTGGCATTAAGATAGGAGGATTGACCAAATAACTTTTGATTGATTCAAAATCCCTTTTACACTCATCATCCCATAGGAAGCAAACATCGTTCTTCAAAAAAATTGTGAAGGGAAGGGTATGATCAGCCAATTGAGATATAAACTTGTGAATTTCCTGAATCTTCCCCTACAAGCTATGTAGTTGAGAGATATTTCTAGGTGGAGGCATGTTAACAATTGCATCAATATTATTTGTGTCAACCTCAATTTCATGATGAGAGACTATAAATCCTGAAAAAATTTGTGTTCCTACATTGAAGACGCACTTAAGAGGATTTAGCCTCATCTTATAGAGTCGAAACCTTTCAAAAATAAGATGGAGATTCTCTACATGATCTAGATGAGTTATGGAATTTTCCAAGATATCATCAACGCAGTCTTCTAAGATTTTTTGAATAAAATAATGAAATATTACAATAATTTCCTATTGGTAAGTCACACCTACATTCCTTAACCCAAACAACATGACCACATAGTAGAAGGTCCCCCAAGGGGTAGTGAAGAATATCTTATATTGATCTTTTGGGTTAATACGAATCTGATTATAGCCTGAGAATTCATCCATGAAGGACAAAAATGCATGGCCTATATTTGAATCTACAATCATGTCAATATTAGGAAATGAAAAATCATCATTCAAAGAAGCCTTATTGAGATCATGAACATCAATACAAACACAAATACAGCCATCAAGCTTACTAACAACAACGATATTCAATATCCAAGGTGAGTAGTCGATTGAATGGATAAATCCTACTTTCAAAAGCTTCTCTATCTTAGTATTAACCAATAATGCAACCTTAGGATTCATTTTCTAGATCTTTTTCTTAACAGGATCAACATCGGGACATAGGACAATATTGTGAACCACTATAGATTCATCAATACTAGGCATGTCCTCATATTTCTAGACAAAAATATTAGGATAAGAATATAACAGATCAAAGTGTTACTTAGCTTCTTCTAAAGAAAAGTAGTTTCCAATTTTAATCACCTTTTCAGAAGATTTGGAATTCATAGAAACTTCAATAGTATCTCCCTTTAGAAGGGAATTACAATCTTCAAGATGAGGTATGGGAATATCATCATCCACATTAGATAAAGGATCCTCCTCATCCACACTCAAAATGGATTATCCAAAGTATGCTTGTTTATGCAAGCAATACAAGAATCACCGTTTATGGTGAAAAGAAGGAAAATAAGAGTAGACACCTAAGAATTCTTCAAGTGCTTCCTTTGAGGAGAAAATATCTAGAGGAACTTTGTTAGGTTCCATTTTATCCTCAATCAGTTCAAGGTGAACTAGATTAAGAGGCTCAATCGAGATCATATTAACACTCCACCATGGTTTTTGCATGGATTGTTTAAGAGAGCATCCCAGTCCCAAGTTACACTTGCGAGGCCTAACTTGGATAGGGACCTAAATTCCTTGCCCAATATGCCCAAGACTTTTCACCTATAACCATACTTAGAAACCCACATGTATCTAGAGCCATAACATGTTTGTAAGGCCTGGGAAGAAGGCAGATCCACATAGAGGCCATCATTCCACCAATGGATGTCAAAAATTTCCACAAGGTCACAACCATTCTTCTTACTAGGGCTACAAACATTAGCCTCCTTAGTAGAAGCATGATTATATTCCTCAATGAGAGGACAATTGTGTTCCTTAATAGGATAGAAATTATCCTTCTTAATGAGAGGATGATCAGATTTCTTTTCAAAGGTTTATGAAACTATCAGAAGGTCAAGGTGGATATGATCCACCTTGTATTCTCCAATGAAGAAGTCAGATAATTCAAAAGATCCCCAATCATCACCAAGACAAGCATTCAACTCAAAAGAAGAGGTAGAAGGGGAAGAGTTAGGATCCATCGATTCAAGTTGTTCCTCTTTAGGGACACTCACCTCAGGGGTAGCTTCTAAAGCTAACACCACCAAAGAGTATGTCAAAACATCAAAGGATAAGGATGGAATGCAATTATTAAGAGTGGAAACAACTAAGGTTTGATCAGCAACACCTAACTCACAAAGGTGGGCAGCCTCAAGTTCTACCTTGATTATAATCACTTGATTATTAGTAAAAAACTTAATGCAATGATGCAAGGTAGAAGTCACAGTTCCCATAGCATGAATCCAAGATCTTCCCAAAATAATATTGTAAGGTAAAGGGCCAGACATTACATAAACTAAGGTTGGTAAGGTAACAAGTCCTAGCCACAAAGGAAATATTATTGTTCCCACGGCTTGACGACCAGTGTTATTGAATCCACAAATATACAAAGAAGCAGCTAGAGAAGAAGAATCAATCTTAATCTTAGGTAATAGATCTAAGCAACATACATTGAAATCCAAGCTATTTCAACAAGAGCATGTCTAATACAAATATTATTAACATTCATTATAATCATTAATGGATTCTCTTGTGTTTATACATCCAAGGACGGAAGTTCTTGTGGATAGAATATAATATTCAATGAATCCACACAAATATGAGCCATCAACGCATTAACATATTTTTTCCTAGTAGAAGCGAACAAGAGGATCTTTGGCAAGGCTTCCTCAAGCATACCTTGATAAATCAAAGCAATATGAAGAAAACCCCATAGTGAGATCTTATCCGGAGTAATGTGGAGTTGGTTGATAAGATCATAATCACCAGGTGCTTTAGTCGTAGGTTTAGGTGTTGAAGGAAGACTTGGTTGAGAAGGTGGTAAAGAATTAGGAACCAATGTAGGTTGAGTATGATCAAAAGATGGTTGATTCAAATTTTTATAATTTCTTCTAGTATTAAATGTGTTCCCAACAAAATTACAAGAAGAAGAATCTATACATCTTAAGAACCTTTTATACAAATCTATCGAGTCATTAGAGTATGGGACCCCACGGATAGAGTGAATTTTCTTAGGAGAAGGGCTAACTAGAGTCAAATAAATGATGGGTCTCTTAGGCTTCAAAGGAGCCAGAGAGACTACCACAACATTCATTGACTTCTCAGCTTGCAAAGAGGGAGTAGATGATGCCTCTAAGAAACCATCCAGGGCAGCATCTAACATATCAAAATCTACCTTAGAAAAAGCATTATCTTAAATATTAAAATATTGCAGAAAAAGATCCAACATGGTTCATGTCGAGATCACCAAAAATGTAGAGTAGGGGAGTCTACTACTCACGCTCATCCCTTGATTTCCAAGAGAGTCTCAGGAAACAGACTACCCTAAACTACCTTGATTTAGCTAAAGGAAGGGAAAGAGAGATGAATAAACTACAAAGAAAGAATTGAGCATAGAATATCAGAAATTGTAATTAATAGATAGCTTTAAGAATAGAGAGAGATCATTGAGGTTCATATCACAAAAGGAGAAGCTCTTGGCCAAAGGATGGCAACACGAGATTGGGATGCCAGCGCGGTGTGCTAAGGTCCTAGAGGTGTGCAAGTGTCTTGTACAACAGAGCACTAAACATCCAAACATAAATGCTAAGGTTCTGCTAACTATCTCAGATCTGAGGTAAACTTAATCTATTGAATTGACAAAAAATGAGGAATGATGATAAATGAAAAGGAAGGTAGAGGACTAACTTACAAAGAGTTATATTCATTGAAACCTTCATTCAAGCCCTACACAAGCAAACTGCACACAAGGTGAATGAGGAAAAATGTCGAGGCAATTTTGAGGCTTGCCATAGTACAACCCCTATTTTGGTGTTGTCACCTCCATTGACCACTAGAAAGATAGATAGAAATGGATACACATTAAAGTAGACAAAAAGTGATAAAAGAAAAAGGAGGAGAACCCATATCACAAAGAAAAGATACAATAAATAATCTATTTGCAAATAGACAAGAAGCAAGAGAGCATTATCAATAGTCTGTGGCCCCCTATTGGCTTGATAAAAACATAGTTGAGTGCTTGAAAAAGAGCTTTGGTTGTTGGAGGTACCTTAGTCTAGCAGAGCTTCATTATAGAAACAAGATTGAGAGAGTAGAAAAGCAAGAAGAGAAGCCTCAAATGAGAGAGAGAGAGAGAGAGATCGAATGTAAGAATGAATTTGAGAATAGCATGAAAGAATAATTTTTGTGTAGCTACATGGGAAAGAAGAGTCATTACTCTCAAAATTTGACCACAAAGACACATGTCATGAGTCAAATATTCCAAGATTCCCTATTTGAACTCAAAAAACATAGGGATGCTAGTGTACCACGCGAACATCCACGTGCCACACAAGCATCCAGGTCATCGTTTTGTGAGAAATGAGGTGGTGGACTATTATCTCTTCATCGTTGACCCCTATGAAGTTGAAATTGCAAAATTTTGACTCATAAGACCTTCTTGTCATAAATGCAGCTAGGTGCAATAAATGCAAGGTTCAAATGTGAAATTTCCATGGGGTGTAATTTTATGACATTACACCAATATGTGCTTACACATGTTTGAGAACACCTTGATCTTACACATCCTTTCCTCTTGTGAAACTTTTCACAAGGCTAAGCCTCCATCATCTCATTTAATCTTGACCCTACATTTAGTCAATGCATCTGAGCCACTCATTTCATCCATCAAAAGTCTATAAATTGAGGTATTTGCTCTGATTTTGTATAAATCCACATTCATCATACCCTTATGCTGAAAAAATCATGAGAAATCACATCTAAGTCTTCAATATATCAACATACCACATTCAATAATTTTGAGGTTTGCATGTATTTGATTTGATTTAGGTTATATTTAATGTGTATTTCATTTATATCATTTGCATGAAATACATTTTAGTGAACCTGATGTGAATCCTTACTTTTAATGCTTTTCCTTGTGAGTTTTGGTGAGTTTAATCTTGTAGGTGAAGGTTTTTCTAAGTGGGTCTTACAAATAAACTTTTTATAGGAGTCCTAAATCGCAAAAATAACTTCATGGTGCGCTCAGGAAGGTCAAAAGATGAATTTTGATATAAAATTTGCTATATTTTTCTTACTGTAATTTTTTTTTAATTTTAAGGCCCCTAGGACCCACTATACGACAAATTTTAAGGTATACACAATGAGTATTATTGCATAACAGTGATATAAAAATGATATATACCAAAAAAAATTGCATCATTTTGAGAGGTATACACAAGGGTTTGCAACATTTTTACCATACAAATACATACACACAAAATCTAGGTTTTTTATATCAAAGTATATATGGTGAGTATATTGCATATTGTTATTAAATAAATCGATGTTTTATTATGCATACTCTTTGTGTATACATCGAAATGCAATTTAATAAATATATACATAGATAGATTAATTTTGTCATGCCATTTTGTGAGTATATACTCACACCGGCCTATGGCTTGTTTACTCACATAGATCGCATAAGCTTTTAAAAGAATCTCATGTGCCTTAGGGGAGAGGGGCCCATAGTGGAGCACCCTAACTTCATGTTTCTCAAAATCTTATGTGAAAATTTCAAATCACTCCCAATTTTGTACAACAATTTATTTGGCAACTCACATGCTTCTATATTTCGTTTTAGTGTCATATCATCAAATATGATGCCACATCAAATGTTTTTTTGTTGAGGTATCCAAAAAGGGCCAAAAAGAAGTGAGACCAATAGTGGTGCACTAAGTCATGTTTTATTGGTGCACTGATGTGGCATCACATGATTTTTCACTTTGTGTATTTTATGGATAAAAAGTGTTTTGCAATTGGATATTAAGTTGTTCCACTATGGCGCCCACTAAGGACTACTTCTATCCCCACTATTGGACCCCGCTCCACTATGGGCCCCTCTCCTCTATTTTAGTGCTTAAAATTTCAGTGCTTTATGTCAACTTAAAAAATTTAGTGCTTAACTTTAAGTTTTAAACTTTTATGAATATCTTTTATATTTTTTTGTAAATTTATTCAAAAAAAAAAAAAATATTTTTGAGAGGCATTTAGCCCCTGATCATATGGGTGACTAGGGTCTCCACTAAAAAAGGACTTAGCAGCATCTCACCATCCTCTAGTCACATAGGGGATGATTTTTGGCACGTGGGGGCTTAAACCTAGCCCCTCTACTTCTATACACATCATAAAGGAGTAGTTTCACAAAAATGGGCATAACTTTTGCCTCATATATCAAATTTTCAAAATTTAAAAGGAATAGGAAATCTAGTTTGGAGATCTTCACTGTGGTGCAAGTGAATTTTTCATAATTTGTTTCAGAAATCAAGTGCACTCAGTCAAATTCAATCTTTGCAAACTTCAAATTCTCATAATGTCTTTATACGAAATCATTTTTTCAATAATTTTTTTTATTTTTAACAAAAAATCATAAGCAATCCATTTTTGTAGTCTATTTTTACTTGATACAAGTCTATTTGGTGTGTTTACTCATAATTGAAATTGGACTTAAAATTTACCTCTCACATTTGGATTTGGTTTAAAATAAACAAGTTTCTTTTAATCCCCAAGACTCACATATGTTCTCCCCTTGCACCTTTGTGTGATCTTGAGGATAAAAAATAAGTGATCTTTTTTTCTTTTTCAGGTTTCCTACCTAGGGATTTCATCACCCTATGGAATAACCTCAACTCCCATGTTTTGGCAGAGTATAAAGAGCGGGGGGTGAATCAAAGTACATGCCTATTAGAAGTAGAATATTATCAATTTGGGCTAAGCTTATAAGAAATTTGTACCTTGGAGAATTGAAGGCAGAGAGTGGGTTATCCTTTCCTCTTGGTTGTTTGGTAGTATTCTCTTTCTTCTATGGATTAGGCCTCACATACCCTTGTGGTATATAGAGGATACCCCTAGTTGAGCTTGTGAAGCCTAGTTGAGGCCATTCAGCCATATTTTCGTGTGGTGCATTTTGCCTACAAGGATTGATAATCCCACTTGAATTAGGCTTGTTCATGTGTCTTTTGTGCTTGAATGTTTAGATTACCTTCCCAACTTGAAGCCAAAATGGGACTCTTATCCAAATTGAGCCCTAGGGATTTATATCTTTGAATTATTCTTTTATTTGTTTGCATTATTAATCATAAAATCCAAAAAAATTGAAAACTCAAAAAATTGAAAAAATCAAAAATATCAAAAACCCAAAAATATCAAAACACTTCAAAAATAAAATAATTCTAGGTACCCTCCAAGTCAAGCTATCCACATCATATCCAAGTCAAACCAATCATCCCATCCTATTCATCCTAATCATTCCATCCTAATAATCCCCTTCCATCATTATCATCCCTTCTCATTCTAATCATCTATTGTCATCCTACTTATTCTCATTCTTATCCTAATCATTCCTTGTCACCCTAATCATCCCATCCTAGTCATCCATAATCCCTATCATTATCATCCCTAATAATATCACACTAATCATTCTTATCATCCTCATCACTTCCTCTAAGTAATCATCCATTACATCCTAATCATCCCTCCTAATCATCCCTTCTAGTCATCACCATCCATTTCCATCATAATCATCCATCTTCATCCTATTTATTCCTTTTCATCCTAATCATCTCTTTTAATCCTAATCACACATATTCTTCCTAATCATTCTTTTTCATCCCAATAATTTCATCTTAATCATTCCTTATCATTCTAATCATCCCCTGATCTTTCTAATAATCCATCATGTCCCAATCATCCCCAATCATGTAATCCACCCCATCTCAATTGTTTTAATAATCTCAATATATATACATTACATCCCTAATCCATCATTTAGGATCTTAATCTTAATTAATTTGTCTAATCCAATTGAGCCTAATCATTATACTAATAATCCTCGAATAATCTACATCAAATCCATCATTCTTAATCTAATTTCATCATTAATCTTGTTCCCAATATCCTCTATCCATCATCATTCTTAATCCACACCCTCCATTATCATCCTTCATACAAATCCTTCATCATCATCTTAATCCAATCCTATTATCCAAAAAATCCCATTCTAATCAAGTCCTAATCTAATCCACCTACCCCTCATCCAAATCTAATCATCCATTATCCATCCATCTATCTCAACCATACATCCAATCCCCAATCATTAATCAAAAACCGTCATTTAAATATCAAATTTTGGTTAAGGGATTAATCTCCTTCATACCTCATATCTTTTCATCATCATCAAAATCCTTCACCCAAGGATCCTATCCTTAATCCACTATCATCCATTTCAAATCCAATATCCCAATCAAAAATTAAGATCTTAAGTTGATTTCATCTTTAATCCAAACTTTCTTAAGAACGTTGGTCTATCTTTAGTTACCAAATCCAATCAATTCCTACTTAATAACTTTTCCTATCTTAAGTAGAAATAAAATATAATCAACTCTTAGCTAAGAACGTTAGTCTATCTTAATTATAGAGAATCATAATTAATCAAATAAAATCATATTAAGTCCTTAAAATTTGATCCCCAAATCTAATCCCATCCTCCTTCTTCATCCCTAGACCCTATTCTTCTAATCCCCAATCAACTTTTAATCCATCATCTTAATTTCCACCCTCATCCAAAATCAATCACAAAATTTCCTCTTCCAATCAATCCCCACCATTTCTAGCCATATAATCTACCCTTATCCAACCTAATATTTTATAATCCACCCTCATACATTCCAACCCAATCCAACATCATGAACCCATATCCTAACCCAGCAAACCCAAAAATCACAATCAAGATCAACCCCAATTATATTGATGGCGATGAAGATAGCCTTGTTGACCAACTTCAATATGATCCATGTGATGATAATGTGACTCTTTTGGACCAATATGGGATCTCCCTATCCACCACATCCTCATATATCCAAAACTTCACCCACCCATTCTACAGTCACCAAGATTTCACCAATTTTGCACTCACCTATCACTTCAATAATGACAAAGAAGCCATGCTTAGATACCTCCTTATATTGGTGAAAAAATTCCATCATCCCTAACTCCACCAAATTCTAATCCATCTCCTATTACCCATGCTACACCTTCCTTTGACAAGGGAAACCAAACCCCCATCCAAAGTTCCCCTCAAGTCCCATCCACGTCATTCTCATCCACCATTAGTGATTTTATCCTCACTTACCACTTCAATAATGACAAAGATGTCATTCTTGGGTACTTCTTTATTTTCCATCATCCACACCTCCACTAAATCCTAATTTGTCTCATATTTATCATCTTATCCCTCCCTTTGACAAGGGAACCCAAACCACCATCCAAATTTCATCTCAAATCCCATAAACATCCTTACAATTCACATCACCCCAATCCTATAAAATCACTCCATCCCATTCCTTCCATGATTCCCCCCAAGGACTATTTGTAAAGGAGCCTAATCACCCAAGCATCAATAAAGTTGTGCAATATTTCCATGTCATACATTCACCTTAATCTTCCATCCCTCCACCAACCCAAATTGAAGAATCTATCCAACCTTCTTCCCCTATCACACCATCCACACAAATTGAAACATTCCAAGAACTTGATCTAAAGCATGCCCATATGTACCCTAGCTTAAATTAAGATCATGTCCTTGACCAAAAAATCTTAGATCAAACATCAGCATCCACCCCATCCAAAAAAAATTGTGCCCATGATAATCCTATGTTTGATCATCATATCTTTGATAATCCAATATTTTACCATGATATTATTTTTATTGAGGACATCCAAGATGTTCCTCCTTCATCATATGATCCCCTTCCATCTCATGATCCATCTCCAAATCAAGAACAACATATCCCTTCCATCCCATCCAATGATCTCCCTTTCCATCTCAAGAGCAAGATATCCCTTCATCCCTCTCTCATGGACCCCTCTCTCCCACTTCATCTAATGACATCCTTCCATACCAAGATCAAGGTACCTCTTCCATTCTATTGCATGATCCCTCTCTAAATCTAAATCAAAGTACACCTTCCACCCCATCTAATGATCCTCTCCCCTCTCATGATCAAGACACCCCTCCCACTCCATGTCATGATCCCCTTCCATCTCATAACCAATCGCACACTATACCATCCACTCCATCCCATGATCCTACCCCATGTAAAGATCAAAGCATCCCTTTATCTCCATATGATCCTAATCCTCCACAAGATCCTATCACCCCTATCCAAGCTACCAATGAACTCCATACTTATCAAATGGGTTTCTCCACTTTCATGGACAAGTTGATTTACTCTAAGAGCCTATCATTCCTTCCATGTCATATCCCCCTAAAAATGGTCTCACATCTTGCTTCCAAAACAAAAAGCATCCCATTGGAAAAAAGTATTTTTCAAAATATGCATTATCAAGGAAAAGGGTTAGGCCTCCACGATCAAGGAATATTACAACCCATTCAAATCTAAGAAAATCCTAACTTTCATGGCCTTGGATATCAAGCTCAATTTTTTGGTACATATTCTACCCATACAAAATCCCAAATTCCTCCATATAAATCTAAATATCTGCATTCCCCATCCAAAAATCCATCTTGGGCCCTTATGTTCCAAAGAACAAGCCTTCATCCCTTCCATCGATTTTGGGTCCCTATGTCCCAAAACCACTTCCTTCATCCTTTCCATCTGGATCTTGGGTCCTTATATCCCTCCACCCATTAATCCCCATCACTCCTCTTCCAAAATCCCTTTATCTTCTTTATCCATCACTTTATACCCATAATCAAGATTAGCAAAGGCACACATCCTTGAAATTATTCCAACATCTTACCTACATTCAACCATCCATAAGACCTCCATATCATTCCTCTCAATCCATAGATACCATTTATATTGGAATCAATTTGGATGCCAAACATCAAATTTATAAAGCTAAAAATCCACATACATACAAGGATCATCATTACCCCTCCAAAAGATATACCTAAACAAAGAAAAATTTGATCCAAAAGCAACACAAAAATTCCAAAAAGCCACAAATTCCTATCAACAAAAAATCAAAAACCATGTGGATTCCCAAATTACTCATAGAAGAAATGCATTCCAAAGAAAAATCAAAATTGGCATCTAAACTTGTTTATCCAAAAGCTTCATCCAATCCTAACTCCACCCCATCTAATAATATTTAATCTTTAAAATCCATTTTGGGCCCTTATGTCCCAAAATATGCATCCAATCCTCCATCTAAATTTCCAAATTTAAAATCCACTTCTCTTCCACAACTCCACCACCCTTCAAGGTGTGTGCCAATGTTGATCTTTCCAACATTTTCATCCACTCATCCACAAGTCTTCCATCAACCCATACATTATCCAACACCTATTTTCAATCCTTCCACCCCTCTCATCCAAGCCTTTCCATAAATCTACATCCCTCTTCATCTACCCATCCATTCCATCCCCCTTACAATCATTCTATTGGCATCTATGAACATGATTCATCTTTCCATGGTCCACTATTTCAAATTTTCAAGGGATACCATCCATGGAACTAGACACTTGAGTCCTTCCTCCATCTCCCTATCATACATACACTATATTATAAATCCAAATCCACCAATCCTTATCCTTCTTCATCCTCATTATTCCAACAAAATCCCAAAAATTGAAAAAAAACTAAAAAAAAAAAGTAAAGAGAAATAATTTTTCCAATGATGAAAATCACTTTTTGTGGTGCCTTGGGTAAGTACCATGATGAAAATCTAGAAAATAAATTTCATGTGTAATCCCCCATCCTCTTACACTCTACACTTGGGGGAAAGCTTCATCCATACCACATCTTATCCACATCCTCTACTATCTCTCATCCACTTATCCATCATCCTATCTAAACCCATCCTCCCTTTTCGCTCCTGTGAACGTGACAAGGCTAAGGATCTTCATAATCACTATGTATCCAATCCTATCCATATTATCCATCCCATATCCATAATTCTATCCAAATTCATCCTCCCTTACCATCTTTGATCTTGATGAAGAGCCTAGGGGTAAAATATCCATGCATTCATATCTTATCCATTTGATCTTGATCATCTTATTCATATCCTTCATCCCATATCCCTCATCCCACCTCCATCCATTTTATTTCCATTCATCCTCTCTTGTCACACTTGAACTTGATAGAGAGCTATGGGAAAAATATCTATGCATACTTTAGATAATGAACACCTTATTTCCTCTATCTTTTCATATCCTTTATGCACTATCCTTCCATCTCATACATCACTTATCATCTTCTATCCTTCATTGCACTACCTCTAGTGTGGGGCATCTTGTTCCTTTACAACATAGTCCTTGGAGCTCCATCCTACTATCCCCTATCCACCATCCTCTTATCTCCCATCATTATCCATCATCCAAATCCCTCACTCCTATCCATGGAATTCCTCCATCGTTTCATCCTTTACCATGCCTTGGTTTTCCCTTGTCATTATTTCATATATCCTAACCATCATATCCTCCTAATAATCTTATTGTACTATCCTATCCAATCCATTTATCCTCTATCACCCGTCCAAACAATTCCTCTATCCTCCCATCCTTTTCCCAAGGCTTCGTTCTCCCTTGTCATTGGATCCCATCTATTCCTCTATCCTAATCATTTTATCCTCCATCAAAACCTTTTCTTAACCAATCCATTTATCTAACATCTATCCTTACAATCCAACCATCCCCATCCAATCCACCTAATGCAATCAATCCTAATCTATGCATTCCAATCTTGCAATCTAGCTCATCATCCATAAGCAATCCATGATCTTAATCCAAATCAGCTGAAATCAATTGATTCACTATCCAAATATCATCATAGGGATGTATCCTTCCCAATTCATGTATTGTTCTTATTGTTAACAACATAATCCTTGGGGTACAAATTATTCTTATCATTAACTTTTTTATCCTTATCATCATCAATCAATCCATCCATCAATCATTTTTTTCAACTTGAATTGGAGCATAGTCCTCATTTTATTTTGGTTTGATGTGCATGATTGCTTATCTCATGTACATGTTTTATCATTGTTTTCATTCATCATGGTCTTTGCACTCTATTGCCACAGTGGCATCATGGTCTTCCATATCATGGTGTTATAAGGCATATGTTTGCACTTGACCTTTTTGATCATGTACTTGGCACATTGCCATCTTGGTTCTTTATACATTGCTACATAATATCAAGTACAATATCAAATCTAGGTTGATCATATCATTGTAGCATGATGATCATCTATCCTCCCTCTTCATCAATCATCTTCCTCCATCCTTGTCTAGTTCCTCCTTTCATCTTTCATCCTCTAGTCCTCTCATCCATTTCGAGAGCACACCCGTGTTCTCCTATCCCTTTCCTACCCACTATGTTTTATTTTTCTTTGAAATGATGTTACATCTCTTAGTTGCAACATCATCTCAAAGAGGGGAAAAATCTACACACCTAAAATGTGTCCTAACCCAGCCACACTTAACTTTACCTATCTTAATATTTAATTAATTAAATATTTATTATTTATTTATTTTATTTACCCATCACCTTTATCCCAAATTGTCCTAGCCAATTAATTAAATAAATATTCATTATTTATTTAATTAGTTTATCCATCACCTTTAATTAAATAAATTTTATATTAATTTAATTAATTCTATCCTTATCCCAAAATCTTCCAACTAAATTAATTCTCATTATCTTTTCCTCCATTATTTAATTCCACCTCACCATTAATATTTGTCCACTCAATCTTAGCCCCTGAATCCATCTACATGGATCAAGATCTAAACTTGTCACCATGTGACAAGTGTCTTAACCTACCTATCCTACCCCTTGCTCACACATGTGTAAGCATATCTCTCACACATGTGAAACCACCCTACCTCTTACACATGTCACTTTCCCAAGCCAGCCTACCTCTTACACATGTCATAGACATCTCTCTTTCATGTTCTTTCCAATGTGTGCTCACACATGTGTGAGAACACCTTGATCTTACACATCCTTTCCTCTTGTGATACTTGTCACAAGGCTAAGTCTTCATCATCTCATTCAATCATGACCCTCCATTTAGTCCATGCATCTAAGCCATTGATTTCACCCATCAAAAGTCTATAAATTGAGACATTTTCTCTCATTTTGTATAAAGACACATTCATCATACCCTTATGCTATAAAAATCATGAACAACCACATCGAAGTCTTCAATCTATCAACATACTACATTCAATCATTTTGAGGTTTGCATGTATTTTGTTTGATTTGGACTATATTTAATGCATATTTCATTTATATCATTTGGATGCAATACATATAGAATGGATGATCACAAAACACAAACATTTGATAACATAATGTAATTGAACATTGTCAAAATTGAAGGTTTCCCAAAATACACCTTTTATACAATATTATATACATTATCCTTATAATACTTTACAAATTACTTCTAAAAATATTAAAATACACCTTTTACAAATTACTTCTAAAAATATTAAAATTCACAAAAAAGGAAAATTCTTTAAATATTTTTAAATGCCCTTAACTTGAAAAAAATCCACTACATATATCTCCCTTCCACGGATTAATTTTTATAGGAAAAATTAAATATCTTAAGCTCTTTACATACACATTTTTTTTGTTTAATGTAAATCACTTCAATTCCTTTCTTTTTAATTAATCCTCTTTTTAAAACAGAAAAGAATCAACTAGATGGGAGTAGGGCACATTTTTCATTTTTTTGATGTCTCATTAACATATTAATTAGTTGATAGGCTATTTATTGTGGGCACAACCCACTGATTTTGTCTCACACCTGAAAAAAATTCATCGAAAAAGAATTTTAGCGATTGAAAAATGGAAATCGTGTGGCGATAAGATTAGTGGAGGTTTCTAATCCTTATCTATGCAACAAATCACTGAAAATCTTAGCAAAACCATGACCAACATTATGTTGTTGTTGTATCCTTATCTCTGAATCAAATCGAACTTGAGATCTACTTTCATTTACTATGAATAGATTAAAGCAACAACTGAAGGGAGATAGGTTGAAATTCTTTTTCAGATGGTCGTGGAAGCCATTGTTGTGTTGAGGCAAACCATCGGTTTGAGGCGACTGGCCATCTACAAGTTCATACAAGACAAGTACGAGCTGCCTGATGATTCAAGGAAATTTTATACCAGTAGCTGAGAAGCTTGGAAAAGAAGGGAAAGTTTGTTCAAAGGAGTAGATCCTTCAAGTTGGTGGGAAATAATTTCGAAGAGGGGGGCAGCTCAAGAAAGCTGCTCTCAATGGGAAGGAGAGGAGGAAAATTATGGTCATTACAACAACAAAAATGAAAGATACACAAGTTAACGATTTGATTCCTGTTGCAAAGGAGGAAACAAAGAATAAAGTTGCTCCGAAAGAGGAGAGAAATGAAATAGTTGGGGTTGAAGCACCATTAGTCCCTTTTTGTGGCTCATCCTTTTTGCCCGAGATAGGCATGACATGCTCTGATAAAGAGCTAGAAGCTTAGTCCCTTTTTTTCTTGTCAAGCAACTCACCCAAGCTATAGTTCTCAAAAGCCATTCTTTAAAGTTGCTTAAAACTCATTGTCCAAGATTGCCATTTATCACACAACAGATTAATTCTCCTCCACCAAAGGGCCTCACATGAAGTCATGTACTTTAGTCTTTTTCCATTGCAGCTCTTATTTCACTTATTTGACAATTACTCTCCTAATTTTCAAGCCAATTAGATGCATTGCATTTGTCATTTCCCTTGTTACAGACTTCTTGTGCATTTCTATTGGGATTGTAACATGATGGGTTTGGAATACACATTTCTCTAGGCATCGTTGGGCTATCTGAAATTAAGAAATGCATGAATTCATGCACACTCTCCATTCTAGCTCTAATCATTAATTAGACAGGACTTTTCCAACTCTCATGGAGAGTAGATGCATCATATTTATCATTCCCCCTATTACAACTTTGTTATGGGGTGATCCCACAATAGTGGTTTACAATTTTTGGCCAAACTGGACACTTAAATTATTATTTTTAACTAAATCTTCACATTCGGGCACCTATAGCGGCTAAACCGTGAGGAATTTGAAGATGATGCAAACTAGAGTCTCGTCACATTTTATCTTTAGATTCTAAAAATATTTTTTTCAAAATTTTTGGAATCAGATTGCACTTCTTTTTCCATCTCCCACGAAAATTCATTTTTTTCATAAAACAACATTTTAAAAAAGTGACGTACACCGTATAACGCATAACTTTTTTTCAATAAAGGATAAAATTCTAATTCTTTTGAATTTAGATTTGTAACTCCGATATCTAGTGCTTCCACTTGGTTAGATAACTTTTTATTGAATATTTTTTCTTTAATCAAGTTTTGAAGTCAAACCAATTACAATTCAGACATAGCGCGATCATATAACGCGTAACTTTTTTTCTATATATCAAATTTATTTTATTTTTTTGTGTTGGATCAAGGACTTCAATATCTGGTGCACTCATATTTTCAAAAAAAAAAATTGATAATCTGCTATTTTTCCACGTGCAAAGACCTTAATTTTCAATGAAAAACCTATGTTTAATAAAACTAAAAAAAAAATACATAATAAAATTAAAACATATTAAAATTATATTCGTTGGATAGCTCGTTCCGAGGACTACCTGATTCCAGTTGGGTTTTTGAAGAATCCTCCATTTTCATCCTCAACCCGAGCTTCAAAGCATAAAAAATTAGGTTTTTTTGTGAACAATTTCAAAAATCAATGAAAAGGGGGGTTCGAGCGAACCAGGGTTCATTCGAACCCCTTTCAATATGCATTTTTCTTTTGTTTTTTGGGCGGGAAATGTGGGCCCAGTAATTAACGGGTTCACTCGAACACTAGTTTGGTCAACCCCTTTTGGTTCGTCGAACTTGTAGGTTCATTCGAACCCCTAAAACCATTTTTTGCCATGGGGTCCATTTTTTTTTTTCCTTCATCAAATTGTAAACCACTATTGTGGCTTCACCCTATGCATTTTCATTGGGAGTGTTATGTGATGGGTATGGAATATCTATTTCTTTAGGCATTTGAAGGTTTTCTTAGCTTTCATTGATGATTACTCACAGTTCCAACATTCCCCACTCTCAGAAGATCAAGAGACAGGTACTAGACTTTCAAAGCATAGCAAAAAGTAACATCTAGAATTTACTAACCAAACAAAAAACATAACAAAAATCCTACCAAGATTAAGCATGATGACGAAAAAATCACCAAAACCTTAATGCCTAAGATTCTAAAGGGAAAAGATTTGAGGTCCCATTTTTCATATCAAATATAATGATCATATGACATAGAGTCCCCCTTAAACTCTAGCTTCTTTACACCATTCTTTACTGCAACTTGTAGGCCATGAATTAGAGATTTTTCTTGTAATGTGAGTCGTTGCATACCTTTGCCTATCAATTGAACATTAGAGCCAAGCTAGAGATATACAGACTAACACACCTGCCCCATCAATGCAAGCAAAAATTTTCAACCCCCTTATGAAATTCAAGTCATATGAGACAATCACTAAATGTTATCACGATTTCAATATTATGTATTAGGTGGTGTTTTTGTAGTGGATCAAATTATATAATAATTAATTGACATTTCTGCATACTTTCAAGTCAATCTTCATTGAGTCATGTTATTATGTTCAAATCAAGATGATATGTGCTCAACCAGATAATGAAAGAAACTTTTACAACTAAGTTTAGATTCAAAGCGTATGCATATACAATCATTGCACTAATGCGTAAGCATAGCGCTTGAAATTTAAACTACAACATGCAACTCAAAGATATTGAGAAAAAAATGTTTTCAATTGAACTTGTATGTGTTGAGTGCAAACTTTTTCTTTGAAAATTCTTATTAGAATGCTATTCAAAATCATATAAAATATTTTATAAAATACAATCGACATAACTATTACACCTTTCGATGAAAGTGCTAATCTATAAATTATAAGAATCAACCAAATAGATGCTTGACAAATTTGATACCACCTCCACCTCTACCATATTAGGAATGCCCAAAAATAGTTTTCAATACTGAAAAGAAGTGGGGTTGGATGGGCCACATTCATGCAGAAATAAAAGAGAACGCGTCTTACTTTTATAACAGAAATGTTGTAGGCGAAGGTGTACATGCACTCCGTTCTCTGCGGATTGAATCTGCGCCTTACACGTTTACATTTGTACTTTGAAGCTACCAAACGTAATATAATAAGGACCGTTGAAGGACCGTTGCAATTTAAATCTGACCCGCCGTTTTGTCTGTGATTAAAGATTATAATCTTTTTGCTTTTGACTAAAAAGCTTTCCTCTATTTTGGATTTGGAACCGACATTTTCTAGTGGCGAGATTTTAGTGGAACACATGTTATTTGGTGGGTTTTTGGCATGTGGTTGCTTAAAACATAAGTAAAGCAATCTTATAAGCAAGAAAGTGGGGGAGGAAATGTTATTTCTATAATTAGATTGTTGTATTTTGAATTTTAATTAATTAATAAATATGGTTAAAGATACATTTTGATGTCCAAATATATATAATATATTTGGATGGGATGGTTTCTTTTCTTTCTTTCTAAAGAAATTTGAAATGAAAGGAAAGATTTTAATATCATTAGATTAAGATTGTCTTATCATCGTCTAATAATTTAATATTAGTAAAAACACCATCTATTTCATAGTACTTATAATATATAGCAATCTATGAAATTAAAAATAACTATAAAAGTGTCTCAAATTAATTTATCCATCATATATAATTATTTTTTATTAATCTTGTAAAAGCTTTTGTATTTTTAATAAAGATTTTTGCCATAGATTTCAATTTTAAAAGTTAGTTATTTTCTTTTGAGAAATAATTGCCCACAAATCCTTCCTATCTTAGGATTCATAATAGTTGTTTTAACTCTTTTAAGTTTGATAACTTATTTTCTTTGAAAAGGTTGCCCCTTTCACATTAGATGAATCATTTCATATAGTATTTAGTTGTAATTTATTGTGTTTCACTGGGCTAAATTAATAAAAATGTATGCCAATTAGATTCAATACTATAAACAAGTTTGGGATTGTGAGGTAACATTACTATTACTTACATGAATATTTTAAGAGATTTAATTAATTATAATGAATAAAATCTAATATAGGATGACAGATATATTAAAATGAAGGATTGAAATCAAATAATAAAATAATGATACTTAATTTTAAGTTTGATGAAGATTGTGTTGTATTAAATATTGTTAATTAATTCATTAATATGTTATAAAATCAAAGCTTATTAGATGAATGTCTCAAGATTAAGAAAGTTATTATATTTTTGTTTTCGTTCAATTTCACAATTATAGAATTTACCTCCACAAGTGTACATCTTAACCTTGTGCATGGATCTAAACCTAGTTCTCAAATCTAAACATTAGCAATATGAATGTTAGGAATCTTTTCACCTAAATGTATGTAAGTTGTATCTAAAGGGTATGATATCGATAAACACATTTTAAAAAATTTCTAAATAAGGATTATTCTCCTTTGGCCAAACCCCTATCATAAAGTCAATAGTATAAAATATTGATTAAAGATAATAAGTAGTCGTGCAATATTCTTAGAGTGTTGATACAGTACATTGATGTCATGCTCTTGTGATATACAACATGGCAACATAGATTTTCTAATGATTTATAAATGTGTGCCATATATTCATAATTAACTAGGGTATATCCTTCTAGATACAAATATAGCATGCAATATTAAATATTTTATTCTCTAGTCAACTCATAATAACTAGTTATAAAGCATGAAGGAAACCATCATTTCACAAATTGTGAAACTGGCCTAATGTAATTTTAATTTCCATATTTGACCCATTATAGTAAATAGATCAAATAAGGAGCAAGATTGGTCCTTGGGACTATGTAAACATGAATCAAGTTATGTTCATATTATTTATCAAGTTTCACATAATAATACACCATATACACATTAGTCATGTTGCATTGGAGACAACCTTGTTAAAATGGGCCCAAAACCAAACGGAAAAGTGTAAGGTATGTATTTTTCACCATTACATTTTTCCCTCACTTTGATTTGCATGTCAATGTGAAACAAGCAATCAACATGTGAAGGTAGTTTATTTAGGAACTCATAAAAAGGACATGGATATGGTTGTTGACTGTGTACTCTCATTATAATGAGATCTAAGTTGTGTCAGAACTTGCAAACAAAAAATAAGTTTTCCCATCAAGTAACATATTTCAAGCATTTAAAAATGGGCATAAAGACAAATACTAAAACTATCCATGAACAAGACATTAAAAAAATATATTTGATTCCATTTGTTAAAAAAATAATGACTTTGTCTGAAAATAAAATAATAAAACGATCTTGCCTACATATAGAATAATATGACTCTTCCTAAATACAAAAGGATAACTATCTAGAAAATAAAGTATACGTCATTTGTATAAGCCAATCATTGCACGCATACTCATCAAAGAGTGTCAATGATATATTTAATAACTCGCCTCTAATTGGTTGCATACAAAGGATGCAACAAGTTAGTGGAGAGGAGAAGAAGATACGACAATGTTAAACTCTATAATCATATGTGTTGAACACTCAAAATACTGAGAGGGGGGCATGAATCGGTATTCTCTGAAACCACTTAACCATTTAAACATTCATTTCAAGCATCACAATTAATTTGCAAGCATGAAAGCAACCATCAAAACCACATAACACATGAACACTAGATTTTTATGTGGAAAACCCAAAGAGGGAAAAACCATGATGAGGATTAGCTCACAATATATTGTAACCAATTATAAGATATTATAAAAAGGCTTACTACCAGGTGGACTCACTGTGCTAATGGACTCACTACCCATATAATGAAAGAAAGATAGAAGAAAAGAGGTAGCTCATTGCCAAGAATTGAAATGCTGCAAATGCATCTACAATATGCAAGAAAACAATTTCACTAAAGCTTAAAACACTAAATCAACACACTTCATATTACTTTGCTCTAACACTCTACTCTGCTTTGCATTCACGTTCTCTGTTTGGGAATTTGCGCACACCTTAGACATGCTTTTCAACACCAAAAATTATCTTCTACTTATACCCATTACATTCACAATAACCTACAACATCAATTAGGTTGAACAAACTAGATGTACCATTCAAAATAGTAACTTTTTAGTTGAAGATCAAACATACATACTTCACCCCTTAATTCAAAACTTGTAACACATCAAATAATTTAGCATGGATCTATAATTTCCCCCATATAATGGATCAATACTTATTTAAAATCTACATATCCTCAAAGTAGGTCAGCACTGTTGGTGACCTAACATCAAAATTCACCAACTGATCATCCTCAAATTGACACGCGAACCTCCAAACAACATGCCACTTGGAATACACACCCTTTTGACACCTATAAACACTCCCACAAATCTACAATACCAGATGTTCTTCCGCAATGAGATGCAGACTAATTAAAACATACACTTTATAGTGGAAACACTGTCATTGGAAGACCTAATACTCTGTTGCACATAACTTATGCACCAAAGGGAAAAAAATATGAAATTTTGGATTTAGACTCTCCCTAAATCTAAAAAATTGTCTTAGAACCGCAAAGAAAGATGCTTTAGGATGAATCAATGCGGATCCAAAAACTAATGCACTGTACACATAAAACTATATTCTGACACTTAGCCAAATAACTAACATGTTTTGTACTGGAGAAAAACAATTACATCTCTATATTAGATTGACATCATATCAAACCCATATATGCACTAGACCAACTGCACATCAATATTCACATCACATCACAATCTTGGCATCAATGACAACACTATATCTACACACTATGTACATCTCATGCTCATGTTTCTAACAATCATATCAATGACAAACTCCTTAAACTTCCAACAATCTCCCCCTTTTTCATTGATGGCAACATGAAAATTATTCTCAAATCTTCTCCCCCTTTGACATCAAGGGAAAAGGGCATGTGTACATATACAACAATTATTTTTTCAAATGATTTTACATTAGAAACCAACTCTTCATCAGATTACATATTTACTCCCCCTAACTCATATATACATGTATACATGAGAGTAAAAATATCCAAAAAGAAATCTAACCAAAACCAGATCAAAAATTTGCACTAAAAACCATCTTCTAACTTTCACATATGTACAATGAAGTTTGAAATGCATAAAAAAGAAAGGAAAATTAATTGGAAGAAGATGGAACATTTGTATATAACACCTGCAATTTTGCAATGTGTGCTTGCCAGACCTTCTTGTCATCTTCCTAGTGATTATTTGTCAGCCCAAGCATGCGGTTCATAGCCTCAAACTCCATGAGGAGTTCTTCATCTTCATTTGGAGTGTTAGGTACTGGATTTAACTTCATTACCTTCTTTGCATCAATTAGAGCACTGGAAGTAGGTGTGAAATTTTCATTCACCATGTCTCTAAGTTGTCCAAACTACACTATGATCTTTTCTCTTTGCTCCTACACTTGGAAAAAGTATTCATGTAGGTTTTTAATAACTGCTTTGGTGGATCCATCTGCATCATTCACTGGGTCATAGGCATTAGATGCCTTATCAACCTAGGAATAAATGGAGTCCATCTGACTCTTAATACTTTTGGTTGAACTAGGCCACTTCACACAAAATTGAAATAATACCTTGGCCTCATCTTGACATAAGTCTACATTTCCTTAAGATTGTTCTAAAAATTAAATCCATCAACCTCTTGTCATTCATCTTCTTACTTACTTCCTCTAGTCTTTCCTCAATTCCACTCAAATATTCTTTAAAAGAATCAATCAAAAGCTCCAAATTTTGTACACCGAATAATGAGTTATCAATACTTACACCAAGTACACTCTCCTGCAGCACTTTCACTACTTCATCTATTAACTTTGTGCTCTTTTGACGTTTCTACAAAAAAAAATTCCTATCAGAGGCGTGAAATGCATCACCCAACTGTAATTTTTGCAAGGGATATATTTTCTCCATGTCTACTTGGCCTTGCTACATTAGTATTTGTAGTATTTGGGCAGAAACAATAGGTTAGAATTGGAGTTGCATGCTTAACAAGTCCTTTAGCAAATCTCGAAAGGTTTTGAAGGACTCTCCAACCATCTTCTTATCAGTATCTTTCCCTTCTAAGGATTTTTCCTTGTCACCAATGCAATCCACTACTTTTTCATCCTTATTTTCAATGTCTGTAGTACTAGATTGAAATTCATTCTTCTTCTCACTAGTAATATACAGTTCATTGTTAATCAAAGGAGGCACATGTTCCATGTTTTGTGCCTCACTGGTCTCTAGGTTTCCTTGTACAACCTCTTTTTCTTTCTTTTTTTTATCCAAAGGAGGGGAAATGTTTCCTATTTGATTATCCTCCTTTTTCAATCCTTCAATATTCTCTTCTACAATAGTATTTTCTCCTACATAAGTTTTTGCTATATTTTCTTCCACATCTAAAAGGGTGTCATTCTACACTTCTTCTTCTACTCTATGCTCATTTTGATCACCACCATGTTGTGCGAATTTTGCTTCATTTAATTCTAAAACATGCATATCATCATGCACTTCCTCTTCTTTGTTCGGGGCCATATCTAATTCCTTTGTCAAGTTGGAAATCTTCCCAATAGTTTCATTCTTTAACCTCTTTATGTCATTTTTTGTCCTTGCTCATCAGTGTATTGACCCTTTATTTTGTCCTAAATTCTGTGTTATATACTTGAGCTAATCTTGCTTTATTCTCATCCAAGAGAGTGACACTAACTTTCTCTATGTAAAATGATTTCAACTTTTCATCTTTGTTCATTACCTCTTCTCTTCTACCATACAATGTATTCCTCAAATCTTTGGGCAATTAGCCTTCAATATCTTTCACATTGACCTTAAAAGTAATTATATATTTAACAATAGTCTCTTCAATTGTAGATTTATGTCATTCATAGATGTATATAAGGAAACAATTTCCTCTAACATTTCATGTTCTACAATGCCATCAAATGATGTGTCTAATTTCATGAGCCTATAAGTTCTTACCAAAGGGGTAGACTTATCTTTCTTCTTCTTCTTTTCTTTCGGGGGGCCTTTTTATCCTTTAGCTTTCTTCTCCCTCACATAGATTTTAAATTTCTTTTTTTCTTTCTCAACTTTTGCTTCACTATTTATGTTCACAATGTCAACCTTGGCTTTCTTTGCACTTGATTATGCTTGTGTTGCATCGGATTTCCTCTTCTTGACCAAAGGTTGTTCTTATACCTCTTCCTCTTCCTCATCTACACTCAAATTCTTCTCCCTTGTGGTCTTGGCCTTCACTCTTCTCTATTGTTTGGCACCTTGCTACTTTGCTAGAGGAGTCTTTTCCTTTATTGGTGCACTCTGTTATTTTTTCAGAGCACTGATTGGATCCTTTCTCTTACTTCCACTAGTAGAGGGAAATTTTCTAGAGGACTTGGGGGCAACTGGAGCTTAGGGGGTAGATGTTCTACTAGATCTTGTACTAGATGTGCCTCCCAGAGAGCCAGACATGCTATTGGCCTTCTCTACTTGCTCCTTTGTGAGGTCCATTACCTCTAGAAACTATGCAATCATCTTCTCAACATATTTCTTTATCTATTTCTCCCTTTTCTGCATGTGCACCTCCATATGTTTCTCCCGATATGTTCCATATCTTTCCTCAGAGGTATCTTTGGGTTTTCTCAACATGCAGTCTACTATACCGGTGATTACTTCCTTTTTTTTTTATTAAGGAACAAACAGGTTTTGAAGGGATCCCAAAACCCTTAACAATAAGAAAGCAAAGTGATTACTTCCTTTGTTATTTCATATCCCATCTCTAAGATTCAAATAGTCCTAGGCTCAATAGCATGTATGATGCAACTATCCTTTATCACCAAGAATGTGATGCCATTCTTACACTTCTCTACCATGCTCTAGGGAATCATATCTTTGGCTTGCATGTTCTTTTGAAAGGTCTTAAAGAATCTCCATAAAGTAGTCTCTTATGCATTTGAATCACCCAACCTGTGATTCAATAATGTGTCTCACTTTTTTCTCAAGATGGACATTTACATCAATATTTTTTAACTGAATCTTCATCTTCTGAGACCTGTAGCAGTTAAACCATAAATAATTTGAAGATGATGTGAACTAGTGATTTGTGGAAATTTGTGTGTAGATTCTAAATTTTTTTTTTCAATTTTTTTGAAATAAATCATGAATCTTTCAACATCTCCTTTAATAACTAGTTTTAGACAGAAAAAAACATTTTTAGAAAGTAATGTTTGTGTCGTACAACATAACTTTTTTTCTATAAAGGATTAAATTCTAATTTTTGGAATATATATTCTCAACATCAATATCTAGGGAAAGGATATTTTTTCATAATTTTTTGTTGCATGTTTTTTAAATTAATTTTTGAAGTCGCTGTAACTATAATTTGGACATACGTGTGTGTCGTACAACATAAATTTTGTGTATATATTGAAATCCAATTTTTATTTTTTGGGTGAAACAAGGAAATAAATATCTAGGGAATGGATATTTTTTGAAATTTTTTAACAATGGTTTACTATTTTTCCACCTCTGCACAACAAAGAGCTTGGTGTTCAGAGAAGAACCTATGTTTAGTAAAAATTGAAAATTAAATACATGATAAAATGAAAATATATCAAACCTATACTTGTTGGAAAGCTAGTTTCAAGGGATACAATCTTGAAAAATATAATTTTTAAATGATATTATTTAATCCCTCAAAAGATAAAGAAAAAGTGGTTTTTTTCCAACATTTTGATAACTATGAAGGAGACTCCATTGTGGGTATGATTTAATACTATGGGGGTTCTATCCAAGGGGGTTTGATCTAAGGGGGTCTTATCTATCCCTCTTCAATTAAAACCCTTTAGATGGAGCCTCTCAAGACTTAAATCATTAGTTTTTCTAAAAATAGTGATTTTGGGAAAATATCAGCACATCCCAAAAAGTGAGACACAGTATTATGGCAGCACTGCTCATCAAGTGGTCTCTAATATAATGTGACATAGGTCTATCCTTCAACCAAACTGTGTTCCTTATTTTGGGAACCTCATTTAAAAATTAAAATGACAATCAAATTATCAATGCACCAAATTTGAAGGAGTACTTGGAGTCTTTGGTCTTCTATAGGTTTTCTATCAATTGAACTCTCTGCAATTCACACAAATCATAATCTTCACCATCTCATGTGCAATGTTGATGGTAGTTGTAGAAATAAATTTCTTTGTATTTGTAAAATATATCTTATACCCTATTACCATTTTTTCGTATTTCACCGTAGGGTCTCTAATGTCTTTAACTGTCAAGGCTCTCTTGTCATACCTAGCACCTATCAATTTTAGCAGTATTTCATTCTTTACTAATTTGAGCATCAACACCGGTTTGGTTGAGCATAAGTTAGTAACAAAACTAATTTCCTCCTTATTGATTAAATGTGGAATGTCTAGCCATGTGAACCTATCATGAATTATGCTTGGGTATATCTAACCCACTCATGCAATAGAAAGAGATGGAGAAATTGTTCCACACATCGAGCTTCTTCTCTACTAAACATTCAAATTCAATTTTTAGTTCAAATTTGTCTTTGGTTAATTCATTAAACCATACTCCACTCAACTTACAGTGATTGTACTCATCCAATTTGGCATGAATGTATATCTTGACATCTTCAGTATGAACCACACCATATGGAATGTGTAAAAATGGTTCATTTGGATCATCCACTAGGGGTTTATTGTGATACCATTTGAATTTAGGATGGGAAAAATCCACAAACTCTACAACTTGTGGTGTATACATTTTCCAACACTTCAAAACACTTATAAAAACTTAGGGAAAGATAGAAACTATAAATACCTTTTGAACATTGTTGATTAGGGTTTCGTGCATAAATTTTTTTGAAATGCTTTTCTTTTCTCCTTCATAGCTCTTCTCTCTTTAAGTACTTGTTTGAAAATGACTTAGAAAATGTTAAATCACTTATAAACCCCTTTTTAATTAACCAAATTTGCATTAAATGCACTGATTTGGAGTTAGGTGCGAAAAGCTAATTACCCTAACTGTAATGCACTATCACCTTTTGATTGCTCCACAATTTTTTGCACTTCAATATTTTCCATCAATTTTTTCACTAATAGGTCAAGCATATCAACCTACACCACATATCCACATGTTGAATGTATCAACACCTTATCTTTTGCAAGGGATTAATGATTTTCTTTGAAAAATCCCCTTGATCCATAGCTCCTAACTTAGTTTCTGGAGGAAACATCTACACTAGAAGTTGGTACTTGGACTCAATCTTGAATTCACTCTCTTCCTTCTTTCTCCAAATCTTATCCATATCTTTCATCTCTACTGGATCATCCTTTTTCACTAGATCATTATTATTTATCGGATCAACCTGTGCATTCTTACTTCTGCAAAACTTAGCAATATGTCCTAACTTGTTGCATTTGTGGCATTTAACATTTTGAACAAGCCTACTTCCACCCATTCTATAATACACCAAATGTTCATTGAAGTAAATTTCCTAAGTTTTTACTGTGCAAATAAAATAAACTATGTAACAAGCCATTGCAATAAAAAAAATTCCTTTCTTTATTGAAAATATATGAACAAAGATGCTAAACAAGTTACAATAAGGATTTCCATTCCATTACAATATTACAAAAAGTATAATATTTGTAAGAAAGTACAAAACTACATACATAGCTCCTTCGAGCTCCATAGCATAAGATATAGATGGTCTAGGAATCTGCCTTTCAAAACCCTTGTCCTTTGTCATCTATTGAGGAGGAGAAGCATCACTCAAGTGCTTTTCTGCCAACCACTGACTCATATGCGGTCCCCTGCACATCTATCAATGATAGATGGCCCTTCCCTTTGACAAAGGTGTTGGTTGGGTAACCCTGCATGACATACCATTATGATCTTAGTGTTGTGTCCTACATGACTAGGATTTATAACCTACGCTAGGTAGCCCTCATGCATTTAAATGGACACAATGAACTAACAGTGGAGTCTCGGCATTCACACTATCCACAGTGGAGTCTTCAAAAAATCACACTACTTTGGCCAAAGTGTTCTCACTCAGTATAATCGAGTGATGGTCTACCTTTCACCTACACTATGGCAAGCTCATTTTGACTTGAGTCCATTGTATCTATGCTTAGGAAATCCCTCTCCACTGGCAAGCTACTCCCCAGGATAACCTATCTCTTTAACACAACCTAAAGTAACACAACTCAATAAGCAAAGTACAAGTTCCCTCCCTTCACTGGACAACATTCCCAGGAGTAACCTACTATCCATCTAGCATAATTAATTATCTAGTTATAAGTGTTCCTTAGGCTTGTCTATGTTTGATCATATCTAGTATAATAACAATACCTATGATTAACACACTCTTTTACCCATATCTACTATGTCTAGTATAATAATAATACCCATGACAAACAGTCTCTCCTATCATTGAGTACTTACAAACAATGCACAAATAAAGTAAATAGTTTCCACTTTTCTTTCAAAGAAAACAATACTTTCCTCTATGTGCAAGTAACAACAAGACTAGTTTAATCAATCAAGACATAGCTCATTCAAAAATAGAATAAAAAAAAGTAGAATATCCTCATGAATGTGTTTAAGCTTTCCAATTTGATTGGTTGCAGTCACAACACTTAAAGAACAACTATCTCGATATTGATCCTCCAACAAAGTCTCACAACTCTTAACTCTCAAGTTGGAAAATGATTCTTCTCAAAGGATAATAGAATTCTCTCAATACTCAAAGCTCTCCCTCACTATTTTGATAGAATATTGCAAATAGAAAATCATACAAAATGTAGAGACTTTTGCACAATAAATAATGCATAGAAGAAGAATAATGATGTGTCCAAACAAATGAACTCATGGTGCTACTTATACAACAAGTAGATCATACAACCTATAGATTAGGCATGTATAATGACAAAAAATTACATGCACAGCAACACATCTAACTCAACTAAAAGGTGGAAAATAAGAAAGCATAAACTCAGCTCAAACAGCAACAAATTGACTAGGTTTAATGATAGCAAATAGAGACTATTTCAAATCTCCATATGATGGAATTCGACTAGCAACTCAAATCAGACTCCTATAGTTTAAAGGATTCAAAGGGGGTGCCAAGCATTATAATGCTTTCACAAAGGTGGCACAATTTCTTCCCTCACAAAAATAGCCAATAAAAAAAGTGTGTCATCAAACTAAAGTATGACTAAGTCATGTTGAGTATCGATTCACTCATTAAATCGGTTTCGACAAATTCATCAATATGTTTCCATATATTTATAGTTATTTGGTTGATGCAACATATCATGGTAATTCTATTGACTAAGTCCATGGTTCAATAAGGTATCGACTTATTCTCATTATCAACTTGAATGGCTGCCAAGTTTGTAGATTCAAACTCTCTTTTTGTTTGACAACAAGAGCATAAAATGGGGCTCGAGAAATATGGTTGTAACCATCTCAAAGTCTAGATACTAAGTTGTCCTTGATAATCGACTGAAGATCATTGCTTTAGATAGTTGACCTCAAAGGAAATATTATTAAATATATATATATATATATGTATACATATATATATATATGTATGTATATATATATGTATATATATGTATACATATATATGTATATGTTAGTATATATTCATATTTATCAATGTCAATAAAGCATGTATATATAATCGATATACAAAGGAATACATCAAAATAGCAATCACATTGTTATATTAATATATCGGTTGTGTATACACACAGACACACACATATATATGCCTCTATGTACATGTATGTGTATGTATACATGTATCGATACATCATATGGGCATGTCCATTTGCTACCATACGCGTATATGGATACATATATACATATGGATATATGTTATACATTATATATATATATATACACATTCGATTCTCACACCAAATCATACATAATCACTACGATATTGATAAGAGACTACAAGTGATATATCTATACATATACATATGCATGTTGTTAGTTCCATCAGATAGTTCCATGCGCATAAGCAACTCATGCATGAGTGTGCATAGGTACATCTACCTATGTACCCTTATGTATGTGTTCCTTTGTGTGTATGGTCTATCATCGTCATCCATGTGTGTACGTATACACATACCTTGTATGTTTCACATATCAATACAAGCATAGTAACAAGTTAAGGAACTCTCAAGCTCTTGAATAGATAAACATCACCCAATAATGTACTCAATAGTAAACTAGACTCTTACTAAAACAGACATACATACTAGGGATGACTTACCAATTTCCCACTTAATAACCCTAACTCAATTATTCAATTGTGGTGTGTGTAAGCTCATATAGGTTATGTTACTAGTTACCTGACAAAGACATTCTCCTAAGTGATACTTCCCCTCCACCTGGAGGAATTGAACATATACCTACAAACACTAACACATGTACATGATAGTCAATTGCTCACAAAATATGCAGTATACACATTACATCTCCAAAGTTACAATATCAACACAATACTCATCCAATCACATAAATGCATTCCTTCATATAACATTAAATGAGATGACATTCATTCATTATGCAGTGATAACAAAGTGCACAAACAATTTATTTATCCATTGAATTCACATTTTACCCTACATAGTAATAGTAAATAGTAATTGCACAATTGGGGTGTAACATACTCCCCCCTTGTGAATCATCATCCCTGATGATTTTATGTAGCAACATAAAACAAAAAAAACAATCAACATATTGTTCAAGCATTATCATAAGCATCTAAAACATAAGGAAACTTTTGTTGAACTCCAGCATAATATTCCCAAGTGGCCAAGTCTTCTACATACTAATCCCATTGGACTTTGCACTATGAAAGCTCCCTATTATGCAAGCAAAGCTTCCATGTTCTGAGCACCTTGACGGGCTTGAGTGTTACCACTTCGGGGTCCTATACCTGTAAATTAGTCCAATCAATCACATGATAGTGAACACCTAGAATTTGGGAGAGCATACCGAGAAGAATAGAACCCTAAAAGCATTTTCTAGAAACTCTAGCCAGGGCCCATTCGCCATAGGGAGAATGAGTCCTTAGTGAGCTTCAAAAGGTGATTTTTTGATGTTTCAACCTCAAATCCATTCCATGAAAAGATGAGATACAAGCCATCAACCAATTGAAAACAACTGATCAATTTCACATAAAGGAAAGATTCTCAATATAAAACATGGAATAACTTCTAGATTTAGACAAAAAAACCTAATATTACTTCAATGCACTAGAGGGACTACAATGTATCCCTCTAGTGTCTTTATATGGTGCTAGTTCCCAAGATTAGCTTTGTCATCCTTCCATAGTATCCAAACAAAAAAATTCAAGCCACTAACTATTTAGTAGGGTTTTTACCTCATGTAATTCATTTGAAGGGGCAACAAAATAAGATGGTTAACTAGTTGATGTAATGGGAAGTTGTGAAAAGATGAGCTATTAAGGTAGAATTTTTAGGAATAAAGGCATTGAGATCCTTGGGGTTATTTTTCTAGCCTATATCAAATAATATTCTTCCCTAATGGAGATGTCATACACATTCAATAGAGTGTTCCCTCTCATTGATTATATCAAAATGTAGTGACATCACTATTAATAGCTCTCAAATAATATAAGAAGGCATGATTTAGGGAAAATTTAACCGAGGCAAGGATCCTATCCTTGATTTTGTGAAATCTTAAATTAAATTCTCCCATAAATTCATAAGGGGATCTTCTAAAATTATAATCAACTATTCTACCAAGGACAAGTGATCACTCTTGTCATTAAATTATTCACAAATATTCGCACTCAACTCATCCCAGTTAAGTATAGAATTGGGATAAAAACCTTTGTACTGTTGGAATTCTATTCCTTTCAAGGACATAGTTAAGAGGCTAACATAACATATATTAGAAATATCATATATTTTCTCTATAGAAGTGGTTGTTATTTGACTAGTGAAATATATGGTATACTATTTAGGGTAGCTATTGGCATGTCATATGTTTAAACTAGGACAATGGAACTGCCACCATTGAATGCAACAAATAATAGTTATTTTGGGGCAGCTATGTTGGGAATATGAAATAGTGTTATATTTAACTAAATATTAGGTGTCCTTAGCTGAGGGATCCTACTAAATGGAGGTGTAGATTGGGCTCTACGGGATGATATTATTAAAATTTTGGCTCTTCTTACTAGAGATAAAGAATGTATAGTTCTTCTTCTTGAAGAAAAATATTATAATTCAAAAAATTGGAAGTTACCTCGTGAAAAAGCTCTAGTTTAAATTTTGGGCATGAAAGTTGTAGGATTGATCTAGAACTAGAGTATGTAAAGTGTGCACAGTCACCAAGTGCTTGAAAAATTTCCTATAATTATTGCAATTGTTAAGACCAACACCAATATTCTTTTACTAAATGACATGAATCTCATCAAAGAGGTCCCACTAAGAAATTCCAAAAAACAAATGTTACTTAAATTTATGCACCCCATTGAAATTAGTTTAGCATTATAGTGAAACAATGGGAATGATCTCAAGGTGTGGGACCTTGCAAATGAGATTAGGCCTCTAGAGAAGGTTGGATTCTTTTCCAAGCCTAGGTACTGTTAGATGGGGTTTCTTAACTTCTAGCCTAGAATAGTGATATCTAACACCTCTAGACTAATAGGACCTCATCAACAAGAGAATACAAAATAATGGAGAGAGATAGAAATGCATAGCACAAAATAAATTACTCCCCATATTGGTCAATTCACTTCCCTTGCTCTCCTTCTTCTTATGCAACTTTCCCCTCAGATTTGTTGGAATACTTGTGCAAAACTTGCAAATAGTAAGCAAGAAAATTGGAGAAGATTAGTTGTTAAGGTGAAAATGGAGGAGGAAGGTTGCTTTTATAGACAACCTTTCAAATGGATGACTAAGATTAATCCTCTAGAAGGATTCCAAGATCAATGGTGGAGGATGCATGAGAGGGAGGTTACAAAATGGATGGTTGAGATTAATTCTCTAGAAGGATTCCAAGATCAATGGTCCATAATTGATGCACCAAGAATATGTTATCCTTGGAGGAATCATAATAGGTATGACGCCTGACAACTATGACAAGGGTTAATGATAGGGCATCTTTGACCAGGTGGTTCATAAATAATTTATTTTAAATTATTTATTTGAAAATGGAGGAAAATGGAGGAAAGGGACAAGTGGAAAATAAATTATTTATTCAAAATGTTTATTTGGAGAAAATGAAAAGAGGAGCATTTAATTAAATTCAATAATTTAATTAAATGGGGAGATAGAAATTAGACATTAAATAATTAATTTGATTAATTATTTAATAGGGGAAGATGACAAGGGATAGTTAAATAATTTTGATAATTATTTAACTATAGAAGAATTAAAAGACCATGAATAGATAAATAATTAATGGTAATTATTTAACTATAGATGAAAGGTGATAAATGAATAATTAAATAAATAATTTAATTTATTTAACTATTGAAGAAGAGGGGGAATTAGTGACATGATTAATTTATTTTAATTGATCAAGATAGAAAAGAAATTAGAAAGGTGAATTAATTAAATAATTAAAAATTATTTATTCAATAGAGGAATATGATCGAACATAATTGAATAATTATTAAAATTATTCAATTATTGAAGGACGATGACCAAGAAAAATGGCGCTCGCAGACTTAAGACATTTTTTAGTGTCTACATTTTTCCCCTCTTTGACATAATACAGTTCATCGCGTTGTGCCAAAGAAATTTAATTCTCAAATATGCCCAGTGAAAGTAGGGTGAGGAAAGATGACCAAGAGGGTTGTGGTATGCCCCCTCAAGAGGATAGGTGGGTTCAAAGAACACAAATGTGCTCTTGAAATGGATGATAAGACTAGAAGATGAAGGATAGAATAAATGTTAGCATGGAAGGGGATGGATGTTAGCGTGAAAGAGAAAGGAGGATGACGATGGAAAGTTAGACAAGAAATGATAAGGGAACCAACTTTCATGCTTACATTTTTATATTTATCATCATTGGGCATCAAAATATCACAAATGGTCCACAAAAACCATGGTATCACATATACCAAGGTGTGCAAGGTGACCATTTGGGAAAGACAAGTAGTCAAAAAGACAAGGAATGCCCCAACTCATACTAAGGACCCAATTGTCCTAGTATTTTTTCCAAGACAAACCATAGATAGAAAACAAAGAAAAGAGGCCATGATCCATCATTGTCCCTCTAAATCGGTTGATAGGACATCCTCAAGGAGACTAGTCACATGACCCAAAATCAATCGAAAAGATAAGACAATTTCAAACCAATAAAGTGTTTGCCAAGTGTTTGCGAGTGATAATGATCAGATTGTTTGATTGATCAATTAGGTTAACCAAGATGTCTGAGTTGATTGATAGGTTGACAAGAATTGATTGATAAGTTGACAAAGGTTGAAAAATTGATTTGATCAATAGGTTGACAAAGATTGTTTGACAAGTTGAAAAAAGTTGACAAATTGATTTGATTGATTGTACCTAGTTTCAAGAAGGACATATCCTGATTAAGGCAAGATTGATTGACCATGTTGAAAAGATTGATTGTGACAAAGATTGATCATTTGTTTGACAAAGATTGATGAAAATGACCAAGCGGTGTGACAATACCTAGTTGTAGGAAGGACACATCTCTTTTTAGGGCAAGGGACACATCTAATAAGGTTGACCAAGTGATAAGTGTTGACAAGGCACCTAACTGCAGGAAAGACATATCCTACTTAAGGTGAAAGACCAAATTGACAAAGTCTAACCTCAGGAAGGATGCATTCTGATATAAGACCGGATGAGACAAATGACTTAATGCCCCATTTTGATTGAATGACCAATTTGATTGATTGATGATAAGATGATTGATTGATGAAAGATTTTGTTGGTTATCTTTGTTTGTTGTTTTGTGATTTGGTTTGAATAATGATTGTTTTTAGACCAAGGACTTGATCAGACCCGACAAACCCTAAGGGACTTGACCTAGGGGGCCTAAGGGGCTCATCGACAGATGGCATTACCTACGCAACAATGCGCAAAGACCTTGTAGTTCAACACGACTTGACTTTGTCTTATTCGATAAAAGACTAAATCATGATTTTATTTGGACAAACCTAAAAAAACTGACCTAATGTATTGGGGACCCATTTAAGATGAGCCTTTCCTACGTAGAAAATGCACAGAGGCAACGTAGTTCAACCAATCTAACACAAACTAACTCCGACTCTATTTTTGGGATTTTGATGTTTTCTATTTTTTTTGGATTTTGATGTTTTCTAATTTTTTTGGGATTTTGATGTTTTCTGATTTTTTTGGGATTTTGATGTTTTCTGATTTTTTTGGGATTTTGATGTTTTCTGATTATTTTGGATTTTGATTTTTTTTGTTTTTTTTGGATTTTGATGTTTTTTGATGTTGATAGTATTTCTGATAAAGACGTAGGTCAAGGAATTTCCCCTAGTTAGGTGCGAGACCAATTTATTATGCACAAAGGGGATTGATGGATGGTCAAGAAAGTAAATGACGATAAATGTTGATGGTTCCTAGGCCATAGGAAGGATGAAAAAGCTTTATTATGGATGAATGATACTTTGTTATGGATGAAAACCATGAGGATCATGACAAATGCATGTGAAAGATACCCACAGTCAACTAGGCAGGCATGCGCAAGGATCCAAGGACAAACATGATCTTGCCCCTAGTCAAGTTGAAAACTAATTGATAGATGATGATGATGACAATGTTGTTTGATATGGGAAGGACACATCCCAAAACAACGTGAGGATTGGGAAAGACATATCTCGATGATGATAATGTAACTAAAGGATCAAGGTCTATAGCAAGGCTAGGAACAAAGCCAAGGAATGTTTTGCATGATGTGCTAGGTTGCATAACAAGATTGTATGGATTAGGCTTGTTGTATTTGGAATGACTAACCTTAGGACAAGATGGGATTATGGAGGGAACTTGGATAAGCATATTAGAATCCTTAAATTAATGACAAGGGAAACCAAGTCCAACAATAGGTATGGAAAGATAATGGAATGATTTTGGTAAAGAATAGGAGACATGAGGATTATTGGCTGAAAGAATTAGCATATGATCTCCAAGGACTACATCGCATAGGAATAAATTTTTTTCTCCAAGAAATGGGTTTGGATAAATTCTATGAAGGAAATGACATGATATTTCATAGATAGTCTATGACCACAGGATAGACATGTCAAGAATTTTCCCAAAGCATGATTTATGTTTGTGCCCAACTTCTTATCAAGATCAAGGTAGGTGGGAAAATGGATGGAAACAATATGGGTTGGATGGATCAATGGAAATATCATGAGAAAGGCATGGGAGATGAGACAACTTTCCCCCAAGTGTAACTATTCACATAAATAATTGCTCTTACACATGACGCTTGTTTGCCAAGTTTTCATCATGGTACTTATCCAAAGCATCATAAAAATGGTTTTCGCTATTGGACGGTTTTTTTCTCTTTACTATTTTTTTCTTTTTTCTTTTTTATTCTTTTTCTTTTTCTTTTCCTTTTTTTTTTTTGATTTTTTTGATGCCACACAAGACGCCTGTTTGCTAGGTTTTCATAAAGGTGACAGTTTTTTTAATTTTTTATATCGACTTGATGTTCTGGATGATTGTTGATTGTTCTGAATCCTTTGATGGTGTTGATGTAGATACATGTGTCATGATATGCCAATAGTGACCTTTATGGAGTAGTTCTCTTGTTAGGATCATAACACTTGCATACAATTGATCGAAGTCATTGTGATCCTCTCTAATACTAAGTTTGGCCTTATCAAAATACATACATCATGATAGAGTTCCATTTTAGTCCTTATGATAAAGAGTTGTTTCCAAGATGTGACGAATTTGTGATGTTGGATTTTTAGACTTTAGGCGAGATGTAGGATTATGATGAATGATGGTAGGTGTGGATGGACTATTTGGTGTTTTGGATGTAGCAATTTTTATTTTCCAAACTTGGGATGGTGGATGATGGAGTTTGGAATTTTGATTGGGATAGTTTCTGGAACCAACACTTTTATATGCCCTACTTGATGACCATTTAGAAGGAGGTGGACATTTTTTATACGTGGGAGACCTCTTTTCTTGTGGCTCCACATTTTGATTGGATATTGGAACTGAAATTTTTTCTTTACTTGATCCATTTTTCTTTGGGATCCACTTTAGCTTTATTTGTCCACTTGGATTTTTGCTTTCAATGGCCTTGGATATTTGATTTTGGACTTTAGACTTATAAGAATTTTATTTTTGTTGGTTCCAATTGATGGGATTAATAATCTTGGAATGATGGTTTATGGTGTGGATGGAAGGGGTGTTGGAAACAACCTTATGAAAATGACTACTAATGGACCTCATTTTGATGTTTGTATTGGATAAATTTGTCCCCAAAATCATCGAGGTATCACTAACATCATTTTATTTTCTGATTGAAGAATAACCAAGACCTTGATGTCTAATATTTTCATAAAACTGTATTGGTTCTCAAATTCCTTTCTCATGCAGACCTAGTCATTTTCCTTGATACTACATGCTCTGAAATATTCTATATGCGATGGGGTATTTTTTACTTTGAAAACAAGATGCTAACCCATCATTGTGTATGTGAAAATTGTTGCATGGAATCTTCTCCTCTATGAGAAAGCCTGATTTGATAAAAGTGATGATCCCAGTTGATAGGATATTTTGGCTTTATCATTCATCATACTTGTTTCTTCTTGATCATTTGGGATATCAATTTGATCCATTGTAGCTTTTGTATCTTCTTCTTTGATTTGATCAATAGTAGCTTCTTTATGCTCTTCTTTGACTTGATCAATAGTAGCTTCTTTATGTTCTTCTTGATCTATAGTAGCCTTTTTGTGTTCTTTGAATTGATCAATAGTAGCTCCTTTATGCTCTTCTTTGATGTTATTTGTATCATTTATTTGATTATTTATATGTCCAAAGGAGGAAAGTGTCTCATCTTGGGAAATGGATGTGTTTGGTACTTGGATAGGATCGACTTCAAATGTTTGATCATGAATGGCATAAAGGTCGATGAGTGGATCATTTTGGACTTCATGTTCAAGGGTAGGATCTTGGTCAAAAATAGGTTTGTCTTGGATGATATGATTGGGAATGGGATCTTGATCAAGGATAGGTGCATTTTGGATGTAATGACTATCTAGAAGGACTTCTTGGATGAACTTAAGAATGGGGTCATGGGATGGACTACTTTGATCTTGACATGAAGGTGAAGCTATGATGTCATGCTTTGGACTTTTCTTTTGACATGTATCCCAAGGTGTAGCCAATGCGATATGATTTTGGAGACCATGACCAACTGTATCTTGGGATGGATTAGTGGATGATGGACTAGGATAGGATGTGGAAACTTGGAATGGGTTGAGGGATGATGGACTAGGATAGGACGTAGAGGCTTGGAATGGACTAGTGGAAGGTTGTTTTCCCTTGTCAAAGTTAGGATAGGGATGACTAATGGATGTTTGTTGTGGATCAATGGCATGGATTGTGCTAAGGGACTCTTGATAGTGAGGGTAGATGGATGGAGGACTAGACCTTATGGATTGTTGGTAAGAAGGGTATGTGAGTGGTTGGTATTAATGATTGAGGATTGATTATTATTCAGCTTGACTATGAAGAAGATCAAGGTAAAGCGAAGACATGGTCATGAATTTGGATTAGGATGGATAAGGAAAAAATAGTGAGGACCATATAAAACTTGTGACCTTTGGATAACAATGCAAGGTGCCAATGCAAAATGGATATGAAACTAAACTATAAATTTAAGGATATAAGGATGCAAAGTGCGAATGTACCTAAGACCAAGATTATGGAATGGTGGAATGATAATGAACCTATGACCAAAAGATATGATATGCAAGAATGATGATGACCAAAGGATAATATTTGTATTTTTGTGATTTTTGGGATATATAGGGATGCAAAATGACAATGCAAGGATGATGATGATCTTAAGACCAAAGGATATTGAATGCAAATGAAGCTAAATGCCAAATGATGCAAGATGGTATGGGACTAATTTATGTTTTTGGATTTTTAGATTTTAGGATATGAAAATGCAAGGATGCTGATAATTCAAGGATGACAATGTCCAAAGGATGGGAGATAATTAATGCTAAAGGATACTAAAGATTTATTGATGTTCAAGGTGAATGATAAGGTGACTAGATGATGCTAACTGAAGATCAAGGTGATAATGCAACTAAGGTTAAAATGAAATTAACCTATGTTTTTTTAAATTTTTGGAGTATAAAGATGCAAAGATAATGAAACTAATGGATGCAAAAGGATATTGATAATGATGTGATGCTATGGCTAAGGTAAAGTGAGCTATTTTTTGTGTTTTTGTATTTTTGGGATAAGGGTGCAAAGTGCAATCTAAGGAATGTGTGTCTAAATGAGGGTAATTTAATGCAAAGGACTCCTAAAATTTTAAACAAAGGGTGGAACTCAAGCTAATGTGAACTCAAGGAAACAAATTCCAAATGTCATTGTCCATAAGAGGACAACCAAGACCAAGACATGAGACAAAGACTCAACTTGACAAAGTGACAATGATAAGGCAATGACACAAACAATGGCCAATGACAAATAGAATGAGTAACCAAGAATTTTTGAAAGCTCAAAGGTCTCCCTATGTTCAAAATCTAAAGGTTTAAATGCAACCTAAAAGTCAATATCTAATTTGTGTAATGCAAAGGATTGAGGAATACAACCTATAATGCAATTTATTTCTAATGGGAATGCCTAAAATAAATTGGTAAATCTTGCAAGTCTCTGGTTTGGAAGTCAAGATCACTATTATGATGAATTGGTTCAGTTTTGGACAAGGATTTTGTGAAATTGTGGTAATTAGGCAGTTGTGGCTTTGTATCTGGCAGTTGTTGTTTTTCATAATGTTGTTTTGACAGTTTTGATGTTTTTGAAATGGTTTTGATCTGAATTTTTTACTGTTTCTGATGAGATATGACTAGCAAACACAACAAACAATATCAATCAATTTGTTTAGGACTGGTTTGATGTGAAATTTTTTTATTTTTAAAGAAGACAAGCACAATCCTTAGGTTGGAAAGGACAATATTCACTGAATTCCCACTTGGATTTCTCCAGCCACAATGATAAACTCCCTCGAGAGGTCTCCCAGCCCTTAGAACAAGGGTTTCTCATATCATAAAGATGTTGGAGGAGAACTATCATGTACGGTCATGTTGATTGCGAACTTTCCTCGCAACCACAAATTTATATAGCAGTTCGGAAGGACTTGGCTTTAGTTTGTTACCGCTTGGGTCGTTCCCTTAGGGTGAGTACTTTTTCCCACTAAGGCAAGCCCTCTAATGGGTAAACACAAAATCGGATGGGTTTGGATTTCTGATCACCGAGTTTGCACAAGGTGAGAGCATAATACCTACCACCCTCAAACACTAAGACATGGTGTTCTTTACCCTCTAATTAAATCTATGTGAGAAAGACAATCATTCATTTTAAGCACCAAATGAAATATTTTCTAATCTAAAACAAACAAAGTGGTTTCAAAATGTAATTCTTGGACATTCGAACTTGCAAAACCACTTGTTAGTAGTCTCAAAAGAAAGATCTTGGGCCAACAAAAAAGTTGCACAAACTCCAAGTTAGCACCAAAAAGGAGGTTAGCATAAAACCAAAACTAGAATCTAATAACTAAACTAAAAATGAAAGCAATGATTTTAACTAAACTAAAACTCAAGTAAACCTAAAAAATTAAAGGATTCAATTTTTTTGTTGCTCCAAGAAGCAATTTTGGGAGTCCCAACCTAAAGCCACACACTGCAAATAGAAAATCAGTAAACCAAAAAAAAAAACTTGAATGAAAACAAAAACTAAACTAGTGATAACTTTCTCAAAACTAAAAATAAATGAAAAAATCTATGGAAAGCTAATACACGGACCTTCAAAACTGAGAAATTTTGTGCCAAAATCCTACACAACAAAAGTGTTATAAACAAAAGAAAATTCGAGTCTTAACAACTAAATCTTAAAAAGCTACAAGCACTAAAACAGCCATAACTTTCTCAAAACATATCAGAATTTTAAACCATTTGAAGTTCTGGAAAGTTAAAAGTGAGGCCTACAAAACCTAGATAATCATTTTTTTAGATTTCATGCACCCATTTTTCTATGCTAAAAATAATATGGCATTATTTTGTGTGAATTCTTGGTTGTAACCTGCAAAACAACAAAGAAAACAGGAAAACAAACAAATTTCTCTGTAAAATTGTAAGATTTGCATCGGGTTCACCAATGTGAGATGGGGTTTATTAACTTCTAGCCTAGAATAGTGACAGCTAACACCTCTAGACTAATAAGACCTCATCAACAAGAGAATACAAAATAATGGAGAGAGCTTGAAATGCAAAGCACAAAATAAATTTCTCCCCATATTGGTTGATTCACTTCCCTTTCTCTCCTTCTTCTTATGCAACTTTTCCCTCAGATTTGTTGGAATAGTTGTACAAAACCTGCAAATAGTAAGCAAGAAAGTTGGAGAAGATTAGTTGTTAAGGTGAAAATGGAGGAGGAAGGTTGCTTTTATAGACAACCATTTGAATGGATGGCTAAGATTAATCATCTAGAAGGATTCCAAGGTCAATGGTGGAGGATGCATGAGAGGGAGGTTACAAAATGGATGGTTGAGATTAATTCTCTAGAAGGATTCTAAGATCAATGGTCCAGAATCGATGCACCAAGAATATGCTATTCCTAGAGGAATCATGATAGGTATGATGCCTGACGGCTATGACAGTAATGAAGGCTATGATAGGGGTTAATGACAGGGCATCTTTGATGAGATGGTGCATAAATAATTTATTTTAAATTATTTATTCGAAAATGGAGGAAAATGGAGGAAAGGGACAAGTGGCAAATAAATTGTTTATTCAAATTATTTATTTGGAGAAAATGAAATAGAAATTAGACATTAAATAATTAATTTGATTAATTATTTAATAGGGGAAGATGACAAGGGATAGTTAAATAATTTTCATAATTATTTAACTATAGAAGAATTAAAAGACCATGAATAGATAAATAATTAATGGCAATTATTTAACTATAGATGAAAGTGATAAAGGAGTAATTAAATAAATAATATAATTTATTTAACTATTGAAGAAGAGGGAGAATTAGAAACGTGATTAATTTATTTTAATTGATCAAGATAGAAAAGAAATGAGAAAGGTGAACTAATTAAATAATTAAAATTATTTATTCAATAGAGGAATATGATCGAACATAATTGAATAATTAAAATTATTCAATTATTGAAGGACAGTGACCAAGAAAAATGGTGCTCGCAGACTTAGGACATTTTTCAATGTCTAAAGGTACAAAGTGTTAGTCCATCTCAACATTGAATCAAACTAAAACCCTAGCCCTACTTTACTAATTTTCATAAAGATAAAAGGGAGAAGAAGTGTAGAAAGGGAAATTTTGATGCACCAACATTTAGAAGCAAAGAATCAATAGAAGTTTTCCAAAGTTTTATATAGATATCTTGTTTATAGAATCCTACAACATGAGTGAAGGTGAGGAGTTAACAAACACTAAGAGGGAAATAAAACCCTTAGCCCCTACAACCATGTTTTACACAACCTAGATATGTAGAAAATAGTAAAAATCCATCCAAGCATGAAGATAATATATTATACATCATTACAAAGAGGGAAAAGATGTGAGAATGAGAAATATTTATTGAATTTGAGGCTTAAAGCCAACTTAGAGTTGTAGAAAATGAAAAAATGCATATATTCTACTAGAAAAATTGAGGGAAAACCCCATACAAAGGAGCACAAAGTTCTTTTTATCCTTCATAAGAGGTGTAGGGGAGAGAGAGTGTGTCTTGGAGGGCATAAATCCCTATTCAAGACCTTGCTAATGATATGTAAACATGTTTCTATAAAATATTGAGCTAGATACATGATAAAATATTCTTGAAACCACAACAATGCCTCAACATTCAAGATCCATGAGTATGAGTACACAAACACCCATAAAATCCATGAAAAAATGATAACTAGGGATTACTCTTTGATAAAAAAAGGGTATGATATAAATAAATGAGGTGTGGGCAATGATTTCCTCCTTCAGTGTATGAAATATGTGATAAAAAGATTACAAGGCCTCCATGAATCAATACCTAGTAGTTATAGGAGTTGTTGAGCATTAATGGAATTTTTTGATCAAAGTAAGAGACCCCATCAGATGGTGAGAGTCAGGTGGAACCAAGAACTTGGAATTGAGAAGTTCATAATCCAAGCTCTAGTTGGGTCCTACCTGTTCCAAATGGAACCTAGAACTTTCACTCGGAAGATTGTAATGGTGGGTATCAAGCCTATTAATGATCACCTATTATTTTTGCTAAGGAAGGTTGCAATTGGAACCTAGGAAGAGAACCTATTGATGATCAATCATAATTAACTCATATATCCACCATGATCACTCATGCATCATTAAGTTTCTTATGGACTTTAAGTATTTTATTTCACCTTGGTGTTGGGGGTGTTACCTCTTGATCCCAAATTGATTATTTTTTCCCCTAGACCCCCACTTGGTTTTTAGAAATTAACAGATGAAAATTATTGAGATCAATAGATGAAAAATGAGTTAATTATGAGGTGTGAAAAATTATTAAACAAAACCATGTAATGTGTGATAAGTTAGTGTATTAAAATTGGAGATATATTGATTTATTTATTTATTTATGATATGATTAAATAATACTGTATGATGTGATATAAGTCAGTGCATTAAAACTGGAGATATGTTGAATTATTGATTGTACTTTATTTTTAATGTAATGTCTAGAGATGGGTTCTTTGTAAATTGTATTTATTTGTTAGTGTGACATATGTGCATATGAATCCATGTGATAAATAAAAATACTATATTATTGGAAAAAATATTCTCTATGGGAGATTAGAAAGTATGTGATGCTTACATATTGTGTGACTTGTAAAATTCTTTATATGCATATTGCTTTATGTATCATTTATTTTATGGAAAATATAGACTCATATTATGACTCTGATGATGGAATTCCTTGTTTGGTTATAATATTGGGGAGGGAATGTCTTAATATCTATTCTTATTTTGTATAGTGTTATATATGGGTCCAGTTACTCAAGATTTTAGGAGGGAATGCCGTAGGGGAATGATAAGGGAAATTCTTATGGTTTACACTATTTTTAGTTACAAATTGAAGAGGGAATGTTCTGGTAATAATTGTCCAGATTAAATGCCCAATTTTATATATTTGGCCAAAGCATTGTGGTCCTAACACATTATAGTTAGATGGGTTGTGCACCATACCTTATGTGGTGTTTTTCCATTATAGCTAGAATGGTTCACACATATTGGTTTGCTTTTAAATGTTTTCTTCATAATTGATATATATCTTGTATTATAATTATGGTTACAAAGAACTAGTTTTTGATATTTCTACTATGCTTTGGATGATTGTATATATATTGTTGACTATTCTTATTTCCTTATAGTGTCGATGATATGCACATGAGATTTCTAAGTTAATAGATGTAATAAAAGTAATTTATTTAATTCTAAAAAATATGTGAAATCTAAATATGACTTCTCATTGATTTAATAATTTTACACATATGCTTTCCTATTATATTATGCACTATATTGATAATTTATGCATGTGTACAAGAAAAAATATATTAAAAACTTATGGTTAATTTTTTAGCTTATTAGTGACTAATTAGGTTGGGATCTTACATGTCTTCCATTTAAGTAATATGGAAGATGAGTTCACATCAACTCACCTACAAGTAACATGTGTTTTATACCATTTAGAGAATATAAATGGTCAACTTGAAACATTTAGAAATACATATTTTCCATTACTTGGTATGGAGAAATGGAGATTTTATGTCCAATGTTCCATTTTACCATTGTGATGGTTGATATATTGCCTTCTAAGTTAGAAACCATAACAAAATTTGAATCAAATAATTTTCTAAAACCAATGGATTGAGATCACTTTTCAATCCTAAAAATAGAAATATGTCAAGCCTTGTCAAGAAAATAGTATATAGTTTACTTCTAAAAAATAATTGATACATGGTGTTTGTGTTTGAAATTATGGATAAATACATTGTTTAATTCTAGGTTTATTACATTCCTATTTAAAATTGTATTTGTGTTGTTATGTGCAATGATTAACCATATTTCATGTTCCAAGACCATTTAGTATGGTTGTGATAGGTGGCCATGAGATTGAACCCCAACACATTGGTATTAGAAAACACTCCTTACTAAATGGTCTTTCCTACAAAGATACTAGTGGGAAAATGATAGAGAGAAAATTATAAATATCTTGCTTTGGAAAAAAATATAAATATATTAATAAAATGGGACAAGATTCATTATTTTCCCTCTCACTTTGTACATTATTTAAGTCTCAAACTCTCTCATGCTAATAATATTGACAAATATTGTTTGTTGTTTGATTCTCTCATTCCACACAATCATTATGATGTTATATCATCTATATGTAAACCTTCATTTCTTCTATTATTTATCTTATTTTCATTCCTTTTACAACTATTTTCCCTCTTATTCCCACTAATATCTCTAGTTATTCTACTGCCTCCAATTTTCTTCCTTTAATTTTTTGTTTATAAAGCAAATAAAAAATAAATCAAGTGGAAATTATTTACGAAAAAAATAGCTTTAAAAAAAAGTTAAGATTATATAGTGATATTTTAATTGTTTTGAAAGTCTTCAAAAGTATATAAACGAAACAAAACAAAACAAAATAGGAAGATGAGGTATATGAAGGTATAATTTAAATTATTATTTGAAAAGGAAAATAAAACTAGTATCAATGCCATTCATTCAGTTTGTCTAAGAAGAATATAGTTGGAAAAAGAAGCCAAATTGTTGGAATTTTTTGTTAACCTATATAATCCAACACATTTTTTGCACAAGTAAGGTGGAGGGGCATAGAAAAATCACCTTTTTAATATCATCTATATCTAATATTTGATCATATTATTAACAAATACAATTGTGTAAGAAGGGTGATTTGGGTTTTCCTCCTATGTGGTGAACCCATTTCATGAATGGATGGAGAGGGGAGGACATGGGTGGAGGGGGAAGGGAGAGAGGGTGACTATGGGGGAGGGGGGTGATGGGTTGGAGTGGAGTTGTAGAGAGAGAGAGAAAGGCTTTGAAATTTTATTCACATGCTATATCAAATTCATGAGTGGATGATTGAAAAATTGGTTTTAGTAAATTTTATTTATAAAATTTTAGACAAATAAATGTTTATAGTTAAGCTAAAAACAAATGAATATAACATATTTGTGTCTTAAAAGGTAAATTTCTTCTTATTGCCTTTCATTTCTATCTATTATTTCCCATATCATTAGAAGAGAATTAACTCTTATAAGGGTTCCTTGAGTATTAAAGATAACTTGACATAACAAAAAAAAATTTCCCAAAAAATACCTGATGCAATAAAGAGAATTTTAGAAAAATATCTAGGTAAAAGGTAAAAGTAAATATAAAAGTAGAGTTTATTAAGATATAGTAAACTATGTAAATGGAAAAGTAAAGTTTTGCATTTTGATCGAAAAATAAATGGTCAAGTGATGTAATTACCCAATTCAAAGAGAAAATACACTTAGACCAATTAATGGCACATATTAGAATCAACATACAACTGTCAAGATTACTTTATAAAATCTCCAAGCAAGATTGTTGCAATTAATGGATCTTGTTCATTCAAACACGGCCATAGATGTACTTCTTTGAGTGCTTTTGAGTACCTATAAACATAATCATGAGAAGATATAATTAGGGGATGTAAATATAAGCTCAAAATGATCCTTTGACATAAAACAACAAACACAATCCACAAATATTAAAAGATTTAAATTTACACCGCATAGAATCAACAAGCCCATCTATTACACCTATAATCATATATCTTATAATTCAATTGTCAAATTTAAATTGAAGTTGAAGAATCTTGTCAATAAATAATGTATAACAACTCTTTTAAAATTATCTATAAAAACAAAAATATCCATATCTATATAATTCAATTGTTTCCATCAGTTAATAAATCAAAACAAAAAATAATTCCATAAAGTAAATGTCAAACCTTTAAAGAATCTTATATATCTAGTATTTTCCTATAACTCTAGGACAAAAATGATAACATCCATGTGTGGATGGCCATGATTCTTTTACAAGTTAAATCAATTGTTGTAGCATCCAATAAAATTATTGCATCCACAACGTTCTATTTGTTTCATTCCCGAAAGCTTGTGGAAAGTAGTTCTTTTAGCATCATTTCAAAGCAATGGAAAATGGATTCATTCTCCAAAAAGAACAACACTGTGATGGAAATTGTTTCATTCCCTGAAAATAACAAGACAGTGATGGAAATGGACTCATTCTCTGCAAAAAAAGACAACACTTTATTCTACACATGCCAGAATAATAAAAAACAATTAATCTAAATTTCCTCAGCTTACAGGATAAAAAGAAAAAACAATAATTTGAGAATCACCCAAATATTTTTTCCTACGTTAGGGTTCCTCCCTAAGATTTTTGGAAGCAAACAAATATAAAACAGACCCAGAATAGACAGCTGAAAACTCAACTGGCAAAGAACAGCTTAGCAGATTGATCTTCACAGGCAACAATAGCTGATGGTTCTCATGAACAAGCAGCAAATTCTAACCTTATATGTAGAAAATACAAGTGATCTGCAGTGGCTGTCTTAGATTTTCTGTCACTTTGAAGGTTTTACTTGTGATCATGCTTTGCATTTTTCTATCTTGAAGGCTCTGGTGTCTTAGATTCTGTAATTTTATCTCTTCTATGGCTGTTTTGTTTTGACAGTTGTGTTGTTGTAGTATTTGTAATCTGCTTTGATCTATAAAGAAAAAGAAAAAATTCTAGAACAGAAGTTACTGTGTTTATTAGTTTTAAATTCATATTTAGAATGCAACTTATAGCTTGGTTGTAGGTAGATGTGTTGTAAATTCCAAAACTTAATGAAAGGCTTTGGATTCAAATCACAAGTATTTTAATAAGAATTATATTATTTCTGTAATCATTTAGTTTTGAGATTATGTTAATTTAGTTTTAACTATTAATATTTGCAGAAGATTAAAGTTGGTTTATATGAGTAAAAGAGATATACGGTATAGAGGGGAAAAAAGTGTAGAGTACATTTCAAAAAATACAAAATAAAAAGTCAAATATAATAATGGAAAACATGAATCAAAGATGAGACGTGAATGTTTTAGATAGCATTTGTAACATTGAAGGCTGTAAAAATGTATGAGGGCATGAAAATGTGGAGTTCACTAGGTTTGTGATGCCTCCCAAATCTACAATATGAACTTGAAAAAGTTGGTCAAGAGGTACCTTCCTATTGATGGGAGAGGTTTGGAAATAGGAAGTAATCAATCTATTATGAACCCCTCTAGTAGACATGCCTCTAAATGTCATTACGAAAGGTCAAACATTTCTCATAAGAAGAGAGAAAGAACCTATGGTCCTTATAAGCCATGAGCGCCCATAAAGAACCAAATGAATCTTTGAAAAGAAAAGAAAAAATCCTTTGATCTCATAATAAGGAGAGTATTTGATGACAAAATGCTCCTTTGTCACTTGTGCTAAGGACCATATCCAAGAAAATGATCTTCAAGAAGAATATGGTGGTTTGTCTCAATGTGGAGGTAGTGGGAACAAGCTCCATATTATGCAAGAGGAACCCTTAGATTGCAAGGTAGTTGGAGTTTAGTATATCCCTAGGACTAGATGCATTTGTCACTAAACTCGACATGTAGATTTGAGTAGCAATATTATTTTAAAGAGAGTGGGTCTTTAGGTGCAATCTATGTGGACTAGAGGTATGCATTATAAATCTCAATAGAAATACTATAAAAGGCCACCCAAAATAACAATAATTTAATTAAAAACTATTTTGAATTAAATAACAAAATTCTATAACTTCTTTTTTAATGTCCTTTTTTAAAACATATATCAATAAACATATAGATTCTCATTTCATATTAAATATTCTAACATTACATCATTTTATAGATCACCATGATTCAAGTTTGCAATTAAGATACAATCTATATTAAAACTATTGTCCTAGAAATCTACCAAGATACATCAATATACAATTTTTTATTTTTTATTACAAATGGATTTATCATCATTAACAGATCATTAATCATCTCATCCAAGTGAAAGCAATAAGGTTATCCATCTATAAGAGGGAAAGTATCATTTGAGAACTTTACCTCCAACCACAAACTAGGTAGTCCCCACTCATCTTTCCATTTGAAGAAACCAATCCCTTCAATGTGGGTGATCAATAAGGATGTTTTTAGGAGAACCAAGTGCAAATATAAAAAATGCACATACTCGTCGCATGCTTTCAATCATGGAATCCCTATATACCCTCTAACTAGCATGGTTTCTACTAACATGGACCCTATGGTAAAGTGAATTGATGATATATATAGCTAGAACATCAATTTGGTCAAAGCATTCAAATATTAATCGTATAAATGTAGGTTATTTGTCCATAGCACTACTATCTCTTGCTTGACTCTTCCTTATGATTAATGAACTAATAAAAAACATTGTGTAGAGAAAAATATAAATTTAGCTTCAGATACCAAACTCTTGGTATTCCCTACCCTAAGTGGGTCCAACTAGTTGTCTACTATATTAGACAAATGATCATAAGTATTGATTAACATATATAAACTATCGAGTTCCAATCTCTTTGTATGCCCTACCCTAGGATGGTCCCATTTTTCTTCAATATATAAGATGAACATTAATACAAGTGTATATATTAGTCATAATTCTCCAATCTTTCATATGATACTCTCCCTTGACACATTAAAGGCAAGGAATTCTATCCTACATCCACCTTGGACAATATGGCCCAATAATTAGTATATTATTAAGATCATCATTCTAAATTAAACAAATTAAGATTCTACAAAGATAAAGAATATCCATTATCACAATATCATGCAACATTCAATTATTGAGTTTGCACTCACCCTAAATAATTATTTATCCATTAAAAATATATCTAAAATAAGCAATTAAAAGTGGGATGTGATATCCTTCCCCACAAGAAAAAGTCATCATCCCAATGGCTTATTTTATACAAAACATGAAACAAATGCAAGCATTCAAGTATAGAAATCTTAATTTATTTTTAATAAAATTATCTAGATTTCTTAAATAATCTCAAAGATTCATAAAATCTTATCAAGGGAAATTTTATATCCTTCACCATTAATGATAATTTTATCCTTGTGGGAAGAAAAATATGTTCAATTTTTCATACATAATTACCTCACATGTGACTTCAAATATATATGAACAGTTTCATTATACTAATTTTTCATTTCTCAATCCTTATCATTATTGGCCAAGCCATGTTTTCTTTTAGGTTCAATACCATCCATGATGACAAATGAGCATCACATACTACTTGTCATCATCACTAGCTAAGTGTTTATATTATGTCAAACTAAATTTATTTAATGGAACCACCATACTCATTTCAAACTCATATTAGCTTTACTAAACAAGATTATGCTCTTGAGTACATAACATTAACATATCATAAAACTTAGCATGTAACTATGCAATCAATAAATGCAAAAAGTAAAATACTTTTCCATTTTTAATAATTCACATTGCTAATTGCCCGCTTCTAACAAAATAATTATATATAATTTCCATTTCAAATTATAAAAATGAATCATAATAATAACTCACTTAAATATCATCATTAAATGTAAGGTTAGAAAATTATTAAAACTCATTCATAACCAAGTTTATCATAACTTTAATTCTTGAGAAACCTTGATCATGATGATAGTAGCTTCAAATGCACCTTTATGTCTTTAGTAACATGGTCTTTTTTTCTAAACATAACATTATTTTTTTCTTCTAAGTTTAAAACATTAGGAAAAATAGAATTATGACCAAGAAAATCATAGTTGGTAGACCAAGTTAACATCCAATCTTTAAAAAAATAAAGATTACACCTCCTCAATCTTTTCAATAGATCTCACTGTCAAGGTCAAATAGATAGAAATTATCATATTAGATCAAATTAAATATAATTTCTTTTATTATTATTAAGTATTCACTACTATTATCATTGATTATCCATTATTAATAATTATTATCCACCATTATTTATCCATCATTAATTATTCAATTAATTAAATAATTCTTTATTGTTTAATTAATGTGAGTTAGTTATCCATTTTTAATAAATGAATAAATTTCTAATTATCACCTCACAAATTAACTCAATCATCTAATTAGCAATTGCCTCATCTCATTATCCATTTAATAAATTAAAATCTATAATTATCATCTCATATCTTCTCCATTATTTAACTCATTCTACAGATTGGCAACTTTTTCATCTAATTACCAGTTAATAAATTAATAAATTCATTTTTATCCTCTCATGGGTTCAAAATAAAAATTTCTTATTAATTTCACTTCACTCATCTATCTTTCCAAATCAGTTGAGTTAACTCCTAATCATTGATCAAATCTTCACCTTTAATCTTTCAAAAATCTATGAACTACTCATTTCATTCATTCATTAATAACAAATATCTAAGAAAAATAACTTTATTGATTGCATTACTAAAAATTGTTAATGTTATGTTGTTGAGTTGAACATCCACATCATTGAAAAGCAAATCATTTTAATACACTCAATCTAAGGTTTGCAGTAAAGTTTGAAAATAGGATTTTAAGTTTTTATTTTAATTATTATTTTAAAAATTTTATTAAAAAAAAGTGCACACACAAATATACATCAATCACTATCATCAAGGCATGTCATTCACACCAACCATGAAGGCTAATGTCAACTAGAGATCTATACAAGTATAATATGTTTCACAATTTCCTAAACACTTCATTTAATATTTATTTTTATTCAATAAGAATAAAGAATTCCAATTGGCATAGTTCTACAAATATTTAGAATGAGTGTATTCTCCATAATCTACTCCCTTATACAATCCATTGCAGGTTCATCATAGACATGATACAAAAGAACATTACGGGATATGTGATGAGTAATCAAAATATTATAGTATATATCCACCAAAATTATAGCAATAAATCCAAAGTGAAACTATTATCTATTTTAACAATAAAAAAGAATGAGCTTAACTTTAACAATGAGAAAAAATGAGCTCAACTTTAACAATAAATCAAGCATGACCAAAAGGTCACAAGATAAATAGATGTCACAAATTTGAGGCTAGACTATTCATAAATAAGATAATAAATCAACAGTAACCTTTTTTATCATTAAAAGAATTTATTAATAATCAAAAGAAGCATCAAAATTTAAAAATTAAACTTTGCATACACTACATGCTTAATTATAGTCACCAATAAGGGAGTAAAAAGCTACACCACACCTAAATTTTCCAAATTCCAAAGTGAGTTGGAGAACATGCTCAAGAAACACGAAGAAGACAAGTCATTTAAGACTATAATCACATCTTCTCAAATTTAGAGTGCAATTGCACAAATGTCACACAAAAGCAAACATTTATGAACCAAGATTATGCTAAGATAAAATTTAACTCACAATCCAAGAATATTTAACACATTCACTCATGCTTCATGGAGTGATTTACAGTCATAATGATATTGGAATTTTCATCTATTAGATGATATTACATGAATGTAATTATAGCAACTCAAAAAAAAAGTTTGTTGGGACATAAGTTTTACGAAGAATTGCCCTTACACTGCCTCAATTTTCTACTTCATGATATTAAGCACACCTATAATCTACCACCTCAAACCATAAATATTAAAGTCAAACCAAGTCAATAAAAAATAGTGACATAGAAATTCCATAACATTTTTTTAATCTTTTTCAAAACATAAATCAATAAACATATAGATGTTCATTTCATATTAAATATTTCAACGTTACATCTTTTCACAAATCACCATGATTCAAGTTTGCAATCAAGATACAATCCACATTAGGAATACTATCCTACCAATTTTCCAAGATACATCAATATATAAATTATAACTTTTGATTACAAATGGGTATCATCAATCAACTTGTTCATGTGTAACCAATATGGTTATCTAGCTATAGAATTGAGTGAATTATTTGAGTGATTTACCTCCAACAACAAACCAATAATTCCCCACTCATAGCAACCTAACCTTTTGATGAGACTGATAGATAAGGACATATGTAGTAGAACCAAATCCAAGGACCAAGTGCAAAAAGGAAAATTTACACACTCGTCACATGTAGACAATCACACAATCCCTAGACACCATCTAGCTAACATGGTTTCTAACTAACATGGTTCTTGTGGTATAGTGAATTGATTATGTATATATCTATATTATCACTTTGGCCAAAGAATTCAATTACCAATTGCATAAATGTGGGTCAACTATCCACAACACTACTATCTCTTGCTTGACTCTTCCTTATGACTAGAATGAATTGATGAAAAATAAGATATAGATCAAAATAAAAAAAATATCTTTGAATATAACAATCCTAGCATTCCCTACGCTAAGTGACCATACTAATCATCTACTATATTAAGAAAATAATCATAAGTATTGATTCACATATAAAAACTATTGAGTTCCAATCTCTCAATATACCCTACTCTGAGATGGTCCTATTTTCCTTCAATATACAATATGATCATCAATACAAATGTATCAATTAACCATTATTATCCAATATCATAGATGATACCCCCCCTTGACAGACTAGTGGGGAATAATTCTATCTTTCATCCTCCTCAAACAATAAAGTAGTAGTTAGTCATTTGTTAAGATCATCATTCCAAATCAAACAAATCAAGATTCTATAGAGGTAAAGAATATCCATTTTTACAATATTGTACAATATTAAAATATTAATTTTTCTCATCATAAATAATTATTTAATAATTAATAATATATCTAAAGTTACTGATGAAAAGTGGGATGTGATTAATACATTTGTTTATCTTTCCATTGGAGAGATTAGGAGTACTCATTAAAAAAAATTGTAGTGATGATTGTTGTCATTTCATGCCACCCTTAGATGACCCATCATTGATAACTAATCTAAGAGATCCTACATGGGTCATCTTCCATGAATTCTCCTTGAAGGGTCCTAAAATTGGCTAAGTCCTAGTTTTTCAAGCTTTCAGGTGTTAGCTTCCTCCTTTCCCTCTTACTCCTTTTCGATAAGAAGTATCACCTCCTCCCAACTCTCAACCCCCAAAATCCCTCTAAGGATTTTAGTTATTGAGCCTTCAACCTTCTTTCTATATCCTTTTTTCAACCCCCGAGTTCTGATGGCTTCTTACAAAAATTTTACTAAGTGTCAAATTGTTAAAAGTTCAGAGTCGGTCTTGTCCCTTAACTCTTAACTTTATTTGATAAGAGATAGGTCTTCTTCCCGCCCCCCCAATCTCTAACATTTCCTTCAAAAGTTTTGGTTAAGGCTAAATCTTTCAAGCGTCAGGCGTCAGGCGTCAGGCTTTCCCTTTACTCTTTTCGCATCTACAGAAAGGTGTATGTCTTCCTCCCAACCCCTGACTTTCGATGACTTACTTCGGATGTCAACTATCGTTGATTTCTTATAACTTGTGTCTTAATTAATGATAAGGAATAAAACCTTCTCCCTGACCTTCAATGCCTGACAAAGGTGACCTTTCAAACTTCACGGTCCACTCTTTTGGCTTTCTTCTTTCTTCCTCTTTTGTAAGAGGTATGTCGAACACCCAAAGCCTGATCCCCAACGATCCAATGCCAATGAAACATAAGTTATGAAGCAGACCTGATGCCTAAACCCTGATGTAGAGGTTTCTTTCATGGCTTCAGACCATTTAATGCATAAAAACGTTATCCTTTTAGGCCCAAAGGCCCTGACATTCCATGGATTTGACATGTTTTTTGGGCCGCAACATTAATGCTTGAGTTACCTTTTTGAGCACCTTGTTTCAATTTTTTAGGCTTCAAGGACATCACTTATGATCCTCCTAACTTCTACAGGTGGAATCAATGGGTGCCCATGCTCATTTATTGCATTTTGCTATCCTTTTATGACGGATCCATGCCCAAATCATAATTTTCACGAGACAGCACCATCTTTTCATGCACAAATTTTATTGCTAACCTTGGCTAGGTTAGGGTTTGGTTTGAGGTCATTCAAGTTATTCTTGATCTATAAAGGAAAGGTTTATATTCATTCTAACGATTCTCCCTCTCGCTCCTCCAAGGTTTTTCTATAGAAAACATGAATTTTTGCACTCTCCAATTGTAAAGATTGGCTTTTTTGCTTCTACATTAATGAAATTAACCATTGTTTCTGGTTCTCTCCTCTTTTATGTATGATTAAACTTTCATTACCTTGATATCTGAGTGCTTTTTATCACTTTCCATGCATATATGTTGAGTTATTTCATTTATAGTTGTTGTTTTGAGAATCTTCTTTCGTTCTGGCACCTTGGCAGACCCTAACATCCATGTTTTCCTCTGTAAATGGATCAAACAAAGAACTATGTGATTCCTTTGGTCCCCTTTCTTGTTGCACTAAGAAATCTTGGTCAGGAAGAAATAACTTTTTCTATCTTGGTTTACCACCTCCCATTTCCCTTTCATGCATTCCTTCTAACCCTTCTCCCTTGTAAGCAGTTAGAGTAGGGTAGTGGTAGGATTTCATGTGGTGGGTTGAACCAATACAATACACTTGGATTGAAAGAGGAAGTCAACCTTCTCCAAAGATTCAACCTCAACTTGCAAGGTCACACACCTTGAGGTCGCTCCCATGGTGTCATTAGAACATTAAACTACATGTTCAACAAGGTACAATTTTATGTGACAATAGTTTTTGGCATGCCTGGTGGGACTAGTTTCTTTATGTTGGGGAATTTGGTGCTTTCTCCAAAACATTTTTCCTTTTGAGGCATATTTCAAACACCATGGAGAATCCATTCAAATCTATTGGTTCAAGCAGTATAGGTTCTATTTCATTCTATTGAGGAAGTGGTGTCTTCTTGAACATTTCAGCCTTTGGAGGAAATTCTAAAAGCACCCGATGACTAGCTGCAATATTCATTTGGGTGACTCTGCTAGTATATACCCAAGATCTTTGGTTGGTCAGTCCTTTGCTCTTATTTTGTAAATTTTCAAAGGCGTTTCCTACTTTCCATGCATAAAAATGTGAAACTATAGAGGAAACCATATGCACACCCACCCATACCATGATAATGCCAACTTTACTCCCCCCCATCAGCCATACCAAAATGGTAATGCCTCCCCTTTCATTTCATAGAGCCCTACTATCGTGGGTTACCGATATTTTCAAGACGCTTGCCTCCCACCCCCCATTTCTCAATCTTCTTGGTAGCCTGCACATTCCTATCAGTAACCCCAAGAGACCCATTTTTTACAAATCAATGCTATCACTCATATAGACGGCCCCAAAATTCTAATAGAACAATGATTAGTGATATCTAGCACATCTTGATGGACTTCAACAAGAAGTTGAGTGAAATCAAGAGGGGGCAAGAGTATATTTCACATCAAGATGAGCTTGCCTATCAAACTCATGCTCCACAACAAAAGATAGAAGATTAGTGGAGATATGAGCAGCAAAAGGAGATCATCCAAAGAAGGAAACAAGAGGAGTGTACTGCAAGATAGAGTGCTACTAGGTAGGAGCAACTCAAACTTTCCCTTGCTCTAGAAAAAAGGCCTAAAACTCAAGTAGCCCCTTGTTTTCCTAGTATCAAGCAGGCTCCTTCATCAGTTCCAGAGCAACCTGTTGAGAAGGAAATTCATAAACATAAATTTGTAAGTTTCAGGAACCCTAACAAGCCTCTTAAAACTTCCATTAGTCCTCCAACAGTCCCAAAACAACCTATCATGCAAGAGGTATGCAAGCAAAAGTTTGTGAGCTTCAAGAATCTTAATCAGCCTCTTGAAACCCCTATTGAACCTCCTAAGCCATTAAGAAGATCTCCTGTGTTGGAGATCACAATTTTTGAGAGCTTCCATTCTTCATAAGAACCTATCCCTGAGGAGGCTTAGCTTTTTTCTCCTGCTGAGCAGCCCCTTCAAAAGCTTCAACAATATTTCCAATATCTTTTTGACCCTTTTTCTGCCCCCCTTTCTATTTCACTTTTTAAAGATGGACCGATTGTATGGGATCCAAGTTGTTTAGAAGAATAGTTGAGCGAGATATTCTAAGCTAGGATTGAGGAAGATGTTCTTGAAGAGCCTTCATGTGTTTCAGAACGTGAGTATCTTGGTCTATTGCAAGAAATAGTTGAAGATGACTAGTTTCAACAACAAGACACTAAATAGGTAAAGAAGACTAATACTTGATAGAAGAATTAGTCCTCTATTATGATGTCCTCTATTTTTTTGTTGAAAAAATGGAGAGCTCACCTATACCTACATTAGTAGAGGCCCTTGAGTAGCTTGGGTTGGGCTTGATGGATGAAGACAATTCCAAAATTTTGGAGCAACAACAACAAACTTGTTTAGCCCTTGTTATATTTGAAGGAACTCCCCTATCTATTGAGGTTTGCAATTATGAGGTGGTTGACCTCTTATGGGATGACTTAGAAGCCTTTTGTTTAAGCTTAGATGTTAGACCTTATCCCCAAATGAGGAGATTTTTGGGTAGCATAGGACTGAGGAGGAAACAGAGGATGTGGCATCCATTTCATGCCAGGGGTATGATTTCATTGTAGCCAATTTCCAAGAAAGAATAAACATAAAAATACAATATGAAGAATTCATTTCTTCACCTGAAATATCTCACAAATCTTAGGTATGTGTTGATGAAGTGTGCATCAATACAAGTAATTATGATGCTTGTTGGGATTTTGTTATCCCTAAATGTGGCAATGTTGAATATGAGGTCTTCATTCAAGATGAAGATGTGACCTTTAACATTAGGGATAATGTGACTGAGTTAGAATGCTTCACATGGACCATCATGTTGAAAAATCCACCATTGAGTAGCCACACATCTATAAGGAGATTGATGCTCCTACTACTCAATTTGATAGTATGCTTGAGCTTCAAATCTCTTCATTTGAGGTGCATGAAGAAGTTCTTTCTTGTGAAAATCAACAAACATGCTCAGCATATTTTGTATCACCATGTGAATTGGAAACTTTCCCTTTCTATTTCGGTACATGCACTGAGGAGGTCAACAAGCATATTGAAATGGTCTATCATTTTATGAGAAGAGTTATCTTCCCTCTACAAAAGGTTTGCTCTTGGATGTTGGCCTATCTTCAGAAAATTTCACCCTTGTTGTTATATGTTCAATTGTGGTACCAGTGTTAGATGAGTCTAATACTTGCATCATATGGTTCCCCTACAATGGAAAAGTTTACAGTGAAGTTATCTTTCACCTTATAGGCATTTTGTTTAGTTCCTTGCACACAAGAATTGATTTTCAGTGGTTGTAGCTAGGTGAAGTCTACAACTATGATCTGAGGGAGATCGACTCCTTTAGAAGATTCATCTTTGACATAGGGAAATTTCTATATTTTTCTTTATGTTAAGATCATGTACATATTAGTTAGTTGTTTTTCTTTCCATGAAGTGTTCTTACACACCATACATTCTCCTTAAGGGAATGTTTTTCCCTAGTTTTCATGATTTTCTCCAAATGCATCATGCGCATGTTTTGTTTTTCTTTTAGGAGACCCAATTTTGTAAGTCCCCTTCATGATTTTGTGCCCAATGAACTGATAAGGCACCTAGATTCCATGATTAGCAAGAAATCATCCTGTATAAATCACCATAAATGTTGTCATTTCATGCCACCCTTATATGACCCATCATTGATAGTCGGTCTGAGAGATCCTACATGGGCCATCTTGCATGAATTCTCTTTGAAGGGTCCTAAATTTGGCTAAGTCCTAGTGTTTCAGTCTTTCAGGTGTCGGCTTCCTCCTTTCCCTCTTACTCCTTTTCGATAACAAGTATCACCTCCTCCTAACTCCCGACCCCCAAAATACCTCTAAGGCTCTCAGGTATTGGGCCTTCAACCTTCCTTCTATCTCCTTTTTTTGACCCCTGAGTCTCGATGGCTTCTTGCAAAAATTTGACAAAATGTCAAGTTATTAGAATTCAGGAGTTAGACTTGTCCCTTACCTCTTACCTCCCTCTGGTAAGAGGTGGCTCTTCTTCCCACCCCTCAATCTCTGACATTTCCTTCAAAAATTTTGGCTAGGCTAAATCTTTCAGGCGTCAGACGTTGAGCTTTCTCTTTAGTCTTTTCACATCTATGAAAAGGCGTATGTCTTCCTCCCGACCCCCAACCTCTAATGACTTACTTTGGATGTCGATTGTTGGTCATTTCTTCTAACTTTTTTATTATTTTCTGATAAGGAATAAATCCTTCTCTCTCACCCCTGACGCTCAACAAAGGCGACCTTTAAAACTTCATAGTTCACTCTTTTGGCTTTCTTCTTTCTTCCTTCTTTTGCAAGCAGTATGTCAAACACCCGAAGCTTGATCATTGACGGTCTGATGCCAATGAAACATAAGGTATGAAGGAGACTTTATGCCTAACCCCCGATGCAAAGGTTTATTTTGTGGCTTTGGACCATTTAATGGATAACAAAGGTATCCTTTTAAGCCTAAAGGCACTGACATTTCACAAATTTGACATGTTTTCTAGGTAGCGACATAAATGCTCGAGCTACCTTTCTGAGCAACCTGTTTCGATTTCTAAGGCTTCAAGGAAATCATTTATGATCCTCCTAGCTTCTACAAGTGGATTTTATAGGCACTCATGCTCATTTATTTCCTATTGTTTTCCTTTTTGACGGATCCATACCCAAATCACAATTTTCATGGGAGAATACCATCCTTTCATGCACAAACTTCATTGCTAACCCATCAAGCTTAACTGAGCTAATCTTGAACTTCTCCTTGTATTCATTTGCAGTAGCAAGTTCATCCCTGAGAATAACAATCTATTTTTCAAGCTCTTCTTCATTGTTTCTGGATTGTTGCAGTTCAATCTCCAACTAAATGAATTCTCCATTAACTCTACTACATTCATCAGATCTTTCTTTAAGGGACTAGGCAAGTTTTTCCTCATTCTTCTTACTTTATTCAATCTCCTTAGTCATATTCATTGCCATAGATTCCATCTCATGCTTTAGGGTAGCATTGTCTTTGGCAAGCTTTTCACATTCTTCAGTTATTTCCTTCAAGGTTTGATTCAGGTGAACATCATCCATGCTTTTTCTCTCTTTCTACTTAATCTGGTCACAGAGATCCTTTCTCTTTTCCCTTCACTTAATAATCTGATCCTTCAATTTCTGAATGAATTTCTCAGCATCCTTAAGATTTGCTTTCAATTCCTAGACTTCTTTGGATTAATCAAGATCATCAAGCGCCACCAAAAGCTGCTACTAAAGACTACCAAAGTCCATTACATTCCAAGATCCACCTCAAGCTGTTAAACTTCTTCCGAGGAACTTAGCTTTGATACCAATTGTTGGAATCAAGCAACACTAAGAGGGGGGGTGAATCAGTTTTGTGCAATTTTTAACTTTATTAATCTGATCTCTCAAGTGACAAGAACATTCAATCAAAAGAAAGATGCATGAACATAAAACAATAAGCCATAACACCATAACACAAGAATTTTTACGTGGAAACCCTATTAGGGGAAAAACCACGATGGAGGTCAATCCACTATTTGAGTACTCAAATATAAGTGTTTTACAAAATGGGAATGCACTTACATTCAGGCACATTGCCTAAAGCACACTGCTCAAAATTAGGAAGGCTCACTACCTTACAAAAGATTTGAATTACATCAAAAAGGTTGAATTGAGAAAGTAGAATCTACAAGTGCCTAATTATAGTTCCAGTTAGGCTCATGGATCAGATTTTGGACCTTCTATTTGATTTTGCACTTTGCTCTGTTCTATCTCAATTCGCTTCACAGAATCCTTTATTGCACAAGTGAAACTATGCATAGTTTCTCAACTGACCTTCTAACATTCACTACATACATCAACACATCACAAACACACCTGATCTCTTATATATATCCGCTACCAAGGATTCAATTGCTATATGTTGGCTTCAATAAAATAGAAAATATTTACCAACTGTCAACTCAAATCAAGAATAAAATTTAATTCACATCCACCAAAGTCAGCCATAGCATAGTGAGGACCCAAAACAAAATCTTCAATACAAAAATACTCCAAATAATTTCGCCTTGAACATCCACAACATCCCATATTCACTTAGTCGGCCTTCTAGCATTGTTGAACAGAAAATCAAACAGTCGAATCTCCCAACTCATACACCACTTGATGCGATGACACAAAACTTGAGGATAAGACATTCTAGATACCCATCGACCTTCCTTGAGATCCATAATCCAAATTGATAAACTAGTAAATGCAAATAGATTGACAGTTTCAACTTCAATCGGATACCCTGATCTTTACTCTATCTTCTAGTATTGTCAAAGATACTGCAATGCGGACCGGATCAATGACTTAGGTTTCCATCAATGACAACACCAGAAGCCATATGCCAACAAGAAAATTTATTTTTTCTTTTTTTTCCCTAATTCATTCAAGTAAAAATGTACAACTTTAGGACAAGAGAAAGAATCATGTGTATTATCACCACAAAACCTACACATGATCTTTTCCTCCTTTCCACTTCTACATTCATTGGTTTAATATTCTAATTTTCTATAACTTTATAACATGTCAACCTTTGACTCCATCTTCCTCACCCACCTCTATTGTTACTGTAGTAGCCTCTCCTAACACCACCTTATGAATAATCATCATGGTAGTTTATGTAGGGGTATCTTATTCTATTCGAGGTACCACATGGCGTATGTTATTTGGCTTGTCTTAAATTAAATCTCCACAATGGTTTCCGGTAGCCATGATCTTGGGTATGAAGGGAACTTTTGCTAATACCTGTGACCTATCCATCCCTCAGTCAATGAAATATTCATCTCTAATTTTATTCTTACAATATAGTTTATGATCTTCATATCAAGGATATTGGACTAATCGCTAGCGTCTCCCTTTGGATTCGTGACATGGACTAATCACCTCTTGTGGATCTTTTTATCTCTAGCATTTGTATCGAATGTTAACAAGTTGATCTTTTAGCACAATGACAAATGTGTTCCAAAAAATGGTGTCAAAGTTGTGGTCACAAGTTTGAATCCCCTTAGATGATGTTGAGGGGGGGGCGGGGTTATTGGACTAATCACCAGTGTGTTGGAAATAGGATGCCATTTGATTGAAATCCTAAACATTATTTATTTCATGTATATCTTAAATCCTTGGAAAGTGTTCCCCAACACTAGGATTAGAAAGAGATTAATATTTGATGAAATAATCATGTTAATTGAAATTTGTAATTAATTCTAAATGTTAGGAGCATGTGAGGGCGTCCAATATGAGTTCCTAAATAATAGGAGCACATGGGGCACCCACATGGAAGGTGGAACCCACCTTGAGTTAAGTTAACTGTTTGGAGAAAAAGATAGCACTTTTGTAATGCCTGTAAAGATCCTAGAAGTTAGGGATTGATGTTTACATGCATGAAGTTCAATTCAGTTCAGTTTAGGTCAGCTCAGTTCAATTTAGTATTAGTTCAGTTCAGTTCAGTTCAGTTATGGTTCAATTATCCTCAGTTGCATGTAGTTAGTTTCAGTTGAGTGCTAGTTGACTTTAGTTGACTTGGAATGCATGACTAATGACTTGAGTTGCATAATAGATAGCAGATGACTACTTTCAATTAACATGGGATGATCAATCATGCATGGTATTTGCATGAATGGTGGAGAGATATGTTTTAGTTAACAGAGAATTATTTGGACCCACCTTGGGTGCCCAAGTTGGCTTCTTGGAGTTAACTCTTTTGCATGCTAAGATATTTCAGAAGGATGAGTTAAGTGGGCCCATTCTTGGGTGCCTTCTTTGAGGATAAGCTTTGAAGATATCTACGGAATCAAGGTTCAGTTGTGATTTCAGTTTGGGATGCCCAAATGGATGAAGCTCATGTTTTGGTATTGTTCTTCATGGTAGAACTCTACTTGCAAGAGATAGGCGTACCTTTTGTGAGATAGAGATTGAGCTTTGTAATTGTAACTCTTTGGAGTTTACAAAGTTGATTATTGCCTATATATCGCAAGCAAGTTGAAGAGAGTTATTATCAGTTTTATTACAGATTGTGAAGAAGATTTGGTGAAAGCAAAAGAAGCATTCTCAAGCAAGGATTGGAATTATTGTAATCTACTTCAGAGATTAAATAATGCATTCATTCTTGGTGGAGTTTTTTCCCAAAAGGGTTTCTCTATAGTATATGTTGTGTATCTTCTAATATCCTATCTAATTCTTCTACAACCTTTTGTCTTCATTCTACAAATGATAAAATGAATTAATCAGATAATCACCCACAAAGAATCTGTAACAAAGAATACATATTTAGATCAACAATCATAAATTTTTACAAAGTATTAAGCTACATAAACACCTCAATTTTTAACACAGTGCCTCCCTTTGGATTTGGGTCATGGACTAACCACCTCATGCGAATCTGTTTATCTTTGGCATTTGTAACAGGTGTTAATAGGTCAATCTTTTAACGCGATGGAAAACATGTTCCAATAAAGGAAACATTAGAAAATCATCCATCATGTGCTTGTCACATTAGCATATTCCATAATGTACACTTACCCTTCTTCTAGGTGCCTTCTCCAATTTCACTTGGTGTGACAACTATTCCTGTGCTTTGTATCATCGAGCATTAATTTCTTAGATGTCCTTCCTTATTGCAATAGGTATGCCAGATCTTATTCCTTTTAGAAATAGGAGATATATATCTCTTCTCTCCTTTTTCCAATATTTCCTATTTAATCTTTGATTGCTCTAGTTTCATGCATAGTTTTTCCATTTAATTTTTATTTCATGTTTCCCCCTCTCATTGCCATGATTGGGCCTCTATCCTAATATTAATTTTCATTGCCTCTTTATACCCTAGGAACTCTTTTCCATCTAATGTTGCTCTAATGTAAGGGTTAGTCTTTAGACAAACAATAATTTATTTTTTATTTGTAAACTATGGTTCCTCCAATTTTAGACTACATTTTTAAAACTTTGGTCCTAACCTTTCACCAACTCGTTTTTCCCTACACCATATCTTTCATTTCACTTAACTCTCTAGTGGGCCATTTAGGGAATAATTATTTTATCAAGAATAAATATTTTAACTCATCCCATGTCTTTTCACAGTTAGGACACTTGTTCACATACCACTTCAATGAATCATTCCTAAGTGTCCCCAATTTGCAACATGTTCATTGGAGGTGAAATTGTTTTTGGTTTAGTTTTTTGAGGTGTATCCATTCTCCTAGTTTGTTCTTTGCTCTTAGCTCTACTTTCCTCTTTCTCTCAAGCTTCCTCTATCTAATTTTACGTATTAGACACTTCACTAAGTTCAAGTAGAAAAGAAAAGCAATGTGTTGTGGATATAGCAAGGTTTGTGCTTGGAGACAACATCAACATGATTAACTTCAAAAAATAAAACAAAAAGAAATTGTTAATTAGATATTGCATTATATTTAATTTACACTTATAAGAATTTCTCAACTTTCCAACTATATCTTTTAATTGAATTTTTATAATAAATAAATCTATTAAAATGTTCACACCACATTTATATTACCAAAAAAGTTTACCTTTAATAAGATCTTCAACTGCAAATTCCCTGAATTTCTTAATGGGGGGGCCATTCCCAATAGCTCCACAAATTGCATATTCAACATCAATCATTCAACCATCAAGTTTAAATCCATGATAATGGCAAAAATTTGTCCGAAGACATGAAAACCTAAAAGTATATACAACCAATGTTGGAGATTTTTAAAAAAGTCCTATTGTAAGAAGGTTGGTAGTTTCTTAAATCTACCAGTCGTTTTGTCGGTGATTAGATTATAAAGCCAAATTACGTTGAAATTAATTGTAAACTTTAACGCTAAATTATTTCCGGTTAGTTTGGGTTTGGAACCGACATTTTAAGGTGGCCAGATTTTAGTGGAACACGTGTTATATTTGGCGGATTGTTATTGTGTGGTGGCCTAAAAGTCAAAGCAATAGAGTCAAAGGTGAGGAAACCTTGTATCCATCAATTAGTGTAATTAATCGAAGTTGTTCTTTTTCTTGTCCGCAAAGGAACTTGAAATGGAATAAAATATTTTAATGATCTTAATTAAGATCAAGGTTAAGATTATCAAATACTGTGTAATAATTTAATATATCGAAAAATATTGTTTATAAGGATTGTCTAATTAGTTTTATAAACAAACTCATTTTTGATGATGGTTTTTATTATAAATTTGATTTAAAAGTATGTTATTTTGTTCAGTCTTATTTTTTCAAATATGATAGTTAGGTTGTTAATATGTAGATTATCTTTTTACTTGATATAGATATAAGTTGCATGTTTCATAGTATAGTGTCATTTTGTCTCCACCATCCTTTTGTTACAAAATAGGCATCCTTTCATTTCCCACAACTCTTTAACCATTGTCCATATGTTGGTTTTACATCTAAGATTATGTGAGCTAGTCGTTAATCGAGTCATCGACAATTTTTCCTTCCACTTCATTTTTTCTCCTATATTAACTTTTTCATCATGGTCTCTTGTAGGGTTAAACTCTTTCATATAATATGCTTTCTTTTGTCCAATTTATTTTGTCCACTTCACTATTTTGATTTTTTTCATATAATTGTTTATCTCCTCATTAGTGTTTACATGCTATTACATATTTATGTTCTAGTTACTTGTTCTATTTCATTGATGTGTTCTTTTTGGTTGGTTTTTCCTATATCACCTTTCTAGGCCAATAATAGTTATCCATATTATGCCTCTTTTAGATCACTAATATTCAAGTCATCATCAATGCCTACAATGAGAAAGTACATATGTGTTAACTAAGAAAATATCACACGAAACTAAAGTGTTGATTTTGAAGTTACTTATAATTAAATATTTATCAATACAACTTTAATACAAGATTATAAATATTTAAACTATAATAATCATTCGATAAAATGTATCAATGGCTAATATAATATACATAAAGGGAAACCAATGATCTAGTGTAAGATATTTTCTTTTGAAATTTTATGGCCTACAAATCCTTACCTCTTGAGATTCAAAACCATTGTTTGAACTCTTTTAAGTTTGATAGCTTATTTTCTTCGGTAAAGTTGGTCCTTCTCAATTACATGAATTTTTTCATAGTTTTTAGTTGTAACTTATTGTTTCTTGCTAGTTTAAGTTAATAAAAAATGTATGATAGTTAGATTCAACACTATGAACACATTTAGCATTGTAAGATAACATAAAAAAACTACTTAAATATTTTTAGAGTAAATTTAGTAATTATTATGAATAAAAATCTAAGATAGGATTTAATGAGTTGAGATTGATAAATTTACTAGAATAAAGGCTTGGAAATTAAATAGTAAAATAATGGTACTTAGCTTTAGGTTTGATTGAGATCTTGTTGTCTTAAATGTTCCCAAATAATTTATCAAATCAAGGATTATCAAATGAATGTCACTGACTAAGAAAGTTATTATTTAAAATTTGTTTTAGATCACTTTTGCAACTATGGAATTGACCTCCACAAGTGGAGATCTTATCCTTGAGCATGGATCTAAACTTGACTCTTAGATTTGAACTTTGACAATATGAATATCAAGAATCTTTTCGCATCAATGAATATAAATTGTATCTAAGGGTGCGTGGTGTCAAAAATAGAATTTAGATGTTGCTAGGTGAGGATTATTCTCCTTTGGTCAAATTCCTACCACCAAGTCAATGGAAAGACAACATGTATTCATTCAATATGCTTATAGTGTTAGTGCAATGTTGATGGCGTGCTCTTTTGATATCTATATGTGTGCTAAATATTCATAATGAACTAAGATTTATCCTTTTCAAAGTCCTAGCATATAATTTAAAATATTTTATATTTTAATTGACTTATAAAGGCTAGTTTTTTTTTTATTCAAGGGGTAAACGCTTTTGACCGGAGCTATGAACCGGATACAACCATTCAACAATACCACCCCAACGGGGTTTGAACCTGGGTGGCAAGAACAACAATGCCACCTATAAACCATCACACCATGCCAATACCGGCCATAAAGGCTAGTTTTAAAGGAGGAGGAAAATCCCAATTTTAATTTTAAATTTAAAATATTATGATTCATTTTCATAATTTGTGGAACCTGTGTCAATTTCATAATTTTTATATTTGACCTATGATAATAAATGGATAAAATGATGAGCAATATCAATCCCTAGGAATGTGTGAAGATGGAATCAAGTTATGATTCAACCTAAATGTGTGGTAGATATTCATAATGAACTAGGGTTTATCCTTTTCAATATCCTAGCATATAATTTGAAATATTTTATGTTTTGATTGACTCATAATGGCTAGTTGTAAAGGAGGGGGAAAGCCTAATTTTGATTTTAATTTTAAAATCTTATGGTTCATTTTCACAATTTGTGGAACCTATGTCAATTTCACAATTTTTAGATTTGACCTATGATAATAAATGAATAGAATAAGGAGCAATATCAATCCCTAGGAATGTGCAAAGATGGATTCAAGTTATGATATAAATATTTACCAAATTTCATAGAAGAATACACCACTTTACACATTATGCATTGCACTAGACACACCCATGTTTAAATAGGCCCAAAACAAAAAGGAAAAGTGTGTAAGGTATGTATTTTTCACCTTTACATTTTTCCCTCACCTCGACTTGCATGTGAACTATTATGAAGATGCATTCCAAACTAAAACAAACAATCAACATGAAAATAAATTGTTTAAACATAGATTATAAAAAGGATATGGATATGCTTGTTGAATATGTGTACTCTCCTCATAATGAGAGCTCCATCTTGAAACTTTCAAAAGTAAAAGAAATTTTTTCTATAACATCTTTCAAGGATTAAAAATAGGCATAAAAACAACTAATAAAACTATCTACAAATAAAAAACTAAAAGAAAAATAGTTCATTTCACTACTTATAGAAATAATGACTATATCTGAAGAAAAAAAAGGATCCTAGGTCTAGATGTAGAATTATAGGACTCTTCCTAAATATGAAAATATATTTTTTTGGAAACAAAAAATTCATCATAGTCATGAGACAATCATTACAATTGTGGCTATCAAAGAGTTTCAATGATATAGTATATGCCCCTCTCTAATTGGTTGCATACAAAGGATGCAAGGATTTAGAGGAGAGGAGAAGAATATACAACCATGTTAAACTCAATAATCATTAAGGACATAGATATGTTATCATGTGATAAGCATGTAATAATCACAATAAGAGGTAATCATGAAACCATGTGAGATAAAGAATAAATCCCCCCCAATGAAGGAAAATCATGGAGGGTAATCCCACAATACTAGTTTACAATTTTTGGCCAAACTAGACACTGAACTATTTTTTTTAACTAAATCTTGACTTTTGGGCACCTATAGCGGCTAAACCGTGAGGAATTTGAAAATGATGCAAACTAGTGATTTGTGACATTTTGTTTGTAGATTCTAAATATATTTTTTTCAAAAATTTTGGAAATAGATTGCACTTCTTTTTCCATCTCATTCAAAAACTAGTTTTTTTTAGTAAACACCATTTTTAAGGAGTGATGCTCACTGTATAACACAACTTTTTTTCCTTGAAGGATAAAATTCTAATTTTTTGAATTTAGATTTGAAACTATGATATCTAGTGCTTCCAATTGGTTTCATAGTGTTTTATTGAATATTTTTTCCTTAATCAAGTTTCAAAGTCAAACCAATTACAATTCATAAATAGGCGAACTGTATAACACAAAAAATTTTGTATGTATCGAAATTAATTTTTTTTTGTTGGATCAAGGACTTCAATATCTAGTGCACTCATATTTTTCAATTTTTTTTATAATCCTCTATTTTTCCACATGTGCAGAACAAAGAGCTTGATTTTCAATGAAAAACCTACATTCACAAGAAATAAAAAATAAATATAATAATAAAACTAAATTTATTTAAAATTATACTTTTTGGGAATCTTATAATAAGGAATACATACTTACAAAAAATAAATTTTAAACGAATTCATTTGAACCCCCAAAAGGTAAATCAAAAGTGGTTTTTTATCAGCATTTTGATAGGTGTAAAGGAGACTCCATTATAGGTATGGTTTAAAACTAGCGGGGTTCTATCCAAGGGGGTTTTAATCTAAGGTAGTTTTATCAAACCCTCTTCAATTGGAATGTTTTAAATGGAACCTTTTAAGGCTTAAATCATTATATTTTCTAAAAATATGTGATTTTAGCAAAAATTAGAATCTCCCAGAAATTGTAAACTAGCTTTGTGGGATCACCTTGGAAATATAAATAAACTCAAAATATATTAGGAAATACATGTGTAAGAGGGACAATAGGTTCCCCCAATGTTTCCCTCATAATTAGGAAAAAAAAATCAATATCCATGTGTAAATAGATTATGTAAGGATAAGAAATAAAGTCACATTTGGTGTGAACTTGTAGGTGAAAATATAAATTTGCACATACATTTGTGAACATTCAAGCCTATGAAATAAAGCCACATTTGATGTGAGGTGTAAATAGATAAGCATATACATAAACATGTGAATATATAAGCACATGATGTATATAGCAATATGGCCACCTAGAGAGATAGACATAATGATGACGACACTAAGGTGAAGGTTGAGTAGGAGAAAGGTATAAGGGTTAAGGGTATTTGTGACCATGCGAAGCTACCTTCTATAATACTATAAAGTACTATAAATGGAAACCAACCATAAATACAAGAATCTATCATTTGTAATCACATATTAGGGAAAATAGATCATCTCCCATTTGAATATATAAACAATATAACCTCAAGATTTGTACCTTATAAATAAAATTTAACCAATAATCCACTTCCATTGAAAAAAAAAACTATAGCTTGAACCTTCAATAATTGAACCATTTTAAACCTATTACAGCAAATAGGCAAGATTGAAACCATTAGTAATTGGACCTTGTTATAAATTCGTAAAATTACCTGAATATTTTAGTATCTTTCAATCAATCATAGTAAACCAAGTGCTATGAAAATTCTCAACTAATTGGGTCAAATTTTACCTCTTAATTATTATTTTACATAAATTTGGATTCTTAGAGAACAAGATGACCAATCTCACATCTCACTAAATAATGCCCTTATTATATTTATTTTTCTAACTATTTCAAGCTTAAGAGACATAATCACCTTAGTGGCATAGACCAATAAATAAGAAGTGTATGCCACAAGAGTCCAAATGAAAGTATGATAGGCCCATAATGTGGGGAGAGGTTGTTCTTACCAAATATGGTTGTATGTATAGCCATTGTCTTTCTCAAGATTTATTCATTTTTTTGGTTTTATCCTTTGCTTGGCATATACATTATAGATATAAAGAGAAGAGAATCATTATTGAATCTAAAACTTATTTTTAAAAAATATAAAATTCCATTATGCTTAAAATATCTATCATTATATATAACAATGGTTAATTTAAATTAAGTTGGGTATTTAGAGCACAACACCTAATGAGTGATTGGTAGTGTGGTAGCTAGTAATTGACACAAAAAATAATTATAAATGAATTATTATTGAATTAAAAAAATCATTCAAAATTAAGATCTCATTCAATTTTTCTAACTTTATGGAGAGGACACATGCATGTCACCACTACTCATTGATTCAAATGCAATCCATATATGCATTGACCAAAAGAAACTAAAAACTTAGTAAACTACTAAATTATGTTTCCCATTAGAAATTGAAGTCACCACACCCATGCACTCTTTGGAAGTTGAAATGAACATCCAAATGAAAAAATAGCTATAAAATTAAAATTAAAACTGGGTAATTTTTTAATTTTGGCACCCCAATTTGACAAGGTAAGGTGAAGATCAAACTTATTGGATGCATTGGAAAGAACTCCAAGAAATCTAGTTTTATTTTCTTGGAAGGTCCCCTCCTAAACCATTTAATGTCTATTTTTTCTCCAAAGGCCTCCCAAAATATATAGAGAGAGATGTAGAAAATACTAAAAAAATAGATTTTTGATATTTCACAGATTTATTCAAATTCTCCTAGATCTTGGTCAAATTAATGGTTGAAGGAAATATGAATCTAAAATGATATTTTTCATAATAAATTTGTATATATAAAAATTTATAATAGAATTAAGAGAGATGACCTCGACCCACTTTATAAAATAATATTAGAAAATAATAATTTAAAGATGTTTCTATGTTAGGGAAATATTACCCACCAAATCTACCCCCATATGAAAAATAACTTAGTGTAAGTATGTGAGTGGAGCTATGATTAATTATGTGTTTTAAATTATTATGTGTTTGATATGAAGTATATATTTGAAGAAAACATATGAATTATTTTATATCTTAGTCCAATAATATCCCATGTGTAATCATTTGTGAAAAAGGGTTTGGTGCTCACATGTCCACCAAATATTCCCCCATGGAATTCTTTGAAGATTATTATATGTTTCATTAGCATCTAATAATTTGAGTAACAAACCACTATATCCATGTTGATAAAGTACACTTATATATAATTAAATATTTAGCAAGAGATTTATAATGCAATATTTTTTACAAAAAATAGGTAGATATGCCCATGAATCCAAATTAATTTAAATATCATAAAACCACTCCTCTCCTATCAAAGTAAAACAAACCCTATAGATTACTATCCTTAATAGCTATCTATCATGATATATGAATAAGAAATGTGAAATGTTGAATAGCTTCATCAAAATTGAGGAGTGATGTCACACTAGCCATAATATTTGCACATATTCCATTCTTCCATTAAATAAAATCCATAGTAAAATGATCAAAGGAACCAAATAATTGTAATACTAGCTTATGATATCATGTCAAGCAAGAACCATTATTTTTATAATCACCTATAATATTTCTAGCCACTAACTATTAGTGAAATAATTTTTTGAAGTCATGCAACTAGTGCTTCATATTCAACAATATTATTAGAGTGTGGGAAATTGAGCCTAAGTGACAATAGAATTAAATATACTAACTTGGTGGATTCAAAATTACTCTAACCCGAGTAAATAAGTCATTTATCAAGAGCTACCAAAGAACATGTTACAAGGGTAAGAAGAATCTATATATAATATATGATCATCAAGAAAGGATGTATTAAAGGGCATATGAACATTACATGGTTCAAATGCTAACTAATATACTCTACTTTATCTTTGATGATTTTCTGATAAATAAAATTGAGATCAAATTACACAAGTAACAAAACCAATCAAGAAATTCTACTTGGAAGATTAGGTTTTCATAACATAGATTTCAAATGATCAGATTTAATAACGACTTTTTTCTTTTCATTCAACATGTAATTGCTTAATTTTTGTGAAGAGGACACCATCTATAAATAATAATAAAATCTTGGGTGCATTTTATGTCTCATAGTCTAACAATGTATGACTAAAATAATACACATGTTCTTTTCCTTTTTCATCATTTTGAACTAGTAATGTACCAATAGCCACCTCCATGACAAAAATGTATAACTAAGTCTCATCACACCTAACAAGAATAAGTATGGGAGGATTAATTATATATCGATTCATATACTCAAATATATATTGGCAATCATCATTCCACTTCAATATATTAAAAAGTAAATTATGATTAGCTAACTTGAAATACAATGTTTAAAAACTTGTATCTTACCCTAAATACTATGAAGCTACATAATATTATGAGGTAGAGGCATATTGACTATAGTACCTATATTGTTAACATCAAGCTCAATACCCCTCACCAACATAATGAATTCTAATTGTAGACACCTAAATTTGGACACTTAATTTATCCAAATTTATCATTTTTCATCTAAACATACCCTTATCCACATTAATTAAGTAATATCACTATTATTTAATTAATACCTCTAAAATTCTTCTAATCCCTAAGATATCTAGTTAAATAATTAAATACCTTCCCCCCTTTCATCAAAAGAATTAAATAAATATGACATTTATTTAATTCCTCATATGTCACATCCTCCATCATTTTTATCTAATCCTAATTATTATCCTCATCTCATCCTTAAGGATGTGCACATTCCTAATCCTTGATTACAATGTGTCACATCCTCCAACTTTTGCAAGTTGGCCTTTAATCTCCCTTAGCCACCTAACCCTCCTCTAATCCTTCATTAACTAACCTAATCAACCTCTCAATGAATTTTTAATTCCTTTTATCCTTCCAAGGAATATTAAATTTATTTTTCTCTTCCCCATGTGATTTTTGACCTGTCACATCAAGTCACATATGAACTCTTCTTAATCTCCCACTTGCCTCTAGTATGTCATTAATTTGTCTAATCAGGTACTTGCACAACCTTAATCACTTTATTAGGTCAACCTAATCTCCATGTCATGTGTCATAAGTCAACCCTATTAAATATTTTTTCTTTTTGGAGAAGGCACCCCTTTCCCCATGTGAATTTTAAATTCACATTTAATCCCCCAATGCATTCCTTGGAATTTAAAATTCATTTTCTCATCCCCATGTGGATATTTGAGGAATTTTAATTCCTCACATGTCCTCTTACCCACATGGAGACAAGGACCTTCTTTATGAGATCTTGTCCAAATCCCAAGGTACTATGTAGTACTTCTATGTCATGTACCCTATTTCCACCTCATGTACACATCATCTCTTACAAGCCACTTCACATGCCACATGTCAAAATGTGAGGGCTTGTGAGTTATCAACTCACCTTAGCCCTACATCTTGATCTTGGTGGCTCAATCCCAACAATCCATTTCCCTAGAAAATTCCAAATTCTCTATAAATCCCCCTCTTTTCTCTCATTTTGGGGAGATCATTCATGCTAGCCAAACTCTTGCAAAATTTTCTCTTGAGCCATACTTAGCCAAATTTTTATATTTGCACCCATTTTCACTTGTTTTTTCATCCTCATCTCATCTTATAGCCTGCATCCCTTGCCATCAAAGGAGCATACAACATCGAAGATTGAAGGGTCAACCAAAGGACAACTCAACAAGGTGAAATCTTTCATTTTGCTTAGTTAAATTAATCATTAGGCCAATCTTGAGGTGTAGGGTGTTTGTAGTTGTTATTTGCACTCCTTTTTTGTTTGTTGTTCATTTTCTAACAAGTATTTTCGCCCCATCACACTAATAATAATTTTTTTTCCACACTAAATACACATTTCTTAGGGTTAATCCAAACTTGATACTATCTCAATCGATCAAATTTATCAATTCTTGAAGATAAATAGTTATTTTGTTTGATTTTTTGATAATAACATCTACACCACCTTCTAAAATACTATACATTAAGTCATAGAAGATAAGTTTCATATTCTTTTTATGGGTAGCACTAACATTTTTAAGTCCAAAAGGAATAACCAAATAACAAAAATTACCACATGGTGTAGTAAAATCAATCACATACTAACATCAAGGGATTTGATAAGAATCTAATCATGCAACCTAAAAATCTATATAAATGAAATCGTCTCATACAATAATAGAGATAACAATCATAATAATATTAGGCAATAGAAAATCATCTTTGGGAAAGAATTATTTAGACCCTCAAAATTTGTACAAATATAAATCATCTAATCAATTTTAGTATATGGTACTATATTAGAAATCCATGGAGAATAACAATAGGTTTGATGGATATGGATTTTTAAAATCTTTCTCTCACATTTGATGAATAAAGTTATTTTTGAATTCATCTTTCTAATCTTTTATTTAGTTGGTTTGGTATTTAGATATAGAATAATATTATGTATAATGATATCATTAGAGATGCTCAATATATATTGGTACAGTTTCATGCAAATAAATCATTATAATTATGAAGCAATGTGAAAATGTTAATAGTTTTAATTAGATAATCATTCAAAAAAATTGGCACTACATCTATTTTATCCATCTCAACAACAAATGTGTCACCTACAACAAGAGTCCTTTGATCTTCAATAAAGGACTTAGTAGGTGAGAAATCGAGTAACTTAAGAGAATCACCTATGGAAGGAGAGGTTTCTAAAAAATGAGTAAGCATCAAGAGAATATAGGAAACATCTATCATGATGAAACTTTAGGAAATCCTCATAAACATGCAAGATCTTTGATATTTATCATTTTAAAAGTGATCATATGTGGTTTAGAATGAATCAAAGAATGATCAATTAACTCAAGATGTAATGATTGTAAAGAACCATGAATAATTGTACATGCTAATTGAGATTTCATTTTTTTTGTGTTTGATATTGTCATTCATAATTTTTAATGTAACTCAAACATTTAGTGGCATGTCTTTTATTTTGGGGTAAGAGGCTCTAAAGTATCTTGCTTTTTACAATCTGTTGAGTTATCTCAATAGCCAAGTTTATGTAAATAGAAAAACCTTTACCATATTTATCATGCAACGATGAGAAGGGAGTGCTAACAAATGAACTAAAATTAAATCCATCCATAGAAACCTTGTAATTATTAGGAACATTTTCCTGAGAAGTGTTGAATGTAATGAAGAAGGTCAAATCATGTGAATTTTACATGTTCCTCAACACTTGATGGTGTGAAATCAAGTGAACACCAATCATCCGCAAGATAAAAATTAGGTGTAGATAAACAAGGGCCACCATTTATTAAAGATAATTGTGTAATAAGTCTAAATGTTGAAACTAAAGTATGTTAGATTGGACTAACTAACCAAACTAATAAGGATTATCAACTAGTACCACATATATCTTATTTTTATGGATAAAAATTCAAATCCCTATTGAGCGTGAAAGGAATTTCCCCCATGACATGAGTCCATGAATTCCCCAAATAATATTATGTTATTAATGACCTAACATCACAATAAGGCTTATATGGTAGCCACTTGAGATAGGGCCAAGCTAGGAAGTAAAATGTACAAATGATGATGACCAAGAAAAATGTAAATGGTAAACTTAGTTATGTGTTAACCACCCATGATAATAGCTATGTTGTCGCCACCCCAAATAAGGCTTAACTAGGCTAAAGAAAAAATGATAAAAGAAAAATACAATGATGTCATCAATGATTATGTGGTAACCATCCAATTGGATAAAAGGTTAGACAAGGCCCTAGTTTTAAATAAGGTTCAACTACCATCATGGTGAAAAGAAACAAGTGGGAGCTATAGATAAAATATATATATTATCTCCCTTAAATTGATTTGCAATTTAAAGCCATGAGGATAAAGAGTTAGTCAATTTAAAGTAAAGTGGTGAGAGAGAGAGAGAGAGAAGATTGTGAAGGATTTTATGAGACAGAAAAGATGAAACCAAGAGAAGTGGAATGTTTAGATCACATGCCCCCAAATTATATGATAGGAGAAAGGATTGCTAGAGGAACTATAAGTGGGCCATGCCCTTAGGTGATTAAGGGAAAAATATGATAAGGTGAATAAAAGGAGGGAACATCTAGGTCATTCCCCCAAGAGATTAGAGGAAAAAGAACACAAGGGGAACATATGGGTCATGCCTCTAAGTGTAGATGATAGAAACACGAAAAAATTGGAAGGATTGAGGGGGAGGAGAGGTTAGCATGTAGGATGGAAAATGTATGTTTTGAAGGGTTAGGTTGAGGTAGTGTTGAGGGTTAGAAATTGAACACGAATGTTTGAAGGAAATTGAGAGAAGGAAAAGGGTTGTAAAGAGATGTGTAAAGAAAGTGAGTGAGAGGGAGGTAAACCCATTGTGAACACCCTAAGTTGTAAAGACACGTAACAAGGAAATACAACAAGAGAATATTCTGTAAGATTATTTTTGAGAGGGAGGAGGTGTGATATTGAGTATAAGATAGTTGGATTCATCAAAATGTAGATAAGAAATAGATTGTCAACTAATTTAATCATTTATCTACATCGAATCACAATGTATTTTTTTGTTTACCCAAAATCTAAGCTTTGTTACAATAATAGAGTTACAAATCATTTTACATCATTAATAATTAGAAAATCGCTAGAGTTAAAATTGCACAAGGCTTTGGCAAGTTAGAAAAATTAGAAAGAGATTAGGGAGAGAGAAGTCGTGTTTATTTCAATGTTTAGAGTAGATGAAGAGATTGCAGAAGGTCGAGAAGTCAATAGGAGGATGTTCTAGACAACCAAAATCTAGCTTTGAAAGTCTTTATTTTTGTCATAGATGGTAGTGTCCTTCACTAAGACAATGCAATGTCCTAATAGGTGTGGAAATGCCCTATGTAGATTTGTCTTCCAACATATATAAGTGTCTTGAAATGTGTAGATAAATCCTTCATTACGATCATGTTCTAAGATGTGAAATATTACCCTCTATAAATTTCAGAGTCAAACCTACAACTTGTAGCAAAGAAGAAACAAGGTACTTGAAGACTATTTCTAAGATTCACCTTAATCAAATCCTAAAATTGATTTAATAATTTGGTTGAACAAACTTTAGATGTATGGAAATTCGATGCAAATATCAAAAGTCATATGTAGAACAATAATAAAGGTCCAAATAAAATAGAAATTTGTTCAGGATGTTGAGGAAAGTTGTGGATGCCCCTGACTAAAAGTCGAATTGCTAGTACCTATACAACCTAACATATTGGCTTTGTGGCCTGCCATCGAAAAGTCGGGTTTATATTAATCATTTTTACTTTGAAGGAGCGTTACGACTAACCGCTAAATTTCGACCGACAAGTTTTGCTTGTAATCTTATCCATTTCGTACTAATAAAGTAAATTAACCGCCAATACAAGCTTTCCGTTTTCAACCGACCGTCTTAATTTCCACCGTGATTTCTGGGGTCACATTTTATCGTGGCGAGATATAAGTGGAACACGTGCCATGTTTAGCGCGTAAGTAATGTTTTTAGGACATAAGTCAAGTCAGTGTAATTGAATAAGAGAGGGGCCATAAAGTTAGAGGAAGCTTCTTTCAAAATTCCTGGCAGGTGGTTCGGAGGTTGGGTCTTGAAGGGTCAAATGTCAGGTTTGAAGAATTTTGATATTTCAAAATAAGATTCTTTTATTTGTTTATTGCAAAATCTAGCATCATTTGATAGTTACAGTTAGTGGTAAATTATTCTTTTCATGTAACAAACACTACCTTGCATTAGGTAAACAATAAAAGAACAAAGGTGGTCTTAGAATTCTATTAGTTGTTCATATATGCAATGAAGGTCTTAGAAGCCCTATTATGACACTCACAAAAGAAAAGACATCCTCAAGTCAAGAAAGCAGAGTTAGAAGAAAACTCTATGTGAATGTCAAATAGTATTAAGAGGATCTTACAACACAAAAATCAAGTAGGTTAAGATAACAAAGAGGTTAAAATGGTTAGGAAGCAAAAAAATTGTAGCAATTCTACCAAAATCAACTTGCAATACTTAAACAATATAAGATGTGAACACATAGCAAGAATAATTAAAACCACTGGTAGTCAAACAAGAAAGCCACCTAGAGGTAGCATTTCAACAAGGAGTGGAATCAAAGAAACAACAAGGCATGAAACACTATGAAACCAACATAGAAGTGGGTGTTGATAATTGGGACAACCATGATTTGTATAGCCCCATATCAATGCCTCTAATGCAATGTTAAGAGTTGCATGTAAAGGATTTAATTAAATTGAAGGGGAGACTAAATAATCTTGAGGTGAAAGAACAAATGAAAGATACCAAATTTCAAGAGATCATAGAAGCTAGTAGAAAATAAGTTTCTTAAAGATCAAATTTAAACAAATTGCATAACACCATGGAAATAAGGTAGCAAGAGATTTTGGCATCAAAGTTGCGCATTCAACCAAGACAAGGGTGGAAGCATAGCCCAAATAGTTCAAGAAAGAGATAGTCCACACATCAAATAGATTCAATTAGCAATAACAAACATGGAGGTAAAAGAAACTAAATTAATGGAGAAATTGGAAGAGGCCAAGTCATGGGCACAAGTGGTAGAAGAGCCAATAAAGACATGAAGACAGTTCATGAAGAAGAAAATTAGGTTGCAAATATGGGAGGAAAAAGACCAACATGGTAGAGGGGTAAATATACTAATTAAATGAATGAAAGAGCATGAGGAAGGAGAAAATAGTAGCTTACTAGTAAGAGACTTCTTATTAGATAAATTCCAATGGGTAGGGAACTTCCTCCAAGTAAACAAAACTAGAAGAATGGCAATGGGGGGAAGGAATAGAAATATAAGGGTAACCTTTAAAAATGTAGAAGATATGAGTAGAATATTGAAAAACAAAAGGTTCCTCAAAGGCACCTGGTTTTATATAGACAAGGATCTAACCCAACATAGTCATAATGAAGAAGGAAGGAATGGGAGACCATTGTAACAACAATAAATGAGAGAATGCATGGTTATATGGGGGAAAGCCTAATTTAATGACAACACAACTCATAATAAATAGGAAGGCAAGTCCCCTTAATCTCATCTTACAATGGTAAAATAAAATTATAGAGGTTATCCTTAGAGGAGGGGATCCTAGTTTAGGGCCCATAGAAAAGAGAAAGGGCATCATTTTCCCCATTGAAATGAGCATGAGGGCTACAAAGTGCCACAATTTGAAGGTTACAAAAATGTCTTGGTTTGGAATAAGTTAATGGAAAGTGGCAAGGGATATGGGGAAGTGCCAGTCTTGGTAAGGGAAGCATGGCAAGGAATCATAAAAGTGGAAAAAAAGGACCCAAATAGCCAATGCAAATGGATGAGGATAACAAGTAAGGAATCTACAATTTATCTTGTAGCATGTTACTTTGCCCCTTATGGCTCTAAAACATACAAGAACTTAGAAAGGGAGGATTCATATGAAGCATTAAAAGGGACATAACAGAGTATTGTGTCATTGGTGAGGTCATTTTAATAGGGGAATTCAATGCAAGAAAAACATGACTAAGTTATATACCTCAGTAGGGAAGAGGGGTTGAATAAAAATTTGTTATGGTTAGAGGAAAAAGAGAATCACAAGTGGGAAAGGGTCTCTCAAGAAAAAAGAAGAAGAGGAACTTCACGATTTGAGGCTAAATTTTTGGGGATATGTAGCCTTCATGATTTGATCAAATATAATGGCATAAGGACATGGTCAAGCTCTAGGAACATCACATGTCAAACTCACAATGAGCAAAGAATAGGGGACCATCATTTATTCCCAAAGTATTATGCCAAGGTTAATGGAGGTTGAGATAAGAATTTATACTTTAGAAATGAAATATAATCATAACCCTATATACATAAAGTTTGGTATGCAAAAAGAAGACTAGTAGAGGACTAGTCTCCAACTATGTAAAAAGGCATACTCTCGAGGACAAATATTTTATGATCAATGATAATCAAAGAATTTTTTAAAGAAATTCTTAAAAATGGCTACATGAAATAAAAGATACTAGTAGCTCTAGAAAAAAAAAAATAGAATAATAAGTAAAGACAACCTAATTGCAATAATCTATAAAGCTCTCGTAGCATGCAGAGGAACTAGGGCCAAAAGAGATATCAAAAATAGTTTTCTGAAAAATCCATGGAATAATGAAGAGTGCAAGGTAGCAAAAAGAATTATGAAACTATCAAGAAAGGAAAAAGTGTATGAAAATTTAATAAGACAAATAATAATAATAATAATACATAAAAGTAAGGAGGAAGGAGCTAAATTCTCTAAAGAACCTTGATAGGTATTATGGAAATAAAAAGAATAAAACAAATGTTGGAAATAATATCATAGATGTGCAATGGCTAGATTATACAAAAATATATTATGGAAGAGACCAAAATAAAGATCCTCCACTAATTAACACTAGGGCCAAACTCTTCTCCAAAAAGAATAAAGGAATTAAAAAAGTTGGTGGTTGGAAAAGCTCGAGACATAGATGGATTATAGGCTAAATTATTAAAATGGGGATTGGAAGCTCTAGTGCCACACATCAAAAGGATATTTAATGAGGTCATTCAATATGGTTCCCCAACAAATTGTACAACTAGCGTTGTCATCCCTCTCCTCAAAAGTGGGGATGTCAACAACCTAGAATACTATCATACTATATTGATCAACCCCCTTTCTAGAAAACTCTTTGGAAGTATGGTGGAGTGTTGAATTAGCCTTTGGGCAGAAAAGGAGGGTAAGAGGGAAAATGATAGGCAGTTTTCAAGCCAAGGCACTCTATAATTGACCACTACATCACTCTCAAACATTTGATTGAAAAAGTTTGGGAAAAATAGGGGAAGAGGTTTCTTGTTATTTTATCAATTTCAAAAGGCATTTGCAATGGAGTTAGAAGTAAACTTTGGGGAAAAATTAAAGAGTTGGGAATATAAAAAAATATAGGGTAGTAGTCCACAATATTTGTGATCTGGTTCAAACTAAAATTAGGATAAAAGATGGTTTATTAAAATATTTTTGTAGTAATATCATAGTCAAATATGGGTAACTATTGTGCCTCACTTTATTTAGGCTATACAAAGATAAGTTAGAGGAGTGGATAGAAAATTTAGGAGTTCGGGCTATTCACATAGCCAAATATGGTAAAGTTGATGATATGATGACCTTATCTTAATGAAAAAAATGACAAGAAACCCTAAGAGCTCTAGAACTATTCTATTAGGACATGGGAATGCACATGAACATTGGTAAGACCAAGATCACATTCTTTACCTTGAGAAGAAAAAAGAAGTAAATAAAATTTGAGTTCAAAGGAAACCCCTTGCAAGTGGTAAATGAATACAAATACTTGGATCATGGTTTTTATAGCAACCTTAGTTGGGATATTGTAGGAAAAAAATAATATAAGGGGTATGTAAAGCTCCATGTATGCTTCGAAAATAATGTAAATTAGTTGTTGTGGGATCAAAAAATAAAGAATTCATTATTTGTCCTATATCTTAAATTTGTGGTGTTGCATGGATGTGAAGTTTCGGTACAAATATAAAGGTTAGAAAGACAAAATAATTACAATTAGTTTAAAAGAAAAACTACAATTTCATTCAAGAAGTCTTAATCAAGGATGGAGCCTTTCCAATAGAAGTGGCATGGACTTGAATTTTAAGATATTTTAAGAGAATATATAACATGGAAGGACATTAATACATTAGGAAAAATGGTTTTGTACACCTTACACAAGAAAATAATTATTTTAATTATATAAAATAAATATTTATTTGTGATGAATCTTTGGTGACGTGTTTAGCCACATTAAATATTTATTTGGATCCACTTGTAAAGATGTATGGGACATTGATTACATATTTTATGTGTGGGTTGCACATTAGAAAAATATTTAATATTTATAAAACTTAGTACTAAAAAGCAAATCTTGGGGTTAATGGTTTTATGCTCTCATACTTTTTCTAATACCATAGTTGTATTTGTGTGTCTTAAAATCAAACACATGTTTAGTGGTTGGGTTGGTTGTCATTTGTATTGAGCTCTCTTATAGAGTGCATATGTGAATCATGACATAAGATGTGTGGTTGCATGGTTACCCATTGTGCTTAAACACATGGAAGATGCACTAGAGGAGCTTGATGTTTTAGAAGTATTCGTGGAGACTTTGTAAGTGCATTGTAATGTTTTAGTGTTGAATAATACAGTGAGTGTGGATACTTCTAGAGGTTGTTTTTTTCCCTCTTGAGGGTTTTCTAAAGTATATCTTCTGTAACATTGTGGTATGTCTTTGATCTTTGCATTATGGCTATTTTGTAAGCTTGTATGCATGTTTTCTCTCATAAGGCTATGTAGGAAATAGTTTTATCAACCTAGTAATTTTATTAACAAGTGTTAGCAAATACATAGTTGTGGTTGAGAGGTGAGAAATCCCTATTTTTGTTCAACCCTTGTTTGAGTAGGTTTAATGTAAAATTGAACCCATGGCAATGTTGGAGAGATTTTAGAATTTTCAAAGTATAATGTGCATCATGCAAGCTATGAGAGTTGTCGATTTAGGGTATGGGTATTGTAGATTTTTGGTAATTGTTGGAGATCTAGGGTTTGAAAAATATTTGATAAAAAAGGATTTTTCTAGGTGTTTTCCATGAAGGTTTTATGAAGAAAGGTACAACAATGACATCCTAGAACATAATGGACCTCACCTTTGGTTTCAAGAGGCCTAAGACATGAAATTTCGTATGTTTTTACCACCATGGCCTAAGATAGATAAAATATCCCCTTATGCAATCATACAATATGCAAATTGTAATTATTTTTTAAATTTAAAAACAAAATTGAATGTTAAAACCTTACAATAACAAAAAAAAAAAATTTAGTGGTAGTATGGGTCCATAGACCTCTATACCATGGATACCTTTTGACAAAGGTAGGTTGCATGGGGTTGTCAACCTCGATCAGCCTTGGTTGGTGGTTATCGAGTTGGTGGGCGTTAGCCCCTAGTCCCCAATCATGGTCAGTTAAGGCTTATCCCCTATAGGCCTCAACAAAAGGGCTTAAAAACATTTAATAAATAAATAAAATTAAGTTTTCTTTCAAATATGTCACTAGACCTTTTCCCTCACGGTGCCCATGCATTACTACCATGCAACCCACCACCAACATGCCACCCAAGCATAGTGATGACATTATCATTCATATAGAATATATGGATAGGGCCCATTTTGGCCCCCTTCTAGCTCTTGAAGAGAATTTTTCTTCCATGATCCATAAGTTTCTCCCACGATATCATATTTTTTTCCTTCTTATAAGCATAAAAAAAATCTCTCTAAGCACTATGTAGTGGTACATTTTTTGTTATCATATTTTTCAATTTGTGTTAGAATTTTATTCCTAAAGCTAGCATTGCTTCAAAATGGTTAAAAATTCATATAATTCCCATATGAAATTATATTTCAGATTTCATACAAATTATGGAGATAATTTGTAGTGTATTATATAGTCAATCAAGTAATTTTTTATTTGGATCAATAAAGAGATGTTTTTACTTATTTGAGCACTTATATGAGGATAAAATTTGAGGTGTGATTGTGTGAGAATCCAAATAAATTTATGCATAAAAACTTGAGGAGTGCATGTTTTTATGAGAACACTATGATAGTACAAGAGGTTATCATATTTGGTGCTTCCTAATACAAGTTTATAGGTGTTCTTAGAGTGTGGACTTTGGTGGAGATAGCAACACAATTTTTGTTTTTGTTTGAGGACATGGTTGATACACATGTGAGACTAGAAGTCCCAATTCAATGAGAGTTGGGTACAAGTACAATTATGGTGTCATGGATATTCATGTATGTATGAGCATTGATGTATGTGGTTGGTAGGAAATTGGGTTATGATATTTGATTGATTCATGATTATAGGTGGTGATATGGCTCATTGTTAGGAGACTTGTTTATCTCTTGGATGCTTGTTTGGTTCCTTGATTATGGTTACTTGTTTGTTGATTTATATGAAAAATTGGATCTAAGGTTGATTTGGCATTTGAGTCTTGAGATCTATAGGTTGTCCTCTTGTTTGTCTTATTTTGTAAGTTACTAATATGATGGTTAGTTTACATGTTTCTTTGGTTTTGGATCTATTTTTTTTATAATTTTATGGGTTTTCCGCCCATTATTTGTAGTGATGACTCAAATGTGGATTTTCTATATCCATAGGTCTTTTGGTGTTGATGCAAATTCAATTAGTTGGCCTTGCATGTGGTCATTTATGCATTGGTATTTTGCATTGGGATGAGAGAATGAATTATTAGAGGGTATTGAAAATCTGGTTATTGGGATTAGTAGCATGGTTTTTATAACAATTTCATGTATACATTGGTTACATGGTTTAGTATAGGAGGTTTTGATAGTTGTTTATCTTCTTGACTTGGAAATATTAGTTCTACTTTATTCTCTACAGTTGATAGTATTGTAATTGAGTGTTCGTGGACTAGGTGTGATCTTCATTTAGGAAATGTTTATCACAATGCTATGGATAACTTGGTATCATAGTTTAATGGGAGATTTAAAGTAGTGATGTGGATTCATCATTTGGTGATGATAGATCTTCTATAGTGGTTGTGGGTGTCATGAAAATACTCTTGGATCATGATTTTTGTATATAGTGAGAGTACTTTGAAAGTTTTATTTCTATTAAAAGAAGATGCTTATATTCATGTGATTGGAGATGTTGAAATCTTGGATATCCATCGAGGAATCTTGGAGTTTGGCTAAGGTGTCAATTTTATGGTGTCTATTTTGATAAGCTATCCTTGGTTGAGAGGGTGGTTTAGTGTTGTGCCATGGTGAGCTCTTGATCATGTGTTAGAGTATTTACATGATATAGGTGCTCATGGGAGCAAGACACATCCATTGGAGCATGTGATTTCCCTAGAGGATATGTTAGATCATGATGTCATGATGTGCTCCTATATTTTATAGATGTGTAATGGGGTCTTTGTAGTTCTCTTAATATTGATTACATTGATCTTTTATTTGGGAGATTCATGATAGTGTGGTGTTGTATTTGATTTTTAGTATGGATTGATCAATTGTATGTGCTCCTAGATACTTTGAGATTGAGGTGAGACTAGATTTCTCTTAGGAAAATGAGGAACCTGCATCTGTATATGCATGTGATTTTATGATGGAACTTAGAGGAGAATGTTCTTAGAGAGGGCCATTGTGGCTTGGACGAACAATCTCATCCACTACTCTTTGTTTGCAATCATCTAATAGGTATTTCTCACTTTGTTTTAAGGTGCATTATGTGTTATGATTTTTCTTCTCATTGATGTGGATATTGAGCTATGATTTTAAGTTCTTGAGGGCTCATTTGAGGAGTGTTTGGCATGTCATATGGCTTCGATTTATGATGTCATTTATGATGAGTTTAGGAGATTCCATTACTTGTTGATTTCCTAGTTTTGGGAATGGATATAAATGTGATTTTATTTGGTTAGAGAGGCTTACATCCATGTTGGTTATATAAGATTCATATGTTGTATTTGATCTATGAGATCGAATGGTTGGGTTTTGTTAAGGATTTTTAGTTAGATTTGTGAAGGAGGTCTAACTTGGAAAAACTTAGCACTTTGAGATGTTAGCACAAGGAAATTTTATGTGATGATTTCAAATTTTTCTCTCTTTGTTATATGACTACTTCCTAGAGATTCATGTTCAAATGGTTTAGTGTGGTGGACTTTGGAGAGTTATGGTGACTTGTTGTGAGGGAATATGTAATGGTTTTTGTTTCATGTGTGGACCATTATGATTTTTTTTTGTTACTAAATGGTTTTTATTATTATCCATACCTTGGTATGAGTGTTGATTGGTAGACTTGGTATGCCTTAAGCTATTTTTAGATTTTGCATTACACAGTGAAGGAGTTCATGGATATGTATGTTCGTCATTGGGATGTTTTACACAAGGATATTGTGATTATGGTTTATGAGTTGGATGTATTGTTAGCATGAGTTATATTGATGGTTTTGGATACCTTTGGAGGTATGGATGATTGTATGCATTAAAATTTATTGTGTTTGTTATTTCTAGTCATGTGGATTAGTTCCTTAGTTAAAAAATTGGGGCTTTTATCATTACTTAAATTTGATGGTTATGTTCTTTGAACTAGTGCATCTTCATTCAATTAGTGCAATCTTCACCCTATCTTGTTATTTTTCTTTCATATGTGGCATTTTGGAGAATGAGATGATTTCTTGCTTGAGACGGTAGTCACTTTGGATGTTATTGTAGGTATCTTGATGGAGCATGAAATTATGTTGGATATTCATATAGATACTGAAATAAAGAAAAATAGGGTGGGATTGTTGATCAAAAATGAATTCATGAACGATGTACCTATCTTCCTAGTTTCATTCAATATGAGGGTTATGATGTATAAATGAGTAACATAAAACAAACCTAATTGATATAGCAATCAAAAGAAAAGTTTTAAGAGGGTCAAATGTTGTGTACCCATTGCAAAAATTGCTTTTTTGGACATCACTGAGGACTCATTTTCCCTATGGTGAATGGGTCCTAGTTAGGGCTCTGGAAAAATGGTTTCTAGGTTATGTTCTTCAATGTCTACACTCCCAAATTCTATTTGGGCACTATTGGAAACCCGAAAATAAATCCTATAGCTTAGTTTATGTGATTTTGCAACTTTCTTAACAACTTCGACAACTTTGAAAAATTTTGCAATTTTTCTCTCCAAATGATCTTCAACCTAAAACTTGAAATCACACATCAAAGAGAAGAAAAATATTGTTGTATTAGGGAATAGGGGTTTTCCTTGGTCAAACCCCATTTTGGTAATTAAACCTTGAAATGAAATAATGCATGAAAGGAATGATAAATGAACAAAATGCAATGTCACAACTCACCACACCTTAATTAAAACCTTGGATTGTAGATATGCAAAATAGCATGAAGTGACCTTAAGGAATGTAGATCTTGATCATGAACTTTGATGTGAAACAATGCCTTTGAATATGCTTGATAGATCTTGAATGCTACATCAACACATTAGCTCAACAACATGCATGATGCACTAAATCTTTGACATGATGAATGGATCTTGATTGCTGCAATATTCCTTCAATGATCTGCAATTTAATGTCTTAGAAATTCTCTTGAATGCTCTTGATCTCATAAACTTTCTATTAGGATGCTTGCATAAAAATTCTTAGATCTTAATTTATTTTTTTTGCTTGGTAAATAACTACTAAGGGGCAACACCCTGGATTACTTTCAAAAAGAGATTACATAGATTTCATGCTTATTCCAATACTCCACATTTTGAGTGGGAGGAGTGCTTGTTGCATTTCCCTTCATTCTTCTTCTTTTTCCCCTACACCTTCGTCCAACTCTCCTCTGATATGTCACTTCCCTAACCTTCTTCACCACCTCTGATTGCTTGGTCATTCCCTAAAGACATTATTTTTGCATTACCACTGGGTCTACTAAGGCCACTGGATTTTGGGCCCAGTCTCCTTTCAATGTGACTGCATTGGGATTTTTACCCTTTGATGAAGCCTCACTATCCTTAGTTCAATTCACCACTATAGAGGGATAAACCACTGTCATTGGAGTGCATGATGGAGCCAACCTTGTGCCATCATCAGTTTTTGGTGGCTCGTCTAATGCCTCGACATCTTGGTCATCCTTTTCCATCGAGTAGTGATGGGGAGCAACATCTTCCACCAAGTAGCCTGATTCACATGCCTGTGATTTGAGCAGTGTGCAACATCGAAAGGGTAAGCCTTCATAATTGAGCAATTGACACCAATCTATACCTACATATTTCAAGAGGAAATTTGCAAGAAGGTATTTGGTTATGTTTATCTCCACTAAAATGTGAGCATAAGTAGTGTGCAAGAAATTTGAGGAGCCCTCATCCACCTCTAGAAACTTCCCAAATGAACTGCCAATGGCCTCAAAATAGGAACCACGCCAAAACTGAAGAGGGAGATTCGAAAACCTTATCCAGATAGGAAATAAGTCAAAGGATTATGTAATAGGGTTGAAGGAGGGGTGTTAGGGATTTAGCATCAATAGGTGTTGCGTCTTCTAGCTCCATAGATAATCATAAAAAACTATATTCTGATCCTTCATAGATTTGAAGACCACTACAAAGAATCCCCTTGCATTGGGGTAGATCTCTCCATCCCCCTCCAAAATAGGTTTCCAATTCTCTGTAATTCAATCATGCAGCTTTGCAAGGAATGGCCAAAACCCCCTAAATCTACCTACCAGCCCCTTCTTTGCAAAATAAATTACATTTTCCCCCACTTCATAGGAAATGTCCCCCTCGAAGGAAACTGTTGGGGAGGAATATGCACATCAGAGAGCCCTAGGAATCTATCTCTCACCATGATCAACCACCCCCATCTTTGAGCTCACCCTTCGTTCATTGAGCAACCCCCAAATCTGTTGTGGAGATGAATGTTGCACAATCCTAATTCACTTGGGAGATACGGAAGACTGACACCCAACTTCATGCCCTAAATTGATCTCAGATTTTCCATCCACTACATGAAATATTCCATCTCTCATCAAGCCTATGGAGAAAGTTGAATCCCTTCCATCACCCTTCGTAGGCACCCTTGAGTTTGATAGTGTAGAAGATTTCAGCAGCGATGCCATTTTTCTCATATTGACTTGCCCACATTTTATTGCATCTACAAAGGAGAGTTTTGAAGAAGATCTGTCTCCTAAGAGTAGAACCTTGGAGGCTCATGGATATCATGGAGATATACTAGTCGCGCAAGGGTCATTCACACACGCAACTCGTGCACCATTGTTGGTAGTTGAAACCTGTCCAGCCAAGTTATGCATAGTTACGCCCCCAATACAACCATCACCCAAGGACCCCAGAGAAAAGGAGAAACCATCAGTCTACATGCTTCAGTCGGTGCCAAAATACTTCTCCTCACCAGCAACCAAAGCCCTAGAATTCAAAAAATTTGGCAGCGATGCCATTTTTTTTAATTTTATTTAGTTAATACTTAGATCTTAGTTATGAAACAATGTTAAATAGCCTTATATTTATACATATCTTAACATTAAATCCTGAAATTAAAATATCACAAGATGACATTAGACCTTAGGATTTGAAATCATTAAAATGTCGCTAAAACATATCCCAAGGGGGGGTCCTAGGTCTAAGTGAGGACATATTAGCCACATCCTAGCTCACTCAACTAGGACACACTTTAGGAAATATGAAATGTTATGTAAAAATAGGGTCCTAGGACCTAGTGAGGACCCATTCACCAAGTGGAGAATGGGTCCTACGTCACTAACCTAGGACACACACCTTCTAAAATTAAGTGTTGCGTAATATCATTTATGAATGTCAGTTATCCCTTGGAATTTGCAATTAATTTAGGCTTGGATTTGAATTAAAGGGGCCAATTAAGGCATAATTAACCTCAATCAATTAATAAAGCCCTAGACTAGTGTGAAAGTGTAAAGATACACTTTACAACACCCTAAATAAGGCACCATTAATTCTATTTATTCTAAAAGAGCCCTAAACTTAATGTGAATGTGTAAAACACATTACAACACTAAAATCAAGGCAACATTAGGTTCATTTTAATATTAATTATTCATTCCCACAATAAGGAAAAACGAATACTTTTTTTGTTACTATAGAAACATGGTTGAATATCATGCTTTATTTCATTGATTGAGACATATAAAATGTATACAAAAAGTGGGAGGATTTTAGGAAAAGGAGTATTATATACCTTGTATAAGAAAAAAATATTTTCATTATGTAAAATTAATTTTTTTTTGGTTCATCATTAGATATGTGTTTAGCCACATCAAATATTTATTTGGGTCCACATATTGGTTAGATATTTTATATGTGGGTTGCACATTGGAAAAATATTTCATATTGGAAAAAATTACTACTAGAAAAAGTAAAAGTTAGGTTCAATGATTTTGTGCTCTCATTATTTTTCCAATACCATTGTTGTATTTGTATGAGATTGAATCAATAAAATTAAGCACATGCCACTAGTAGAATTTGGCAAATAAATGACTAGCTAACTAAAAAAATTAGTCACAACAACTAAAAATGACTAAATTCTACTAATTTATTGCAACTTAGCTATAAATGAGTAAATAAATGACTAATTTGGTCGTTGACTAAAAATTATTTAGTGATACAAATAAAAATGACTAAATAGTTAGTCATTTATTTAGTCACAATCCATTTGAATAAATAATTTAAGGAATCAATAATATAGCCAACCAGAATACTCTAAAACTTTAATAAACATACCCTAGAACTTTCATCAAAATCCTATTTTCAAGCGTAGCCCGCCATAATGGAGTTTCCATTTTAATAAACATACTCTAAAACCTTCGTTGAAACATTATTTTCAAGCGTAGCCCACCAAAATGGAGAAGTATTTCAGTAAAGAATGACAGAGAATGGTAAGGATATGTGCCTGATAGGAGGCATATGATTCATTGTTGTTTATCTCATTCCTGCTCTGCTCAACAAGGGTTACACTATTCACTCTACTATTTGTAATCCAGGTATTTAATTGACATATATTTGCATAATCTCAAATTACTTTAGATGCTTTTGAAGTATCAATGTATCCTATATAGGGTTTAGAATGATTTATTTTAATTTTAAAAAATAAATAAATGATGTACTTGCCTATGATAAGATAATGTGGAGATCTCCTAAATCTACCCCAACACACTGTCCTCTTTGGAACTATATTCATTACTCTAGTTGCTAGGGTTTTGCATGTGACATCTTTAATATCTTATGACAATGGCTTTTAAATAGATCTCAATCTTTGCTTTAATCCTTATCATGGTAACCCTTGAGTTCCATAATCCACCTTCAATCTCTTCTAAGAATGGTGTCTTAAGCTAGACTACATAGTATGCATATAAAGCAAGTCCTTCATACCTAACATTGTTCCAAACCACCACTCACTACCTTGCTTAAAATGTTGCCTCCATAAGCACAATAACATGTTTTAAAATCATGGTTGCCACTGATTGACCATTAAGGTCACTAATTTCATCAAGATACAATGAGATTTTTGTCTTCAAACTCAAGGCATTATGCAAGATAACATTGTGAATTGTTTGTTGTGTACGATTTGATTTTCTTGCACATTTACTGCTTTGCTAACTTCCTTTAAGACTAGATATTGCACCCTCAGTTGCAATCTCAAACATCTCACTCATTGTCACTTGAAGATTCATTTCATGAGAATCCTTCTATAAAATCAAACTATGCCCTATAGACTACCTACTTACTTACTACAGGGGACTCATTTTTTCATGGTATTGTGGGTCTTAAGATCCTTCAACCTTATTGTCACTACTTCACAATCCACAAGGTATTATTCACTATTCTCCCATCTTTGATGAGTCTCAAAACATTGCTAAAACATGCAATCCACTACCTCCATTATACAATGGATAAGAAGAAACATTGAACCTGTGATTACCACTGTTACTTCATTTGGATAGTCATTCCCTAATTGCATTTTCCTTGTCTAACACTACCAAAAGCATTTGAAAAGACCTTAAGGTTAGCAAGGGGGTAAGGAAACTCACTGTTAAAAACTCCACTTTAGTATGCAAGGTTTGAGCTTTATTATCTTGTCACCGCTTGGCCTCTTTGTGACTATCACACCTCAAGTGACTATCATTCTTCTTACCATAGATTACATTTACAAATGTCACTGAGCTACATAGTGTGCTTGTTATTGGATACATTATTTAGATTGCAAGATTTTGTTATTGGCTATAATGTCTCAATCTTTCTAGTATTGCAACCTCACTAATCTGCTAGAGTTATGGTTTATGTTTCTATGGAGGCCTAGGGTATGTATCCTAGCCATGCTCTTACCAATGCTTTTGTTGGTATTAAAAAGCAACCTTAAATCTTGGGTCAAAAAATTAGCTATCCTAACAGGGTTGTGGTATGATCTTGGATTGTATCCTAAAGTGCGTGGGAAGCTTGTGTTTGATCATTAAGGTATGTAAACATTATCAGGGAAATGTATCCAATATAACATGCATCTTGCTTTAATACTTTCCATAATGGTTATTAGTAGATCACATTATTATAGTTTGTGGTAAACCAAGATTGCATTCAAGCATGTAACAAACTTGGTTTGCAGTTTAAGTTGTACACTTTAAGTAACATTCATAAGGTTTAGAAAGTCTTGATCACTCTCTAGAATAGTCCATTAAACATACATTGTGCTTGAATGCACTATATAATTGATATAACACAACCACTTTGCATATCAACCAGAGTTATAGGCTCTTTATTGCAACAAGAGGTAATTGCTCTTGGATCATGCTATCATTACATCATAACCTATTAAACTTGAGTCAACCTAAATGCACACAATGATGATTGACACGTAATTGTGATGGCAGTGGTTTGTACAAGAATTGTGCTCATATGAGTGCCTCAATTTCGATTGCAACATAGCCACATTAAACTTGGGTCACACATGAATGCATCATGTATTTGTTATAGGCACTTATAGCACAACTATGCCACATGACCAATAGAGTTATGGATCACATAATTACAGTCACAAGAATTTTTTCCTCGATTGTGCTCTTATGGCGATTCCATTACCATTATAGCATAACCCTTTGGACTTTATTGCTCAAATCCTTACATTGCTTATTTTCTCTTTGGATGGGTGGCTTCATGCATTTTTTGTGATTTATACAGCTTTTGTTTTGATAGTAAATGACATCAGATTCTTTCTGAAGGTGAAATGATTTATTAATTATTGTTTTATGATGATTTTGAGTTTTCTTTAGAAGGGGTTAATATGTGACATTTTTATGTGTAAGAAGAATAGATTGTGATGCAATGTCCAGGTATGGACGGTTCAAGAAAAATTGGATTGCTATCGGTGTCATAACCAGGTTGGAGAATATTTTCAGCTAATCTAAAATGCTTCCAGGTGTTTTCACTAGGAAGCAGAACCTGAGTGTAGGAATTTTTGAATATCCGACAAAGGAAATTCCTTTATTCTAAAGATAAACTCATAAATCTACTGGTCTAATTGGACATCTGACTTGACTTCTTTAATATCCGATAGAAAAAGTGTGTACATTCTAAATATAAAATCATAAATCTATTGGAACAATTTCAGATCCAATTTGAGGTAGTGAAGCTTCGACAAAGGAAGTTCCTACATTTTAAAGATAAAATCATAAATTTTATTGGTCCAATTTGAGTTCATGAAGCTCCAACAGAGAAAGTTCCTACATTCTAAAGATAAAATCATAAATCTTATTGGTCCAATTTGAGGTCCAATTGTAAGGATTCGTCTTTTTAATTATACTTTCTGACATTTGGCTTGATACAAATTGTTACTTTAGAATTATGGTATTGCTTTTCTTCTAATGTTTTCAACCCTCATTTCAGGGAAGAGCTCAGAAGATGGTTCCTTCAGATGCAAACTACACTTTTCCGCTATAGGCTTCATCTAAAAACACCAGAAGCTCAGGTACAATTGAGTTTGAAGTGAATTGCACTTAGTATTTTATGCTAATATGGATATGTTCTAGCCTGTAGTTAATTTTCGTAGCATAACAGATAGGATAAATGGTTGTTCATATACCATTGTTTCAATTTCTAAATTGCTATACCTTATTCTAGGAGCAAATCATAGGGGGAGTCTATACATAAGACACCATTGTTTCAAATTCAAAATTGTTGGCTCTTTCACAATTGTTTGCTTCATTTATTTAAGACAGCCTGCTGTATAGAAGATGCTCTCAAAATCATAGTAAAATCCTTTATTTCAAGATGACTATTTAGAATCTTTCCCATCATAACAATGAACAAAAGCATTAGTCATTAACCTGAACTTTGCAAGAGTTTCATCAAATTCTACTTTTCCACTCTCTTTTCCATTCTGAATTTTATTCCCAATTTCATCCATGAAGAACTTCCTTAGCCTGTAGATCTTGATGTTAGCCATAACTTTACTAGGTGTCGAGGATAGCTTCTAGTTTTTACCCAAGCAACAATTGACAAAATTCGGCCTTACCAGATCAAAATCTGGTAAGGCTAAATTTTGTCAATTGTTGCTTGGGTAAAAACTCGAAACTATCCTTGACACCTGGTAAATTTATGGGTAACATCAAGATCTACAGGTTGAGGAAGTTCTTCATGGATGAAATTGGGAATAAAATTCAAAATGGAAAAGAGAGTGAAAAAGTAGAATTTGATGAAACTCTTGCAAAGTTTTGGTTAATGACTAATGCTTTTGTTCATTGTTATGATGAGAAAGATTCTAAATAGTCATCTCAAAATAAAGGATTTTACTGTGATTTTGAGAGCATCTTCTATACAACAGGTTGTCTTAGATGAAATAAATGAAGCAAACAATTGTGAAAGAGACAACAATTTTGAATTTGAAACAATGGTATATGAACAACTATTTAGCCTATCTATTATGCTACAACAATTAACTATAGGTTAGAACATATCCATATCAACATAAAATAGCAAATGTAATTCACCTCAAACTCTGTTGTGGTAATTGCTTTGTAAGGAATTTTGCACTCCATGAACATTCTCGGTGCACATCAGTATGTCGGTTATTATCTCTATCTCCTATGTGATCAAAAGAATAGTGAAGTTCATTGCATAACTCATGACCATTTTGTAGTGCTATGATTCAGTGCTCTTTTACTTCTTACTCACCGTATTCTTAATCACCATGTGCAAATGACTTAGAGGACAAATCTTTGTCACCATTTGACAATAACTTTCATTGTTTTTGGACTGTTTGTTATGATTCAATCACCGTTTGAAAATGTTCTTCCTTTCTCAAACCTATAAGACAGAGGACAATTCACAGTTTGCAACTCTCTAACAATGGTAAATAGATACAGTAAAGATATTTAAAATTTTAGAAGTGAATTTTTTTTTGAATTGTTAAAGCCTATTTATTAGTTTTATAACTTAAAATTATTTAAACTATTTGAATAGCTAAACTTCATATTATAAATCTTTAAAGTACAATAGAATCGGGTACTTAAAATTGTTACAGAGAAGTTGAATGAAAATTAGTAAATTACCACTGATTTAGCTTTTCCCTTTGTGTGTTTACAGGGTTATTTCTTCCAACATTTGTTAGGCCTATTTTGGATTATATGGAAACAACAAATGCAGCTCCACATCCAGGTCTAAATGAGGTGATGACCCATCCTTCTATGATGAAGTTTGCAGTATACACCCAAGAATAGATCTAAAAATATCAGATTTTTAAACCTTCAAATCTTTGAGATCATTGCAAATTTGATTTGATTTTTGTACAGCTGGACAAATCTAAAAAATTGTTGCTTGAAAATGATGTAAATGAAAATGTTGTTTGTTCAGAATAATCTAAGAGTAGTATTTTTCACTTGCAATTTTTTTTTTGTCTACGTTAAGATAACCATTAAAATTATCATTTTATTAATCATAATATTTCATTGTATATTTGTATTTTGTTAGATTGTATTGGATAGTTAATGGTTAAGTTTTTTTTTTTAAAAAAAAAAATCAGCATAATATACTTTCCATGTACTTCTTTTCATCACTTGTAAATCTAATTTTTTGTTACTTTTTGTGATCATAAAAAATAGAGATGATTTTAGTCTCTGTGAAATATTTTCATGCATGTTTGAGATCTCTACAAGGTGATGAAAAAGGCCCTAGGATTTGGTAGGGTTTTGAGTATCCTTATTGTTTTGATGGTAATGTTGTCACTAAGTTCTCTCCTTGCCCAAATACAGTCACCTGAGAAACTGCCATGATGCTCTTGACTGTAAATTACTTTGTTCTCCCTACCTTCTCACTACAAGTTTGATTCTTCAACTCTACCAACTTCCCTTCCATCTTAGTTTCTTTTCATGCTCTTACATCTATTCTCTTATGAATTTATTCGTATGACTCTGAAAGCTATCACTAGGTCTATTATGACTGTTAGGTCTTTGAGGGTATATGATTTTCTACTATGAACTCTTGGATTGTCATACTTTTGATGACAATTCTCCAAGGATATTTTCTCACTGACTTAACTCTTTGTATATTCTCCATTATGCATTGAAAATTCATGGTTTCTAGTTAACTATTTATTGGTGTAACCATTGCCATGTTTCCTGGGACTATCATCCATATAGGATAGTTTCCTTATAGATCTGAATGCAATTTAAAAGGTTCCCATCAATATTGAAAAGTTTCATAAGACTATTGTGTCAAGGTAGTAGATGGTCGTGACAAGTTTCATAAGACTATTGTGACAAGTTTCATAATGCTGCCATACCACAAGAGCCAAGAAAACATGGTGTGGTGTAGCAGTAACATCCCACATTACCACGAAGGCCAAGCAATAAATGTGCGGTATGGCGGTAACTCAACTACTTCTCCTGCATCCCCACAAGAGCCAAGAAGACACGGTGTGGTGTAGCGGTAACATCTCGCATTACTGCAAAGGCCAAGCAATAACGGTGCGATGTAGTGGTAACATCCCGCATTACCGTGAAGGCCGATCAATAACAGTGTGGTGTAGCAGTAACATCCCACATTACCGTGAAGGTCGAGCAATAATGGTGTGGTGTAGTGGTAACATCCCGCATCACCACTAGGATCATGTCAAAACAATGTGGTATTGTGGTTAAACTATAAAAAGAAATATCACATTTTTTTGAGACATTTTTTGAAACAATTTTCTTGCCTTATGTATATTGCTTCCACATTTTCATGTATGTCTAGCAAGGCACTTATAACTACAACATATGAAAAAAAAATCCCTACTGTTATGCTTTGATGGATGTCCCTTCGTTATTACTGGATATCTGATGCAGTGCACATTATTATAGTGTAAGCCTATTTTTCAATTTTTTTCATTTAGCATCACCAATATTCTCCACAATAACATTGTCCCTATTTAAAATGATGGAAATGGTTCACATCTCTTAGAACAATTTCCCTTGCAACAATCTTGGAGATGAATTTAGATGCAGTGTGAAAATCATAACATACTCGAAGGTTCTTAACAACTCTAATAGTTGTACCAGGGGCCATGTTTAACAAACTAAATGCAAATGCTAACTTTTCACTATGGTGGAAGATAAATGATTATTTTTTCTTCTATTCCACAACATTGAGTAAAAGTATTGTATCTGGAAATACCCTACTGCCTTCATTTTCCAAGCCAATTTCTCCAATTTTCCATAGATTTAGACTATGTTTGTGGATGTGATTTGTCTCCTACACAAAAAATCATGTACCATTTTATGCCCTTTAATCCAACTACATGCAGGTATCTTTTTAATTCCTCTATCTTTCATCAATCTCCTTACTATTTGAACCTCTCCACACCTACCTGCTTCTACACAGATGTTTTAGAGAACATAAGTTGCAACATTTTTAGGATCCAACTAAAAAAGCAGTGTTATTGGAATACTCAGCCTATATTCATATATATATTATCCACATAAACAAAAGGTTTAACTGGTAGCTTAGTAATACTGTTAAGGGTGCCCTCAAGATAGCTAACATGGGCACAAAGGTCAGCCATGCACACTTAATGATCAACTATATATGTAATGCAATAAGGGTCACTGACGTGTGAAGTATGTGCAACCCTCATCCACTAAATCTACATGACTACATGCATCTAGAACATAGGAAAAGCTTACAATGTCGGTGTTCCAGAGTGCTTCATTAATTCAAAGATTTTGAGAGCTTCCTTGCAAAATCCATTTTGTGCACATTCTACAATCATATCATTTCATTCCATGAGATGACATCTCTTTGAGGAATTTTGTCAAACAATTCACTTTGTACTACATTTTAGTGTCAAATCTTTAGTAATTATGGTTAGTTTCATTACATTCAAATTTTGAATTTTGGGAAATTATATATAGTAAATAGATTGATGGTTGTTTGGATAGTGAAATTAGCTCTCTTAGAAATTAACTGAAATATCTATAAGGATTATTTTAATTAAAGAGGATTTTGTGGTTATTTTTGTAACAATGATTTTACAGTGCAACTAGCTTGCTATTTTCATTCAAGATACAAGTCATCAAAATCAAGCACATACCAAGAAGATGGTACTCTACTTCTAACCCTCAACCTCACTTTAGTCTATTTACATGTGGACATTAAGGAAGTTGGTAAAAAAGTAATATATATCATTTTTTGTTTGTGAAGGAGAATCCTATGAGATTCAATATGGCAGTGGATCAATATCCGATTTCTTAAGTAAAGATGATGTCACAGTTGGTAAACTTGTTGTGAAACATCGAGTTAGTAATTTTTGGATGTTAAGGCTTCCCAGTTGGATATCAAAGATATTTTCTCATCAACTTAATTTGGAATTTATGTATAAATGGATTCTTCCATGGTGCAGGTCTTTACTTAGACAGCACATGAACCAGGGTTGAAATTTTTGTTGTCTAATTATGTCTGATGGCATTCTTGGGCTTGGTTTCTAGGAAATTTCTGTTGATAATGTTGTTCCAGTCTAGTTAGTGTTGATAGCCTTCATTCTATAATGTCAAGTTCATTCTATAATTTGATCATATCACCTTTCTTAAACTTTGAACAAGGTTCTAAAACCAAGGATTCAATATGCATATTTCAGGCCTATGTTGAACACTTTGTTTAAGGCATTTGTTGACAAGCCTACAAATTATTAATTGATTTATCTTTTTGTTGTGTTTGTACTTTTGTAAGCTTGCAATACATAATTCACTTTTATTCTTTTTGAATTGAGACTAATAGTAATTTTGTTGGTTGTATTGAGGCACAACTTCATTCATGGCAAAAAAGGAAATACCCCGTTGCTAATATCAGATGGTGTTGGGAATAGGATGCCATTTAATTGCAATCCTAAACATATTTCATGTATCTCCTAAGTCCTTGGAAAGTGTTACCCAACGCTAGGACTAGAAAGAGATTAAATTTAAATGAAATGAACATGTAAATTGTCATTTGTAATTAATTCTAAATGATGGGAACATGTGGGCATGCCCAAGAAGAGCTCCTACAAAATAGGAGCACATGGGACACCCACATGGAAGGTGGAACTCACCTTGAGTTAAGTTAACTATTTGGAGAAAGATAGCACTTAAGTAATGCATGTAAAGATCCTAGAAGTTAGGGATTAATGTTTACATGCATGAAGTTCAGCTCAGTTCAGTTCAGTTCAATTTAGTTTAATTTAGTTTAGTTATCTTTAGTTGCATGTAGTTAGTTTTAGTTGAATGCTAGTTTACTTTAGTTGACTTGTAATGCATGACTAATAACTTGAGTTACATGACAAATAACAGGTGATACATTCAGTTAAGTGGGGATGATCAATCATGCATCTTGTTTGCATGAATTGATAGAGAGATGTTTCAGTTAACAAAGATTGACTTAGACCCACCTTGGGTGCCCGAGTTGGCATCTTAGAGTTAACACTTTTGCATGATAAGATATTTTATAAGGCTAAGTTAAGTGGGCCCATTCTTGGGTGCCAACCTTGAGGAGAAGCTTACAAGATATCTTTGTAATCAACATTTAGTTATGACTTCAATTTTGGATGCCCAAATTGATGAAGGACTTGGTTTGACATTGTTTTTCACGGAAGAACTCTACTTGCAAAGAATAGGTGTAGGTTTTGTGAAATAAGCTTTATGCTTTGTAATTGAAAACTCTTTGGAGTTTTCAAGGCTCATAATTGTCTATTTATTGCAGCAAGTTCAAGAGAGTTTGATCAGATTTTATTGCAAGTTGTGAAGAAGAATTGTTGAAGGTAAAAGAAGCATCTCAAGCAAGGATTGATAAAGAATTATTGTAATCTTGTTATAAGGTTAAATAATACAATCACTATTGATTCTGGTGGTGGATTTTTTTCCCAAAAGGGTTTCTCCATAGTATATGTTGTGTCACTTCTATCTTCTAGTCTTATTCTTCTACAAACTTCTATCTACTTCTACAAATGGTAAAAAGAATCTAAACAGATAATCATCTACAAAGAATTTGTAACAAAGAACATTTATTTATATCTATAGTATAATAGTTATACAAGTTTTAAAGCTACATAATTACCTCCATTTTCAACATTTGGTATTAGAGCTAACGGCTGGGGTAGACTTTGGGATGACTTTCTCTTAAAATTTTGAAGGTTTTTTGGTTGTAGTGGGAGCTTTTACTATTGTGTTATTTCTGATTTTGGAAAATAAGTTTGTTACAATGAGTTTTAATTCTCGTTTAGATATTGAAAGATTCAATGGATCTAATTATGAGATGTGGAAATTAAAAATGAAGGATCCCCTTGAAGAGAGAGATCAGTGGTTAGCTATTGGTAATTAGACAAAGTCACCTACAACGATGTCAGATGAGGATTGGGCTAAGCTTGATAAGAAGGAAAGAGGGACCATAAGATTATGTTTTGCTGATGATGTTTTCTTGAATATTTCAGAACAAACTCCTGCATATAAGTTGTGGAAGAGAATAGGTGATATCTATCAAACCAAAAGTCTTACTAATAAGTTGTATCTGAAAAGACAATTGTATTCTTTAAAGATGAAAGATAGTGATTCTATTGCAAATCATTTGAATGCTTTTAATTTGATTCTAAGTCAGTTAGCATTTGTAGATGTAAAGCTAGAAGATGAAGATAAATGCATTTTGTTACTTTGTTCTTACCAGAATCTTGGGAAAATCTAATTGTTGCTATCAGTGGTAGTGGTGCAGATCTGAAGATGGACAATATAATTCCTACTCTCTTGTCAGAGGAGATGAGGAGGAAGTCTAAAATGGATATCCAAGATGCCTTGTTTGTAAAAGGTAGGCCTGAGAAAAAGGAACCTAAGGGAGACAAGGAAGGAAAGGGTAAGTCTGAAGGATGGAGTAAGGTAAAGTGTTGGAACTATGGGAAACCGAGACATGTGAAGAAGGATTGTAAGAACAAGAAAAAGAGTTATGATTCTTCTACAGAGGAATCCTTAGATGACAGTAATCATGCATTGATCATTTCATGTAAAAATGTTAGTCATGACTCTTTGCTTGATGTTAAAGAGTGATCTTCATGAAGAGGATGGTAGTCATGATGCCATGTGTAGCTCATACCATAGTTTAGTGGGAGTTGTTGGCAGTGACGTGGATGCATCATTGGTATGGTTATCTTCATGTGATTGGGGATATATTTTTTCTTGGTTTAGAGTGGTTGCTATTATTCCATGGTTTACTCTTGGTACATGTTTAGAGTTTGGCATGGTACTTGTTCTTTTGAGACTAGGGTGTTTATGTATGTTATGATCCATGTGATCTCCTTGGAGGAGATGGTTAGATCATGTTGTCATGTTTATGTTCCTGATTCATGATTTGATCTTTGAAATTTATCTTGTGTAGTTCTCTTATATATTGGGTACATTAATTATTTGCTTGATTATTTCATGATAGTGCTATGTTGCATTTTGAGTTTGGCATGGATTGGTTGGTTATAGGTCCTCATGGATACTTGGAGAAATAGGTGAGGCTTGAGTTCTCTTATGGTAAGAGATATACGTTGGAATGGTTACTTGTAAGAAAAGATTTTTCAACAGTAAAGACTAAGAATCCTACACCTTGGATGGATGTGAGTTCAACACACTCGGTGGTTTCACATGCCTCCAAAGAGGCAATTTGGTTATAGAGACTTGGGAAAGGTATTGGTTTTAAATGCAAGTTAAACTTGAATGTGATAGTCAGAGTGCTATTTGTTTAGCCAAAAATCCTATGTATCATGCTCGTACTAAGCATGTTGATGTTCAGTATCACTTTGTGTGAGAAATGGTTGAGAGTGGGAATGTATTTTTTGAGAAAGTTGACACTTTGATTAATGTTGTAGATTATCTTACGAAACCAGTTCCTACAAATAAGTTCTCTTGGTTTTGAATATTAATCATTTGCTTGTAGCTTCATGATTATGCAGGTTGCATTTGAAGTTGGCATGGCTTGATTAGTTGGTGCAGGAAGGCCATTGGCCTTGAGTCTTGTACTTGATTTATAATAATGATTCCTTTTTTAGAATAATTGCAATGTATAATGTCAAGTGGGAGAATATTGGGAATAGGATGTCAATTGCAATCCTAAACATATTTCATGTATCTCCTAAGTCGTTGGAAAGTGTTCCCCAACACTAAGATCAGAAAGAGATTAAATTCGAATAAAATGAAAATGTAAATTGACATTTGTAATTAATTCTAAATGATGGGAACATGTGGGGACACCCAAGAAGAGCTCCTACAAAATAGGAGCACATGGGGCACCCACATGGAAGGTGGAACTCACCTTGAGTTAACTGTTTGGAGAAAGATAACACTTCAGTAATGCATATAAAGATCCTAGAAGTTAGGGATTAATGTTTACATGCATGAAGTTCAGTTTAGTATTACTTCAGTTAAGTATCAATTCAGTTCAGTTCAGTATAAGTTCAGTTCAGTTTAGTTCAATTCAGTTCAGTTTAGTTCAGTTTAGTTCAGTTTAGTTCAGTTTAGTTTAGTTCAGTTCAATTATGGTTCAGTTATCTTTAGTTGCATGTAGTTAGTTTTAGTTGAATGCTAGTTGACTTCAGCTGACTTGGAATGCATGACTAATGACTTGAGTTGCTTGACAGATAACAGGTGATACATTCAGTTAAGTGGGGATGATCAATCATTCATCTTATTTGCATGAATTGATGGAGAGATATGTTTCAGTTAACAGAGATTGACTTGGAACCACCTTGGGTGCCCAAGTTGGCATCTTGGAGTTAACACTTTTGCATGATAAGATATTTTATAAGGCTGAGTTACGTGGGCCCATTCTTGGGCACCAACTTTGAGGAGAAGCTTACAAGATATCTTTGTAATCAACGTTGAGTTAGGACTTCAATTTTGGATGCACAAATTGATGAAGGACTTGGTTTAACATTTTTTTTCATAGAAGAACTCTACTTGCAAATAATAGGTGTAGGTTTTGTGAGATAAGCTTTATGCTTTGTAATTGACAACTCTTTGGAGTTTTCAAGGCTCATAATTGTCTATTTATTGCAGCAAGTTGAAGAGAGTTTGATCAGATTTTATTGTAGGTTGTGAAGAAAATTGTTGAAGGTGTAGACATGTTAAAATTACATCATGCATAATCATATTCCATTCATCCAATAAATCGGACTTTATTTAAATCAAATCCAAATCATACATTTTCCATCATTTTCTGATTTAAATAAATCAATTATCAAAGTCTTGAAAGTCAAATCATATAATCAACATTAAATCAGCATGATCATCATCTAATCCTAATCTAATGCTAATCACATCCCACTTGCATTATCTAGACCTAGCCACTTGCACAATAAATCAATTTTATTGATTTATTAAAACCTCATTTTCTTTCAACATGACAAGTCAAACAGGGCATTTATTGCTGTTTTTCCTTGTCCCCCTCTCAACATTTATTGCAAATTTGAATTCAAAATTTCCCCCTCTTGGGCACTCTTCCCAAATCTTGCACACACATCCATCAATCACATGATGACAAGTGTCCTCAATTCATTGGCTTGTTTTTGATCCCACATTGGTCCCTCTTCAACATTTGGCATTTTGAAAATCTTTAAATACAAGCATCATCCTCAAGCAAATCCTTCAATCTCCACAATTTCATCCAAAAAGCATATGCAAAGTTACTCTCCTTGAGAACTAATTTTGCTCATCATTTCCATCTTATCATCATCATCTAAGCTTTCAATCAAGGATTGGGAAAGGGTCACTAGCACATGTGACACCAATCCAATATGGGATAGATTGGTTTCATGTTTTTCTTTATAGGATTTTATGTATCTTGTTATTAGATAGCATTTTAAAACATGTTAGATATCTCATATGGATGTTGAATGGTGCTTATTGCTTGGAAACTAATCATGTTTGTATATGTTAGTTACTAACGATTTGCAGATTTCGATGTCCAGTCGTATGTGGGGCATTGGTAATGGTTTCCAAATCTGTAATTAAATGCTCACCCAGTAGGAATTAAGTTGTCAAACCAGCAAGTGATCCCCACCGACCTGTATCTCTTTCTTATTTGTGGTGTTGCACGAATGATAACCCGTCTCTCCTCAGCGTACGAGCCTCTAAGTTGATTTAAAATGTGTGGAATCATAAGTATAAAGTCTAGTTTTCAGGAGTCAACCCCAATCTCATTTGAATAGGCAGTCTAGTATGGTGCGTGGTAGATATTTGTATCATTTATTCACATTTTCTGCTACATAAAGTGGAGAATAGTAATTCACATGTCAGACACGTAGGATTAAGTGTAGAAACTTAATGGTCGCCTGGTCCTCAAGATCTTATATACTGATTTTACACGTGACACATTTGTACGCCTATGCATTTCAACAAAGGGTTGTTTAGAATTTTAATTGCTGAAAGTTTATACGTTAAAAATTAATACTGTTGTGGTGAACTTATGCGAATTATATGCTGACTGACTTTTATGTTTAGCTCTACGAATATATGTTGGTCTGTCAAAATATTCTAGTGCGAGATTCTGCAACTAGAAGAAGAAAGATCTCTGGGTACTTGGTTCTCTGTGGGTGCGACTGTCAAGTGGAGCAAAAACCCTTGTAGTTTCTGCATTATAATCAAGCTTCTGACATATCCTAGTGTGACAGTGTGCCTGATACCTAGACCAGCTGATAGGAGGCCCGAATTCACACTAAGTCATTATCACCTGTTTTAAATGTTTGGGGAATGGTGCATTCAAAATCTTCATACTTCTTCTAACAAATGCTTTAAAGATCTCTGGTAAAATAACGTACTGCTTTAAAGTCTTCACACTGTTTTCTATCAGCTCAACCACGATTCTATTGAGAGTTATGTTTCCTTCTACCAAACGCCAACTATGAGTTTTAATGTGGAAGCATTGCTGCGAAATAAGTCATGATATTGCAACGTAGAAACTTAAAGACACTCGTGTGAAAAGAGAAAAAAACGAGATGGTGAACACAACTCTGACATTTAAGGCAACAACTACGTAGATATAATAGCTGGAAATTATTAAAGTCTGATGCATATATGTCATTAACACTTTGAGATTTTCCTGAATCTTCTGGATTGCCCTCAGAACCAGCAACGCATCTTTTCTTTCAAGTCTATTCTTGTCTCGTTATTGATGTTGTTGTTTGATCTTTCTTTTGCGTGGTCTCTCACAAAAGTTTCCTTCATAATTACTAAGGCTTGTCGGAAGTATATCTAATCATTCAGGGGTTAAAAAATAGACTATGTGGAGGTTTTCTTGATAAATTTGGCAGGAAAAATGGTGATTTGGTGGGGTAAGGATCTGTTTTCTTCTTTTTTCTTTAAAAAAAAAAAAGAAATCTCTCTCAAAAGGATCTGCCACTTATCCTTCTATAAATGTTCAGTGCATTCTTATTTATTGTAGGATAATATTCAAGACATCATCATAATTCTTTCTTTTTTTTGCTTGATTTGGCCTCTTAAGCATGATTTAATCCTTGATTCGGTCTTTGCAGGTCAAATGCATCATCTTGAATAAATTCCCACTCCAAATTTTCCATTGATCCTAAATAAAATCACCATAAAATAACTCGTGTATCTTAGCAATTTTGCTTTTTTCTTTTATATAAGGCATACATAACTCCTATTTGTGGTGATAATAGGTACAAAAGCAAACGAAGGTACAAGCGAAGGTACAAGCGAAAGGTGAAAGGTACAAAAGGGAAACAAAGACTAACGAAAGAGGTACAAACAACGAAGGCGAAAAGGTGCAAAGCAAAAGAGGAGGAGGATTTTTGTTTGAAAACACAATGTGTTTTTTAACACTTTGATTTTTTTGATCAATACTACTTCACGAAAGGAGGGAAATGTTTTTTTGAAAACACAATGTGTTCTTTAACACTTTAAGTGTTTGATCAACACTTCACGAAATTGTTTTCCTTTTCGTTTTAGAACATTAGTTTTCAATTGGGGCTAAAACGAACAATTTCATTTTCATTGCAAAGGGCTTAAAACGAACCTTAGAACAAACTTACTAGATTTCGTTTTGGTTTAAAATTGAACAAGGCAAACTTCACACTTGATTTTGGTGCTTAAAATGAAGTCATCATTGCTTTGAGGCTAAAACGAACAAGTGCTTGATTGTGTTATTTTGTCTTTTGAGTGCGTATCCTCTCCCCTTGCGCTTCGTGCGATCTAGGGTGCAAGAGAAACACTCAAAATACATTTTATTGCTTTGAAACACTTCATTTTGGGCTTAAAAATTGAACAATCTTGTGCGAGTGTGAGTAGGGGCATTTTCGCGTACATTCTCGTTCTTTGTGCCATCAAAGAATCGATCGAGTTACGGATTGTGTCTTTGCTCGCTTTTGTTTATCTTAGAGGGCCTGCCTTGGGGAAAAAGTACTCACCCAAGCGACGACTCAACCGGTAACACTCTAAAGCCAAGAGTATTTCCAGCCGGGATATAAATGAGGATTTTGGTTAAACGCCATAATCACGCGGTTGGCTCCGACAAGATGGATCCGAAAGGGGACTCTTGCCACGTTGGGTCAACTCCTACGAACGGAAAGTCCTTACTAGAACCTATGTGTTAGATTTTTCCAAAAATCCTTAATCTGTTTGTTGGTGCAAGAACGGTCGTTCTGAAGCCGCCCCACAATTTTACGGCTTTTAGTAGAGATGGAAAGCATGCCATGGGAGTTTCATGGGTGTTGATGCTTGGCTGCCCCGTATAAGTGAGTGCCGTGGAGGGGAGCCAGTGGGGTCAAGCATCTAACCATCCGCTAAAAGTAGGCGTAGCTGGACTTGTCCAAGTGGGGACTCAACAAGCATTGTCTATCACATCCATAGGGCTTGTAATTATTTTTTGTTTGAAAACACAGTGGGTATTCGAAAACATTTTGCAAACAAACACTTAAACATGATCATGCAAATTTCAAACCCCTTTTGATAGAGCAAATACCTTTTGAAAAATTTAAGTGTTGTTTCCTTCCCTTGGGATTATGTCCTTAGAGGTTTCTCATCACTTGAATTTATATCGTCATTTGCTCTAACTAGGGTTAACCTAGGAAATCCCTTTGCCTCAATTTCTTGGAACTCCCACACAACACTTTGTGGGAAGAAAAGGAATTTAGACATTGGACATCTTACTTTGAAACATAATCAAGAAAGTGTGTTTGTGGTAAAAGGAATACACTAAGCAAAGATAACGAATTGGACCCCATACATGTGCTTGATATATCTTGGTCATATTGGTCTTTTGATTGCTCTTAGAGAAAAGTGTGTTCTTCAATACCTTGGCCTAGTAAACAAAGTCTCTCTAAGTCTCTTAGGATCATCAAAACTTTCATCTATCTTCCAAACATTCATCAATCCATCTCACCAAAACAACTTTAGATCTTTGCAAACATCATTCTAGACTTAGGCACATCATCGAAACCAAAGTCAATTGTTTAATTAGGTGTGTGGGAATGCATCCTTTCTCATACATCTAATTGAATTAGCAAACCTTTTGAATAAGTTCATCCTAAAGATAACATCCAACATCTTAGGGTTTACAAGTTCATCATCCACATCAAACAATCAAAATCAAAATCCCTAAGTCTAGCATTGATTCAAAGTTCCTAAACGTTCATCACTCATATCATCCACCTTTCATCCTCCATATCACCATTGGTCCTAAGAATCTTAGAGGTCACTTTCGCAATAAGGTCATAACACAAGAAGAACATGGAATATAAACTTGATCCATACATCTTGGGTAATCCAAATCAGTTGAATCTTCAAAGCCTTGCAATGCCTATCAATTATCAAAATCCATGCATAGGATCATTTCCTTCGACAAATGTCAATGGTACAACAAGTGTAGGTATGCCCAATCTGAATTTTGGAACACATCTCCCCATGATAGATTTCAATCAAAGTCCAAACTTACAAGTCTATCCTCCAAACAATCAATACATGAGTCTTCAAACGAGCAACATCATTCCACCAAATCCCTACAAACCAAATGTGGATGTACCAAATGCATTTTTTCGAAACATGAATCCTAACTCGGAAACCTTTGGAAAAATGATTCCCAATACCAACATTGTTCATCCTATCATGCCAAATCAGAACATTATCCGAAGTCAATTTTCCCATAATCCCATTCAAAAATCGCAAGCATGCATGCCAAAACTACTTGAACACAAGCCAAATCAACTATCTCAAGTGAGTCAAAATCAAAATCAAGAACAAATTTGGCGAGATCAAATTGCAGAACTTTCCAAAATAGTTGAGGCATTGCGCCAAGGAAAATCTCCACCACCATGCCTGCATGTTGTGGTTTAGGGCCCACCCACCAGCGCCAATCCAATCCACCCCGTCAATCATAATGTCAATCAAGCCATCATGTCCGATCCTTTGAATATACCATCGACATCCACCAATGGATGGTATCTAATCAAAACAACAACATTGATCCCAAATCAAAATCTGATGATCTCCCAGGGCCTGTATCACATAGAGTCAATCCAGCCATCACTATTCCTTCAATCATTCCAAACACCACTATCACTCCCATCACATCTCAACCCCTCACTACCATGATCGCTCCGAGCGTATCTCAAACACTTGTCACTACATCCAACACAATTTCAATCCCACCACCATCACCATTGCGACTAAGCCAAGTAAGCAATTACAATGCTTCATTCAAAGCATACCAAAAATTGCTCCAACAATATCAAACAATTCGGCAAGCGCCTATAGCCACGCACGCTTCTCAAGCTTCACAGCAAAATCCAAATATCGAGCATGCGGCTGCAGCAAGCAACAAGCAACACAAGCTCAACAAAGGTACAGCAATCCTCTCAAGTTGCTAGAGCCTCTAAGCTACCCAACCAACGAGCACAAGCCACAAAAGATAACAACTATTGAAAACAAGGATCAAGATCAATCCATCACTGAGCACACGTTTACTTCATCCAATGATCAAATCGACATATGTCAAGGGTCACTTTTGAATCATGATCAAAATCCACCAACAAAATTCGAAAATGAGCCAATTCAAGAAATCTCAACATCACTTGATTCTATGGTTGAAGACATTCACAATATCTCCACCGTAATTGTCGAAAACAATGATCAAAACCTCTCCATCGAGGAGCACATTGAAGATATATCTACACAAACCGATGATCAACTCACCATACATCAAGAGCCACTTTTTAGTGATCTCTTTCAAGGAGTGTTAGGACTATTTGATCCAATTGACATAATGCATGATCCATTGACCAATGATCATATTGAAAATGTCTCTACATTGCCTTATGAGTTAGAGGACATATCTCAAGAAGTTATTCCAAAGCAAGATCAAAATCTTTCACTAAGGTCTAGCAATGGTCATTTTCAAAACATGCTCATCCCCTTTGACCTCATGGTTACAGATGCTAAAGGAACCTTGGGCTTACGGCCATGCCTAATAATAGAGCATCCAAGAACCCTTTTAGCTAAGAAATCTATCCTTTGAAATGGACCCATGTCAAGAACTTGATCCAAAGCATGTTGAAAGCAACTCCGAAATCATCCAAGATCAAGAATTTGTATCTTCAAGATACTACAATCATCTAATGGACACTCTCCTATCTATGCAAGATGATCATATCCATGTAGCACATACTCCTCCACCTACCCATGGGATGCTTTCTATGGATGGACACATAGATGATCTTGAAGCTGGGAGCAAAGATTGTTGCAAAGAAGCCCGGTCTGCTCCTACAATCAAATGGGTTGTCCAACACTCAGGATCAAATATGCTAGGCTTCGGATTGAGGACATCATGAATAAAGATATCCAACATTATCTGCTCAATGAAACAAGTCAGATAGAACATCCAGAGTTAGCGGAGCAGCAAATGGAAATAACATCACCTATGGTGGTCATTTATCAGAGAGTGCATTCTATACAAGAGATCTCAGAACAAGCAGAATCAAAGCATGAAGGTACTACTTCTACCATACTGGGGGCAACTTCATCTCAAGCAAACATCAACATAAGAGGCATGAAGAATCCTTATGATGAAACCGATGTCAATACTACAACCAGTCATGTCACGAATCTTCATCCACCCATCACCCCATCCATGAATTGGGACCAACGTCAAAAGAAAGATCTGAATCAAAGCACAAAGAATGTTATCAAATCAAGAAAAGCCGAGAATCATAATGGACAAATCAAATACGCATGGATACCAAAAAATACAAAGAAAGATCATCCCTATCAAACTCCATCAGTCAAAGAAACTGTGGGGCAAACTAAAAGAGGGAAAGGTATCCATCAAAAATGTCCGCAAAATCAAAAGCAGGCTTTTCAAGCGACGTACAAAGTATATCAAGCAGTTGGTCCTAATTCCACGCACACTTCCGTATCCATCCATCATTACTCATCTTCCCAAGTTTGGAGAGTCAAAGGTTCCAAATTGTCAACCAATCCATCACCTATCCCTAAATGCACTCCATCCACGCCTCCACGCATGATATCCAATTCTCATATTGACCATGTATTGGCAACGACCCTTCATCATAAGGATTCTGAAGGCACTTTATCGCGATGTGCGCACCAAGACAGAGTTAACTCCGGTATCGACGAAGCAGATCAAGAATACCAAA